>VDFB02000017.1:259913396-260601622 GCA_007258455.2 Sequoia sempervirens | reverse complement strand
CAATGCATTAAACACTCTCAAACAAACCAATCTACAAATCAGAAAACTCAGAGAGCAAACAGAAAAGAAAAAATATTTGGGGTCTTATATTACAATGTGCTCAAAAGTAGTCTAGGCCAAAAGCAGTAGGAAAATATTCTATGCTTAGATGGGTCAATGGACAACCTATACGCTTCATTGCTGAGAGGGGGAGTTAGAAGAAACTTATTTTTCCTAAAGCATTTCAAAGATTGAAGTTGCAATTGACTCCACAACCATATACCATTGGTTGTTGCAACTCGGGTGTAGAGAAGCACACAACTCATTAGAGCCACTTGGCATACAAAAGCAAGCCTTTTCAAGATGTAGCCTTTGTGATTTAGCATTAGAGGTATGTGATGTTTTACTTGGATAATCATATTTTTTCCAACACCATGCAGTGTATGAAATAGATCCTAGGAATGTTTTCATAGGTGTTGAAGAGAATAGATGCTATATATTGGATGTAGCCACTAAGCATTTACTTATCAGCACAAAGCAATGCAAGGAGCTAGTTAATTCTACTAAGAAATTTGGTCTCTTGTTGGTGAGACCTACATGTAAGAAAAACATCCTTTTAGTATAAGTTGACATTGCACCTTCAGCAAATAAATATCAGTTGAACTGAGTATTGGAGGAATACAAGGATCTTTTCCAATTCCCCATTGGAATGCCTAATCAATGAGTGGTAAAGTACACTATTGATCTGATTTTAGGATGACCTCTTTGGAATGCCTCACTATATTGTTATTTATTCCTAGAGAATGAGAATATCAAATGACACATGAAACAAATTTTGGAGAAAGGATACATTAGGGTCACCTCTTTACCTTACGGTAGCCCAATTTTGCTAGCACCAAAGAAGAGTGGCACATGGAGGTTGTGCATTGACTATGGAACCTTTAACAAAATTACTATGTAGAATTGTTGTGTTTTTTGTAGGATAGAAGATCTATTAGACCAGCTTTGCAGTGCCAAGTTATTCATTGACATAAATCTCAAATTGCGATTCCATTGGATTCCAGTTGAACTCATTGATGTCTAGAAGTCAACCTGTAAAGCAAAGAAGGTTTGCTTGAATGGTGGGTTATGCCCTTTGTCTTGAACAATGCTCTCACAACATTCATGCAAGTGATGAATTATATTCTTCAGCCGTTCATTGTTTTATGTGTTGTTTTCTATTGTGATAACATATTGATCTTTAATAGAAAAGGAAAAGAATATTTGTGTCATGTTCAACAAGTTATCAACACTGTGGCAACACAGATTGTATGCATATTTGGAGATATGTTCTTTTGCTATGAAGGACACACAATATCTCAATATCTTGGGTATATTGTGGATGCACTTGAAGCGCATTGGATTCAACCAAGGTTTGTGTCATTGAAGAATGCTACACCAAATACCCTCATAGAACTTGGCAGTATCTTGGGTGGCAAGTTTTTATAGGACACTTTTACTTGGTTTCTCACACATCACTTTGCCTCTAAACCACATTACCATGGGTGGCACTAAAGCAACTTTTAGTTGGACTTGCATGATAAAAACCTTCAAAAAATTGAAATGCAGACTTTGTATTGCATCAATGCTCTCGTTACCTAATCTTTAGCAACCATTTGAGATTGAGATTGATGCATTTGAATATGCACTTGGAGTAGTCTTCACACAATTTGGTCAACTAGTTGCTTACTGTAAATTTTAATGATCAGATAAATGCACAGAAAATTAATTCAAATCAGATGCAAAGACACAGCAGATACCCTGGGAAAACCCTCCTCTTGAGGGAGAAAAACCCAGCAACAATATATCACTTATATATTGAATTGTCACAAAATGATCTCCTTACAAGAGGCCGATATGCAGGCCCAAAATATGCACCAAAGAGTGATGCAACACAGATCTCAAAATGCTGATAGAACTCAGCCTCAAACAAACTGCTCTCTTATACAATTCGCTTTCCCTTATAGATGACTCACACTTAGACTTCAATGTGTATAATCGAACTGAACTTGAAACTTGATGATCTACAATGAGAATGACGTCGTATATAAATACAAAGAGGAGAGGATGCGACTTTTCCCAGCACCATGTCGGCCAACAGCAAGAAAAAATCTCTCTTGAAATTCACGCCTCTTGAACAAGGTCGGCCTTGTTAGGAAAATCGTGCCTCTTCATTAATAATTGTTTGCTTAACAAATATAAGTGTCTCTACAAAAATCGTGCCTCTTAAGTCTTCATAAATTAAATAGCTTGAGGCTATTATTTAATTTATTACAAATAAGGAGATCGCTGGAAGAATACTTCTGACGCTGCAAGTGAACATCAACACTTACCATAGCGAGACATTCATTGCCATGGTAAGAACAAATCCCTCATATGAATGAGAGCTTTATGTTATCTCTGAGACATGTAAAGATTGGAAACATTATATATTAGGAAAGTAGCTCATCATCTAGCTCGATTGTAAACCATCATTTAATCTTCAACAACCATTTGAGATTGAGATTGATGCATGTGAATATGCACTTAGAGCATTCCTCACTCAATTTTGTCATCCTATCCTTACCATAGTGAATGTCTCATTGGTGTAGTACGAAACTATCCCACACATGACCAAGAGATTTATGCCATCATCTAAGAACATAAGCATTGGAAGTATATTGGGAATGTATGCCATCATCTAAGCACATAAACATTGAAATTATATTAGGAATGTATGCCATCATCTAAGCACATAAGCATTGAAAGTATATTGGGATGCATGCCATCATCAACACTAATCACAAAGCATTGTAGTTCTTGTAGAAGTAGAGTGGATCAAAGCAAGAGTGATGTAATGCCCATTTTTTGCCTTGGACAAACTCAACAAAAACACAATTAACATTTTTTTGAAACCAAAAAGCACGACACAAATAGGAATTCAACATGTGCGCAAAGGTGTTGTCGCCATGTGCAATGCCCCTTGGTTCCAACCATGTGTGAAAGAGATGTGTTGGCAACACACAAGGGAAAGGAGGGATAAAAGAACTTGAAGAATGGATGGGTGGCACCCATCCCCATGTAGCACACCCTATGTTGTGGAAAGAAAACTTGAAAACGATAAGACACCAACACAAATGATGCCAAAGGGAGAAGTATCCTCATGATGACCACTCTGCTAAGGTTTTGGATGAGAAGAGGGGGTCTATGCCTTCCAAATTTTAACCAAAATAATTGCACTAAACCTAATGAATCATACACAAAATAAACTTTTTCTTAAACTAGCATACTAAACATGATTAGAAAATTCATTCACTTACTTAATCTTTTCTCCTTAAAACATATTCAAAACAACATAATATTGTTTACTTATATTAACCTTTCAATAAGATCGACATATGGAATAGAAGACATGATCTAAATGAACAAAGTACATTTCCAATAACATGATCATATTTCAACACTTAAATAGATTTAAATAAGAAGGAAGATCTTTCCTTGATGCCATTTCTAAAATACATAGATTCTTTTCCTTTTGAAAGCAACACACTATTGATGTGTGTGTGTTAGAGAGAGAGAGAGAGAGAGAGAGAGTATGCACAACAAAACATTTTAAGTCATTCCTACTCCATCCACTTTTTATAAACACACCTAGAGAGAGGAGAGAAAAACTTTTCCAAAGACATGTATTGACATGCATGTGCAAGCATCATAAGTTTTTTCAATAATATGCACAACAAAACATTTTAAGTCATTCTTACTCCATCCACTTTCTTCTGTAAACACTCCTAGCAAGAGAGAGAGATGAAGAGATTTCTTTCTACCATTCCAAGACACAGGTTCAACAATTAAAGATATATGATAATGTTACATACTAAAAACATGAAGGCATCCAATGAGTACACAATTTAATTTCTTACCATAGTAACTTAATTCATTTGATAGCATAATATACTAGAAACATCACAAAAATACATAAATATCTATGTTTTGACATAAACTAGGATTTACAACATTGACAAATGCTAGGAAATAGAGATACAAGGCAATCCATCTAGAAACTAAATTCTTTGCAAGCAAGGGTCGTGATTGCACTGTACTGGTCTACACTCCAAAACACAAAGGATGCTAATGTGAAAGACAATTTGTCTACACTTGCCAACATTTTTACTATTGTTTTGCATTGGGTTACTACTATGATAGTTGGTTTATCACCACGATAGTTAGGTCGCTGCCACACTAGTACAGTTGTTATTGCATTGTAGGGGTGTTTATTGTGGTTTGATCAAAATTTGATAAAAATACAATTTTTTTAGAAAACATTCACTTCCACATTTTTACATCATACAAATACAAGGAGGAAGATCATAAACCTTCATCAAATCTCTACTTGAAAACAAGATTTTAAGGGAAATAGCTTAATTTCATTCCAAAACACAATTCTCACTCAAACTTACAAAATAAAACATAATGGATCATGCTATGAGTTTCGATCCTGTTGTGACCTTTTCACACATCGCCCCATTGCAAATGGGGACCCCCAGTAGTCTGCTAGTTCTTAGGGTTTTGTCTCCGCGCAACGGTTTCATGAGGTCATCACTTTGAGAGTTTCAAGTCAGTCTTCTGAGAATCATTCGAGCCAAGTCAATAATCCATGCTTGAATCAGTGCATAAACGTCATGGAAGTGCTCAAAAGGTCCGGGAGACGAGGATCGCCTGTGCTCTGGGCCAATTCAGACACTTCCTATTTTTTAGGGAATCTGCTTTTTTGCTTTTTTGTTTTTTCATTTTTGGCATTTTTGGGCCAAACGGGGTTCCCTATTTTTTAGGGATTTTGTTTTTTCTATTTTTAGAAAGTCAACCCTAGTCAATGAGTCAACTTTCCATCTTTAGATCCAAAAATCAACCAAAAAATAAAAAAATCATTGAAAAAATCAAAGTAAAAATCGAAAAATCAAGTGAAAAATCAGGAAAAGCGTGGAAAAATCAGTCAAAAATCTGAGAAAAATCAACCTAAAAAGCATGAAAAATCTGGAAAAATCATTGAAAAATCAGTCAAAGTCATGAGGAAAATCACCAAGAAATCAACCAAAGGGCATGAAGTTCATGATAAAATTTTGTCTAAATCTGGAAAATTTGCCATCAAGCAACATGTTCAGCCATGAATGAGGTCGGCCCTACTTTTAAGGGACAGAGCAAGAGAAGTATGAAGTCCGCCTTGCCTTAGTCAAGAAAAAAATGGCAAAGACCTTCTAAAGTCCGCCAAACCTTGAGGAAAGATGGCAAGACATGGCATAGAGGTCGGCCCTTAAAATAAGGGACTTGGCAAGGACCTTCCAAACTCTGCCTAGACTTGGCAAGACCCTTCCAAACTCTGCCTAGCTTTGGCAAGATGTGTGGAAAGTCCGCCCAAGCCTTGAGGAGGATGGCAAAGCACTTGGAAAGTCCGCCCTTGACTTGGAAAAACACTTGGGAAGTCCGCCTAGGCATAAGAAAGAATAAAAAAGGGAAAATTTTACTTAGTGTTTGGTGCCTTGAAGGGAAAATCCGAAAATTGCCCAAGTATAGAGGCCTAAAAGGAGGGAAAATTGAAATTTTGGCCAAGTATTTTAATGTTTTAAAGGGGAGAAATGCGAATTTTGGCTAAGTGTGAAAGGCAAATGCTTGAGAAAGTCTGCCATGCCTTGATGGAAAGTGGAAAGGACTTAAGGAAGTCCGCCTAGGCATTGGCAAAGGAAGTGTGAAGTCCGACTAGCATGAGAAGAGGAGAATGATTAAAAATTCGCCTAAGTATGGATTTCTAGAGAAAAGTTGATGAAGTTAGCCAAGTATACAGAGAATGCACATGGCAAAGAGGCAGGAGAGTCCGCCCTTGGATAGAAAGGATAAAAATTTTGTCAAGTGTCATGGAATTTTGCCTAAGGAAGACGTCCAAACACAGACTTTGCCTAGAGAAATTCGTCCGAGCAAGAGAAAATTTGATTTTGGCATAAGAAAATGTGCCCAACACAATTCAAAGTCTGCCATGGCAAGAGAAAATAAGGATCTGGCGTAACATTTGTCGACGAAATGGCTAAAATTTTGACTTGGCTAGACGAAAATCGAAGTAAATTTAAAAAATAAACTTTTAGCCAAGGAAAAAAGGAGAAAAATCAAAATGGCCATGGGTCTAACACGAACGGGTTGGAAATAAATTAAAATATTTTAATATTTTAATAATTTATTTCCAAATACTCAGAAATTTAAAAAAGGCCTTGGACAAAATTAAAATTCGCCAGACATGTATCGGAGGAAAATAAATTGCACTGGACAAAGATAAAATCCAATGGGCAAAATTAAATTCGCCAATGAATTAAAGCTTGGAAAATTGAATTTAATTAAGGCATTTAATATTTTCAAATTTTCGAAAATTAAAGATAAACATCTAAGCAAAAATTGAATTTTGGAAAATCAAAGAGATTTGCCTGGATAAGATTGTCATGGAGTTTTTTCTAAAAATAATGGAAACTTGATTGTATGAAGAAGAGAAAACAAATCGAGATCGAGAGAGAAGAAGGCAGTTGCTAAAACAAATCAAGTTCTTCAGCATTATAATGAGTTTCAGCAACTCATTTTTCACAGACACAGCTGAAGAGAAGTTAATCTCTCGAAATTCTAGGACGATCAATCCTTCTGCAGGCAAGATTGATTTTCTCAAAGGAAGGAGTAATTTTATACTGAAGAAGAATTTTTCTCGAGGAAGGAAAAGATTTATTTGTTGAAAGTCGAATTTCTGTGCAAGAGAGGCGCACTTTGTCACTTGCTTTTTGGTTAAATCCTCAAAGTTTAAATCTGATCTGCAGCCAGAAGTTCTTTCCTGAGGTTTGAAGTTCAATTGGATAAATTCGCCATTCTCTTTCTGTCTTTTTCATCTTGGCTAAGCTCTGGCCAAATTTCAATTAAAATCATTTACTTTCAGCTTGCTTTTTCGCAGAAGTTTAATTATTTAATAAGCTGAAAGTAAAATATTCGAACACAAGGCACAAAAATAAATTATTTTAAAAAGTCTCCGTATTAATGTTAATATTTTTTGACTGCAGGTTGATGACCATGGTGGGAAAATCATCGAAGAAGGCGCTAATGAAGTTTGCCAGCAAAGGTGCACAGCGAAAGTTAAAAATAAATTCAAAGTGGAAAAATGTTGCAGACACCGATCTAGGACATGTTGATTTCATAGAGTTCAAGAAAAGAGTATATGGACAGGACAGACTTCCGACACCAATCGCCAGACGAATGGTGAGAAATGGAATTGTTCAGGCAGTTGGATTCCCGCTTGCAATGGATTGTGCTGAATTAATGGTAGAATGTGCTATCCACTACGATGCTCAGAAAAGACAAATCATTGCACCCGATGGGAGGATTTTGGCTCACCTAGGCGAGGTAGCCATACAAGAGACATTCGGCATCCCAGCACATTCCTGTACCACCTACAAAACCAAGGAGGAGACCAAGGGATTGTATGACAGCCAGTCAGACTTATGCGCCACAAATATTAATAAGGCATGGCTGGAGAAGCCTAAAATGTCAATAAAGAAGATGCCTAAGAGGCCACGCCGGACAAATTTTAAAGAAGATTATGGGGACATCATTTTGATGCTGAACATAATAGTTGGCAATCCGCAAGGTGCATATTTTGAAAATTGGATGTATTATTTTATAGACGAAATCACTTCCGGCGTGAAAATGTTTAACTGGTCCCAAATGATAAGTAACAATCTTCACGAGCAGTTGGTCAATTTGGAAAAGACAGTCTTTTCACTTGAGCTCGTATATTGTCTACTTATTGGCCAGGTCATATAAATACCCAGGACTAGTTTGCAAAGGCAAAGTTGGCAACGGAGAAAATGAACTCAGGCCTTATGATTGCTACCCACAACTCCAGCTGAGGGAGAAATCTCATTTCAGGCGGGTGCACGATGCCTTCTTAATGTATATCACCAGAACACTTCAAGGAGGAGTGCATCAAAGGCTGAGTCATGAGGCAAAGAGTTTGATCAGTAAATACGGATCCTAGTTCATCCAGTTTCTAAAATTTACATATGTCAGGATCCAGGGATTTACTGGAAATCCCTATAAGTTGCCCATCTATCTGACAAATCGGATGATCCTGCTTGAAGTCCTGAGGCAGCTGGAAGAATATCAAAACATCCAAAGGCCGAGTAAGAAGGCGGTTGTTACATTCCCATTCTTTATCGGGAATATGTTAGAATCCTGTCCATCAACACAAGCAGCAGATACCGCTAGGCTAGAAATCCAGTGGTACCCATTCACAGGCTATAAGTCCAGGGCCAATTTTGACCCACATCATCATATCCGGACAATGGATGGGAGAAGGTACAAGCACAAAGTGGAACTGGAGGACTTCTGGGTGAACGCCGCTGATGAATATGAGGTCAGGAGAAGATTGTGGTCTAGAATGCCAGTAGACTTCATGAGGGCGATCGAACTTTGCCGAGTGCCTGATCAGTTGTAGGACGATGGGAATTATGTCCAACCGCGCTTTGAGGAGAGTCGACCTCTTCCTCTCGTAAAGTGGTAAGAGCCTAAGCACTCGGATTTGGCAACCTTGATGAGACCAGTGACCAAGTACTCTCAGTGGTGGGTTGACCATCATGTCCAGGAGATGAGACAGAAAAGAATAACGCTCATGTATGATTTACTGAGCGAGATGGAGTCGTACTCCTCCAATGCTGGCGCGTCCCATCAAGATTTGGTTGAGATTGGAGAGAAGAGGAAGGAAGTAGTTCCAAGTATAGAGTCTGTTCAGAAAAGATCGAGGGGAGAACCATCTCGCTCCGCAGCGTCTCGAAATATTGATGAGCTGGTGGCCACCGCAAATGAATCCTTGGCCGAAATGATGAGACCTTCTGAAGTTCAAGAAGATAATAATGAGCCTATTCAGCTGGATAACGAGGAGCCCTCATCACCTACGAGCACAAAAATACTAGGTTCAGATAATGAGATGGAAGTCTAAAATGATGACTTCGAAGAGGGAATGATTTTCGCCCTCAGAGGAGTCTTGGATATCCCAAATGAAGAGAATGTTCAGGAGGAAGATGGCATTGAGCAGCCTACCATTCCGGATTGGCTGATAGAGAGAATGAAGATTCAGGCATCAGTAGAGGCCCAAGAGGAAGATGATACTGCGGATTTCTTGGCAAGGTTGGAACAGGTTGCAATTAAGAAACCTGCCAAGAAATTTTCTACCATTCAGAGGGACGAGGCCGACAGCCGTTCCATGCACATCGTAGTACCAACAGTGGACAAGCCACAAGATGAGATCACTCCTCAAGAGTACACCGTAACCACTATAGACCTTGGCCCAACTACAAAAGGCCAGGAAGTGGAAGAATTGGATAATTCCGTTTCAATTGTCAAGGCGAGATTGGAAAAAGAGGTGGTGAAAAAGAAGGAATATAAAAGGGAGGTCGAGCGTTTGAAGGAGTACATACGGCATTTGACCCAGCCACTCAATCAGGGTGATGCAGTAGCTCCTCCTCTTCTTAAGCCCTCACAAGAAATAGCCAAGGATGTAGAGCAAGGGATGGTCACAGCCAAGGAGGCTCAGGAATGGATGATAAGTGAGGGCACGGAGGCAACCTCTTTCATGGAGAAATTGGCACTTGCCTACGGGCAAACTTCTTCTTTTCTTTCTAGGGTGGTTGATTTGGCAGAAACTTGGGACAACCTTCCAGATATTCAGGAGAGGCTTATTCCATGCCTCAGGGTCCTGAAGGGCGTTCCAAGGGAAGAGTTAGTTGAAAGAAAAGTGATTGCTGCAGGAGCAACTTATGATTTTCACCATTGGTTTTGGGCAGTGACTATAGGGAGAGAGATTCTGGAGAGGGCGAAAGCGGACGGGCTCAGAGTTGAAGAGCAAGTCAAAGAAATTTGGGAGAAAATTTATATGACAGCTGCAAATGTGTTTGACTGTGAGATTGTCCGGGAAAACGACATGCAGCTAGATAGGTTGAAGTGTAAGGTTCAGGAGGTTTTCTTCTCTGCTACTGGACCAATTCTGAGACAGGATTTCGCGAGAGTGGCGAGTCTCTTGGCCATCCAGAATGATTTTGTGAGGCAGGAGGCGGATTGGGAGAGCACCTTCGCCAAATGTGTTGAAGACTTGGATGGACTTGAATTCAGGATTAGCATGCTGCCGCCCGTCACAATGGAGGAAGTTGTCACGGTCGTGTCCAGGTTCATCGAGCACAATGCTGCCCAAGAAGATAGGGACGCCTCTCCTTGAAGATAGCTCCAACTGCCACTTCACTGCTTTTCACTGCTTGTTTACTGATTGATAACTGATGTTATTTTGGGCAACCCTAATTAGGGTTGGGTTGTATTAATCTTGGTTGTCGATATTGTTTTAATCTCGACCCTTCATTTAATTTTTGAAACTCTATTTAAACTGGTGATCTCTCACTTTCATTTGTGTGGAGACAGTGTATGAAATTGTTGCATTGAGACTATTTCCGATAATAAAAGCTCTTATGCATGATTTGCTTTGAATAACTTTTATTGTCAAGTAGTAAGCAAGGTTACATAGCTTCTTCTACCATAGATTAGAGTTAGAATTAAGTTAAGTAGAATTTTCTTTGAATATTGGTTAAGTGAATGAGAGATTGATCGTATAGATTCAATGGTGAAATATTGCGCATACTTTCTTCGAATGGATGATTTGCATTCGATGCGTAAAGTTAGCCTGAGCTCATAATCGTCGAAGCTTAACTTCAGTCTCATTTGAGACTTGAAAATTATAATCACACCTCTTGAAGATTGCACCCACTGCGTAGTTGTCCTAGGTAGGCGAAACAAAGCGAGGTTATTCCTTTCACCGAATCTTTATTGTCTCTTAAATTCCTGAGCGTAGAATAGATCCCCTAAACCCTTATCTTTTTGCTATTTTTTTTGAGATCCACATTGAAAGTCCCAATTGAAGAAGCTTTTAATGATAAATCTGCCTAAGTACCAAACTTGTGAAGAATTCTTTTACGTAAGTCCCTTTGTGTATTACCAGCAAATCACAACGCCCATTGAGCTTATCCACACATCAAGACCTTACAAAAGAAACCTTGGAATCGCCATATGATCTTCTCGCAATCTTAGCATACGCGGCGGTTTTTCAAGAGAGGATAGAGTGTCTTTGGACATTTTATTCTGTGTGTTCGGTGGATGATAAAACGTACACCAACATAGAATTGGCGCTAGAAGGAGGGCTTTTGCAACAAAGGATTGTTTACAAGTTAAGGCAGTAGGCATGATGCAAAATGGTATTACCACATGAGTTTCCTTTTCATGTACCTGTTGAACAACCAGATCAACCTCCGACAGATATTATTGATCAGTTGTATACACTAGCTTGGAAGTCACAGACTGACCGGGCTCAATTCGAACAGACAAGCCGTGTCCTTGCTAGAGAAGAAGAAAAAGGAAAGAGATTTGAGGAAGCAATCAAGAGAGACTTGATAAGACAGAAGATCGATCGTCTAAAGCAAACCTTTGACTAGATAGAACGATCAGTTGCTACAGGCTCATCCTCAAATCTAGGCATTGATAATAAGATGAAGAATGGTGCTCCCGGCCAACATTCCTGATCCAGATCAAGATCCTCAGCTCGTGTTACAGCCTAACTTGGGTTTTCACGATGAACAAGAGGATATCATTACCGAACTGTTCAGCCTCGCGTGGCAAGTGAGAAGAAGTGCTCCTGATTGGTTTCGCATGCGCTATATTCTTGAGGAAGAAGAAGAAAGAGCACACCGAATTGAATTCAATATTCAAAGGGACCTCCTTGTTGAAAGATTTGAAGCTCTTCAACAAGAGAAAAACCGACAAGCCAACTGACAGGCGAACCAACAAGTCCCACAGCAAGCGAACCAAGCAGCTCCTGCACCACCTCGACAAGATTGAAGAACACACTGGATCGAATTGGCTCTTTCTCAGCAGATAGACTTCGGAGAATTACTAGATCCACTCCAAATTCTTTTAAAGAATTTATAGAGCTATCGCCTTATAGAAATAGGTAGAAGAAGAGATCTGAAGCATTGCAGGAGGGAACATCTAGCGCAGTTGGTTCTAGTGAAGAAGCACCAAGTGAGGAAATTCCTTTTGGTCTTTTCCAAACCTCGCCGCCACATACTCCAGGTCCAGACTGTCGACCAATTCCAGTGGCTACACAACCAGTGCAACCAGTTCCACCAGTTCAACCAGTCCAAGTGAACCACCCAAACGTTCCAATGGCGTGGCGTCCAACTAATGCGTCTCCTATGACGTTTGCTATTTATAATGATTTACCTAAGAATCCGAAACATTTTTGTTCCAAGTTTCACAGTGGTGACCTGAACCACATTGCAGATGAACATATCAAGCTTTTTGAAGATCTTCTTCAGAACACACCAAGCTTATCTCGAAATATTACAAATTTGTTAGGACTCAATGACTTGGTAAGAATGTTTGCAATTTGGTCCTTAGTTGGACAATACTGCAATATCATTGATCCATCTTCTACAAGCTGCCTAATGAAATGACAATGAAGCTCCACATGTTTGGTACGCTTGTGGAAGATTGGATTCTTGGCAAGCTTTAACACCCCTTGATTCTCACAAAACAAGGGTGAAAGCCTTGCTTAAGACATTTGCATGTTTGAAAGCATCTTGCGAAGCCATACTGCCTCACATGTTGCTTTGACTATTCCCCTATACTCTATTTTTGTCAAGGAGAGAGCTACTACCTGTTGCTTCTTGCTGGTCCATGTGACTGCACCTGTACCAAGACTGAAAACATATCTTGGAGTGGATTTCCTATCATAAAAAAAACTTTCCAAATTTGAATCTGTGAATCCAACCAGCCTAGGATCTTTGCTTCTGCTGTACATAATGCCAAAGTCAAGTGTCCCTTCACATATCTCAGTACTCGCTTCGCTGCAACCCAATGTTTTGCCTTTGGAGTTGTCATAAAACGGGAAATGTAACTTACAACATAACTTAAATAAGGTCTAGTGGCTGTAAGATAGATAAGGCTGCCCAATAGTTCCTTGAATGTTGACTCATTGATAACCTTTGAGTCAGTTTTGGTTGAAAGCTTCAGCCCTTTCTCCATAAGTGTAGATGAGATTTTGCAATCTGTCATTTTGAACTTGTCTAGCAAACTCTGAGCATATTTAGATTGAGAAATAAAAATACCACTACTTGTTTGGAAAACCTCTACACCTAGGCAATAATGTAGGAGGCCTAAGTTTGTCATGTCAAAAGCCTTACACAAATTACATTTGATTTCTTCAATCAAATGTGCCTCACTACCTGTAATGGTGATATCATCCACATAAATGACTAGAAGGATGATTTCATTGCCTATGCTTTTGATGTATAAATTTGGATCTAAAGGACTTTGTTGGAATCCCTTGTGATCCAAATACCTATCAATCTTTATTTACCATGCCTTAGGTGCCTGCTTCAGGCCATAAAGAGCCTTTGTCAATCTGCATACCTAATGCTCCTTTCTTGCAACTTGAAAACCTTGAGGTTGAGTCATGTACACTTCTTCCTGTAAGTCACCATTGAGGAAGGCACTCTTCACGTCCATTTGATGGACCTTCCAGCCAAATTGTGTTGCCATGGCTAGAATTAACCAGATGGTGCTCATCTTTGCGGTAGGAGCAAAGGTCTCATCATAATCAATACCTTCTCTTTGCAAGAACTCTTTAGCTACCAACTGTGCTTTGTACTTGTCAAGTGTACCTTCAAGTTTGTACTTGACTTTGTACACTCATTTGTAGCCAATGGGTTTCTTACTTGAAGATTTAAAAGAACCCAAGTCTTTTTTTCATAAGATTTTGATGTTCAGTTTCCATGGCTTTTTCCCATTCAAGTTTATCTTTTGCCTTAACAAACGCCTATGGCTCATACACTCCTTGAATATTGGCTATAAGAGCAAAGTTAATTGTGTTTTGTTTGCTCTTGCTTCTGGATGATTGACCCTCAACCATTTCATCATCTTGAACATCACCAATGAGTTTTTCCCACCACTTAGGTCTCTTTGTAGAAACCCCTTCATCCAAATTAGCGTGGTCATCATGACTTGGGCTGCCTGGTACTATATCATATGGATGCTAATCCAGGTTTTCTTGAAGAAAATCATTTGGTACTGGGACTTGCCTCGGAGATTCCACATGTTTGGAATAATTAGAGTCCCCCCCTTCAGGTGTAGCTAATGGAAGTTGGACACCTAAATCTTTAGCCTTTAGAGGCCGATCTTTAGTACTCTTGATGTTAGAAGAGAGCTAAAAAGGCCCAACTTCTTCATCAATCACCACATCCCTGTTGAATGTCAAGCAGTCAGTGTCCACATCAATTAGCCTATAGGCTTTATGATTTTCACTGTACCCTATAAGCATTAACTTTTGACTCTTGGAGTCCAGTTTGGTTCTCTTTGCGTTTGGAATCCAGATGTATGCAGTAGAACCAAAAACCTTAAGATGAATCACCTTTTGTTTCCTCCCAGACCATGCTTTCTCTGGGGTTTTCTCCCTCATTGCTTGTGTTGGAGACCTGTTGAGAAGATAAACTACAATGTAAATTGTCTCTGCCCAAAACTTCTTGGGAACACTCCTATTCTCCAACATACAGTAGACCATCTCTGTAATAGTATGGTTCCTTCTCTCACCACTCCGTTTTGTTGTGCAGTATAGAGTGTTGTGAATTGATGTTTGATACCGTGTTTAACACAAAAGTCTGTGAATTTGTTTGAATAGAATTCACCTCCATTATCACACCTAAGAGTGATTATTGAACAACCAAACTCTTTTTCTACTAATGCTTTGAACATTTGGAATTCCAACACATCTGCTTTTGCTTTTAGGAAAAACACCCACATTTTCCTATTGAAATCATCAACAAACAAAAGAAAATACTTGGCAACAATGATCAGTGTTGTATTCATTGGTCCACATACATCTGCATGAACTAGCTAAAGGACCTTGTGTGCTCTCCAAGCTTGTCCTTCTAAAAACGAAGTTCTGTGTTGGTTCCCCACTTGGCAAGCTCCGCAAACACCCTGTATCTGCTACTAGATTTTAGGTAAAGCTTCTACCATATTCTCTTGAGCCAATTGAGAGAGCTAAGAAAGGTTGAGATGCCCATAATGCTGATGCCAAAGAGTATTGATAGCAGATGAACTCTTGGCTGCTAATGCACGCTCCTGAACCTCTCAAGTATCAACAAGTCGATACAAACCATTATCCTCTATGCCAATTGTGATGGTTCGCTTGGACTTCTTATCTACAATATAACACTTGTGTGTGCTAAAAATGACATCCAACTAGGGACAATGGCGCATAATCTGACTCACTGAGAGCAAATTGAGCTCCATGCTTAGAACATAGTATACATTGAGGATAATAAGATTTTTCCCTCCAAAGGTTATTTGAACATTGCCTTTGCTAGTAATTGTATACTCCTCACCACCACCAAAGATCATTGAATCTGAGCAAGCTGTACACTTAGTGAACCAATCCTTCTTGTGTGTAAAATGTTGAGACGCTCCAAAATCAATGTACCACGCAGAAGACTTGACTTGATTTGCTGGCCGTTTGGCTATGAAAGAAAAGAAGGTTGACTCCTCTTGCTTAGAATGCTCTACAACTTGAGCCTTTTGTGGAGGCCCTCCCTAGTTGGATTTTTGATCAGCCAACCGCTTTTTGCAGTGCTTCTTCATGTGACCAAGTTTACCACAATAATGACATGTGATAGTTTTTAGATTCTTTGAAGTATCATCAAAATTCCCATGACCTTTCTTTTGAGGCCACTTGCCTTTGCCCTTGTCCTTGGCTGCAAAGCCCTGTTCTACACTTGGTGAATCATTGCTGGTACCAAATCGCTTCTTCCATCTGTCCTACTTTAAGAGTTTGTTGCACAAATCGTCGAACTTAAGGTTAACATTGGTAAATGTGATGCTGAGTGTTTCTATGAAATGCTCATATGATTGTGGTAAGCTTTTCAGTGTTATAATCACCATATCTTCTTCTTCCATCATGTGACCTATGGCTTGCAATTGATCGCGAATGTCTTTGATCTTCATCAAGTGATCTTGCAAAGACATCTTTGTGTTCATGATGATCAAGAAAAGCATATTTTTAAGGAAGAGGGCCCTACCTTTATTTGACGTCTCATGCAGATCTCATAGGTGCATCCAAATCTCTGTAGAAGTTTTGCCTGATGGAACCTCCAGAAGCATTGCATCTATTACTGATAATTTAATGAGCATGACGGCTTCACGATTACACTCATCAAACTTGTCTTGGTCTTTACCTGCAATTGTTGTACAAATGTGTACTGAGGACGATTTGATCAAGGCACTTGTATTCGAAGATCATGAGTATCCTCTATTTCCAAGTTTTATAATTTTTGCTAGTGAACCTCTTGCTGCCTTCCAACATGATGTTGGGCAATGAAGCCATTCCTCTCACAATCCAAAATCATGGAAAACAAAAAAAATCCAGAAAAACGGTAAAACCACAAAAATGTTTGGAAAAAAATTGCAAAACCCAAGCAACAAAGTAAAAAACCCATGATTTTCTTAAAAAAATTGGCAAAAAATTGCAACAAAATTTTGTAAAAAATCTGCAAAAATTCTGGAAAAAATCTGCAAAAATTCTAGAAAAAATCTGCAAAAATTCTAGAGAAATTCTGCAAAATTTTGGAAAAAATCTGCAAAAATTTGAAAAAAATCTGCATAAAATTTGGAAAAAACTTGCAAAAATTCCGAAAAAATCTGTGATCAATAGTAATGATTTTGTACAAAAATCACCAAAAAAGAGTTCAAAAATAATGATATTTCGAAAAACTGTCAAAAAGTGGGTCTTAAAACTCTGCCCAATTTTTAACTGTGAAATTTCCATGATTTCTACACAAAACCTTGCACGATTTTGAGCAGAGAAAAATCCATGTATTTTATTGAAAAATCTACCAAAAAATTGTAGAAAATAGACTCATGAATTTATTGAAAAAATTTGCCAAAAACCCTTGTATGAATCCGTACAACTTCCTTTGGCACGTTCTTCTGTGTCTCTTGCGTGCAATTTTCACTACCACAGTTAATAGAATTCACGACCATACCGATCTTGAGAATTTTCAAAACCCGAGCTTTGATACCATATTACAAAAACAATGCACAAAAAGTTAACCAAGATTGCATACAAATCTATTATAAAATAAGGAGCAAAATCATCCTTACATACGATTACAAATATCTTATCCACCGAGGATAAGGATGGCACCTCAGAGGATAAGATAGACAACTCATAAAGCAAAAAGGTAAATCCTAAAGTCAACATGACTTTATTATAGAAGAATCCTAAAGTCTATCCTAAAAGCTAGTTGACCATTACAATATAAAACATTACTTAAATAAGTATGCGACAATCTCTTTTAACTATTCATGCAAGTAACACATTATCTCTATCTTAATTAATCAACAAATATATAGGCATATTGCAACAATAAATCAAGTAAACTAATCTCACTTAACTAAATAACTCATAACATGATTAAATTTAATCATTTCAAAATCAAATAACATGATTAAATTTAATCATTAAATCACATAATTTTAGTCCTTGCATTAATTTCATCATTTCTGATTAATTACATTTATGTGACTTACATAAATTGATGTACTGAGCATTATGAATCTCAAAACACAATAATTAACATTTCGATCAATGTTAAAAACAATATTTAATTGTAACCGTGTTAACTAAAACAATTACTTCCTAGTATTTTAATTGATTTCCTAGTAAAAGCATAAAACCACAATATGATTGGTTAAGCAATTACAATATTTACACTATAGAATCTACCAAGCCACATTTATCAACTTCTAGATCTGGAATTAACATCTAAGACTTGCATTGTGATTTCAAGGAAGACAATCAACACCACCAATCATGTAGTGATCACAGGATGACACAAGATAACAATTAGCCTTTATTCTGACATACAATTCACACAATACAAAAACCAAACCATTATTGAACATGCAAGGAATCCTACATATGCACTAGCATACACTCAACATTTCATATTCATGCAAATTCATGGTCATGAATCTTGAACACAATCACCAATACGAATTGGAACAAGGTCAATAGTATCCATGAATTTAACGACTAACAATGCCAAGATCCATGAATCATTAAAATTAACAACCAACAATGCCAAGATCCATGAATCGTTAAATTAACAACCAACGAATGAATATTAATTAACGACTAACAATGCCAAGATCCATGAATCATTAAAATTATCAACCAACAAGGTTTACAAGCAAATTATCGTTGGTAATAAGATTACAATACATTGAGCTAGAAGATCAACATGCCTTGATTAAACTTAATCAATAACATGTCATTAAGCAAGAAGAGTACTACTAAGGCTGCAACACGGGCCTTACAAGTGACATAAAAAATAGGCTTTATATCATCATCAATTCTACATGAATATTGTAGACACCTAAAATTGACCATTGTCATTACTTGACTATTTCCTCTATAATTGATTGAATATAACCCTAATTATTCAATTAATTACCCAATTCTCATCCCTTATTAGTTAAATAATATTTTATTATTTAATTAATGAAATCACTATTCATCACTATTCACTCCCTGAACCATTTAATCAATCCTCTCCTATAGTCCACCTGAGGTAAATAAATCCAATTATTTATTTATTTACCTGAGTCCCCCATCCTCATCCCAAAAATTAAATAAATATCTTATTTATTTAATTTGTTTATTTTCCTTCACTTTCCATTAAGTGAGCTAAAATCAATTAGCTCCTTAATCCCCTACTTGCACAATCAAATCCTAGTCAACTTCCCTCGAATCATGCGCATTCCTCCAAGGTGTACAAAGGTATTGCCTTTGTACACAAGGCATGGGCCTTTGTACATGTGACACGGCCTTGGTACCATGTCACGTGGGCCAAAGGACTTGCCCATCCCTCAAGGGTACTCCAAAATACCCCAACCATCTTGTCCACCCAATCTTCCCAAGGAGAATTTGCACCCTTGATTTTCTCCTCAATCCCTCTCCCTCCATCTCCTCCAACCAAATGAGGACACTTGTCCTCCTCTCATCTCCCAATGGCTCTTAACTAATAGTAGCCATTGATTTCATCTTTTAATCCTATCCATCCATTGGTCTCTTCTAAAGTCTATAAATTGGAGACCACCCCTAGCCATTTTAAGTACATATCACCTCTTATGCAACTTTATGCTGTTGGCAAGAGCACTCACATCCATAATCCTTGAGCATAACCACCATTCCTTGGTGCAGCAAGGGTTAGTTTGGTGAGAACTTGGTTTGTTTTCATATACATTTGCTAACTCTTTGCTTAATACGAGTGTTACATCTAATTGTGGGTAAATGGGTTAATTTAGTTAGTTCATTTGCATGCTCACTTTTTCATGCACTCAATTGTCATGCATAAGAAGGCGAATGCCAATACAATAGCAAATTATTTTAGTCAAACCTTGGTCCAATCCCTTCTCTCTATGCTTGATGCATGTGGACATAAGATCAACTTTAGGACATAGCCATATCAATCAGATTGAGATGTTGCAAATTTCTATTAGGAATTGCATAGTAGGAAGTCAAACACTTGTATGATGGACTCTTGTAACATTTGGGATACTTTTGTGTATTACATGAAGTAGAATGTCAAAAATTGATGTGTGAGACTCACTTCAACATTGTTGCAACTTATTTTAGAGTTGAAAGACCATCTCGACATTGAAGAAGTATTTCTATTGGTCGCATCTCAGGTTAAATGCTGCAAAAAGCATCAAATTCTGCATTGAATGTAGTATAGACAAGTTGTCTAACAAGAAGCAAGGATTGTACACCTTTTCCAGTATCAAATAGACCTTTGTGAATGAAGTTCGATGGATTCTCTTTCAGTTTTACTTAAATCCAAGCATTGCAAGGATTGTGTGTATTTTGCAGTAGATATATTCTTAGCAAATGGCTAATTTTGTGCCTTGTAAAAAGGCTATCGTATCTTTAAAAACAACTCAATTGTACAATTTTACTTTTAGAATATATGGGTTAACTTTAGGATACCTTCCACCATTATATATGATGGAAAAACCGAATCCTTGAGCAGTTTTTGGAAAGCACTTTGGTCAACATTGACACGAAGCTGATCAAGTCTACCACATTTCATCTTTAGATAGAGGTGAATATGATGATTGGGCATCATCTAAGAATGCATATTTCCAAGAAGCATCACACATGGGATGCATGTCTACCTTCACTACAAATAGAGCTTTATAGGACACAACTTGTTTGAGGTTTGTTTGGGTTTATAATAATTGATGCCTATTGGTGTAGCCTATCCTAAGCTGTAATGCCCCATTTTTGGGATAACCCTAAATCTGCCCTAATTAACCAATTCCGAGTAATTACCTTGGTGTTGGGGAATGCTTATGGAACAATTAGGTTCCTGCAAAACAAAATTAGAGAGTATTTACATGATAATATTAATTAGCATGCATGTAAGGGAATCAAAAGAGAATGTGGTTAGGGATACAACTACCTGTTGACCTGCACAGTGTTAGTAGAAATAAGACAACATCATTTCATAAGCATATTGAATCTCCTAATTCATTCTTCCTTGAGTATGATGGTCTGATAGGGTGCCCAAGAATCCCTAGGCCCAAGGGCAGTTTACCCCCCTTGGCCCTATGTGGCCCTTGCCATCCATATGGGGTGGTTTACCTAGTATTCTACCTCCGTTCCCCTGTACCAAAACCATCATTGCTCGATCATATTGAGAGGTTGAGGGTGCATCTACAACAGTGTGCCCTGGATATTCATTTCCTCTAAGCCCAAGAGCAGTTTGCCCCTCTTGGCCCATGTGGCCCGTGCCATTCAGATGGGTGCTGTACTTAGAGGGTGACCTCACACACTGTTTCCCCTTCAGTAGGCCCTCAATCTCTCCTATTATGGCTAGTTGTTTTACAGTCAGATAATATGAACATCATTCCATAAATGCACATTTTTTGTTCTTAAATCAATGACACGGATTCATCATACCTTTTAACAATTATTGATACTCAGATTCATGCATATGTGCAGACTATCATTATCATGACTAATGAATATTGGATCTTTTTCCAAAATTAAATACATATCATGCTCATCTTTAGTTTATATCATATTCACAAAATATCATAAGAAGCATACCTCTGTTTGGCTAACGTTAGAGTCTCAATAGAATCGTGATTGTCTTCAGCACCATCGGGGGTGCAGAAAATGTTATTAATCCTTTCTTTTCTCCTCTTACTCCCTCATGGTTGTTTTATATGGTTATTCTCATAATTATGACAATATATCATCATAACCTCATCAGATATCCAACTAGGAATAACATGTGAACAATACTATGCATATCCCAGACGACAATAACAAATAACATCAATTAACAGACATTATGATGTATACATTATATTTATCAACCACCAACATGTATTTATCAATCATCCTATGTTTAACACATTTACCCATCTTAATATTTTAAATAAACTTATCAATCATACTCAAATACATGAGCATAAGATATTTTAGTTCTTATTTCATAATGTATTAAACTACTTATTAGCTTAATTATAAATATTTACCATAACCATTGTTTACACCCTCAACATATTTTAACAGTTATTTACAAACAGAAAATACTTACTACAGTCCCTAATACATTTTAATTATTCAAATACAAAAATTACTTATCTTTATTTTAGTTCGATCTGCTGAAGCCTTCTTCACAGTCACTATGATTTAGTGTTCAGCATATATATATATATATAGATTCTTTTTCTATTTGGCTGTCTTATTCTTAACTTCCTCTTTCTTTGTTTCTTTTCCGACTCACTGCTGATGGTTCAATAGTTCAGTGTGCAGCATATATTGTTTTTTCCCCTAATCGATCCTCTCATGTTTGGAATTTTCTGTCTTTACATATACCCTATCTGCCCAAAAGGCACAACCACTTATCAAAGGACGTGGCTCATGCTTTTTGGACTTATTTGTACCCTCTTGGAGTGATGTGTCACTTACATATGATGATCGCTCCTTTTGGTATAGTGATCGCTGCCTTTTATTGGTAGTTAATGTGCCTTTTGATTGCCATAATAGTTGCTGTTTAGGAATCGCTGCCTTAACTTGGTCTAAATTAATAGTACTCAAGGAATCGATGTCTTAGTATTTATTAATGTTTTGTGATTTACTTTTCATTTATTTAATCATTAGTTTCTGTTAAATATTTATTATTATAATGATCAGAGTTAATAATATCAACTGCTCTATTTTGTTATCAAGACATTGTTTTATAATTATATTATCTGCAATAATTATAATTATAATAATTTTCAAATTGCAATTATTCATAATTTTTTTGGTATTTATCTTATTAGTTATTTGTATTATTATAATGATATCATTTATAGTGATATTCAGATTTACATTATATATATATATATATATATATGTACTTTGATGTTTATTTTATTTGTTTTATGTTTTATTATCTTTGATAATTATAGTTATAATAATGATGTTTTTATTTTTTTGATTGGTAAATAGTGGGAGGAGGGCCCACACCCATTTATTAAAACATAGAAAAAAGAAAATACAGAGACTCTCCAAAGGGCATAAGATCCCCAAGAAAGACAAAAGAGGGCAAAGGTCCCAACAATAGAAAGAAAGAAGGAATTACATCCATAGATAGCTAATCAGGGATAGAAGCCACAACAAAGGCTCACAATCCAGCAAAGAGCCCTTAGGCTTTTTTATTATCATTCTGGGAAAGGAGAGCATCCATAGTCCACTGGGTGCCCCCTTCAATAGCTTCCAAACCTTCAATTCGAATTTTTTCAGCGTCAGTCTTCCTTCCCTTCTTCCTCTTCACTCCACAATCCGGCTTAAGCTTACTGCTAGCCATCTGAGCAAGCCCCAGTTTTCGAGACGGCTCCAAGATCAAGTCATCCTCAAACCAATTAGGAATTGGATTATCTATATCCTCCATAAAAGAAAAGGTTCCATTAGACTCAGAGCTGTCCGCATCAAGCTCGAGAGGAGCCTCTGTCAAAGGATCCTCGGCTGCAGAAATAGGAAGAGGAGATGGCTCCTGGGGAGGAGCAGGAATTTGCGGAGAGGATTGATGAGAATCCTGAAACTGGCCTTGGTTTCGCCAAATGAATTCAGCATTAGGAGAACCATCCTTCTTGACCCATTTTTTAAGGTTGACAAACTTGAACCCAGGTTGTGGTTGGATGGGGCAAGCCTCAATTTTGTGACCCAATTTGTTACAGCGAAAACAACGAAATGGCAAACCTTCGAAATTTAGGTACCGAGTCCATATGCCATGAGAAGACTGAACATGAATGGAGTGGGAAAGGGTTTTAGAAATGTCAATCAAAGCACATACCTTGTAGAATCTCCGATCAGAATCAGCCCCTTCAGAGTCAAGCTTGACAAATGAACCAATTTGATTTATCAGCTCACGGATTAAAACCTCATTCCGCATCACCAAAGGAAGATTATAAAGCCTAATCCAGATTGGGACATAAGTGATAATAGCAGTGGCCGGATCAAAGAAAGGGGACCATTGAGAAATGTAGAGACCAGAATTACCAAAGAACCAAGGGCCATTCTGGAAAACAAATTTGTAGTCTGCTACAGAGCAAAAGGTAATAAAAGAGAATCCAAAATCTAGCGACTCAATCACCGGGGTGGACAGGTTGTTCCAGTTGGATTGAATCCAAGCCAAGAGCGAATCAGTGGACGACCGTCTGCACAAGCACCGCAAAATCAAGGAACGATTGCTAGTATCTTGAGCAATTTTATTTATGCAATTGTAGGAGATGTTAAGCACCTTAGGCTTGTTAATGGTAATAGACAGCGTCGATATAATGCTCTAGCTTGATAAATTAAATAATAGCCAGGAAGCTATTTAATTTATTTATACTTGGCACGAGTTTTGAAGAAGTCATATTGAATGAAGATTATATGAGGCCGACCTCATTCATATTATTTGCGATTTTCTCTTTGATCATTCTTGGTGGCCGACTCTATTTTTGAAGACAACTTATCAGCTCTAGCCGACTTGTAATTATTAAATTCGCACCTCTTCAAAATGTATAAATAAGAGATCACTTTATCATTTGTAAATCATCATTCAAGTTCGATTTCATTCAAGAAAAGTAAATTCAGCAAAGTGCGAATTGCATCAAGAGCAGAGTGCGAATTGCATCAAGAGCAGATTGCGAACTGCATTAAGAGCAGATTGCGAATTGTTTTTAAGGACAGAGCTAGATATTGGAAGGTGCAGATTATCATCTGCCATTGCATCCTGTGTAGGTGTTGAAGGTTGGCCTTGTGATTGGCCTCATTGTAAAGAGAATTGTTGCCATTATTCTTATATAAGAGAGATCTTTTGTTGCTGGGTTTTTCTCCCTCAAGAGGAGGGTTTTCCCAGGGTATCTGCTGTGTTATTGTGTCTGATTTTTGAATTAATTTTCTGTGCATATAATCTGTTCATTTAAATTTACAAGGCTCATCGGCGAAAACCACAGCAATGTCCCCAAGGGAAAGGCAATGGTCATCGGTCTGAGGAGCCGATACAGCAGTGGGAGAAGAAAGCGGATCCGTCGGAGCATTGGAGGGAGGCGAACATGGAGAACACCTGATCTGCTCCACATAGAAAGCAAAACAAACAGGATACGGGTTGGACTTGTTCTTGCAAGCTGCAACCGCAATAGGGTCCACCGTAAGAGAAGGATCAACAGCAGCGGCCGAATCAAAATTCCCCAAGGGATCAGAGCCAATGGTATGCATGGAGGGGCAGGAATGGTCCAAGGAGGTGCCAGAACGGAGGGCATACAGACGACGCCCTTCCCCCAGCATAGAGTCGCTGCCAACCAAGCCAGAAGCGTTCCATTGTTTGGCAAGAGCCCGCGGATTGGTGGCAGGCTTGCGCTGTTTCCTGCCATCGCGCCCTACCAGTTTGTCCCTGTCGCCACCCTTCTGTGCGCCCGGACTGATTTTGCACATCCTCGCCTATAACATTAAGTTCTATGCAGTATGAATATTATAGATTGTTAATAATCAGTTATAATAATGATGTTTAAATGGCAATTAGTTACATTTATGTTTTTGATATTTATTCGTTGGAGTTATTTGTATTTCAATATCTCAGATTTAGCCTTACAATTTTTGGGACATGATATAAGCTGCCATCAATTGCAGCAACTCTAGCTGAAAAAGGAGATTGACAAAGTTTCCAAGTTCATTGAGCATATTTAGCACATTCCACAACAAGTGCAAACTGTTCTGCACAAGAACAATGCTAAATACAAGTTGTGGTATTGAGTGCTATACTTAAAATTCGATGATACGGTATGTTGTCATCTGCAGAAAGGAGGACCTAGAGAACTTTACTACATGATCTGTCTTCTCTAGTGTGGTCTGCATACCATTTTTAAAAATGTTGAAGATAATGCTCAAGCTCAATTTGTTAACTT
Organism: Sequoia sempervirens; assembly: GCA_007258455.2. Classification (NCBI taxonomy): domain Eukaryota; kingdom Viridiplantae; phylum Streptophyta; class Pinopsida; order Cupressales; family Cupressaceae; genus Sequoia; species Sequoia sempervirens. The sequence continues at coordinate 260,576,008 of VDFB02000017.1, read as the reverse complement.
ATTTTGGTTTTCGTTCAATCTTCAGTGCAGAACTCTTGTGCCACAATATTTCACCTTTGTTGGACATGCCAAATATTGCAGAAAAACTTCAGTAAGCAGAGAGCAATCCTGATTGTAGCATGCCAATGGAAGCAGACCAAGTCTTTGCCGCAAGGGTCAAATGCACAAGGAATCATGTAATTCTTGTCTAATAGATCATTAAAGCAAGTCAAGTTCCTTGCAAGGGAAATGGTTCTCCAGAACTCAAGTTGTAGTTCACCATACACATCTTCTTTCTCAACTTGCCACAATGGAGACAATTGCATTTCAGGAGGGGTAATTGATCTGGAAGGATTTGGGTCTTTGATCATCTTTTGTTACAATGGCGGTGCTTTATGCCACGTCTTCTTCACCACTGCTTCAAAGACCATCTCAAGCACATGGGGTCTCGCCACAAAGTCCAAGCTTTAAGCAAGGATTGGACACCTTTTCCAGTTTCAAATAGACCTTGTGAGTGAATTTCCATGGACTCGCTTTCAGTTTGACTTAAATCCAAGCATTGCAAGGATTGTGTGTATATGGTAGTAGATAGATTCTTAAAAAATGGCTAATTTTGTGCCTTGTAAAAAGACAATAGTGTCTTTAAAAACAACTCAATTTTACAATTTTTACTTTAGAATATATGGGTTAATTTTAGGATACCTTCCACCATGATATGATTTAACTTTAGAACTATTTAAGAATTATTTTATTTTATTTACATTGTTTATTTTATTTTTATTTGAAGACCCATTTTTATTTACTTAAGAGTTATTTTATTTTATCTACTTAAGAGTTATTTTATAATTATTTTATTTCTAGAGTTATTATGTTGAGAGGTGTTCTATAGTGGCAGTAAAACAAGTGAATTACTAAAAATAAGCTCTTCAAATACAAATAAAGTAAACAATGTAGATAACATAAAACAATTTAAAAAATTAAAGTGTATGTGCCCATGTATGTATGTAGTAAATAAAATAATTCTAAAGTAAAATAAAATAACTTGAATTGATATCTCATGGTGCTTTTTAGATAGATGTATTTAAAATATCTATACTAGTTATAGGCCATTTGAAGTTTCATTGTTTGGTATCATTATGTGGGCAGCTCCAATTTCTCATGATCTTCAAAGACCAATATGTGATGAATGTTGAATTTTACCAATCTTATCTATGTTTCAGCAAAAAATTAGAAGTGACCAGGTCAATTTTGGAGAAGATATCAACTTGGAAAAAAGTCTGCTATACAATTCTTGTAAATTGTGCATTTTGCAGGGACAAGCAAGATTCTAGTTGATGTAGGAAGCTTATATCTTGCAAGTTTGGGGTCTCGTTGAATTGGGAAAAACAAGCTTGTGGAAAGATGTAAGCCTATTATATCTATGCTTATTGGGAAGATGCATGTTAGTTTGAGGTTGTATGTTTGTCTTCTCATTCTATCAAGGCTCTGCAAAATCTTATTAATGGGATTCTTGGAGTTTTGTTAAAAGTAGGCAAGGGCATGACTACCTCTTTGTGTTAGTGGATTTCTTTAGAAAGAGAGTGATCTTCATCCTTTGAAGAAAAGAGCTTTTGGGCAAGAAGCAACCAAGCTCTTGTTCAAGCATGTGTGGGTGCATATTACTTTACTGGACTACCGAGTTTTGAGTGGGCTTTGGACTTCAATCTAGACTATCATGGATATGAAGCTGGGATGAATTTCAAGAATTCACTTGTAGTTTGATGGCGGTGATACAAATTTTGGTCCAGTTTTTGAAAAAATATATGTATTGTTGATGTGAGTAGAGTTTAGTATCTAACTGGTTCTCTATTAGGGCCTATTCCCACCTAGTTAGTTAAGTTTACTTGGTGCATTTACTTTTGTGTCTCAAGTTATATGATTCTATGTTGTCCAACATCTCACCCTTGCCTATATATATACAAGGGTCCTCTATGTAATTTTACTTTGCATTGCATCCTTTATATAGGATCTATAGATTTTTGTTATTCTATCATGTTGATCTTCTTTGGTACATGCAATTAGCTCTTAGGCATCTTGATCTTGGGATAGCTACCTCTATAGCTAATCCTAACATAGTATTAGAGTTGGACATAGTCTAGAGTTACTACATTTTTCGAAGATCGAGGGCTGCAATTTTTTATGTTTTTTTTGAAATTGAGTCTGCTCTTCTCTTGCATCGTAGGATGGTCTGGAGAATTAGAAATGTTGAGAGAAATAGTAGATTTTGGGGGTTTTTCTATTTGAGGCTTTATTTTGTAGGTTGTTTTTGGTGATTGTGAAGTAGATTGGAGCTCACCATTGGATCCAAAGTGTTTGAGAAAGTCAGTTTTGTCTTTTGTTTCATCCAAATCAGACACAAGAGGCTAGATCAACAAAGGTTTGAGGGAAGGTTTTTTCGTTGGACATTTGCAAATCACTTGTCATTTGGAGCATTTTGGGGCAAATTGACCTTGCCATTGCATTTGGGAGGCCCAAGAACCAATGGATTGATATAAAATTTGTCCATTTTGGAGCAATTGGCAAAAAGACATTTTTTTTTCACCTACTGTCATTCGTATGACCATTTTGTATAGTCATGCCACATAATATTCTTGTTGTGTAAGTGGGTACAACTATTGACTATCTTTGTTGGCATAGCAATGATGTAGGGAATGTATGAAAAACTTTTTTTGTTTTGTTTTGCAGATTGTACCTACTAATGTAGGTACTGCAGGGTAGTTGAGACTTGCAATTTTGTTGTAGGGTTGCCGTGTGGTGTGAGACCCTATGTGGCACCCCTGCGTCTATCACGAACATCAGTGATGCTTATTGTTCTACCAGTTCTCCCTCTAAACCACCCTATTTCTTGGTAAGTGTTTTTTGTGGTGGTTTTACCTTTCAAAATCACTGTTTTAGTGTACAGAGACAATTTGGCCCCAAACTGACAACGGTTTGGCAAATTGTGGAGAATATTTTGGCAAGAAGGGTGAATATTTTGTCAATATCCTTATTGACATCATCCTTTCACTATCATTTGCTGATGTTATCTTTATACTCCTTGATTTCATTGTTTGCACAACTATCTATTGGTGTCATCAAACTGTTGCACATAGTGTTTTTTGTCTACTGATGTCATCATTTTGTTAGTTGATGTTAGCAATCCATTTTTAAAATTGGCCCCGTTATGGTTGGTAGTTTGGATTTTGAAGCCTTTCTTTAAAGGCTTTGTTCTTGTTCATATGGTGTCATTTTTTTGAGCATTTTTTTCAAATGGGGCAGAATTTCATGTACTTCGTGATGGTGTAGGTGGTTTTGAGATTTGATGCCTAGTTTTCTTAGAATTTCATTTTTTTTAGTAATTTTGCTATGCGGTTTTTAGTTTGGGAGCTTTGAAGGGTCATATCTTGTGCGTATAAACTTCTTTTTGGGTCCAATTTTTTTGAAAAGTGCATTTTTTCCATGTACTTCATGGTGGTTCCTTATGTTTTCTCTCATCTTGTAGCATAATTGTATTTTTAGCAATGTGTTTAGTTTTGGACATTATAAGCATCTATTGAGTGCATTATTTGATTTGTAAATGGATTGAAATAAAATGCCACATATTGTACTTATATTTTGGGGGTTTTGCCCATCATAATGTGCCTTTGTTGCACTACATATGCATGGGGGCTTTGTTGTGTGTGCTTTGTATTTACAATCACAACCTTGTTTGCCTTCAAGCGTGTGTGCTTTGTTCATGCACACCCTTTATAATAGTGTCATCGGGGGTTTGTTGTGTGGCTTGTTTTTGCATTCATGACCTCGTCTAGTTATATGTGAGTGTTCTTTATTTTTGCACACCCTATTCTAATTGCAGGTACTTCTTTGTGTACCTTTTTGATAGTGTATCTTCACCTTCTTGCACTGCATTGTGACACAATTTCAATGGAGCTGCCATACCTCTCCCTTGTCAACATCATGGTGGGGTACAATGCTGTTTATACTAATGCTTTCTTGGCCTGCTTTGGAGTGAGCTATGTATCTAGTTTTTGCTCCTATATACTATGCGGATGCAATGCGAGGTTACACATGCATTTTGGTGAGATGGAATACATACCATATAAATGCTTTTGCATTTCTATTTATGGAGGCCACCTTCCATCTTTTTTAATTGACCAATGTTCTTAAGACTCTTGGTACCTTTTAGCGTGTCATCTGCATCTTTGACTGTTAGATTGCTGTCTTGTTTTCCATCTATGCATTGTTCGAGTAGTGTCAATTTGGTCACTTATGCAAATTTGTGCTTCTTTGGTCTTGATTTCTATCTTGGTTGTATTGGAATTTCTTCAATTTCAGCAATATAATAGTTGTTTGCAGCTTCCTTGTGCTTTAGTGGAGTTCTTCATGTTCTTCATCTTTCATGGACAGATTTTGGGGAGACTTCTTGGCCCTTCTTATGTTTTCTCTCTTTTTTATTGGAGTCTTTTCCTATTTGGTCACTTATGTAAATTTGTGCTTCTTTTGTCTTGATTTCTATCTTGGTTGTATTGGAATTTCTTCAATTTCAGCAATATAATAGTTGTTTGCAGCTTCCTTGTGCTTTAGTGGAGTTCTTCATGTTCTTCATCTTTCATGGACAGATTTTGGGGAGACTTCTTGGCCCTTCTCATGTTTTCTCTCTTTTTTATAGGAGTCTTTTCCTATTTGGTCACTTATGCAAAATTGTGCTTATTTGGTCTTGATTTCTATCTTGGTTGTATTGGAATTTCTTCAATTTAAGCAATATAATAGTTGTTTGCAGCTTCCTTGTGCTTTAGTGGAGTTCTTCATGTTCTTCATCTTTCATGGACAGATTTTGGGGAGACTTCTTGGCCCTTCTCATGTTTTCTCTCTTTTTTATAGGAGTCTTTTCCTATTTGGTCACTTATGCAAATTTGTGCTTCTTTGGTCTTGATTTCTATCTTGTTTGTATTGGAATTTCTTCAATTTCAGCAATATAATAGTTTTTTGCAGCTTCCTTGTGCTTTAGTGGAGTTCTTCATGTTCTTCATCTTTCATGGACAGATTTTGGGGAGACTTCTTGGCCCTTCTCATGTTTTCTCTCTTTTTTATAGGAGTCTTTTCCTATGGTTTTCTCCTTACACCGTTTGTGAGAGACTCACTTGTACTTGGGATGAAGGATGTCCTTGGGGGCTCATCTTGAGTCCTTTTATTGTTTTCTTCTATACACGAGTACCTCATTAGGCCTTCTTGTTGGGATCCTCTTTGAGTCTTTTGTTTTGTTCTTTTTCCTCCCAAAGTTGCACTTAAGAGGGGCTATTGGTGTGAATAGAGTTTATTACCTAAGGGGTTCCCTTTTAGGATTTGTTCACATTTAGCTAGTCAAGTTTACTAAGGGCATTTACTTTCTGTGTCTCAAGTCATATGATTATAACACTTGCCATAATCATGTGTTGTCCTGTGTCTCACCTTTGATTATATATACAATATTACAAGGGTCCTCTATGTACTTTTACATTGTATTTCATCCTTTGTATAGATTATTGTTATGCTATCATGTTGATCTTTTTTGATTCTTATGATCAGCTATAAGGCATCTTTTGGGATAGCTACTTCCATAGTCAATCCTAACATGTACAACATGAGACACCCAAGTGATAGCTTGTCCTTGTTGTAGCATTGCTGGAATAGAGCTATCCATGACTATTTATAAGTTCCCATTGGAGGCTGCTCTAGAATTTTTCCCAAAGGCTCAGCTCAATTTGGCTTTTTAGAAAGTGGGCTGAGGTGAGAATTTTAAGCATAAGGATGAGTAAACCAAGCCCATTGTGTATATAAATAGATTTTGTCATGCCCCCCTTTTTAGGATTAAAATAATTAATAATATTATTTAAGTTGGGCCTAATAATTTCTAATATTAAGGGCAACTTAATAATATTATTATAATTAAAATAAAAATTAAAAGTATTTTCAAATACTTGGAGGGAAATTTAGGATCTAAGGGCCCAATTTGAAAGGTATATCAAGGAGGCACCTATCTTCATTTGGAGATCATTATTCAAGTTATCCTTTGCATATTTTTTAGATTTGAGCAGTTTGTTTAATCTAGGATATCCAAGGGTTAAAGGTTTGTTTAAGGTTTGAGAGGACAAGAAACCTTTTTCCAATCTTGGATGATTCCATTTTGGGATCATAATTGTGCAAATTTATTGAGGAATTGGAGTTTGCTATAGTATCGCTATAGTGCCGCTACAATGTTTGCTGTAGCTTTTTGGAGACTTTATGTGATGTTCCAGCAATAGGGTGATTTAGATTTGCAAGCAAATATTTGGAGATCATTGCTAATTGATGTTCTTGCTGCTGTTCAGTTTAAGCACCATTAATGGTTGATTAATGGTTGATGCTAGATTTGTTAGCCACACTAATCTGCCGCCAATGCAGTCTTATTATCCACCATACAACATTGGAGGATGGGCATTTGAGAATGCAAGGAGATTACAGCAGTTGTAAGGAATTAAGTCTACTATTTGCCATTATTTTAATCTATTCAATCATTGCATCCCTCTACATCATCATCATTGGTTATTATAGGTGATGGCAAGAGGGTGATTTAGATTTGCAAGCAAATATTTGGAGGATCATTGCTAATTGTTCTTGCTGCTGTTCAGTTTAAGCACCATTAATGGTTGATTAATGGTTGATGCTAGATTTGTTAGCCACACTAATCTGCCGCCAATGCAGTCTTATTATCCACCATACAACATTGGAGGATGGGCATTTGAGAATGCAAGGAGATTACAGCAGTTGTAAGGAATTAAGTCTACTATTTGCTATTATTTAATCTATTCAATCATCAAACAACTGCATCCCTCTACATCATCATCATTGGTTATTATAGACTTTATGTGATGTTCCAGCAAGAGGGTGATTTAGATTTGCAAGCAAATATTTGGAGGATCATTGCTACTTGATGTTCTTGCTGCTGTTCAGTTTAAGCACCATTAATGGTTGATGCTAGATTTGTTAGCCACACTAATCTGCCGCTCCATTGCAGTCTTATTATCGACCACACAACATTGGAGGATTGGCTTTTGAGAATACAAGGAGATTACAGCAGTTCTAAGGAATTAAGTCTGCTATTTGCTGTTATTTTAATCTATTCAATCATCAAACAACTGCATCCCTCTACATCATCATTGGTTATTATAGGCTTCTAAGAGTGGGTATTATAGTGTATTGGCTATAGTTCTGTGTAGATTACAACAATAAAAGCAATATGGGTTTCATATGGATAATTCATTGTGATTTGTAATTCTGAATTCAACTTATTTTGGGCAGTAAATTCAGTTTAGATTTCTTGAAAACTGATGTAATCAAAGTAATGAATTCTGTATGTATTTGGCTGTTCATGAAATCTCAGTTTGTACTGTTCATACCAGCATTATTGTTAGACTTGGTTGTTGATTTGTTTGCATATATTTTGGGTTTAATTACTTAGAAATTACAAAAAGTCATAAAATCCAGAAAATCCGTAAGTGGTACATGACGGATTTGGTATATTAATGCTCTACATGGAGTATATTGTAGAAGGTTCAAACAAATTAATAGGACGCTATGATTGGCATCTTTGCCATATTTAAATTGGAGGCATGGTTTTTTTGTACCTGAGAAACAAAAGTTGTATATGAGAAAGGAAAGTTTCTAGGCTTTTAGGCAGGAGGTTATGACTGATACTGTATAGACAGTTAAAACTATAGAACATGCTTTAGAAAATGCCTTGAAGCTGGACTTGGCAAACTATAAGGGATATACTCTTGTTTGCAATTGCAGATTATGTAAAACTATCTGAGCCATCAATGCTTGATGAAGAGTTGGATGAAGAGCCTCTCAGTCCATCAACAAAAAATGTCAAACCAAACTTTCAGATAAATATTAAAATTGTAAAAGATGGGCCACAGAAACAGAAACAGATTCTAGGAGATTTATAGCAGCAGCAGATCTCATGCCAGACCTGGTAGAGTTAACTTTAAAGATCAAGTTGTGCTGCAAAGATTTAGACCATTCCAAAAGAGGAGAGAATTACTTGGGTGGGGATGAGGTGGGAATGGGGGATAATCTTTCTACAGGCTGTTTGGTGGTATGCTGCCTAGCGGGCAAGGGAGATTTTTAATGATTTAAATTTCTCAAATAAAATGTTAAGAGCTATTGGGGTGACCTACAGTTTCCAAAGGAGGAGGACTGATTCATTGAGGAATGGGATATAAAATGTTTGAAGTCCAAACACAAGGATTTTCTGTTGGAGATAAATGAAAAATAATTGGATCCCAAGATCCTGAAGCTAGTAAGGGAGTTGGACAAAGTAATGACTCTGTGACACTTGGTTTTGACCCCTTGGATATATGCATATGTGAAGCAGATATGTTTGTCCATAGTTTGCTCATTGTGGGTATGATGACATATCAACAGAAAAATATCTGGATTATGCCAGGTCATTGTACATTGTCTTTAGTGGAAATATTTTAGAAGAGTTTGATATAGATTATGAATGCAACATAGTCAAGGTTACCACTAAAAATAAACAGAAGTAATATGGTCAATTAAAAAGAGTTGGTAGCATTGAAGGGAAGACCAAAGGCCCATGGGGGAGTTCAGCATGGTATATAACATGACAAATTAGGGAAGAGGATATTGTCACATTTTATGCAAACTGGCTCCTGCTGTGCCACTTGTATTTTGTGCAAAACAAGCCTTTCGTATGAATTTTGCATTGAAATTGAAAGTATTAAATGTTGGCGACTTTAATGCCAATTTGGGAAATATACTTTAGCTCTAGATAAGGCCTTCAATTGGAAGGCCTTCATTTTATGCAAATTCTATGGCAACTTTTGCACACTTGTGTGTGACTATTCTACAAAGGTTCTGGGTTTCCAGTTTTATGGAATTGAGGGGAGCAATCCAAGGTTTGAGGCAGGGTTTTTTTCTGGTAGCCAGCTGGTGTTAGCCACATCTGGGGAAAAGAAATAGGTCTGTGGTAGTAGGATGGAGCCTTTTTTGGTAGGGCAAAGAAAACCATTTCAGCTATATGTTTTGGTCCTTGGGAAACAAGGTTTTGTGGTTATATTTGTGTTTGTCTGTTAAGCCATTTTCAAGTCCTTTTTGTCCTCGTGTCATGGTCATGACACAGAAGAGTGGGGTCTAAGGGAAGCTCTGCTCCAAGGTAAGCTTGCAGAAAGCAAGATGATTTTTCCTTTTAAGTGAGATATCCTTGCCATGCGATGTGCATTTGAAATTTTAGGCAATTGTGGTAAAATTTCAGTATTTATATTGTTTTAAGTGCTCTCTTTTAATTCCAAGTTCCAGTAAGTATTGTGAAATTGTATAAACAGAGAATTATAAATTCAAATAAACAATGTCTTCTGAAAAACAAATAGATTTTAGTTGTGACATACTGTATTTACTCTGTTTTTAAATGGGCCTGTTCTCTCTTCTGGATCTGGGTGTGTGACATATGCAACAGTTAATAATGCAAGAACTTGTGGATGCTTGTCATCGTTACACGAGCACTTACTGCTACAGCAATGATTTATGCAATGCTATCAAAGATGATAATATAGTAGTTGACATTTGATAGAATCATATCAAACATCTGACGTTGATGTGCACCTCATAATGAGTTTTTCTTTGGGTTCTGTATGCACCTTTGTCTTTTTCTTTTTGGGATAAAAATTGAGCACATCAATTTGCTCAATTTTGTAATGGTAGAGGATGCACATTCAAATGTAAAGGAAAGAGATTATTAATAAAAAAGTTATGTATCATGAGAATGATGAGCTGCTTTCCAGCATACAATGAGTTTCTTTGCTCTGTTACTTGTATTCAAAATGTAGATGTTTTCTTCTCTGCCACCTCAGCAGAGTTCTATTTAGACCTTGTGCATCAGCCATGCCAGTCTTATGGAGTTCAGAGCAGCATAAAACTGTAAACTTCACAAACAAATATTGCACGTGTAATTCATGGGTCTAGCAGGGATATCACAGGCCATTTATTACTGCATTGCATGTCAATTTGTTTGAATTGTATTAATATTAGTCTCGATATGATGTTTTATAGGCCAATTAAATGCAGTGTTGCAACCTCTAGAAATTAATGTGTGCTTGAGTAGTAGGTTAGACCCAAGCTACTGAACAAAAAACACTCAATTAATGTTCCATGACTAGTACAGCGTTCCAAATTATTACTGAAAGCTTAGATAGATAAAGAGGTCACATTAACCTTAAAAGGCATCTACCCTATCCAATTGATTTGTTGTACAGCCTAAAATGTGTACCACTGGTTGCCTAGCCACAGACAACACTATCCAACGGTGTTTCAGCAGGCAGAGTTGGATGGAGAAAGTAGTGGAGAGGGGTATGGTAAGCCTACTTATTTTTGGGGCTACCCATGAAAAAATGTATATGGATTCCCACCAAATCTGATTATCTAGCATCTTTGATCTTTAATAATTAATGTGTGTATGCATGCATGCATACACAATCCCTGTTTTACCGTCCCCTGAAATTTGGCCTTAGAAGCTATTCCTTTCTTTCTGGATCACCTCCTCTTCTGAACCCAGATGAAAAGGTAAGACTTGAGTGTTATGTTTTTGGCTTCAGGTATAATGTGTATTATAGATGGTAGAGAAGATGTTTAGGAATGATGGGCCCTTATGATAAAGTAGACCTTGGTGACAGATTGATTGAGCCTTGGGGAATTGCCCCTTTTGGAGAGGCAGCTTTAATGTTATTAACATCATTGTTATATTCCCATTTCTCTCTAGCGGGTCAATGATGTCTACATCACACTTCTATTGTGTATAATCTTCATAAATAATGAATTAAATATAAGGATGGAAAAGCAATCACAATTTTTAGGTTATTGTCTTGTTTGTTTGTCAATGGCTTTAGGGATGTTGTCTGTTGAATGGGTGATATCAGTAGGTTTCTTAATGGTAGCAATGAGGAAACTTAAAGGAGAGAAAGGTGAGACTCCATTCGACGGGCCTCTCTTAGCCAAACAGCCACATTCAATTTTTGCCATTCTTGACAAATTGGACATGGAATTGGTTAATGTTATTCTAGAGGAAGACAAATGGGTTGTTGATTGTGTCTTGAATAGAACAAATTTCTCAATGGCATATTGTTTAGTGTCTAATTTAGTGACAAAAATTCTAAACAGGTCTTTTTGTGTGGATTGTTGATGTCATGCTTCAAGAATGTTTTGTCCTTGATTAGCAGGATTTGATTGTGAAATGGAAGGCAATGCAACCCCATTGTGAGTGTTTTTGTGTGGGCGAAAGTGTTGTAAATGCTGTGGATGTTGCTAGGGGAGTTTTGGTGCTGAGAGAGCCAAATTTACTACTAGGGTTTCTGCTGTAGAAAAAAGTTTTGAGGCATGAAAAGAGCATTGTGTCTTTCAAAGATTTTGATAAATCCAAATGTGTTGTTGTCGACAAGGATGATGACCATTTGCTAATTAGTGATTTTCCTAGGCTTGTGCTTTTGTAGCTGCCCAGGTTGGAAGGGGTAGGCAGGGTAGGGTGCAACACTTCAGCTGATATGATATCTCAATCCATGGAAAATTTGGATTTGTAAGAAGGCTCTTTTGGGCCTTTCTGTGCTTTGTCTGATTTAAAATGCATGGGTATGGATGATGATTTGGCATGGAAAGTCCATTTGTGCTCACTGTACGAGATGATACACCTGCATGGAACAAATGGTGAGAGCCTTTTCTTGTGGAACTCGTGGGCTTAAGCTGATTTCCACTTGATAGTTCACTCCAAGGGCTTAAAAAGGAATGCAAGGGGTAATACAGGGGGAAGAGGTAGAGAGTGTGGAATTCAATGCAAATGTGAGGTAATGGAGAAAGGTATAGATTGGCAGCTGGTGGATCTAGAGGAAGGCTTGGCAGCTGGGTCCGACATAAGCCTGGGGGGATGCTCCAGCCGATCTGGATGAAAGTCCATGGGCAGCCTGAGGACCCATCTCACCAATGTTTTCGTTCTTTTATTAGTATGTAGTTTTTGTTATGTCTGTTGCAGCATCTCTTGTGTTTTATTGTTATAACTAGTGTTATTAACTTATTGCTTTTGTAGTGTTTGTATTATGGCTGAGTTGTGTGTCCAGTCTTTTATAGCCAATGGGGACCATTATGAGCAAGGGTTCCAACTAAGGTCCCTCACTTATCTATCAAAAAGAAAAAGAAACTCTGCTTTGGTGACAACAGCTATAAGCTGTGCACTGTTCTGATAATGTATTGCCTATAGTTAAATGTTTATTAAATTGTAACTAGTCTTGGAAGATGAGTGACAAGCGTTTGAGCTAAAGAGGTCTCTGGCATTCAAAACAATATCAATTATGTTTGGAGCATATTTTTTCACCTTCAGAAGTCGCTAGAGCTTTACTTTTCCCAACTGCATGAATAAGTAACTAACTGAAATGGGATGGAATCAAATTCATTTTTATCGTCAGTACACTCTTAAATCCAAAAGTAGTTCTTATGATTAGCATGGAAACTACTTGAAATTACAGACTCTACATTGTGTTGGATTTCTTGGATTCAGAACCCTAAAAATAGCTTTTCTTTTCAACACGTGCCACCAGTAACAAAATGCCCTGTAGGAAGGACTTTACCTGGATGACCAAGAAACTGGTAATTCAAATGTGATGTTAAGAATCTAGAAGAAACAAATTTGGCTACATTGACTACCTGATATTGACGTCAACAGCAATTGAAGAGTGCCAATCCTTGTATGCATCCAATGTCTGTTTGTTAAATGACTTCTGAAGTTCTCAGATGACCCTAGCACTTAATATGAAAAGCATTCTTAAAAGTTAAATAAGTTCGAGCACTTAGCAACTTCAACTCCCAACTATCCTGTGGGAAAAAGGAAATTGGCTTCAATGCTACGATGTTACAAACCCATGAATGACCAATATAAGTCTCAGACCATAGAAAAGGTCAATTTTCACAATCCATACTTAGGAAATGAAAGAGATTCTAAATAAGATTCAAAGAATATAGTATTTTTGGGGGATATACAAGGTATAAAATAGTTTGAACTACACTTATTTAAATTTTAAAATGTTTGCGCATTTTCACATACATCAAATAGCATCAATAATGTTGGTTTTTGTGGTGTTTGTAGTTCATGGAGTACATGGATATTTTCTGCAGCAGGAGCTCTGTTGGCAATTCCAGTCGGAATCAAGAGAAAGTCCTTGGGACCACTTGTTTTTTTTGGTACAACAGGTATCATGCTTGACATTTTAGTTGGCATAAATGCTTGTGAAAGAGAGTTTGCAGAACGCCAAAGGTTGCTGGAATCTCAAAATTCTGAAAGTCATTCTGAAACAGTGGGTGAAAGAAAATTAGAATAATCAAGCTGTGGATGCTGGTTACCAGTAGATGTGTGTCTCTATTTTGACTGCTGCAAGATCCAAATAAAATGTTTTTGAGTACAGAAAGAATAGCTGCAGATTGTAAATCTGTCAGGATCACTGCAAAATAATTGGTATCTAAGTAAAATGATGTGAAGAAAACTATCAAAAGGGAAATTGAACAATTTGCTTCTCCGAGCGTGTTTTTTCAAGTTATTCATGTTCATGGTTCAACCATGCCTCTGTATGTTGTGATAATTCTGTACATGGTTTGTGGTCAAGGGGTGATTGTTTGGTTCGCAGAACATGTATCTGTTTGAAAGGGATGCATCAGATACGCTATGGTGTAAGATGTCAGCTATATTAGAGCTTAATTGTGGGAAATGCATATTCAACTGCCACAAATTGAGTTGGCAACGTGTAAATTCTTATCCAAGTGTACATGTAACCTATGAGTGATCCTGTGTCATGGGGCAAGGTCTATGGGCTAACATTTTGTGAGTTGGGTATTAAGCTAGAGTTCAATATACCCAAGGTGATCAACATAAAACAGAAAATATTAAATTCTTTTGTAGAGATATCCCTTGTAGCTTTGAAACAATTTATCCATAATGCGTATTAGACAAACCTATTCCCTTTGTATCTGCCCATACTTGCAGCTTGTTCAAAGTGAATGTCTACCATCACTTGGATGACATCTTAGGGAGAATAATTTCAAATTATCCCTGAAAATTGGTTTAGATGAAAATTAGAACACAATTAGCAAATAGGGGTGGTGAGATAAAGACTCATCAAATTTGGGAAGAAGTAAAACAATGTTGAGAAAATGACCCCCAAAATTTTCACCTTGTCTCATTGCCACATTATGAGGTAGAGTGGTATGTCATAAGGGGATTATTACATCTTGATCGTGAGGACAAATCTGTTGAGAATTAGTGACCCAGTTACCTTAACCACTGTGTTAACCTGTTTCATTTTTTTTGGGGGTTATTTAAGCATATCATTTATAAGGTCTTTTGATTTCATCTGAACCCTTGAAGTCTAGTTTGGAAGAAGAGCTCTGTCAAAGTTGGTTAGGAAGCATTCAACTTTCTTGGCTGAAGCTTGCTATCAAAATGCTTAGCAGATGCAAGATCTGCCTCCCATATACCACTTAGATGTCAAGAAGAGAGATTTCCTTTAGATTGTTGATAAACCAACATATTATGTGTTTGAGTGGAACACTACGACTGAAGTTTGAACTTCATTGCTTGGGGCCTTTGGTAATCCCTTGCAACAATTTTTTTAGACCACATAAACCTTTGCCTTATGTGGAAACCCAAATTTTAAACAACTAATGACCCTAGGAGATATCACAATCATCTATCAATGATACCACAATTTCACTAAATAATTCAATGAAACATTTTTCCTATGTAAGACCATAAGAGATGTACTAAAATATTGTCCATTTATTTTAATTAAAAAGCATTCAGTAACTTTTGTACTCAAGATATACAGGGCTTCCACGTTTATTAAATCAAATAGCCACCATGGATGTGTTTTCTCACTTTAAAATTTAAGCATATAAGAATTTATTTAATGTCTTCGTACTAAATCATAACAAAATCAACTAATCTCTACTTGTTTTTTCTTTAAATGTCTTAAAGATTCAAATATTAAGTTATTGCAAGTGATCTAAGTAAAATAGTTTGCAGTATGTATATCTTATCTAGGCTATTGATCTTATGAGAACAAGGTTTTGCTTATCCGATAATTCCCTTTCAAGTTTTATGAAAATTACTTATGAAAATATTGAAAGGAAAATGATTATGATTGCACTCGATTTTTCCATTGCTTATGGCAACTTTACATGAACATATTTTCCCAGTCTATTAGCATGGATTGTAATGAATGAAATAAAAACTCTTGCACCGAATAGTCATGGTTTATTGTATATGCATTATCAATCAAGTTTTTTATTATATTTCTACCTCAAAATTAATGACATTGGTGGTCCTTATAATTATATTTGATGATTTGTTTTCTTTTCCTTAAATAAACTTGGCTCAACTTGCAAGTTTTAATTGTTGAGAAGAATATGATCAATTTAATGTTTAAATCATTTTCTACTATATGTTTGGTTTTTTATTTTTATTTTTTAAAATAATTGATATATATTTTTTCAAATTATATTTAAATGATTTTCTTGAATACAATGTGATTGCTTGTTTTTGTTGTATTTTTAAGATATTAAATAAAGAATTCAACAAAATTAATGATATTACTTTTCTTTTTTAAAAAAATGTCAACAATTTGGAACATTGTCTTTGTATTTACGTGCAAATTAACTAGCATACATATATTAAATATTAATATATATAAAATACGTTGAGAGTTATCATTCTCTAATTTTCTTTTTTGATTGATTTATCTTTGTGATCAAATCTTTGATTTCTCTTTGCGATCAAAAATATTATTTATTTATTTATTTGTTCTTTTAGTTTATGCAAATATTTGAATTATTTTTATTATTTAGTTATTTCTTTGTTCTTTTTGTTTTATCAAATCTCTTTGATTTGATTTTTTTGTTTCATCAAATCTCTTTGATTTGATTTTTTTGTTTCATCAAATCTCTTTTATTTGATTTTTTTTTGTTTCATCAAATCTATTGTAGTTGCACATGACTTCCACCTCCCTGTCATTTTAAATGCAACTTCAAAAACTTTACATAGATTGTTGGATGCCACTGTAGATGCCTCTCGGCATAAAAATTGTGCTACAATTGCCTCCATTTTAGAACCTAAAATTTTAGTTTTAATTGTCATAATTAAAAAAAAAAATGACCTTTATTTACTTGTGTCACCATTGTTGTATAATAAATACAATTAATTTATATAAAATTACCATTTATAGTTGGAATTTGCATAGAATTTTTATTCCAAATTAAGCTTATATAAATGGCATTCATTTCATTTGTTGCTCATACTATAATTTTATATTGTCTAATTGATTGATTCATATTTGATAGGTTTGCATTTCAAAGACATGTTTTATGAGACTCAATTATTGTATGCAATCTAAAAAAGTTTGTTGCGAGTTATATAATGCAATTATTGTAGTATTTCATTGATAATATGTGTTAAGTAGTTAATTTTGAATTTTCCTATATCGCGATATATTTTTTAAACTAGCAGCTTGATTTGCTATCGTATTGTTTTTTCTATTTGTTGTTAAATTCAAAACTTGTGTATTTTTCACTTGTGTCTTTGGACCAATGTTTGTTGTTTGACCAACCAAACATGCACAAAATTCAAGGCCATATTAGAAAAAACACTCCCAACTTTGGATTGTTAACACTACACAAGAGCATAAAACTTTGCATAATAAAGATCATTGGCTCTATGATGAATGACAAACATTGTGTGAACAACTTATAAGGGAGATACACACCTTAGTAAACATTATAAGGGAGATACACACCTTGGTAAACATTTAAAGTTTATTTTCTCATACTTTGAAATTTACATATTGCACCACACAATGTAAGTGACACATTGTGCAAAGAACATGGTTGGAGCATGGATGCAAAAACCTTTAGATTAAGATTTGCAAGGTAGATTTACACATTACACAATATCTAGTCTATCGCCAAACTTTTCCAAATTTGCATATTGTGTAACACTATTAGGCTATCAAACATTATGTAAAACACAAAATTTAAGCATGAAAGCAAAAAAATTCTATGGACTAATAGTTTGTAGTGAAGATTTGGTGTTTAAGCAACATTTGTAGTATGTGACATCAAACAATTTTGAATTTGCATCATGCATAAGATTTGAACAATATGTGAAGCACATGCTTGGAGAATGGATGCAAATTTTTTTTGGAACAATAAACTAAAGGGAAAATTTAAATTTTACATAAACATTCAAAGTTTGTCATATACACTTTCAAATTTGCTTTGTGTAACATTGCATAAGATTGTGAAACATCTTGCAAACCACATGATTGGAGCATGTATGCAATAAGAGTTTTGGAACAATAGCATAATGGAAGATTTTCATTTTATCCAATATTTGGGGTTTATGTTTTGTTAATAATTTCAACATACCATTTTGCCTAACATTGTATAAAGGTGTGAAACATAGTTTATATCACATATTGATGTGACATTGTTAATAACTACTAGATCAATTACTTGGGATGGAAATAAGTTTCTTGGATTGAGATTTTCACAAATCTAGGTGAAAATAGGCAAACATGTAATAAATCTCTTAATACTCTATATTAGCATTTTAAGATTGCTTGCATACATAACACATCTAGATTCTTACAAGTCAGTTACTATATGTTACTTGATTTCTATTGTGTTCATAAATGTCAAGTCTCATGCAAGAAAATGGCTAGCCTCAATGACAAACAATAATGGACCATCTAAGAAGTAATGCCCCATTTTTATAAATAAGGGATTCAAGTCCTTCAACAATAAAGAATCAAGAATATGTATTTGTCAATGTCCATTGCAATGCGTTTCATTATCAACAACATTCTAATTATATTTGTGAATGAGTTTCTATTAGAAGTAGAAAACTTGTGCAATTAGGGGATAGAGAATTAAGAATCAATTTTGCACATTGAGAATGACGTTGGTGATCAAAACATATTGTGAAAATGAAATATATGTTAATGGGACGTGCCATGGATTTCCACCTTGAATCGATTTTGAAGTATCCATTCATAGGAATGGTTGCAAATGAAGAGAATAATGTGGGAAATGTTTGTAACAAGGTTAATACAAATGGTGTGAAAGTGATATAGTGAAAATATTAAGAGCATCGTGTTTGTGCTTGGAATGTTTCCAAATTACAAAAGAAAAATACAATCCTAGATAAAGATTTTAGCCATGATTGGTGAGGTTAATGATACTCCTTGATTACAACATCCTCCAAGGTTCAAAACCTAGAGGTGCAATAAATAAGCGACAAGGTTGGGATTGTGCCGCAGGTGACTTTGGTAGATATGATACCTCTATGTCCTTGGTTGTTAGTTGAAGATGTATCAACTTAGACTCTTGCTTTTGATACCAATAGGTTGCAAAAAATTGATTTAAGGATGGTTAACCTCAAGAAAAAATAAAGTTTGTAGCTATGAAGGTAATATATCTACTTTGTTTGGAAAGGTGAAGGAAGCAAGTCAATCATCCAAGGCTATAACTCATAATTTTTTGTCACATTATAAACAAAGGTTGTCCAAAGATACATGTTATCTAGAATATAAGAATGTAATTCCCCTTTTTGTAGTGTCAATATTGTCTTTGGTCTAGCAATAGTAGTTGGGATTGGCTCAATGTCATTTAGGTTAAGAAGTAGGATATTCAAGAAAAAAATAATTGCTTAACATTGTTGGCATTATCTCTTGAAAAAGTAGTGACCATAAATAGTATTCTTGGGTGAGCATGCATGCTTACAATTGAGAATCATGAATTCTAGCCTCATCGTCTTGGAGTTCATAAAATGAGAGAATGTTCCACATTTGAAGATCTATTTTTAAATCGTTAAAATTATTCAAAAACACATTGGAGGTATGGATGATTCCACGGTTGCAAGGAGTATGTGGCATATTAAGGCATGCATGATACGATTAGTATTCACTACATAGCCCATGTAATGACTTGGCATTTGAAAATTTGAGGTAGCTTGCATCAATGTATTTTAGATCTTGTTTACAAGTTATATATATATATATATATGAAAGATTTATCAAGGACAAACTCTAAAAAACATAATTATTTAATGTCATTAATATTAATTGGATTTCATTGCATGGACTATCACATAGATTGTTTCAAGAAAATCATTCATTGATTGGAGTATTATATAAAAATCACACATAAGAAAATTTGTGATGCTATTGTCAAACTTTCCTCCCATAGTGACCCTCAACTAAACTATGTATAATGTAGAATATTCAAAGCCACAAAAATGATATGCATTACTTTGGATAATTTATATCTACATGATCTTGAAGCATTTGTAGGGCCAAACTTTGAAAGTTTTAAAACTAATGTCATAAATCAAACACCCAAAATTTTTATAGATTTTAATGGATCATGAGAATCATGTTCGTTAGTGTAGAGATATCTAATACAAATACATATTCACTGTATAACTATTAAAGACTTAAATGATTGTTGATAGTTGAGCATGCATGAGCATGTATGAACATAGAGGTGTGGGGAAAATGGATCAAAGGGTTGGGTTGAAGGTGGTTTCATTGAACCCCCTCTTTAGTTGAGCATGTTTGGTGGCATATACTATGTTTCATGTGTTGCAAAAAATAGGTCTTAATAGAAAATCCAAACCATGTCCACACAACTACAAAAAACGGGTCAAATGAATATAAAATCAATAAATTATGTATACAATCTATTATATTAACCTTATTTTTTATTTAATGTGTAATAAACATAGGTTTGAAAAATTATATTGAATGGAAATATAACAATATCCAAATATAACTTAGTATCCAAGTTGTATGTTTGATATAAAAAAGGGAGTGATGTTAAGTAGAGGTGGAAGTGTGTAATTAATTATTGGGTGAACAATGTGTAAACTCTTAAGGGTTGTATGGTCTAAGACTTCTCTTAATTTGAGACCCCTAATTATGATTTCACCATTTGGTATCATGGCAAGGTTTTTAACCTACAAAGATAATTCTATTTTTCATATTTATTTATGAGTGTGGGTAGAAAATAATGAAGACATTTTCCAACATTGAGGCTATTAGGTAGAATTTGTAGTGTAACTATTTGATACTTGACATGGAAATGGAATGGAAAATAAGGTATTCCTCTTAGAAAAGGAGAAGAAGATTGACCATAGAGTGGCAAATTTGGTGATCTTGATGAGAGATCTTCAAACAAGATTGTAAGCTATATAGAATGCTTGAGAAAGAGAAGTAGATGTATATTTAATGATGACGAGGCACCTAAAGTGCATATGGATTAATTTCATGAAGGCCCAATAGAGGGTTGGTTGTTGAAAGCCATAATAAGATAGGTGGCGAACCATGCATGGACATTCCAAACTCCTCAAGGAGTTTATGTCTAGAAGACTTGATAGTTTGGATCAAGAAATTGGATAAGTTCTTAAGTGTAAGTCCATATAAGACCCTATTTTAATCCAAATCTGCCCATCACTATTGTATATTGCTCATGTGGGGCATACATTTGGACATATAACTCTTGCTCATGTAGTAGAAGCTAGTGAAATGAGGGAGTGTTTGGAGGACTTCCCTCTTCACGAGGAAAGATTGTCCTAAATGTGACAATGAGATTTGTCCATGGGGTGGTTAAGATGTTTGTTTGATCTCTCTTTTTGAAGGAGTGTTTGCTAATGGATGGGGTGTTGAATTGTGGTATGATGGTGGTAGCATAGGGGTGTGTTTTGGAAAGCATTTAAAGAGGTGTGGTGATGGTGATCATTGTGTGAACAATAAAGATGTAGATAATAAAACAAGGACTCAAAAAATGAAATCAAATATTATTCTACACCTAATTGCATCTTCAATTAAGCAAATGAATTGAACAAAAGATGAAAGAAAATAAGTATTCTTTCACCCACAACTCCTTGTTGTACACACAAGATGCATGTGGTTGTTCTCTAATGGATTTGTTCTCGAGAGATGGTATGCGATTTATCTTTAAAGAAACAACATGAATTTGCATTCAAGATCCCCCCTTCAAATGGCTTGTGAGAGGTTCAATTTATAAATTGAGATGATGATTGATCAATGGATCAAGGGTTGAAGATGACTGAGAATGTTGGAGGAAGGTGGATCCTCCAAGTGGCGCACCTCATGATTGATGTACTTTAAGAGGGCAATGATCCAAAATAACTATTTGATTATTAATTATTTATGATTGGTTGCTTTGAATAGGTGTGACTAATACCCATTAAGGTATTTTGCCACCCCTTCTCCTATATTTAAGGATGTTCCTCTCATTTAAGAGTGAATGAATTTGGATAGTTATAGTTAATTATATCACTATGCACAAAAGGTATTATTGGCCATGTAGAAGTATGTGGATGAGTGTCCCCAAGTTCAATCTATTTTTAATAGACTAATTTTTGTAAGTGTTTTAATAAAATGATGCTTTATGGGGTCTTTTACTTGAAAGGGCTTTCCCCATTTATACTTGTGTAATGTGTAAAATCTATACTTGTATATTTCTCATTTTATTTAATTATTTATTTGTTTATAATGATTAGTATCCTAAGATCCTTATTTCTAACAAATAAAAAATACAATAAATGAAAATTTATCCCGTGTTTTTATATTTTTTCAATAAATGAAAAGAAACCAATTAACTAACAAATGATTGCTTGATAACTACTACTATCATTTTTCATAAATTTTGATAATGCATGCAACTATGATGATCTAGATTAACTAAGAAAGTGCAAAACTCAACAACTAATTTTAATCTTTTACTTGAACTATTTGAGTTTTTCATTCGACTTAATGATTTCTTGTTCAAGTATGAGTTTTTGTGTGGTTTTACTATTGACCATTATTTGGTTTTGGAAAGGATATTCTCCCACAATAAAAATACTTTGCAAAACAATGTAAACTAATATAATACGTTAAGATTAAGTAATATACTCTAATACTAAATCCAATAAACTACAACAAGATGCTATAGATCTTGGGCAAGGTGAGATACTAATTAATTAATCTACTTTGCTTTTGTGAAAAATGAACTATTTTAACCTTTCAAAAATAAACTATTTTGATTGAAAATAAACAGATAAATCCTACACATAGGATTTGAATGCTCTTAAATATTGAAGAGGCTTGTGGTTGGCATGTTCATCCTTGGTAGTCCAACTTTGGAAATCTATTCTCTCTCAACCTTGGGTACTCCACTTAATGGAAGAGATAATGGAGGTAGAAACCTAGACTCAAGGAGAATAGATACTATTATTGTAGGTGATGATTTAAGAGCTTGGAAGCTTGGTGAATGGAGAAGAAGAAGCTCAAAAGCTTGTATATAGCTCATGTGTTGTGTATGAGCTTGGCCCTTTAGCAATTTTCTTAGAGTTGATTCTCAAACCTGCCACTAGTTTTGTTGAAAGGAAAGAGATTGAAATTTTTTAGGTCAGGTTGGTCAAGTTGCTTGAGCAATTTTTAGGTCACTTAGGTAATATGAGACTATACAAGAAAAATTTCCACTTAACAACCAAAAAATTAGCTTTTGCAAGTGCCAAGGTGGGTAAATAGGATCTAGGCTAAACACTTAACCTCAATCACTCATTCCACTTTGAACATTGAGGGACACAAAAATAAGCAAGAGGCACTATTTGGTTGCTATCCTCAAGGGAGAGCCAAATAGGCTGGTTGGGGTTTTGGTCCCTTTTTATGTTGTGTGGGATGTGATGATTGATTGTAAGATGTAGTGGACTAGGTGAATTAAGAACAAAGTGACAAACTATTACAAAACTTGGAAAATAGAAAAAAAAAGACAAAAACATAAAACAAATCTAGAGAGTGCAGATAGATAGGAAATTGACATTTAAATTTGGAGTTGAACTAGTAAAATAGGGGCGATGGGTGCCCTAGTTCAAAGTGCTAAATTCAAGGGTTTTAGATCTAGTATAGGTGTAGCAAGGTTTGTAGGTCTCTGACTATGAAAACCTAGATCCGAAGTATGATAGTGTGTGAATAATCAACTTTCCCTAATTTGTTGATAATAGGTATATGAATGCATGAACTAGGGTTTTGAAACCTTGAGATCTCAAATCCAATTCAATCAACCTCAGACTTGTAACTTGCCATATGGACAAGGGGAGAAGGGTATAGGGGATTTCCTTGGTCAAACCCCATTTTGGTGTTTCCACCTTCATTATGACTATGATGATAAATTACGTGTTCTCTTGTGGGAGGAAATGCAAATGAATAAATATGAATGATAAAAAACACAATTGGAACTTACCACTTAAATCTGATATCCTTGTTGGATTGAAGTCACATAGCTCATCACATACAAGGAGAAATAAGAGGATGCTTGGAGGTCTTGCAAGTGTTAGTGCACATAATAATAATAAACATAAACATGAAACATATTACAATACATAAACATGAATTTATTGATGTGTTGCAAAATTGTAATTGACTGTAATTGTGCTACATATCTTTTGCTTATTCTACTCTCGATATTGCATTAATTGCCTTTAGGATGTGATGGAACCCTCAATTTTTTTTCCTTGTTCCATGTTAAAACCCTTATTGCATTTGGACATAGGGTTGCTATCTGCAAAAACTTATATTATTCTATTGGGCCGTTGACTCCCTATTACCCATGACCAGTTATTTTAATGTATCTTTAGTCATTCATTGTCACCTAGTAACCGACCCTTTCTAGCCTAGGTTTAGACCTTTCTATTTTATAAAATTGGGTAAGGATCCTTGAGCCCTTACGCTTTTTATATTTTATAACTTAGAGGTTTTTGAGTTAATTATTGTCTTAGTGAGTCTCCTTCATAAGAACAACTTATGAGCACGTGCCTAAAACTTTCACAAGTCCTGATGTCCCTTGTAACTATATCGCTCATCGCTGATTTATTCTTAGATTTACACCTTGAAATAGTGATGAGCAATGAGCGATACTTTCCTTTGATATCGCTCATCGCTAATTGCATTCGATCCCTCAAATTTGTAACAACGATGAGCGATGTTCTTAGCCTTATGCTCTTATCACTCATCGCGGATGGCCATTAAAAATAAAATTTGTAATAGTGATGAGCAATACGTTGTCACACCGTGTGATCGTGGATATGTTGCAAAAAGTAGTTCTCACATTAGCGATGTGAGATTAACCCTATAAATAATGTAAACCGTTCATCGCTAATTGCTTGCACAATATATGAGGAGAATCAGTGATGAACAAAGGCCTTATCGCTCATCGCGGATTTATCTTAGAACTTAAGTTCTAAATTGGCGATAAGCGATGGGTGCCTTCTAAAAGGGTTTTTCTTTTGCTAATTTTGATATGATCTTATGGGTGATATATTTGGCGCCATTTGTTCTATGTAGGTGCAAGTGTCCAAGATTTGGTGTTTCCACAATGTCTCTCATCGCCAATGGGATCGTCGGGATGAAGTTTCAATTGGCGATGCACAATGAAGGGACATATATGACCGGAAGTCAGGCCATAGAATCAAGGGCTAAAGGCCATCTCAGGGATGTTTTCATCGTTGATAGAGCCAAGTGATGATAAGGTAGATCGGCGACGAGCGATGACCATAAATAAAAAGGGCAACATGTCATGATCCTGGAGATTTTGCACAGATCAGGAAAGAAAGTGGCGAAAGAACTGAAGGACCATTGATAAAGCTTTAAAGTAGGACATTCCAATGAACAGAAAGCCATCGCATAAGCAACTTCATCGCTAATGAGCACCTTAGGATTAGGGAAGGATCGGCGATGAAGCGAGGAAGCATGCAAGGAAAGTTTCTCTCTAAACTGGCCTTATGTACTTCACCGATATTAATGAAAGCATGGATTAGGTTAGCGATACATGCTGATTGATAGATCACAACACTTGAGCTGGCATTGCTATTTTCCATCGATGAAGTTTTAATTGCTTTAAAAGCAACGAATTACATTCAATCTTGAGCTGTAAGTTACCGACTTGCTTGCATAAGGAGATTTTGAGTCATTAAATCTTACATGCTTCAAATTGCTTATTTAATGCAGATTACTTGAGTGATTTTCCATGTCATAATTCATTTTGCAATGAATGAGGGTTGAAGGTTGATAAAGAAGTGTGCGGGAATTGAATTTTCCTGACAAGTGTGTAGACATTCTAGGCAAGTAGGTATGCCATGATGATTCAAAAATCTGAGGGGTTGTGTTTGTTTGAGCCTAAGGGAGGTCTTGGGAATATAGATGGAATACATGGAGCTCCTAATATGCCAAAAAGAAGAATAGGATTGGGGAAATTCAAGGAGTATAGTTCCAAGGAAAATTACTGTCCAAAAGAGCAGATAGTTTCAAAAGAATTAGTCAAACATAGAGAGAAGAGGATGGTAAAATATGAAAAGAGAGCATGGATGGAGAGTGAACATTATAAGGCCTATCCAAAGGAATGCAATTCTCCATGTGAGGTTCTTAATAACCCTTCAGACAGTGAGGGTGACATTAAATCAAAGGGAAATTATTATCCCCTCTCCCTGGTACTATCGAGGAATCTTGATAAAGAGGTGGCAACGATTTCTCCAGTCCCACCACAAATAAAACGTGGGCGAATATCCTTTGAGGTTGATGACTCAGAGTGATGATTGTGCCCTATTTTTGTTTTTGATGATACCTGGCCCTTTCTATTAGGATTTTCCTATTCAACAGTCATGTGATTTCTTGTTTCATGTGCTGAGGTGGAATGTTTTCGGGCTGGTATGTAGGAGAAGTGCTAGACTAGCTAACCTTGGTGGTGCGTATATTGTATCCGAACGATGTACAGGTTTGTGTCGGAGCTGCTATTGGAGAATCTTCTTTGGTCAGCAAGGATGAGGATTCAACACGGTTACAACAAACTTTTCTTTTTAAGGAGCTGGCGTGTCTTCATTCAGGGAATATGGAATGCGGTCTTTTACTCTTCCATTTTCCTCAAATGATTGCATGTAACAAACTAAGAATATCTCAAACTTTGGTAGAAATGAAATGAAATGTAAATGTAATTAAGCCTGATGCCTATTGCTCCCTTATCCTATAAAAGGGGATTTTAGGGCTTATTACAGAGGTCAAATTCTAAAGTCTTAATAGGGTCCTAGGTAAAAGCTAATTTCAGAAAGGGCACTTAGGATATAATTTTGAAGTAGGCCAGTAGTTTGTCTTGGATAAGAAGTCATGTATGTAACGATCTTAAATGAGTTTTATAGAAATTACTGATATCGAAACAAAATATTAGTCAAGGAATTGATACTCTCCTATGTATGTTCATTTCAAGGTCATGAATGAGAAATACTAATGGTGTTATCATTTGTCTTCAAATATTTCATTTGAATGTATTTCTCTGTTTTCAACTTTAATTCAAAGAATTAATTAAAATGCTTGAATAAGGTCATAAAATTTGTAAGGAATGGCTTAGGATTGCTAAGAAGTAAATGTTTCTTGCACAGTGAGTTTTCGTAAATGCAAAGCAATACAAAAATAGTCCGTTTCTCTCCTAAACAAGTAATTTGTATATTACTGATCCTCTTATGTACTTGACTCTGTTGCTCTAATTGATTAGACACTAGTCATTTTGTTAGAAAATCTTACATAAGATGAACAAATAGTGTTCCTGGCTCTAGACTTCTGAGAAGATAATACTTAAATGGAAAATCTCTCCAAGGATAGTAAAAGTGCAATTATTTTCAATTCCTAGCAGATGGCTAATCCTTCATTTGAAAATCTACCAAATCTTCAATGAAAGTGATTTTATCTGCTATAAAAGGAATTAATCTATGTATAAATGTGTTACTAATTGATTATATTGCATGAAAACGCAATTGGGATTACCCTCCTAGGTTTCATAGATCCTGAAGTGAAGGAGTACGGACATTAAAATCCTATGCTCGTTGTGTTGGCCACTAACCTAACAGTTCATCATAGGAGTTGGCTACTTCTTAGAGGATTGTTTGGTTCTGCTGGAAAAATCACCAACAAGATGCTAGAGAGATATCAAAATTTCTTAGCTGTTCAAATGGAGGGAAAGACTTATATTTATGAGTTTAAACATATTTCACATTAACCATTAAGATAAATCAAAAATTTATCTTGAATTCTTAAACATATTGAAGTTGACAATAATATTTGAAATTTAGACTCCGATTAGGTGGTATAGGGGCACTAGGCATCGTATCCAACCCTTTTTAGCTCATCAAAAGTATGTTAAGTAATTATTTAATTCAATTTCCCAAAAAAAAAATTAAATGGGTAAATTATAAGCATAATTAGGTACATGCACTTAAGAGGGTGTCGAATCTAGTGTGAAATTATCAAGGGTGAAAAATTATGACACTACATTTAGCCTCCACTTTAGTGAGGGTATGAACATACATTCATAATCACACTAAAGTATGGAGGAGTGAAAGAGTCCTTTCATCAAAACATTGAGGAGGTAAGATGACACTAAGCTAAGAGATGTGATAGCCCCCAAGATAAGGATCCTATCGAACAACAATTTTAAGATAAGAGGAAAATACACACATGTAAGACATGATGCAACAAAACAAATAATAATATAAACATGCACAAATAAAAAAACAATGCATCCACAAAGCATACACATGACATACATGAAGCATAAAAGAAACATACATGAGGTAAACAAAATATGAAAAGGTATGACATCATGGACTAGCAAGATCCACAAATTCTTGGTAGGATCCATACCAAAGATGGAATCATAAGTTACAAGCTAGAAAAGTTTGATATTTTCTAGGTGGTTCATGAATAAGTGGAAGCACCATAGGCTAGTGAAGTCTGATATTCACTAAGTGAGCCCCATAAGAAACAACATAGTCTAGTGAAGTGCAATATTCACTAGGTGAGTTTTGTGACATAAGTGAAAGAACCATAGAATAGTAAAGTCCAATATTTACTAGGTAAGCTTCACAAGTAGCAAATGAAAACAACACAAGCTAGTGAAGTCCGATATTCACTAGGTGAGTTCATGTCAACAATATCAAAAATTACGTGCCAAAAAAATCACGTTGTTTACTAGGTCTAGAACCCCAATCCTATACTTGCACAAACATAGCAAACAAACACAATATTATATCAAATGCAAATAAGAACCAAGATTCCCCATGAAATTCATCTACAATGCTCAAATAGGAAAAAAATTGAATAATAAAGCAAAGAAAGTAATTGAAATCCTATTTAAACATGCAAATTCTCAATCCCATGGGGGAATTGGTGCCAATTTGATGTGGAAATTGTCCCTTTCCCAACTCCTATGTAAGCTTGATGAATATTTGTGGATGATTGAAGCTCCTTGATGAAATTTTGGCATAACCTTGCTATGAAACCATGAAAATGATGAACACTTGATATGAAATGGATAAAATTAGCTCTCAATGTGAAGAGAATAACTTTGCTCTAAGTTGTGGATCCCAAATGAGAATGGAATCCTCTTATATATAGACGAGAATGTTGAAGAATGAGGCAAAATGGATGAATGTGGGATCATTCAACATCTAATGGGCAAGTGCCACTTGTCAAGATGTGAATGGAGGAAGCATGAACACATTTTGGCCAATGTGCCAATAAATGATATTAGGTGGATTTTCAAATTCATGAAATGACTTGTTGGAGGGAAAGAAAATGACTTAAATGCCACTTGGCTCAATGCACAAGGACATGTAAGGGGAGATAAATGCTTTGTTGGAAGGACAAACCACTTGGAGAGATTTTCAAACTTGGAAGAATATTCCCCTAAAGATGCCAAGTTGAAAGAAAATAGGGATTTAATAAATCAATTAAATGTATTTTCATGTGCAAGTGGCAAAATCTAGAGGATTCAGGTGATTAGGATTAAATTAATTAGGATTTGATTAATTTAATAGGAGGTTAGTTGATGAGACTATTTGATTTAGATTTTTGGATTGATTTAAATCAAAGTTGAGAATAATGTGATTTAGATTTAATTAAATAAAAGATTTTGATTTATTTAATTAAAGAGGGGTGATGATGTTAGATTAAATTAAATAAGGATTGATTTAATTTAATGGAATAAATTTAGGGATTTAATCAAATAAAATGAATTATTTAAATAGAGATTAGAAGATTAATTAAATAACATTGATTTATTTAATTAATGAGAGAGAATGACTTAATGAGATAAATAATGATTTATTTAATTAAGGGACGAAGGGTGATGATTAGCTAAGAAGATGATTTAGGACGAAATGATGTTAGTAATCAAGGTCAAGTGTGTCGGTATATTTTCCATGTCTACATTTTCCCCCTCTTTGAAGTAATGTACCTGCTATGTTGGTTCAAAGAATAAACTATCTCGATCAAAATTCAAATTTTTTCTAATTTTCAAAATTGCCCCACTGCTGCCCTAGCGATGGAACTATGCCGATATACTGCCCCCTCGAGAGATCGGACGAAAAATTTAATTTTTTGGGTGATCTCACGAAAAAAGAGGGCAAGGTGCCCGACGGGTCCGAAAAGACTCTGGGATGCCAAAAAACATGCGAAAACATGACAGAATGATGCAAAACAACTCTCGGTTGGGCGAAAACAAGATCAGAGGACCAAAACCCTAGCTGGATGGCTAAACGGGGTCAAAAAACCCTATTTTTCATGCTTAAATAGGCCTCGAGGGGCCACTTCCAATTCATTTGCACACATAGCCTTTTGAGATTATGCACCTTTGAGCTCTGACCCCTTTGAGAGATGGTGCAATGACAACTTCCCCGACATATTTCAGATCGAGTGAGAGTGTTCCAGAGGCTTCCCGGCACAGGACCTGTGGTATGCCATCTTGTCCTGCCCTTTAGTTTCAAATTTTGAGTGCATTTATTAGGCTGTAAGAGTCCACAAGGTCAAGCGGTGCTATATAGTGCTACTGAAAAGCTCAAATCGACACCGCGTAGGCCCAAACTATGCTGCTGATGTGAGTTGCGCCGTGGCAACAGAGTTAGGAAATTAGGGTTTTTCCTTAAAGTGCGCCACATATGAAAATAGCGTTGCAGTGGTCCTTTTTAGATTTTAGGGTTAGGGGGTCAAATTGAGTCACTTTCAAACTGTGCCGCAATGGCAGAGTTTGGAACTTTTAGCCTCTTAGCGGTGCCATATAGTGCCGCTGACTTCTTCAAATTATGACACATATGCAAACAGCGATGCACATGCAAATTTGGTTGCACGGACTTTAAACAGGATCACAATTTTTTACGAAACTTGACACAGTGACTTTCCTGATGCAGGAGGACATGGAGCTAGTCCACTCTCGTGAGCATAGGTCTTCTGTTTTGCACAGATTGACCCAGGATCCTCCTTTGGACGAGATACTCAAGGAGCACCTTGGAGCCATTGGGTTATGGTACGTTGCCTATGCCCCAATGATCTGGACACATTTGGGTATGATGACAGCCTTGGTGGAGCGCTGGCACAATGAGACATCCTCCTTCCACCTTACGACAGGTGAGGCCACAGTCACATTAGAGG
This sequence comes from Sequoia sempervirens, assembly GCA_007258455.2. Taxonomy (NCBI): domain Eukaryota; kingdom Viridiplantae; phylum Streptophyta; class Pinopsida; order Cupressales; family Cupressaceae; genus Sequoia; species Sequoia sempervirens. The sequence continues at coordinate 260,545,415 of VDFB02000017.1, read as the reverse complement.
ACATGTGGTGGATACTCAAACTTCCCATCCATGGAGAATGCATTATCTACGATGTGGATGTCGGGAGGGAGGCCTGCTATGACATCATGGGCCTAGACGAGATCATCTTCGCAGAGGGACAAATCAAACTTGAGCGATATAGGACTACTGTACCATCATTCAGATTGATTATTGCTGTGATCATATCAAGACTTGTGGCATCGGATCGGCGCGGGCAATACTTCAACCCGGGATGGGGACTTGCTTGGGAGCGGATGCTCCGACGGAGAGAGTCCTTTACTTGGGGGCCAATGATGCTGGCCTCTCTTTACCATGATCTCCACGAGTTCGTCTACTACGATAACAGAGCTATTGGATCAGGGGTTACATTACTTCACATCTGGGCCTGGGAGCACATTTTAGTGCTCCGTCCTATCATAGTTGTTTCAGTTGATATGGAGTCAGATGATCCAATTATCTAGAGGTACAGGGGTGCCCTTAGTTTTTTGCACATAAGAGCAGTAGGCATCTGACACTGGCAGTGGCTCATCGATGAAATGATGGTTTTCACTTGGAGACCCTACCTTGGGTAGCTAGCATGGTACGATGATGTACAACAATTGTTCTTTTTCCTGACAGGACCGCCTGATGTAGGGCCACAAGCATACCATCATTGAGAGGTATCTTCTAGATCGTGTAGCTCAACAGTTTAGGGATGTACAAGACCGACCCATTGACCAGTATGTGGCCATCTTTTCCCATACGGTCAGACTATCCCTGCAACAGACGTAGTCCATAGCTTCATGCAGCTAGTGGCCAGACCGTGACCTTACGATCAAGGACAGGCAGACTCGGGCATGACACAGGCCTACAGGGATTGGTTCAGGCCATCTCTTAGGTTGACAATGCCAGGGATACCATCAGCACAATGGAGAGCCAGGGGAAGGGGGTAGGATGAGGCCGGGGCCAGGGGGGCCAAGGATATGGAGATGGAGACCGAGGAGGAGGAAGACCACCTCAACAACTTGATCAAGATAGAGTTTAGGTAGATGTCCCCATACAGGATCAGAACCAGGACAAAAAGGTGGATCAATAGCCTCAGAGAGATCAAGGACCTCAACCACCACCGCCACCTGATTAGAGGGACACCATCATTTAGCAGTTACAAGCACATTCCAGGGTTACAGGGATAGGTTGTCTTGACAACAAAGAGGGATTAGCTACGGACAGGGCGGGGCTAGGCTGTCCAATAGAGAGGCCGCGGAGCTACAGGCCGCATAGGAGATGGGCTAGAGACAACATCTAAAGAGCATGGCTACATCCTCCTCCAGGAGCATAGTGTCACTGCGGGCATACAGGGATGCCGTCCAAGAGGCAAATTATTATCATGTACATTACCATCAAGCTATGCCTTGGGCAACATGGGTCCCAGACTATTCACAACAGACAGGATACAGCCCTCCATAGGGTCATGGAGAGAGGCCAGGCGGTGAGGGGAGTAGCCAACAGGGCTAGCTAATTTTGATCGGAGACATGATTCTTTTTGTGATCCATGCACTCATTTTTTGATAGCCCCATGGGCGGATTGTAGTTTATGTATTTGATACACACTAGATCCCGATCTGCACCATGACAATGCATATTATTTTGATGATTTATAATATGAGATGCTATGATTTGATGAAGTGTCCTATTCTATTTTATGCATTATGGATGGATTTTATTTCTATATGCGATGTCATGATTCTATCTTATGTATACCATTATGAGATGATTCTATATGGTACCTATGTGATGATGATGCTATGCGATATATGAATTTATGATGTAATGTAATGATTGTATGGATGCATTTTTCTTTATCAGTATTTTTTCTTATGCACTTTTTATGATGATGTATGGATAATGAAAAATGTTATGATATGCAAATGCTTAGACTAAAAAATCTATATTATGCACTTAATGGATGATGACAAGATGTATGGGATATAATCTTTTCTTTTCAGTACTTTTCTCATATATGATATGATGATGCACTTATCATGTTATGATGATGATATGATGCCTATGTTATGATAATGCAAATGGATGATATGTATGCATATGATGTGATGGATGTTAATACTGCCTATGTATATAATGTAAATGATATGGCCTTTATGATTATGCAATGGGTGTTTTATGAGGTATGTGATATGAGTTTAATAATGCATATGGGATGGTTTATGAGATGCTTAGAATAACCAATCTATATTATGCAATGATGCAGGTGATATGGTAAATTCTTTCTATATGATATGGTATGCATTATGCAGTATGCTGACAGTTTATGGATGCAGGATGGATGCACTAGCGATAATGATTTGTGATTAACTGTCATGGTACCATGTTAAAGTGAAAAGAAGATAGAAGAAGGCAAGAGACTCCAACAAGTCACGAAGATGAAAATGATGATGATTATGATGATGATTTTCTTACCAAGGAATTGGGATTTTAAAAGGGCCAATTACCTTATGTTTGATAACACACATAGGTATGATGCATCAAGGTATAAAGAACTAGGATGGCGTTGCACCTAGTGTGATGGAATTTGACTTGACAATCAGACAGGAGTATCCTTGTTCACACCTGGCATACAAAACCTTATTCAAAATGTAGTTAAGATATTCCAGACATCTCAAACCAAAAAATAGAAAGGAAAGCCTTCCTATGTGGTCAAAAAGACACCTAAAACATCCTCCCTATGCCCAAACAAAGCACACATGACCAAGTTATATTACAAGAATATCCAACAAGCACAACAGATAAAAGATAATGATCATTTCGCCATTCCTATTTCTCTAAATATTTCATATATACATCATCGAGAGGTCTTGGGAATGAGCGCAATAAGATAAATCCAACAAGAAAAAGATAAAGTAAACAAACAAGCTAATGTTCTTCAATACCGCTAGCGAAGACTAAACTATGGTGATGCCTGATGTTGATGTCCATTGTAGGAAGGATGCATCCTAGGACATGATGATATCAGATGATTGATTTGGGACTGATTGGATGATAAGCTATTGATATGAAGAGTTGACTAACTTGTTTACTTACTGACCTAGACTTGAGACTTTGACGTTTTGAGTTTTCACTTTCGATTTGGTAGACTTGTTTCTGACTGTTTCACCAAAGGTTGAGGATGATGATTGATTTAATGTGAGTGATGTTTATTGCGGGTGAAAGTGATGGGATAGATGGATTTTTTCAAGCTGTTTTGAGGCTGTTTTTGGTTTTGTTTTTGAATTTTCAAATGTTTTTGGGTTTTATGAGATTTTGACCAAAGACCTAACCTAAAGACCTATCCTAGGGGCCTCGGGGGTTGATCAACAGATTAGCCTTGCCTACGTTATACATGCAGAGACCACATAGTTCAACTAACACAAACTCGATTATTGATGAGATATGAATAATGGATTTCCAATTTATTATGACAGATTGACCTAAGTGTCTCGGGGGATGATCAAAGATCAACCTTGCCTACGTTAAAGCTCAGAGACGACGTAGTTCAACAAGACGACTCTGTTTTTGACTTTTTGACTTTTTGACCTATTTTTTGATTTTTTGATTTTGGGAACTCAAGAACATACACGAATCCGATCCGATGAGAACATGCCCTTAGAGTGAAGCAATAGACTACTCTGATATAGGAAGGACAAACTTACCTTGAGAATGGGCCGAGTAGTACCAGGGGGATCATGACAAAAATACAGGACCAAGCTATGATGCAGACGCGGATGGGTGATGGATGAAGATATGAAATGCAATGGATGATGGAAGTATAATGGATGGATGATGCAAGATGAGTCGTGAGGATTCTGGTGGATGGAAAGTGATTATTTACACAAGACGCCTGTTTGCCAGGTTTTCACCAAGGTACTCGCCCAAAGCGCCACCGAAGTGGTTTTCACTAGAGGACGATTTTTCTCTTTACTGTTTTTGATCCTTTTTTTGATTTTTTTCTTTTTTGTTTGTTGTCACCAAGACGCCTATTTGCCAGGTTTTCATTAGGGTGACCATTTTTTTAAGGACATTTTCTATTTTTTTTGTATTTTTGGTTCTATACCTTGAAAGATTTAGGCATAAAACTTTTTGAGATGGGAGCTATTCATGGGCTCCTGCAGAGGCTCACCTTCCGGTGTTGATAACTGATATGCCCCTGACTTGTAACTTGTTGTGATGAAAAATGGTCCCAACTAGTTGGGTTCAAATCTGCCTTTTCCATTTGGGTTTGGGACGTTCTTTTGGTTCTCCTTTAGCACAAGTTCCCTGACCTAGAAGGTCTTGCTCCTAATCTTCTTGTTATAGTTTTGTTTGAGGTGGTTCTGGTATACCTGTAGATGGTTCAAGGCCTCCATCCACTATTCGTCTAGTAATTCTAGCTCATTCAGTCTTGACACCTGATATTCCTCATCCGTGATGAGATTATGAAGTGATATTCTTAGTAATGAGAGCTCAATCTCGATGGGTAATATGGCCTTTGATCTGTAGACCAGGGAAAAGGGGGTGGCACTTGTGGGTGCACGGATGTTGGTTCGATAGACCCAAAAGGAAGGATTTAATTGCAAGTGCTAGTCACAACCAGCTTCATTGACCATTTTCTTGAGGATTTTTAGAATGGTATTGTTTGTAGCCTCAGCTTGGCTATTTCCTTGGGGATAATATGGGGTGGAAAAGTGATGTTGGATTTTAAATTTATAGCATAGGTCACGGACATCCTGATTTTTGAATGGTGTCCCATTATCTGAGATAATGGATTATGGGACACTGTAACGACATATCAGGTAGTTTAGGATGAACTTAGATATCTTCTTTCTAGTTATGTAGGTCATTGGTATGGCTTCCACCCATTTTGTGAAGTACTCAGTGGCGGTAATGATAAAATTGTGACCACTGGATGAGGTGGGGGTGATTTTTCCAACGAGATCAAGTGCCCACTGCGAAAAGGGCCATGGTGTGACAATAGGATGGATCTCTTGAGCTGGTGCATGGATGAGGTCCCCATGCTATTGACATTGTAGACTTCTTTTGACATAGTCATATGCTTCTCTTTCCATAGTAGGCCAATAATACCCCATCCTCAACAATTTCTTGGCCAAGGTCATACCGCTCGAGTGTGAACCACATATGCCGTTATGTACCTCAGTTAAGGCAGTCAATGCCTCCTCAACATTTAAGCAATGTAATAGGGTTCCCTCAATGCTTCTACGGTAAAGGGTTTCTCCTAGGATAACAAACTGGGATGCTCTCTTGACAAAGTATTTCTTAAGGTTTGAGGTTATGTCCACTGGGAAGACTCCTAATCTCAGATAAGTGTAAATATCATGGTACTAGGGATCACTGGGACTAACAATTTCACACACAAATTCTGACTCCAGTACCTCGAATGCAGGCACAAGAAGCTACTCTACTAGGAATTAATGCTTTGGGACATTGCGAGGGATATCTAATAGGGATCCAATTGTCTCCATGGTGTCTTCCGCTCTATTGTTTTCTCTAGGTATCTGCTCGAATGTGATCTCAATGAAGGACTCCTTAAGACTTTCTACCAGTTTTTTGTATGGAGTGAGCTTGTTGTCTTTAGTTTGATACTCATCATTTACTTGATTGATTATTAGCTATGGATCCCCATATACCTTGAGAGCCATGATATGCCACTGCACTGCTATTCTGAGTCCTATTGTTAGAGCCTCATATTTTGCGATATTGTTTGTGTAGGGAAATGCCAATTTGTAGGATCTTGGTATGTAGTCTCCCTGTGGAGTGATGAAAAAGACCTCGATTCCCGATCCGTGTTGTGTGTATGAACCATCAAAGTACAACTTTCAATGGTCTGCTATGCTCAAGTTGAAGATGGATTCACCAGGGAACTCTGAAATTAGCGGATTCTCTAAATACATTGGCACTTCTGCCAGTTGGTTTGCAATAGCTTTCCCTTTGATGGCCTTACATTCTATGTACTCAATGTCGTATTCTGATAGGATCATGAACCACTTGGAAATCCTTCCTGTGAGCATTGCTTTGGAAAGTAAGTACTTGAGGGGGTCAATCTTAGCAATGAGTTTGATTTTGTGTGTTAACATGTAGTGTCTGAACTTCTGTGAGGCAAACACCACTGCTAGACAAGCATTTTTGATGAAGGAATAATTTAACTCATGTCCTACCATGGTTCAGCTGATGTAGTAGATAGACCTCTCTGTTTCATTTTCATCGTGTTGAGCTAGAAGAGCACCGAGAGCTACTACTGTTGCTGATATGTAGAGGATTAGAGGCTTTCCTGGAATTGGTGGCATAAGCACTGAAGGTGTGAGAAAATACTCTTTGATTTTGTTAAAGGCCTGATCACACTTGTCATCCCATTTATACACTACCCCCTTGTGGGGTAGGTGAGAATATGGGATTGCCTTGTCTGCTAGCTGAGCTATGAACCAACGAATTGATTGGAGCCTGCCCTGTAAGCCTCTCAAATGTTTCAATGTCTTAGGTGCCTCCATCTCGAGGATTTCCTTTACCTTAGTGGGATCTATTTCAATTCCTCTCATAGACACAATGTATCCCAACAGCTTCCCTGATTGTACGCTGAAGATGCACTTCTTCAGATTAAGGTGGACCTTGTATTCCTCTAGTCTGTCAAAGATGGCACTCAATGCTGCTATGTGGTCTCGCCTCTTTCTAGATTTTTCCAATCTGTCATTGACATAATCTTCCACAGTCTTATGGATCATGTCATGAAATATTAAGGTCATGGCCCTTTGATATGTTTCTCCAACGTTCTCTAGGCCAAACGACATCATGTTCCAACAATATGTCCCGAATGGACAAGTAAAAGCCGTTTTGTGTTGGTCTTCTTTGGCTATCATGATTTGGTTATACCCGGGGAATCCGTCCATCAGTGAAAGCATCTCATGTCCTGCGGTCATATCTACGATCATATTAATGTTGGGAAGTGGGAAGTCATCTTTGGGACATGCCTTGTTCAGGTCTCTAAAATCTGTGCATATATAGATAACCCCATCGGGCTTTGAAACAGGTACCATATTTGATACCCACTCCAGATAGTCAATTGGTTGTATGAACCCTACATCAAGTAGCTTCTTCAATTCCATTTTGACTAACAAGGAAATTTGAGGATGCATTTTTCTGAGTTTCTGTCTGACGAGCTTTGCTTTAGGGTAAACTGCTAGATGGTGGACCACAATCTCCAGATCAAGTCTGGGCATGTCGGCATACTCCATGCAAATTTGACCTTTCTCTCCCTTAAGAAGGTGGCTAGGAGCTCCTGTTCTTCTGACATTAATGATTCAACATAAAATGTGATATGGGGAGTTTCCTCTATTCCCAAGTTAATTGGGTTGCACTTCTCAGCTATACCCGCTGACTTTTCCTGATGTAGAGCACAGAGAGGAAGATTGAATCCTTCATCCTCGGGCGCCTCATAGAGGTTTTTGCTATTGGATACATCCTTTATTTTTACTATTTTTGGGTTAGAGAGTGCCATAGTGTGGTTTTCACTCAAAGACCTTGAAATTATTCTTAAATTTTTGCTTTTGCGACTAAAATATTCAATCGTCTCCCCATAGTAAGCTTGTGTGTCTAGAATGATATCAAACCCAACCTTGTGATCTCTATATGGTACCGTGTTCCGTAGTCCCATGAATTTTGAGAGTGCCTCATCATTTTTGAAAGTGTCCAGAATTGGCGGTCCTCGTTGGTTGTAATCGATGAGCTGGGGGTAGACTAGGTTGATTTCATGGATTTGATTGGTTGACTCAAATGACAGTACTAATCATGAGGAGAGAGGAATTCTTGAAAATCATAGGCAATGGGTCCTCATCACTACTACATATATTAGTTATGTTGAAGGTGAAATTGTCTAAAAGAAGACTTGTGGATACATGTAATTGAAGGGTGGCCACTGATAGCTGAGGAGTTTTTATCTTCTTAACTGAGGGATTTCAACCACGTATGGTTATACTCAGAGGGGTACATCCGAGGCCAAGATTTCTCATTCGTGTCTTAGGAATGATGAGTACTAGGAGTCCATTGTCATTCTGTCCAAGCCTCTGGTTTTTGTCATAGCCCATGGTGAGCATCATTTGTAAGCCTTTACTGCTATCATCCATAGGTAGATCAGCTTCTAGTCGGTTGTCTTGGTATAGGAGGCTTGATGGGTCCTCTTCTATTATTTCCCGACCTAGATCTCCCACGCTCTTGAATCTAGAGGGGTCAACTCTAAAAATTTGGGATGATGTTCAAACTAGTTGGGGTTGTCCATGGGACCTAGGAGATTGTGGTAACTCTCCTAACACGAAAGCACCTTTTTTTGATTTTATAATCTCCACACCCATTGTCCTGAACAATGACCTTGATATTAGAGATGGCGGGGATGGTGGGTGTCTCTGTCGTAGAAGTGGAGGTGAGAGTAGCTGGGTTGATGTATGGAGTTGAGGGGCCCTCATTTTTTTAGGCACTTGGGGGATTTTGTAATATTTGGTTTCCAAATTTTTGCAATAGTAAAAGGGTTCAGGATCCCCATGGACCGTGACTTCTTGGCCTTGGTATGGAAATTTCACGCACTGGTGGAAGGTGGAAGCAACAACTTGCATCCCATGAATACAGGGACGCCCCAGGAGAATGTTATAAGGAAATAATAGGTTGAGAACCTAACATGTTGTTTCCATGATGGCCGAACCTACTTGAATAGAGAGTTGGATTGTGCCCTGAGACACTCTTTCTTGATCATTGTAGGCTTTTATGGTTATGCCTTTTTTTTTCAACAACATCTTCAGAGAATCCCAACCTTTTTATTAATTTAAGGGTGCATATGTTCAACCCTGCACCTCCATCTACCAAGACCCTCTTGACCTTGTTTTTATGGACGTAAGCCTCAAGATGAAGCGCAAAGTTGTGAGATGATTGTGTTGGAAGATCCTGTTATGAAAATGTTAGGAGGTGAGGTGTGGTGAGGTGTGCGACCATAGCTTGGAAACGATCCACATCAACATCAGTGGGGATAGAAGATGAGGCCAAGGCTTCTTCAAGGATCCTTTTGTGGGCTGGTGAGATTTTCAACAATTCCATGATGGAGATTTGTGCTCGGGTTCTTTTTAATTGGTCAAGGAAATTATAACCACTAGGAACAGACCTTGGGTTGGAAGTGGATGCTTTGTTTGGCTGAGATGACCCTACGATGGTGAATTTTCTGCCTCTTGTGGTGACTCCACAATCAACTTGGGATCCTTTGATGGTGATAACAGTGCAATACTCATTTGGGGATGTGATGACATGGTCATATACATGATTCACACTTTTGAAGGTAACCTTTCCTTTATCATTGTTATTGTTCCCTTTGTTGTTATGATTGGGCATCGGATTCGTGTAGATCTTGAGATTTTGATTTCCCACTAGTTGTTCCATATTTATGATTTTGTCATCAATGAGGTCTTGGATCAAGTTTTTCAACCTCATGCAACTGGCAGTTGTGTGTCCCTTGATTTTGTGGAAATCACAAAGGTGATTTTCATTGTACCATGACAATTTTACCAAGGGATATTGATAGTTATCATAGGTGGGGATTGTGATGAGTTTTTCCTCCACCAGTCTCTTCATGATGGATTCAGCCGATTCCCCAAGGGCAGTGTACTTACGCTTGGGGGAGTTTTTGTTTCATTTGGGTGGCCCCCTTTGATCGTTCACATTGTTGACTGTTTGATTGTTCGACTGCTAAGTCACAGTGTTAGCTTGTTGATTGTTTTGATTGTTGTTTTGGGGTGCTGGGGTGTTTTATTGAGGAGCACTGATGAAAACTTTGGTGTCGACTACACCATCATTGTTAATGTTTCTGTTTCTTGACCACGTGCGAGGTTTGTCGTTATAACTGGTGGATGGGTGATTATTTTGCTGTTCAGGATATGTAGGTGTCCCTTCTTGTGCAATAAGGGCTCGTTCAATGTTAAGCCCCTTAGAGATCAATTGGTCATACGTGGTGATACCTTGCACCTTGAGATGGAATGCCAAGGCTCCTTCGAGATTGGAAATGATGGTGCAAACTTGTTGTTCTTCAGGCATGACCCATTTTCTCCTATTGGCCTTGGATCACCATCATTGTAGGAAGGAAGCAAATGATTCATTTTTACCTTGTTTAAGAGCCAATAGTTCCTCTAGACTAACATCCATACCGATATTGAATGCGTAATTTTTTAAGAATGCGTCTAGTATCTCTTGGAAATTTTTGATGCCAGGAGGAAGGAGAGAGAACCACTCCATGACTTGGCCATCCAAACTTCTAGGAAATAGCCGCATCAGATATGTATTGTCATATGCAACTTCCATTCATTGTACTTGGAATTCCCTGATGTGATCTTCAGGGTTTCCCATCCCACATTATTTATCAAATTTAGGGATCTCAAATCCCTTTGGGAATGGTTTCATTGCAAGAATCCTATCAAATGGATAGGGACACAAGTTGCTGGGTGTCTTTGTGGTTTTCCCTGACTGAAGATCAAGCACTTGCTATGAGAGCAAATTGATTTGCATTGTTACGTCATCTTGTAGATCAGGGGGTGGAATGAAGGTGTTATGTGGTGGTTCAATTGTTGGAGGGATGGGTGGATTGGTTGGTGTGTTGGTGGATGTTTTTGCATGATTTTCTGCACCAAGTATGCTTGTAATTGCTGTTGTATCAACAACGCTTGCTATTGATCCTGTTGTTGTTGTGCTAATAATGCCTGTTGTTGCTATTGCGCTAACAACACTTGTTGTTGGGCTTGCTATTGCTGTTGCGCCAAAAATGCTTGTTGTTGGGTTGCTAATTGGGCTACTTCTTGTTGTTCTTGGTATTGCTTTAGCACTTGCTGGTATGCTTGTTGCTAGGATGCTTGTTGTTGTGTGAGATACTATGCTTGCGCTTGTGCTTGTGTAGCCTAGGCAGCTTGTGCGGCCTGTGACACCTGAGCGGCTTGAGCTACTTGTGTAGCTTGTGCGGCTTTCTATGCTTGTTGTGCAACTAATTGTGCTTGTGCTTGCTAAGAGGATAGTTGTGCATCTTGTCAGTTTTGAATTTGTTGGAGTGCCTTTTGATATGCAACTTGTTGAGCGACTTGCAACATGATGTTATATTGGTTTGATGTGTTTGAGTTTGGTGGCGGTGGTGGTAGCAGATTCAGAATGGTGCTTGTTATTGTGATGAGAGGCACCTTTGTATCGATAATGGGGATTTGTGTAGTGGATGGTGCTATTGATATGCTTGGTCCTTGAGAGACCATGTTTTGAGGTATTTGGGGGATGGTTGATGATGTGATGGTTGCTTGTGTTATTGGGATGGTTTCCATTTGTTGTTGCGATATCGATGGAAAGATGAGGGGATTCAGTATAATGTTTTGATTAATGATTGGGGGGTTGCTTTGATTCTGCTGATTGATGTTTGGTAAAGGGGGAAGCCCTAAATCGAGGGGTGGTGTAGATGCTAATGGAATGGGTGGGAGTGGTGGAAAAGTGAGTGGAATACTTCCTTGGGGAAATGATGAAGATGAAGGGTCAAAGATTCCCCCTGGTCCGAATAGCCCATCTTCTCCTTGCGAGGTCATAGGGAGAGAGGTTGGAGGTGTTGCGTGAAATGATGATGATGGGTCATTGGGATCGTGAAAGGTGAGGGGGACATATGGATGTAATGGATTTTGGGGGACGGGTTTCCCCAAGATAGTGTTTGCATCCAAATCTTGATTATTCACAAGGGGGTGTGTTTGTAGTGCATTAAGAAATGCGCTCCCTTTGTTAACAATGGGTTGAGTTGGAGCAATGGATGATGTAAATTGCGGGATGATTTGAGTGATGCTTTGAATTGGGGGTGTGGATGAAATTGGGAGTGTGGTTGATATTGGGGGAATGATCCCAAGAGGTTGTTCCACAATGGTGCTCACATTGTAATCGGAAGGGAGTTTAGCCCCTTGTTTTGCTAATTCAAGCATATATTGTGAGGGATAGAGTTTCATCATGATATTGACGATTCTATGATTTTTGGGAATTTGGACCATTTTGATGATCTCATCTTGCATCATTCCGAAGGAATTATTGGTGATATCCTCTACTTGACCTTCCTCTTGAGGATTTCATGATGATAAAGGAAGATTAGTTAGGGGATTGTTTGATCCAACGGGATTGATTTTAGAATTGGTTTGACTTAGGCCACTTGAAGTTGATGTTTCTTTGTTGGCCTCCATGTCCTCTTGTGTTGTGATCTAGTTTGCACCATAAAATAGGGATCAATTTTCAAGAATGTGGGAGATGAATCTCTAGTTCTTTAGATTGATCTAACTTTAGGTACAAAAGAGAAAATTTAGGATGATTAAGGATCAATGGTGTGATGATGAAATGTGTGAAAGATGGATGATATGGATGATTGAACTCTTAGAAGATCTTGAGGAGATGCTAGACTTTTGGGACTTTTTTGGATTCTTGGATTCTTGGATTTTGGGATTTTGATTTTGGATTCTTGGATTCTTGGATTTTGGTTTTGACCTTGATTTGGTTTCAGATTGTTTTGATTTTGGATAATGAACAAATAGATCCCAAGATGTTGGATGTTATCTATGGGATAGACTTGCTCACAAGATGGTAATTTGACTAAGTGTAGGGAGAAGGATGCATCTACCCACACCTAACCAAGCAAGATGATTTGATGATAATTCAACTAAGCATATGGAGAAGGATACATCTACACATACTTAGCCAAACAAAATGTTTTGATGTTTTGATTTGAGGACTTTGATTCATGGATTTGCTAAAAAGTCTAGCATAAAGGATGGTTTCAAGATTTTCAAGAGTTGTTGGTGAGATAATTTTGGTTTGATGTTTGAAAGATGAATGAAGGTTGACTTTTGATCCTATGTGTACCTAAAAAGACTCTTGTTTACAAGACCTTGGTTTTGAAGAACACACTTTACTTCTCATACAAGATGCTCAAATTTCTGAAAAAGATTTGGATTTTGCTGATAAAAGAATTCATACAAATTGGGATTGTTCGTTGATGCACGACTGTAAAAGTTGAAAAGCAATCTTTGTATGAATTCGTAGAGCATTGAGAGACACTTTTGATGATCTTTTGGACTAAGAGCTTTTGACTTTGGTTTCCGGATTTTGATTTTACGTGAAATTATTTGAGACAGATGTGTGGGGTTCAATTGTTCTTAGCTTTGCTTAGTGACTTCTTTTACCACAAAAAATTATGGATTAGGTTTTCAAACTAAATGTCTAATGTCTTAACTTCTTATCATCCCACAAAGTATATTATGTGGAAATCAAGGAAATCAAGGCAAAAGTTTCCTATTGTTGAATTTAGTAAGCAAATTGAGATATAAATTTAAATGCTTAGAAACCTCTAAGGATAGAATCCCAAGGGCAAGCAATAGCACTTAAATTTTGTCAAAGATATTTGCTTCCTAAAGGGTTTGAAATTTGATGATAATGTTGAATGTTTTTTTTCCCAATGTTTACGATCAATCCAAGTGTTTTGATTCCAAGAAAATGCACAACCCTATGGATATTTGAGACAATATTTGTTGAGTCCCCACTTGGACAAGTCCAGCTACGCCTACTTTTAGCGAATGGTTAGATGCTTAACCACACAGGCTCCCCCTTATAGTGCACTCACTTCTCGGGTCAGCCAAGCATTAGTACCCACGAAACTCCCATGACATACTTTCCATCTCTACTAAAAGCCGTAAAAGTGGGGCGGCTTAAGAACAACTGTTCTTGCACCGACAAATAGATCAAGGATTTTTTCCTTTTCTAAACAAGGGTTTTAATGCGGGCATTCCGTTTGTGGGGGACCATCCATGTGGTGAGAGACCATTGCTGCCCTTCTCGTCAGAATAATCCTCGTGATACTTTCCTTTCCTTAAGTACCCACACTTATATCCCAGGTGGAAGTCACTTGGCTTTAGTGTGTTCCTGGTTGGGTCGTTCCCTTGGGTGATTAATTTTTCCCACAAGGAAGGCCCTCTAAGATAACACAAAATCGAGCAAACACATCCATAGTTCGATCAATCTTTGTTAAAAAAAAGAGAGAACACACGTGATATGTTCAATTTTAGGATCCAAATTGAAATGTGTGGGTAATCACTTACACAACTTAATGTCACCAAAAAACCTTTTGATTCTCAAGATCGCCATGAGGCACGAGAGAAGCACATACGTCTTTTAAGTGATATTATTTTGGGTAAGTGATTATAAGAAAAAGATGCACATGTTCATTTTAAATCCTCAAAGCAATGATTTGATTCTTTTTAAAGCACCAAAGCGAAAGATGAAAGTTGCTTGTTCATTTGTTAACCTTTAAATAAAATCTAGTAAATTTGCCTAAATTTCTTTTCAAACCTTTTTCCTTGTTCGTTTTAAACCCAAATTGAAATTAGTGAGTCCTAAATAGCGTGAAGGGGTAAAACCCTTAAAATTGGAATTATAATTGCTTCCAAAAGTGTCTAAAGACACTTGATACAATGGATAAATGACGTTATGCTTCAAACTCTTCCTTTCTCCTTCCTTGCTTCCACCTACAAGAACTGATTAATCCAAGAAAAAAGAGGGAGAAAATAGGTCAATAGCTCAAAACGGTCAAAAGAAAAAAATCACATGTCAAAATAACATAAAATCAACTTTTTACCCCACCCCAGCGACGCAACTCGCATATGCGTCATAGTTTAAAGAGATCAATGGTGCTATATGGTGCCACTAGGACTGACAGCAATGCTCTAGAACAGGGAAAAAGAGCGCGATTGTGGCGCTATTTCGATCAGTGATGCAGTTTGTAAATTTGAAAATTCAGCGTCTGAACAATAGCCCAGCGTCAGAGTTTGAAATTTTGAATTTATGGGCAGGAAGACATAGCGGCAGAGTTTGAAGTTTGTAGCATCACTATATGGGGCCACTGGATTGGTCAACATCACTGTATGGCACCACTGGATTGATAACAGTGCAGTTTCCTATAGATGCAAAAAATCACAAAAACCACATAATTTTGTCAAAAAATGTGTTAAGAACTTGAGATTTACCCTCCTTCTAGCGCCAAATGTAGAACCCCAATCCTATACCTGCACAAACATAGTAAAAAAACACAATATTAGATCAAATGCAAGTAAGAACCAAGATTCCCCATGAAATTCATCTACATTGCTCAAATAGGAAAGAAATTGAATAACAAAGCAAAGAAAGTAATTGAAATCCTATTTAAACATGCAAACTCTCAATCCCATGGGGGAATTGGTGCCAATTTGATGTGGAAATTGGCCCTTTCCCAACTCCTATGTAAGCTTGATGAAGATTTGTGGATGATTGAATTCTCCTTGATGAAATTTTGGCATAACCTTGCTATGAAACCACGAAAATGATGAACACTTGATATGAAATGGATAAAATTAGCTCTCAATGTGAAGAGAATAACTTTGCTCTAAGTTGTGGATCCCAAATGAGAATGAAAGCCTCTTATATATAGATGAGAATGTTGTAGAATGAGGCAAAATGGATGAATGTGGGATCATTCAACATCTAATGGGAAATGCCACTTGTCAAGATGTGAATGGAGGAAGCTTGAGAACATTTTGGCCAATGTGCCAATAAATAATATTAGGTGGATTTTCAAATTCATGAAATGAATTGTTGGAGAGGGAAATAAAATGACTTAAATGCCACTTGGCTCAATGCACAAGGACATGTAAGAGGATATAAATGCTTTGTTGGAAGGACAAACCACTTGGAGAGATTTTCAAACTTGGAAGAATATTCCCCTAAAGATGCCAAGTTGAAAGAAAATAGGGATTTAATAAATCAATTAAATGTATTTTCATGTGCAAGTGGCAACATCTAGAGGATTCAGGTGATTATGATTAAATTAATCAGGATTTGATTAATTTAATAGGAGGTTAGTTGATGTGACTATTTGATTTAGATTTTTGGATTGATTTAAATCAAAGTTGAGAAGAATGTGATTTAGATTTAATTAAATAAAAGATTTTGATTTATTTAATTAAAGAGGGGTGATGATGTTAGATTAAATTAAATAAGGATTGATTTAATTTAATGGAATGACTTTAGGGATTTAATCAAATAAAATGAATTATTTAAATAGAGATTAGAAGATTAATTAAATAACATTGATTTATTTAATTAATGAGAGAGAATGACTTAATAAGATAAATAATGATTTATTTAATTAAGGGATGGAGGGTGATGATTAGCTAAGAAGATGATTCAAGACGAAACAATGATAGTAATCAGGGTCAAGTGTGTCAGTATATTTTCCATGTCTACAATGGGTAACTCCAATAAAGCACTACAAAGTTGATCAAGATGTTATGATAGAATCACCAAGTTCATGGTGTGTGAACAAAATGAAGCGCATAATGGAATGTATGTCCCCAACTTAAAGTAATTGCTAACGTCAATTTGGAGCAATTTCCTTTAAGGTAGACAAAGTGATATTTACAAAATGAGGCATGAGAGCTTTCCATAAGCTATATTCCAAGTGATAAAAAGTTACATCATGACAAGTGGTTGGCCTTAAGAACAAAAAAGTCACAAAAATGTAATGCAATAATCAATGTCATATAATATCACATGAGGGATCCAAATATTTGGGGTCATTATGAACGATATATAATATGTATCAAAATAATCTTTTTTGAATTGACATCATTCCCCAAGTACTATGGAACTGCGAGAACAAGGGAAGAAGAGCACATGATTTTTTTTGAGTCAACATGGAAGAGACCTAAATATCTCGATGTTTTGTAGCATCCCCAAAAGGTATAAAAAGTGTATTTATGATAAATGGAATAATGAAGATACATATAGAATAATGTCACAATAGATTCATATTTTATTCTCTTTGTATCCTCATGTCAATGAGAACATCAAGGGCCATCCAAAGAGAACTAACAAACAACATACACACCAAGCAACATATTATGAGAAGTAATAGTACATACAGGCATAACATAAAGATAAAGGGTACCACTGATGTGAGTTAGTGTATAGCAAATCATTCACATCCCAGTCTAGTTCTTCATATAGAGGTGATGGAAAATAGGATAAATGGAGTACAAAAAGTGTTGTACAAGGAGAGGCACTAGGATCACACATAGTGGATCACTCACTATAGAAGGATCATCACACTTGCACCCATAAGATAAGTTCATCGATTCTACAAAGATAAGAGATAATTCTTTGTGATTTTTTTTTATGATTCATGCATGTTATGTTTTGAGTCAATACCGAAATATACCACAATGGGTGTTATGGTGGTGCTACTAATATGATCATGAGCACAATCATTCAATGAAGAATATTTGGGAGAAGGGATGGTAGGATCTTGTGGATTGGATGGTTGAGAAGGTGGAAATTTTTTTAGTCTTTCAATTGGTTAGGAAAGATAATGCTCATGTTTTGGGGATGAAGATGAAGAGGGGTCAGGAGATGACAAAGATGGATTAGGAAGAGGAACCTCATTAGAATTTGGTTGCATGAGAGAGGGGTCATTAGGTGAAGATTCATTACATTCAACAAGATGGTGAGCCATAACATGATGTCATTTCCTGTATTCCTTCACATTTTGATTTTGTTGTGTATGAGTTTGAGCTTGTGTAGGAGGAACCTAGGTGTTTCCCAACATCAATTCCTTTTCTTCATTTTGAGGAGGAAAGGAAGGAACTAGCAAATGTTGAGAGATAATGGCAAAAGAAGATTTTTGCATAGTGGACCGTTTTCCTCTAGAATCTAAAGAAACAAGAGAAACAAAAGAAATCCCTAAAGTGCAAGAAATTCTAGACTGTGTTGAGTGTTCACCTCATGGTCCTAGATAGGATGCAAAATGTGGAATCTCAACATATATAACAAATGATTGGGGTTAGGGAAGGATACCTAGTCTAGTCTATGGTTCATTCACTACCTATAAAATAGGAGGAACATCCATTGTAGCCCCAAGAGACTGGGGAGCCTTATGGGGAACAATCAAAATGGTAGATGAGGTGTTGTTAATAGATAGTTTAGCAATGTGACTAGCTTTGAACTTTTGATATGATAGAAAGAGAAAATCCTGACAGGGTCAAACGTGTTGTTTTGGTTATAGAAAAAATTAATCAAGGGAAAAGTTCCCTCGAAGAGACAAGGGCTTAAACCCACTATGATATATAGTATGTAATTATCCTTCAAATGGAAACTTGAGGCATTTATGAATGATATAGGGGACTACACTCATGGAAGTAAGCCATGGATGAACCAACTTAACATGAAATTGATCCGAGGTAGGAATAATGTTGAAAGGTACATCCATGAATTTTGGCTTGATCTAGACATGAAGGTTTAAGGTACCAATTGTAGGACAGCTGGAACCATCATGTGCTCTAACTAAGACTTTCAATTGTTCATACTTGTCTTGGTACAAGTCATGCACATAAAATAACTCTTCCATGATTCCATTCACTAAGCATATTTAATCAATGAGTACTCCCTCTGTGGGTTTGTCATTAATTCTAGTGGTAATATAAAGATGATCATTAGGTGCATGGATAGAGGCGTCAATACAAGTGAAGGTAATATCAAGAAAAAAGTTTGGGTTGCTCTTGGAAAGGGTGAACATCTATTATATTAACCATATTATCCACTGGCTTATCGTTATGATCAAAGGTTATATATGCACGTAATGCATCGATAGATGGTTCAACAAGATTAGCTGAATGGGAAGGTAATGGATTAGTATAAATTTGTAACTTTTGATCATGAGGTGTGACATATTTATTCCATTTCTCATTCACACTAGCCACCTAGATGACTGTTACCTATTTTTAGCTACAACTCAAAATAGGTAGAGATGGATTGCATTTTTTACTGAAAGGTACAAAATTTCTGCTTAAGTATTCATTCTATTCTAGAAGCTGATTACTTGTGAATTTCAAGTGTGATTATGCAAAATTTTGTAATAGAAGAAATCATTAAAATTGCATAGTAATGCTGTTTTATTCATATTGTAAAAACCAAAGTTCCACACAAGCCGTGGGAGTAACTTAATTTGATTTTCTTAATCAAATAATGAATACAAAGTAGGATGTATACTACACTATTGAAGATAATATAAACATGAAGGAGGGGAATGATTCATCATTGCCTGTAATGATGAATTATTTTTACTCGATGTCTTCAAGATTGTTGTGTCTCCAATGCCTCAAGGTTGTTTCTATTCCACGCTCCATGCATCTGCAAGATTGTAAGAGGACGGTGTTAGAGAAATGATAAATCACATCCTACTTCGTGCCTACACTACCAACAAGAATGTAATATATATCCAATCAGGCATTCACCAGATGATTAAGTCATAAAAAGGCTGATATTCAAGGAGCACGAAGTTCAATGGAAGCTTTCAACTTCAATTATTTTTGCTAACTTGTTTGTTTAAATGTGTAAGAACAGGTTCATTATGTTCATGATCATTTTTATCAGATATGTGGGGAAAAACAGGCTCTCACAAGGGTTGAGCTCGACATATCAGGAGGACACCTCTCATTCACATCATACATGAGAGTCATTGATATCAATTACAGTCATGAAATAAGAAAGCTATCATAAAAGCAACTCATAGCAACAATTTTCAATTCAACATGTTTAAAACAGTTTGAACAGTTTCATAACGATAACACTACCCCATCAGGTGTGTTATTCATAACAACATGGTTTTTCAAGCACAAATATTGTTCCATGAACTTCAAAAAAATAAAAGTTTGATAAATTGTGAAGAGCATTAAAAGAAGACAAAGAAAAAATAGTGCTCCACTTAGAATACCAAAATGTATTCACAACTACAAGGTCTGAACAAATGAATGCTGCCAGACAGAGATCACATCAACTTAATACTCACAACATCAACAAAGATCTTTCATCAAGTCAAGGAGGGAAAGGACATAAGCACTGTAAAGTACACCAGAGCTTGATGAGAACAGTGGCTCAGAATAATGGAAAAGCTACAGGTATAATCAACATGACAAGAAATTTATCAAATACAGTTGATTGAACAACATAGACAATAAGTCATGCAATGGCTGAGTGAGTAGCATATAATATCACAGTCTTTATAGGACAACAAACATCAACATGATGACAAGATTCAACATTGAAGGAGAGCATTTATAATGAGGGTTTGCAATTACATGTTTGGAATTTCAGAGGAGTCAAGGTAACACTACTTCATGTATTTTTTTTAGAGTGGAGGTATCACTTTGTATATAATGTCAACATTGAAATCTAATAGGTAAATACAAAATTACAAGGTATGGAGTTAGCCACCATGAATGTAACTATCATGGTATGATAAGAATATAAATCTTTTGGAGGTGTCCTCAACCCTTTTAAATCCATTTATCTAGTTACAGAGGAAGGTATACATCTGCATAGAGTGGCGCGGCTTGAAGGAGGGTTTTTTTTTTATTCACAAACATTCATCAACGTCAAACATCATTAGAGTTTGTTATCAGAACCTAAAAGGTAGAACAAGCAATGAATATTATACAAAGTTTCTTTGTGAAGATTTAATGTCAAGAATACACATGGTGCGACCTTCATTCTTTCACATAAATAAACCTTTATGTTTTGTTTTGATAGAAAAATAAAAAGAAAGGAGAGCTTACCCTTTTGTGGCTATAGAAAAGCTCAGTGATGGAAGACAAATCTGTCAACAAAGCTTCCAAGTAAAGCTTGAGCTCACAATAATGGCGGCTAGGAAAAGTGGAATGAGGTCAGAGTGAAATGAAGTTTAAAAAATCAGAGATATAATAAGTTGAAGCTACGACCTTAATGGCCATTCTTTTTTTCTTTCAAAACATAGAGGAAAGCACCAAAATACCTTGATGACAACTTACGAAGCCTGTGCGTAGAGGAAATCCACCAAGTTTAAGGAAAAATCTGAAAAAATCATGAAGCTTCGAACCAAAAACCTAACTCACATGGCGGCGCTCTTTCTCAGCAGAGCCTTCTCCAACAAAGTAGTCAAAGTGCAATCTATTTGACAAAAATAACATTAGAGATGATGAGTTCTTGCACTTGGTACTTGAGATTCATACATTGCTAAGTGTCATGTCTAGGTGTTTGATGATATTGATAGAAGGATTTTGGATTATAAAAAAGGAGATGAAGCTTTGGAGATTCCCATAGGAATATTAGGAGGAAGTTGAATCAAATTATTCTTAAGTAATTGTAACATGATAGAATGGAGGGATTCAAAAAGTTGTGAGAATTTTTGATTCCTTGGTTTGAATTGTTAGGGGGCTACAGGTGTTGCAACCACAACTTGCACTTGGATATTATTGTAAGGAGGAGAATTAATCTTGATCATTTTTTTAAATAATAGAGAATTAGAAGTATTAGTGGCCTTAGATTGACCAATAAGAGCTGATGAGGATGAACTATCATACTAGCTAATAGATACTTGGTAATCATGAATAGTCATGCAAAGATATATAAATGAAGGGTATCACATTAAAAGAATATTAACTCAAATGTTTAGTCATAAATTTCTAATAAAAAAACGTTAAAAATTGGAATATGAAATTTGAGAGTAGAAAGCTTGATAATTCCCTATAAAATCAGTCAAATTTTCCTTGGTTCCTTGCGTGCAATGAATCAAATCAATTAATGTGACTTGGGGTCTAGTATTAGCTTGGAAGTATTCAAGAAATTGATTGATGAGTTGAGAAAAAGAGTGGATTGAATTATTAGGTAATGAGAAAAAATAATCCAAGGTTGTGTCTTTCAATGATCGAGGGAAGAGTTTGTCTAAGAGAGAATATTTGAAGAGGAAAAAACTACATAATGCTATAAAGCTTGATACATGGTTGTTAGGATCTCTCTTTCCATTATACTTCTTGAAACATGGTGTTTTAATGTTTTGTAGAATTGGAGTTTGTAGAATGGTGAATGGAAATGGGCTATGAGTAAGGTATGTTGGAAGATTTTAGTGGGATTGATTTTGGTTCTTATTGGATATTTGTTATTGTAAAGAAGACATGTTAGCTCTCAAAAATGCAGGTTTGAACCATGAAAGGTTGCCAAGCTTTCACAACGTTTTAGGGTAATAGACAAGGTCAAGAGAACTCAACCTTCTACTCTTCAGGTGCTGCCAAACCTAGGCAGGTGTACCTTTCTTGAACAATGCAGGCTTAACTTGCGATTATTTTCTTAAAGCAGTTTGTTCACAATGCCAATGGGAGGTGAACAAATGAAATCCAACATGAAAACAACACAATATTCTGATCTGAATCCTAAAATAAATGCTCAATTAACAGATGTAAAGAAAACCGAATAAGTTCAAATGGTGAAGTGTAGAGACTAGTGCCTTATTGGGTATGCAGAGTCAAATGAGATCAAGATGAGCAACACTTCTCTGAGAAAATTCAATTATTTGGCATATATTATGTTTACAACTTGTATAAACATGCAAGAATGTGATTACTAAGCTCTACTTAAAAATCCAATTGAATCTCTCTGATCACTGTGATTAACCAAAAAGATTTAGTCTTTACTTGAAAGAACCAATCAATCAATCACACAAGAACAACAAATGTGCACTAATAAATTGAATACAAACTTGTCATATCAATTTAAACAATCAGAAAGAGTCCATTTTGGAGACAACTTAGCAATCATTTTATTTAATTTCAACAGATAACTGATACCAAATATGTGCAACAACATCAATTAACATTCATAAATACCTCCATGTTTAAAACATGCATCTGAGCCTCTAATTTGATAAACTTACTATTCTGTATCCATACAATTTTCCTACTGTCTCCAATAATTGGTAACTCGTCCCTTTTTACAATTGCAAAAATGCCTATTTATACACAAGCATTTGAAGAACATATCATATTTAGATCTCATGTCGGCCCAGCACAAAATTTTGGCTCAAAATATGTCGGCCTGCAACGGTCATCCAAGCAGATACATGTCGGCCTTGATGTTTAAAATTTTGTTATTCACCAGTGTATAGTTGGCAAGACATAGTGCATCGTCCTGCCAAAGGCAATTCAAACACTCACATCCCGTGTGCTTATTCGCCTTCGCTGTATCTCATCCAGGTTGGAGAGATGTCACACAGATTGCATTATGTTCTGTCGAAAGCCCTGTGGTTTAAAATTGTCGCTGTGACATAAGAGAATCTCACACCAACGTGCACATTTCATTTTAATCACTATTGCTGTGACCACACGATCTTGGAGAGACGTCTCAAAGATTAGGCCTTGCTTCACCGAAGATCCTCATTCATTTCGAGTTGCTGTGATATCCTGTTTGTTACACCGAAGTCACAGAATTTTCCTATGTTCCTTCATTGTAACACCGTGGTATCGGGGAGACCATATACTGAGATCATTATGTCAAGCCTAAAGACATTCATTATTCCCAAGTTGCCAACACTCTCACCGAGATATAATCCTTAGACACCCGCCAAGACAACACATGTTCGGGGAGAAGTTACATAGATCGCGTTAAGTTTCACCGAGCAATACCATTTGTAGTATTCAACTTCGCCAGGACCACAAGAAGTCTCCTGCCGAAAAGCATTTTTCACTTGACACTGTCACTCTAGCACATAGATATCGTGGAGACCCTATGTCGACTGCCTCATGTTATACCGAAGCATTCCTTGTTTCGCCAAGAGAAACAGAACCTTCACCGAAAGCCACGAAAATAAACCTTTATGCACCATCGGTGAAACACCCTTACCTCACCATAACCCCACGCCAAAGCCACCACAGTCTCACTGAAAGAAACCCATATATGAAGTCGGCGAGACACATTAAACTCGCTATGACATTACTCCGAAGATACACGGTCAGGCCGAAGCAAGTCAGGCACACACGATCGACAAGACATGAAATATTTTGCTATGACCATTCGCCGAGAGCTCTAACCTTGGACGAAAGGCCTATGAGAGGAAAACTATGTGTAAGGTCAGCGAGACCGAAGGTCACTCACCATGACCTTACAATGAAAAGAATAACTCACACCGATGAGCACCCATACGCCTAGTCGGGGAGACATACTAGAATCAGTAAGATGCAACCCTAACAGCCAAGATATATGCCGAAAGAAGCCTCCATGGTCACCAAAACAATACAAAAGTCCTGCCGATAGATCTGCATTAAACAAATGTCAATATAGAAGCAACATGGGTCAGGGAGACAATGGGAGACCTATGCCGATATAGACAAAAAGGTGGGAAACACATAGATAGATGATTTAGGGGACAAATATGAGCCAAAAAGTGAGTAAACGTATCATCAAATGAAGGAAATATGTATAAGGAAGGACTCATATGGGGACTCAGGGGGCATGAAAAATATGCAAAAATTATCAGATTTTAATAGTTCCAACAGTGGCTTCGTCTGGGGATGAATGATAGTCAGATCATTGCAAGGATTCAAATCTTTGGGTGAGCAGACTAGACACAAAATGATGAACCAGTGAGAAGCAATGGAATGAATGTCAATGGAAATGAATGCAAAGTGAAAGCAAGGTAGAGATGAAATGGAAAATGAGAGTGAAATGGAGATGGATGAGAACCTAAACTACTGTGCATGGAAAATAATTTTAAAGAGGATACACAAGAGTTGTCCATGCACTGGCAACCCTCAATCCTCTGTGTGGATCAAGAGAAGAAAAGCTTCAAGAATTTCCCATGAACAGGAAATTCCTAATCTTCACCAGCCATATTCTATAGATAATAAGAGTCTTCACCCTTCTTTCCAACAACAACAAAAGGTCCTAGCCACAAAGCTTCAAATTTACCATGCTTGCCTTTCTCCTGACACCTTGCATTCCACATCAACACCAAGTCATTCTCTTCAAACTTTCTATCCTTTGCCTTCTTATCAAATAGATACTTCATCTGTGTCTGTAACTTCATGTTTTGACTTTGGGCCTCTCTCCTCACCTCATCAAGTTTAGCCAATTGCTCCATTCTGTCCTCCATAGGCTTAGGAACTTCCAAATCTTCCTGTAAAACAAACTTGTATACTGGTAACAAATTCTGCAAAGGCATCCTGGATTGTGCTCCATACACTAATTTGAATGGGGATTTTCCAATTGCCTTCTTCACAGTGATCTTATCATCCCACACAACCAGTTTTAACTTTGAATCCCAAGCCTTCTTGTTCTGTCCCAGCATCCTTTTTATAATCTTCAAAAGACTTTTATTGCTAGATTTTGCTTGACCATTGGCTTGTGGATGATAAGGAGCTGCATAAGAAATAGTAATACCATACTTATCACAAAAGCTTTTGAATTCATCTGATCTGAAACACATCCCATTGTCTGTGATTATCCTCAATGGTGCACCAAATCTGGTGATAATATTGTCCATCAGGAAATTAGTTACAACTTTACTTGTAGCCTGCTTGGTTGGGATTGCCTCCACCCATTTTGTAAAATAATCAGTGGCAACCAGTATCCATCTATGTCCTCCACTTGATTTCTCCTGTATCTCTCCAATGAAATCAATTCCCCATTGATGAAAAGGGGCATCAGCTTGCAAAGGTCGAAGTGGCAAGGCACCCTGATACTTCAATCTTCCAGAATTTTTTTGGCAAGCCTCACATTTTCTCACATGTGTAAAAGAATCATTAAAAACCTTTGGCCAAAAATACCCAGCCTTGAGAATTTTGTGTGTAGTTGTTTTTGCTGAATAATGACCTCCACAAACTCCTTCATGCATTTCTTTCAAAACATGCTCGGCCTGTGACTCATCCAAACATAACAACAATATGCCATCCCTATTTTTCCAAAACAAATCGCCATCCATAAAAACATATCTGGATGCTTGCAACTTCAAAGTTCTCCTCTGGCTGTCACTCAATCCATCTGGACATTTCATGTATTTAAGAAAATGCATAGCATCAGTATACCAAGGAGTGTGTTCAATGCTTGCAATTGCATCCTCTTCTTCAACATTACAGACTTGACTTGCTTCAATATTTGATTCTGCCATCAGCCTGGCCAAACCTTGGCCTCTCACTAGCTTAGTGATCTGTATCTCCATGTCAAATTCTTGAACCTTGTTGATCCATCTGCATCTTTTCCCTATAACTTCAGATTGTGTTAAAATGTCTTTGACAGTTGCATGAGGGAAATAAGCAATTACCTTTGCTCCAACAAGATATGGTCTGAAAGCTTTTGTGGCCTTTACTAATGCAAATGCCTATTTTTCCATTATGTCATACTTCAACTCAGACCCTTGTAATGATTTACTAAAGAAAGACACAGGTTGTTCATAACCATCATCATTTTTTTGTAACATAACAACAACAATAGTATGCATTGAAGCAAATGAAAATATCTGAAAGGGCTTTGTAAAATTTGGAGATTTAAGAACAGGAGCCTCCTTGAGAGCCTTTTTGATAGACATGAAAGCATCTAAAGCTTCAGCAGTCCAGTCCATTTTTTATCCTTTCTTCAACATTTTAGATATGGGCTTGATGATCTCAGCAAAATTAGAAACAAATCTCCTAACAAAATTAATTTTTCCAAAGAATGACTGTATTGCCTTGACAGTTTTGGGAATAGGAATCTTATCAATAGCTTCAACCCTTTCAGGATCTATTCTAATTCCCTCTTTTGAAACAATATGCCCCAAGAGCTTACCTTCTGTGACTACAAAATGACACTTCTTTGGATTTAAACTAATACCATATTCAAGAGCTTTAATAAATACCTTTTCAAGATGTTGCACATGATCTTCAACCTTCTTCGAATAAGCAGTCGAGTCATCTTGGTACACCACCATGATAATATTAATCAAATCAGCAAATGCTACGTCCATAGCTCTTTGGAAAGTTGCCCCAACATTAGTGAGACCAAATGGCATTCTTATGTATACATATGTTCCCCAAGGAGTTGTGAATGTTGTCTTGTATTGCTCAAATTCCTTGAATTTGACCTGATTGTATCCAGAGAACCCATCCATCATGGACAGCAGCTCACACCCTGTCACCTTATGTAATATAGCCTCCATATTGGGTAAAGGATAATTATCTTTGAGAGATGCCATATTTAAATTCCTGAAGTCCACACATAATCTGATATCACCATTCTTCTTTTTCACAGGAACCAGATTTGAAACCCACGTTGAATGTCTAATTGGTTTGATAATTCCTCCATCCTTGAGCTTTATCAATTCATCTTGCATTTTAGTTTCCAGCGTTGGATTTATGGGCCTTTGCTTTTGTCTGAAAGGCTTGGCGTTTGGCTTCAATGGTATTTCATGCTGAAATAAATCTTCCCTGTATGCTTTCAGATCTTCATAAGACCATGCAAAAACATGTTTATACTTTCTTAGCAACTCTATCAGCATTCTTCTAATTGCTGGGCTTATTTTCTTTCCAATGTACACCTTTCTTGGTGCTATTTCAATCCCCAAGTTGACTTCTTCAATATCTTCTCTTCTGACTAGCGATTGTTTCATTAGAGATCTATCATTTCCATCATACAGCCTCTCTAATGCCACCAGACCCTTGGGCAATTTATTTGTTTTGAGCTGCAAAATCTCCTTGCCAAACATAGTTTGCTTCCCATCCACTTCTTCAACAAAAGCATTGAAATCAATTTCTTGGGCCTCATACTGATCTATACAACTGAGGAATTTCAAAAGGTCAGTATCATCATTGAAAACTTTCCAGTTATAAATGTTATCAGGAATAGCAGGCCTTGTCTTGAATTCAATCTGTGATACCCCAGCCAATGTGATATGATCTCTTTTCAGTGCCACATTTGCTAAAAAATCAGCCATTATGTTCTTTGATCTGTCAATCCACTCAATTGAGAAAGCATCAAACAATTCAATTGTATCCCATACAACATTCCTATATTGTTTTAATATTTTGTGTTTTGCTGCATATTTTGATTTAATCTATGAAACAACCAACTTAGAATCACCCAAAACAGCCATCAACTTAATCTTGTGTTTCATAGCTATGTTCAAGCCTATCAACAAAGCTTCATATTTTGCCACATTGTTTGTACATTCAAAAGCCAACAAGAATGAATATTTAAAAGTAGTACCTTTAGGGGAAACAAAAACAATCCCAACGCCATTACCTTCTTGGCTGCATGCTCCATCAAAATACATCTTCCACACTTCATTGCAGCTCTGTGCAACATGTTTTCCAATTGGATCACTATTGATTAATTCTGGCTGGGCTAATTCAATTTTAAAATTCCCAAGATCAATATCACAAAAATAATTAATTTGATCTTGTGGCACACATTCAACAAGCTGACTCATTCTTGGCTCCTTGTATAACTTCACATCTTGACCGTTCACTGGAATAGTAGCATAAGACAAATCAAATTGAACATTTCCACCAACAACAGCTGTCCACTGTCTTGACAAAAGCATACCAAACTGCGGAGGAGTATCAATCACTGTGATATCTATATTATAAGCCACCTATGGATAAGTAGCCAGCTTGACTTCAACTCCTCTCATAATGCCTACCACAGGTACAGGTCTGTTATCCATTGCATAGCACTTCCCTTCATATGTATCAACACACAAGCCCAACTTCTTCATAACACCTACTGGCATAATATTTATAGCAGCACCAGAATCTATCATGCAGTTCCTCAACAATTTATTAGTTATAAGCAATGTGGTGAAGAAAGGATCCACTTGTGGGGAAGTTGTTAAAACATCACTCAAACAGATTTTTGATTTATTTATCTTTTCTGGCCTATTGACTTCTTTAGAATTCATATGTTTTTCATTTCCATTTGTAATCAATTGAACAACATTATGTCTGTACTCCTTAATTTTCATCAATTCAAGTAATGGAACATACATTTTTACCTGGGATAACGCCTGTGTGAAGTCAAAAGAGGAGCACTCCATCTTAACAACCTTCTTCAGTTCTGGCGCTTCTCCTTTGTTCTCTTTTTTTTTTTTTACTTGGCTGATCAGACTTTTGCATTTCCTTGTGTAATTCTGTAACTTTCTGCTCTTGGACAGGCTTCTTTTCAATTTTATTATGTTGCTTATTTTCTGGTTTCTTTACAGTTTCCTGTGTTGCCTTTTGATCTTTTATAAAAATTCCCCCAGGAACTCCATCTAGCTCATTTACTTTTTTGTTTCTTAACCAGTATTGACTTTTGGCTTTCTCAACCGCAGCAACAGTGATTCTTTCTATTTCACCTTCAGTGAGTCTCCTTACACTACACTGAGTAGGCGCCTCAACAGGATTTGGCTCTGTGTACTCTTCATCAGAATCATAAAAGATTTGATGTTCAGCCATATGGACATTATATTTCTGATTTGAAACATCATATTCATAACCTTCATCCTCTGAAGATGAATTTCTTTCCTCAGTATGATAAAAGGTATTTGAAGTCAAATAAATCTTGTGATCTTCTCCATTATCTTCCATCAACATTCCCTCTTCTTGCATCTTTTGAGCTACCACACAATAATCTGGAGAATGTGGCTGATTACAAACTTCATAGAAGTAATTATTACTCACCATATAAGTTCTCTTTTTGCTCAGTGGATCAGGAGTCTCCTTGCCTCTAGGCCTGGCATTTACAGGTTTCCCATCTTTCCAGCCTATATTGTAAGGCATATCATGCAACCTTGGCCTTTTGTTTCTGTTCTCATTTCTGTATGTATTCTCTTGTCTATACTGATAATTATTGTTTTGCTGAGGAGGCCTTGGGTTGTCTCTTTTATTAATCATACCAGCAACCTTCCTGTTGTTTTCAATTGTCAGTGCTATCTTCTGTGCTTCAGCCAAATCTATTGGGGATCTACTTCTCAGTTCATACCCTATCTTAGGATCAATTGCATTTAAATAGACACTCAATGTAACAGAATCTGGAAACCTTGATCCAAGAGGTACTTTAGTATGCAACTTGTTGAATTTTCAGTTGAAATCATAGATTGAATGATTCTGATTTTTCTGAATTCTCATTAATTCATGAAGAGCTGCATCTGGAGCATTTTGATTCCCATATTGCTTTAAGAATTTGTCTTGAAATACCTGGAGAGAATTAATTGAGAATGCTGGCAGGCTGTTGAACCAATCCCTGGCATCTTCAAGAAGTGACATCATGAACAACTTCATGTGTAAATATTCATGAGGCATATCTATGTCTTGGACAAAAACATTAAAACTCCTTAAATGTTCTTCAGCTGTGATTGCATTACTCCCTATAAATTTGGGCACCATGTTCTTCCAACTGCCATCCATAGGGTAAGGATATAACTAAAAACCAACTAAATCAAACTGTCTAATCATGGTTGTATGTTGGTGAGGAGGAGGAATAGGTGGATGCTAATACTGATGCATGTGATTATTGTATTGTGCATTAGGCTGTGGGATATAATGCTGACTGGGAGGTGGATGCACATTTGTATGCTGTGTGGGAATATGAGGTGGATGATTTGGCTACTTGTGATGATTTCTGTTTGATGGTGAGGAGATACAAGCAGACCAGAAGGCCCTGCACCATGATTGCCCTGCTTATGAGGTGGTACACACTTTGGGGGGAACCTAGCTGTCTGAGCAATGTTTTGATTTTTCTGCAATTCAAATTCTTTCATTGCTTGTATCATCCGGTCCTTTTCCTGTTCTTCTCTCTCCTGAGATTCAAACTGTGCTTTGACTTCCTCATAAGTTAAAGATTCATAATCAGTCTAAGAAATCACAATCTGATTTGTCTGGTTTTGATCATTTTCCATCTTCTGATTATATTCATGCTGAATTCTGATTCGTTCAGGCTCAAGTCTAGCTTCAAACTCAGCCTACTTTTGAGCTTCAAGAGAAGAGAAAGGATTTCTTTGATCTTCAGGGGTACAAGGCTCAGCGCTTGAATCATCCCTCCATGTATCATAGCAATTATATGTTTCACAATGTGCTCTTGGTGCTTTGCCTTTGTCTGTTATGCACATGTCCTCATTGATCCTCTTTCCTTTATCAGCTCTGTCATCCTTGTGTGTCCACTTACTGCTACCAGTAGGGGCTCCCATATGACCTCCCCTGTACTGAGATCTTCTTCCATTCATGATGAACAACTTGTAAAATTTCTGTCAGAGTTGCCACTCACTTTTATCAAAAATGAGAAAAATGTTTGATACTTCTAGTTCCCAGCGGAGTCTATGCAAGATTTCTGACTCTATGTTTAAGGCCTTGATTTTGATTGTTCCCTAGTAGAGTTTCCAATTTGTTAGCTCTCAAAAACGTAGGTTTGAACCATGAAAGGTTGCCAAGCTTTCACAACGTTTTAGGGTAACAGACAAGGTCAAGAGAACTCAACCTTCTACTCTTCAGGTGCTGCCAAACCTAGGCGGGTGTACCTTTCTTGAACAATGCAGGCTTAACTTGTGATTATTTTCTTAAAGCAGTTTGTTCACAATGGAAATGGGAGGTGAACAAATGAAATCCAACATGAAAACAACACAATATTCTGATCTGAATCCTAAAATAAATGCTCAATTAACAGATGTAAAGAAAACCGAATAAGTTCAAATGGTGAAGTGCAGAGACTAGTGCCTTATTGGGTATGCAGAGTCAAATGAGATCAAGATGAGCAACACTTCTCTGAGAAAATTCAATTATTTGGCATATATTATGTTTACAACTTGTATAAACATGCAAGAATGTGATTACTAAGCTCTACTTAAAAATCCAATTGAATCTCTCTGATCACTGTGATTAACCAAAAGGATTTAGTCTTTACTTGAAAGAACCAATCAATCAATCACACAAGAACATCAAATGTGCATTGATAAATCGAATACAAACTTGTCATATCAATTTAAATGATCAGAAAGAGTCCATTTTGGAGACAACTTAGCAATCATTTTATTTAATTTCAACAGATAACTGATACCAGATATGTGCAGCAACATCAATTGACATTCATAAATACCTCCATGTTTAAAACATGCATCTGAGCCTCTGATTTGATAAACTTACTGTTCTGTATCCATACAATTTTCCTATTGTCTCCAATAACTGGTAACTCATCCCTTTTTACAATTACAAAAATGCCTATTTATACACAAGCATTTGAAGAAAATATCATATTTAGATCTCATGTCGGCCTAGCACAAAATTCGGGCTCAAAATATGTCGGCCTGCAATGGTCATCCAAGCAAATACATGTCGGCCCTGATGTTTAAAATCCTGTTATTCACCAGTGTATAGTCGACAAGACATAGCGCATCATCCTGCCGAAGGAAATTCAAATGCTAACATCCCGTGTGCTTATTCGCCTTCGCTGTATCTCATCCGGGTCAGGGAGATGTCACGCAGATTGCATTATGTTCTGTCAAAATCCTCGTGGTTTAAAACTGTCGCCGTGACATAAGAGAATCTCACACTGATGTGTACATTTCGTTTTAATCACTATCGCTGTGACCACATGATCTTGGAGAGATGTCTCAAAGATTAGGCCTTGCTTCACCGAAGATCCTCATTCATTTCGAGTCACTGTGACATCCTATTTGTTACACCGAAGTCGCAAAATTTGCCTATGTTCCTTCATTGTAACACCGTGGTATCGGGGAGACCATATATCGAGATCATTATGTCAAGTTGAAAGACATTCATTATTCCCAAGTCGCCAACACTCTCACTGAGATATAATCCTTAGACACCCTCACCAAGACAACACATGTTTGGGGAGAAGTTACATAGATCACGCTAAGTTTCACCGAGCAATACCCTTTGTAGTATTCAACTTCGCCAGGACCACAAGAAGTCTCCTGCCAAAAAGCATTTTTCACTTGACACTGTCGCTGTAGCACATAGATATCATGGAGACCCTATGTCGACCGCCTCATGTTATACCAAAGCATTCCTTGTTTCGCGAAGAGAAACAAAACCTTCGCCGAAAGCCACAAAAATAAACCTTTATGCACCGTCGGTGAAACACCCTTACCTCGCCATAACCCCACATTGAAGCCACCATAGTCTCACCGAAAGAAACCCATATATGAAGTCAGCGAGACATATTAAACTTGCTATTACATTACTCCGAAGATACACGGTCAGGCCGAAGCAAGTCAGGCACACACGATCGACAAGACATGAAATATTTCGCTATGACCACTCGCCGAGAGCTCTAACCTTGGCCGAAAGGCCTATGATAGGAAAACCATGTGTAAGGTCGACAAGACGGAAGGTCACTCGCCATGACCTTACAACGAAAAGAATAACTCACACCGATGAGCACCCATACGCCTAGTCGGGGAGACATACTGGAATCGGTAAGATGCAACCCCGACAGCCAAGATATATGCCAAAAGAAGCCTCCATGGTCGCCAAAACAATACAAAAGTCCTATCGATAGATCTGCATTAAACAAATGTTAATATAGAAGCAACATGGGTCGGGGAGACAATGGGAGACCTATGCCGATATAGACAAAAAGGTGGGAAACACATAGATAGATGATTTAGGGGACAAATATGAGCCAAAAAGTGAGTAAATGTATCATCAAATGAAGGAAATATGTATAAGGAAGGACTCATATGGGGACTCAGGGGGCATGAAAAATATGCAAAAATCATCAAATTTTAATATTTCCAACAAGACACATTTAGTAAAAGTTAATGAAAAGATCGATTGGTGAGGGGGTTTGAGAATTGGTAGAGTGTGAAGGAATAGTGTTAATAATAGGTGGATTGGTATTTTGATAAGTGGATTATGGAATATGTTGGGAAATGGGTGGATTGATATTTTAATAATTAAATGGGGATCTTGAGGAAGGTGAAACAAAGTTATATTGATTACCACATGAAAGCCGTAAACTAGTGTTAATGTTACTACTAGATTGCATAAAAGGGGTTATGAATGAAAAAGTGAAAGTAGGAATAGAAGATGTGATCATGGGAGTTGACACTTGTGTTCCTCTTTGATTTTGAGGAGATGCATTGTTGAGAATTTTTGCACAACTAGCTAACATCATAATGTTTAAATCCACTATGTGACATAGGCTACACATAATTTCTATACCTTGTGAATCATTAAATAATTTACTAAGGTTTTCTATAAGAGGGATAATTTCTCCAGCTAAATGTTCAATACTCAAGTATAGTTGGAGACCAGCCATGTCTTGGTCTAACTTTTGGAGTTTTTCTAGAGGAACATACACCACAAAGTTTTCAAATCAAAGGTATTAATGAAGGGTTTGTGGACCATAGGTCATTATTGTTGATGGTGTTTTCTGCACAGCAACAACTCAGACAGAATGTAATATTCTATCTCTCTTGAAAGGTAATCTTCAACAATAAATTACTGAAAATCACCCCAAGGTCTCTCGGGTGTTAGGTCATAACAATGCATAAACAACTCAGATAAATGTGAAAATGCTGATAATCACAATCGGACCTTACTACAAGCAAGCTGTATCTTTCCACTTATCAAATCTTGCAATATGATGATCTTAAATCCTAAATCTAACCAGATAATAAAGAAATAGCAAAAGATAAGGGTGTAAGGATTGAATAAGATCTAAACTACTCCTAGAATGAACAATGCAAATGACAGATATCTAGAATGGACCAATCTCAAATAACCAGTTCCTGATCGACCCACAATGCAATCTTACAAGAACGGTGCAATCTTCTAAGGTATATAGATTTTCAAATCATAGACATGCATCTACAATTGAACTTAAGCACAAATAAATATTCGGTCCAGGTTGACTTCACCAGCCTACTACAATCAGATAGTTACTGGGAGTATAGACCAGAGATTGCTACAAACATTCCAAATATGAAATCACAAACATCATTCACCAAATTAAAACTAATCTAATTTTGAATATTAAACCCTAAATCTTCAAGAAATTTAAAAGATAAAACAACAGGAACCATGCAAGATGGAATAACACAAGAGATTGCACC
Organism: Sequoia sempervirens; assembly: GCA_007258455.2. Lineage (NCBI taxonomy): Eukaryota > Viridiplantae > Streptophyta > Pinopsida > Cupressales > Cupressaceae > Sequoia > Sequoia sempervirens. The sequence goes on along the minus strand of VDFB02000017.1, from coordinate 260,510,458 downwards.
AGGAAAACCACAATGTATTCAATTGTATTAATCACCAAAATGCTGCAACAATTCCACTGTTCTGATACAGTATTTGCTTCAAGAAATTGAATACTACTATTACAAAATACTCTAGCTTTTTGCTCTTTTTTTTTAATGTCTTCTAGCTAACCCTTTACAATGAGGCAAGAATACCTATTTATAGCAAATCTATAGATATGTCGGCCCAGCCAAACATTTATAGAAAATAAGAAAAACCGCTCAAAACAAGTCGGCCAAGGAAGAAAAATCGAACTAAGGCACACATTAAATGCCATCATCCAGGTCGGCCTTGACACAATCTTCAATGCAGCCCCGTCCAATGCATGCCCCATGATAATAGGGAAGCACAAATCTCGAAATGGCATTAATTGCCACTCCCCTTATCCTTTCTATGTGCCGATGACCCTTGGACCCTCAAGAATATTCCATCCAGTTCGGTGACAGGTGGCAAAGGTAATATCCTAAGCCGGCATTTAATGGAGTCAATCTCCTCTTTGGACTGTTCAACAGTCTTATTCCAATCTTCCTTGCTGGCCAGATACTTATCCATTACAGCCAAGTAGGTAGCTGCATCATCAAGCTGGTGGCCGGTTACAACACTTTCCGCATCAGGGGCATAAACTTCATGCCACCACTCCTTCAGCTGTTCTAGGCTCAAATATTTTGGAGCTATCTTCCTCCTTCCAGTCATCACCTCAAAGAAGGCAATGCATCCATCATAGATACTAGTAAGATCCCCATCAATTGATTTCTTCAGTTTCAGGATCTTTTTCATGGCCTTCTGCCTAATCTGCAGAGCCTCGAACCATTCCCAAGGTTCATCCAATCTGAAAGAAGGAAGGATGCCATCTGCAAGTAATTGATCTTTGCCATGCCCTATTATGAATCTTGATTTCTACATTAAGAGGTCCATATCCTCCTTGTCCTGAGACATCACATGCTCTAATAGCTCCTTGGCCCGAACTGCATCCTTCCCAACAGAAAGGATGTCCTTGATGGAATCATCTCCCTTTGTTTGCACACTCATCAGCCAATCTATTACAGCTTGGGTTGAGGCTTTCATCTTCTCAATTCCGGAGATTGTTTCCTTGGGTAAGAAACCAGGGGTGGCAGATGAAGAAGGATGGAGGGATTGCAAGGGTTTCATTACCTCCTCCAAACATTTCCTTAATCTTTCATTTTCTTTCTTCAACTCCTGCTTGGTCTGGGTCTCCCTCCTTAACCTGCCAACCATCGCAGCACTGGAGCCTTCAAACTCCTCTATATCCTGCTCCATGGATGCAGGCCCAAGGTTGATAGTCTGAACATGGTAGTCCTGACCGGTGACTTCTTCTCTTGTTTTGTCTGCAGCAGGGGTGGCAATATGGATAACCCTGTTATTCGTTTCATCTCTTTCCACCCTTGAAACCACCTTTGCTGCCTTTCTTTTCTTTCCCTTTCCGATCTTTGACAACATTTCATCCCAATCCAAGGGAGTGTCTTCAACAACCACTTGCTTCTTTCTTGCAAGCTCCTTTTCTAACCAGTCCGGGGCTACAGGCTCCACCCGGATTTCTTCTGTTTTCGCTTCTTCCGGCTGTTCTGTCATTTTTTCCTCTTCCTCTACAGCCATTTTGTCTTCCTCATTCCCAGGGAACTGCTCACCTTGATCGCCCTCATCAAACTCCACCTCTGGCTGCACCGGTGATGGGGTTCTCACAGGGATGTTCTCTTCCGGCTCAGGTGATCCGCGGCCTTTGTCACTTTCCGAAGAATCCTCATATTGGACCAGTGGAGAAGTATGCCGTTCCTCCTCCTTCTCAACTTCCAGCTCAGCTGCCTCACCAAAAAGTGTCCCTTCCTTGAAGGGCTCTGCTTCTCCGCTAGTTTCATGCTCTGCCAGAATTTCCTCTTCATGTATGCTTGGTGGAGGAGAAACAGCCTTGGATGGTTCTGCAGTCGGTGACTTTGGCGGAGGATCTGCCTTCGGCACAACGTCCTTTGGAGAGGGAGTCCTGATCTCCTTGTGTAGACTTTGGCTTTCTCCCCTCCTGAGCTCTCCACATCGACAATAGGAGGCTCATCCTTTGATGCCTCTTGACTCCTCTTCTTCGAAGTTCTGGTTGTTCGGGTCTTCTTCGGTGGTGGAGGAACATCCTCCTCTTCTGCTTTTCCTGACTCTTCCTCATCAGAAGACCTACTGATCGTCAGAGTCTTCCATCTTCTCTTCCCTTTCGGCTTCCTCTTTGTCTCGGGCTCACTTTCCTTGGGGCCTCTAATCTTTATCTTAAAAGGAGAGCTCTTCGCGGTTTTCCCTTTGGGGTCATCTTCCCCGGATTCCTCTGAAGTAGACATGGGGTTAAGATTGCCCATCAAATTGAAGGTGCAGGTTACCTTCTCATTCTCCAGCTCCCAAACTTTGTGCTTTAACCAAGAATAAGTGTATTTCATAACCGGGGCCATCAGATCTTCCAATTCTGTAACCTCATCCTCATTCCAATTGATATCCCCAACCGGCCTGTCTTTCACAGCTTCATAGGCATGGTCCTGCACCAAGTTTCCATCATCTTCCAGTTGATCCGGGATCAACTTGACATTGTATTGTCTGACTGCCTCCACAGGGAGCCTGGAGTATCTCTTCTTTCTGGCCTCAAGGTCATCTTTGATATTAACCCAATAATCCTCTAAGTCATCCTTATGCCTGTACTCCCTAGTAGCTTTCTTCTGTGCTTCTCCAGTTATGTCAAAGTTCATCCTTTTGGAATGGAAGGAGAAACCATATGCTGCCAGTTCTTCTCCTGCAGTGTGGGCTGATTGGATAGAAGGGCAGATTTCTGCCACACCGATTCCAAGAGGAAAGTCTCCACCAAAGCCTGTCTTGTGCTTTTCTCTCTTTACCACAACATCAAATTCACAAATCTGTCTAACAATCTCTAGCAAAACAATGTGGTCAGTAGGATACCGAGGTAACCTGTAAGGAGCAACCAGGCATCCATCAATTCTGAGGTAGGTGAAGGTGGGGAATTGGATGAACCAGGCTCCGTAGTTCTTTATCAGCCCTTTGGCTCCATCCGACAACCTCATGTGCTCAACATTCTGTAGCATTCGGGTAATATGCATCGTGAAGACATCGTTGGCTCTCCGGTAGTCCTTGTGTCCTAGATGTAGCTCCGGGTAGACTTCATAGATTATGTCCTGACCCAATGTCCCTTGTGGATTCAAACCCCTGTATGGGTAGAATCTGGCTAGTACATACACCACATATGAGGACATGGTAAACTTCTTGGTCTCCAAGACATTCCTTAGCTGCTTGTCAATTTCAGAGCTAATAAGCCCGGCCCAGTGATAATTAGTGCCCTGTTCAATCTTGCTAATTACATGCACCATCCAGTTTTCCAATACTCCAGCAGCCTTCAACCCTGCTACCCTACTTAGGAATGTTATCACATCATAAATATGTGATTTGAATTTAATTCTATGTAATTGCTTGGGAAGCTTAGAATGATGCGATTTCGGCTTCTCTAACCAGGAGTTAATCATCTGTTGAGCCTTGGCTGGCTCCTTCTCATAGTATGTTTTGGCTGTGTCTATGTTTAGAGCACATACAGAAGGTAGATCCGGCATATCGAAAACTTGTGCAATAGAAATAGGATTGAAGTTCGCTAGAACTCTTCCATCGGTACTAACCACCCTTTGTGTATCAAAGTCATACTGCCTGGCGCACTCGAGAATCAGCTCATAACATTGAATTGTCGGAGGGAACCCTGCCACATGCACCAGTTCGGATTTCATCATTCCTTGCCTCAAGGCCGACAGATCCTTCTCCGCTGTCCTCTGTTTAAACTCTTCATACTTCCAAGCTCCCACATTGGTATCAGATACTTCAGACCATATGGAGGATATCCTGCTCTCAGGAAGCTGGCTCTTCATATCTAGTCTCAATCGTTCTGCCTCATAAATAGATGACCCCTCCGAGCCACCCTTAGATTTTCCAGTAGTAGCCTTGCTTGGTTCGGCCTGCATTCACAAAAGACACCATTAGTATTCAATTATTAGGCATATTCCTATCCAAAAGGTTAGCACAAGTCATATAAATCAATCAAAATCCATCACAACTGCTAATCCTTTGAAGATCCGGAAAAACAACGAAGTCCGGGAAAATATCGCAATCCGGGAAAATCCCGTCGGGGCAGAATTTCGGAGAAATCCGACCCAGACGGATTCCTGTCGCCAAGACATGATTAGTCAAACAAATCATTAATACAGCCAAGAATCTTTAGATTATCATGAAATTCATGCATTGGTAACAAGAAATAAGCATTTAGTGTTCACTCCATCAATCCTATCTCTAAAAAATCAAACGGGACAAAGCCAGACAGGAAAACCGGAAAAATCCGGATGGGGCGGATTTTTGCGGACAGCTCAAAATATTTCGGGAATTACCCCAGCCCACGGAATAAGCTTAAATCGGGAAAATCCGAGAGCGGAGGAATTCTGCGAGGACCTCGAAAACCCGATAAACGGCGAAACGCGAACCAACAGCCAAATGATCACGGGATCTCCTCTACCTGAGTTCCAATGGTCTCAAAACTGACGGTAATCAACAAAACTCAGAATGCAAAGGATTTCAAATTCTCGAAGGCTCTCAAAACATGAATCCTTACGCCAAAACAACGATGCCCTAATTTAAATAACCAAACCTCCGCCATTAAAACCAGGGGAACTCCAAGGTTTAAAATATCAATCAACGATTAACCTAAAGCACTCCGAATTCTCACAGGATGGGGGTCAGCGTGATACAAGGACAAGATCGCTCAATTATAACAAATTTTTTGCTCTAGGCAAAACACCGAAGAAAACCCTAACTTCGCACAATATGGTAGATTTCGCACTAAGAGGGTAAATAATCTAACCCAGAACCCCTCAAACGGATGCACCCGTTATTTTAATAGGAAAATACAAGCTCATAGGGCATGGGTAATGTGGTTTCACAAAGAAAATGGATCAAACCCAAATTCTATAAATACGGGATCAAAATCAAGCAAGGGCCGACCCGAAATTATCATCAATCAGCGCAGAAACACTCAATCATCAAGCAAATAAATGAAAGGGGCCAACGAAAACCTACCATGGATCAAAGCGGATGAAATTCGAGCTCGAGAAAGAAACCACGAAACAAGCACGTCCTTAGCAATGAAAACTTTAACCAGCAGGGCTCCAATCAATTCGCACGCAAACAATCCAAATCAATCTTCAAAGCACAAATGAGAATTTCTAATCGCCCGAGCAAAAGCAAGTGAGCAGTGAAGTCAGAATGATGTTAAAATGCCCTAAATCCACCTATATACTCGTCTGAGCAAAGGTACCTCGGCATTAATGAGCGACAAGACACTTCTGACAAATCCGGAAACCTGAGCCCAAAACGGAATTTTGGAAAATCTCAGAATACGTGGAAATCCGAATGGACAGAAATTTCACGGAAATGCAGAAACCGGGGAAATGGCGAAATCGGGGTTTTAGCAAAGTTCGGGAAAATCCACCAAGACCGGAAAATCCCGGATCCAGGCAAAAACCCGGAATCGGAGAATCCAGTTAGGAACAGATAGAGAACCAGGGCCCGGGAAAATCCGCCAGAGCTAGAAAATCCCGGATCCAGGTGAAAACCCGGATTTGGCTTAAAACTCAATTTCAATCAATTCCAGCCTCAAGGCAAGGTCAAGGCTAGCAAGACCAACACATCAAGACCTCAAAATGATAAGTCCAATAAAACCAAAGGTTGAAAATACCAGAAAAGAGGGTCCCTACTCCAAGTGGGGCGTGTGTGCAAAAACTGCACAACAATTATAAAAGTGAAAGTGGTAGTAGGATCAAAAGGATACTGTGTTGTAAAGGTTCCTTGAGTGAAAGAGTTAACAAAGTCATGCTCAACATCAAGGATAGTTAAAGAATGAGAAGCCATAAGTCCATAAATTCATCTCATAGAAGTGTTGGATATAGAACACCAGGTTTCGAAACTCATAAATCAGCTACAAATTTCAAGACACATATATGTTCCTAAGAAGAAGAAGATAGAAGAGAAGTGGAATAATGATGACATAATAAATATGTTGATTATATGTTAGAAGAAAGTGTTTTAGGTTTATGTTTTGTAAATAAAAAGAGAACAAACATTCAAATGCTTTTATTTCTAATGTCAATGTATGATTAAGCTAATATATACAATAAATCTAATTCCTTAACTAAGTAAATTATATCTAAGAGTATACACTTAATTTTTTTTTTACAAAATACAATCTAAGTTGGGTTCACCAAAATACTATTTTTGGTGAACAAAGAAGTGAAATGCTTTATTTTAAAAATTTAAACATATATTGAGTGTATATGAGTAATACGATATTCATATAACATAATTGTCTTGATCAAATTATATAATTATGTTGTTTAAATAAGAAAAATTGTAGTTATAGGATACACCGAGTTTACCAAAATGTTAAGGTGGGTGAATAGGATCTAGGCCAAACACTTAGCCTCAATCACTCATTCCATCTTAAACATTGAGGGACATAAAGCTAACAAGAGGAACTATTTGGCTGTTGTCCTCAAGGGAGAGCCACATAGGTTGGTTAGGGTTTTGATATTTTAGATGTAGTGGACTAGGTGAATTAAGACCAAAGTGAAAAATTATTATAGAACCTAGAAAATACAAAACATAAAGACAAAAATAGAAAGAAAATCTAGAGAGTGTAGACAAAGAGGAACTTGACATTCAAATTTGGAGTTGAGCTTGAAGGACAAGGGAATTGGGTATCCTATTACAAAAGTGTTGAATTCTAGGGTTTTAGAGCTAGTACATGTATAGCAGGCTATGCAGGTCTTTGACTATGAAAACTCAGATTCGAAGTGTGACCATGTCTAAATAATCAACTCACCCTAATTTGTTGATAATAGGTACATGAATACATGAACTAAGGTTTTGAAACTTGGAGATCTCAAATCCACTTCAGTCAACTTTAAAATTGTAACCTTCAAAATGGACAAGGGGAGAAGGGTTGTGAAATAGGGGCTTTCCTTGGTCAAACCTTATTTTCTTGTTTCCACTCCACAACAATTATGATGATAAATGATATATATCACATGCTCTCATGATATCAAAGACAAATGAATAAATATGAATGATAAATAACACAACTGGAACTTACCACTCAGATCTGATATCCTTGTTGGACTAAAGTCACTTAGCTTACCACATACAAGGAGAAATAAGAGGATGCTTGGAGATCCTACAAGTGTTAGTGCATATAATAATTAAAAAAAAAACATGAAACATCTTACAATGCATAAACATGATTTTTTTGATGTGTTGAAATTTGTAATTGAGAATAATTGTGATGTAGATCTTCTACTTATTCTTCTCTTGATACTGCATTAATTTCCTTTAGGATGATGAAGAGATATCAAAATTGATTATATGTTCAAATGGAGGGAAAGACTTATATTTATATGAGTTTAAACATATTTCATATTAACCATTAAGATAAGCCGATAATTGATTTTGAATTCTTAAACATAATGAAGTCAACAACAATATTTAAATTTAGGGCTTGATTAGGTGGGATAGGGTTATTGGGTGCCCTAGTCCAACCCTTTTTAGCTCTTCAAAGGTTTGTTAAATAAAGATTTAATTTAATTTAATTTTCCAAAAACAAAAATTAAATAGGCAAATTGTAAGAATAATTAGGTACATGTACTTAAGAGGGTGCCAAACCTAGTGTGAAATTGTTAAGGATGACAATTTACAACACTATAGAAAGACAATAGGGCATGTGAGGGGGGGTGTAGGGTTTTCAAACACAAGGAAAGAGAAAGGGATTGTTATAAGAGCTATCTATACACTTCCATCAAGGTTGTAAAATCTAATAAATATTTTTATTCATGTCATGTGAGTCATGTGTTGGACTTTTGAATCATCAACAAACTACCATCTATACCTAAATAATTTTAGGCACTTACATATTTTCTCCCTTGGGTAAAATAATCTACATAAAAGGTAGGTACCATTTCCTAAAATAGGTATGTGGGACCTAAAACATACTTGCACTTACCTTGGTCATTATCTTGCATCCATACCTACAAAATAAAATAAATGATCATGCATAATATGTATAAATTTAGAAAATATTTCTAGCTACTAAAAATTGAAAATTTTACTCACCATTAATGTAGGTTTAGAAATACCACCTTTATCATTCAATCCTTCACACTTTAAACCTACAAAAATAAAATTAAAAATCTGGAAAGTGTATTTTAATGAAGCGTTAGCTCAAAATATGTGAAAAATGAGGATGACAAGATGTACTGTAATGTATACCTATTGCCACACTTCTTGGATAGACTACAAGAGAAAATGATAGGTTACAAGGCAAAAAACTTACATGTATACTCAAAACTCTCATTTTCAAACTCTTTTGTACTCATGGTCATAAGAGAGTTGAGCTTTGGATTGATTGTGATGGTTTTTGATGAAATTATAGTAAATAAGAGGGGATGATGCAAGGATAATAAATACAAAAAAAACTCAGCCTTAGGTGAGCCCATGATTTTAAAAATTGAGATAAACCTCTTTTTACCTACATTTTTTTTTGGATTCATGAACATATGACTATAAAATTTAATTCCATTAGAGTCAAAATAAAGGTTTCTAGGTGACAATTATGTTTCTATTTTCATTTTTTTGTTTCTTTAATTGTTTTTTGGCACTTTTGGTAAAAAAATGGGCCATGGTAGGTTGTAGCTCCCAAATTTCCTAGGTGACCTCAAGGTCACTTAGGTGACTTTAAAATCACCCTTAATGATAGGGATGATTTCATATAGGGGCTTGGAAATTTGTATTTTAGTGAATCAATTTAGGTATTTTTTTTTCATTTTTTTAACTTTATGTGGGTTTTAATATTTTTTGATTTTCTAAAGTGTTGGGATATGTTTGATAGGATATATATATTAAGTGGAATAACACTAGAGAGTATGTATATATTGTGCACATGTTGGAAGAACCCTATCCTATAGATTAGGAAATTCTTTGTTAGATTAGACTAGATTGAGTTGGACAAATCTCTTGGTGAGGATTTACTGTGACATACTCACTTACTAGGATGCAAAACATAACACATTATAATTCCCATGAGTATCAAGTTAGTGGAACATTAATCTTTATGATGTGTATAAGAGTGTCCTGATATAGAGATACAATTTGACTTTGACTAAGTGGGAATGAGGATGAGAGATTGGTTTGGACTACTCACATGGGTGATGACCATTTAAGGGATAGGAGGGGATTTAATTGTTATTAGTTCCCACACTTTCCATACATATATCATAGAAAATTATTATTAGCTTGATTACCTCTCGACTATTTAGGAAAGAAGGTTCATATTCTCATATATTCATGGGCTCTTGTTGTCTAATAAGTATAGTAGGGAAAGGTATTCACATGTGGATTGACATCCTAACATTGGTGTATCATTATATTTATCAAATTGCATGTTGCAAGGCCCTATATTTCAACAATAATTCCTTGATCATGGGGTGGATTCTTGAGAATATTTGGATTTATCAGAGGGAAATGCTAGGGTTAGACCCTATATTTCCTTGAGGTATCAAATAGTAGATATTGAGGTTCTTTGGTGCTACTATGTACGTAGTGGCCCCTCTAAGATACACAAACATGATTATAGACCCATATATAGAGATGAAGGAGAGGTGGGAAATCAATGCCATAAAGTGAGCCCATTGTAAAGGTGTGGCCATTATGACATAAATGTATGATGTTATTGAGAACCACCTAGTTTAATGAGTCCTTTACTAGTTGGAGAGTATTTTCTAAAGGATTTACCTATAGTGACCCCATGGTACATATTAATTTAGGATGTGGTGGACCTATTGAGTGAAGGAAACCCTAGGTGGACCTCTCTCATACTAGGAGTTCCTATTGTATAATTATTATGGGCATAGGGTCAAATAAAATAACCACAACATTAGGCTTGCTATATTTTAATTTTCATAGGTGGAGAGTGTTTTGGGGATGATGATGATGATGATAATTATGATGAAGAGATAAAGAAAAAAGAGGAAGAGGATGAGGAGAGTGAGGAGGATCCAACAATTTTGAATGCACAAGACAACTGGGGGGGGTGAATTAGTTGTACATTAAAACATCAAAATCCTCATTAACATTCTGATATGTATTAGTCCTTAAACCCTTAACAACCATAAAACCCTTATCATTAATTAGTAGAATGTTAACATGAGAAATAATAATGCAAACACATCCAAACACATGAGAACACTAGATTTATGTGGAAAAACCACAGTGAGGATTAGCTCACAATATAAAATAATTGCAACACCGAATACAATACGCTCACTACCGGAGGGCTCATTGCCCAAAAGAAAAGAAGGGCTCACTGCTAGATTAAAAAGAAGAAGAAAGAATATTGTTACAATGAGAAATCTATCTTAGAGCAACAAAAAATTTCCACCACTGCTTCACCAAAACATTCACATTCTCTCTGTAGAATGTAGACACCTTTTGCTCACTTCTTCTAGTAGTCTTAGGAATTAAAGCTCACACTGCATTTAAAAATTTCACACATCACATCTCAACACATGTCACATCATTCATCCTCCATCAAATCATCACTCATATATACCAACTTTAACCTTGAAAACAATTCACAAGGTCGATTATGCAACTCAAACATGCAAATTCAAACTAGGTCAGCACCAAAACATTCCCACAATGGAAATAAATGAAGGGGACCACATCACACCTTAACTTGAACCTAAATCCACACATACATGCCATTCCATGCTTCCAAAAACACCTAAACACATCCACAATAAGTGTAAACACCCAAGGTTGGCCAAACTTGTGTTAACACCATTGAACAATTAAGTACATGCTTCCTTTGATCCAAAGATGACTCATGGAACAAACTCATCACTTTAGTACAATATGAAATATTCCATCAACACCTTGAATCCAACAATTCCTTCACAACATCATACACCAGAAGAATATATTCATTATGCACAACTAGATAACCTTCCACACATTGCAACACCTGAATCCAACCTTGCAGAGCACCAAAACACAAACAATTCAGACTAAAGATAGATACTAGCAATATAAGCACACTTCTAGATCTACAAGATGAGAAACCAAACTGTGAAGAAATACAAATCCAAACCATTTCTCTCAGAAAACACTGCTTACCTAGTTCACACACTAGTGAACACAGTTTTCTCTACACAACTCTCTAGAATAAAAAACTCTGGATATAACACCTTTGAACACTTCTAATAAACATATCCAAACCACACAAGAAGATCCTCAACCATGAAGAAATGCAAAGAAAAAACTAGAACACTACTCTTCCACACTAAATACTCTCTACCACACTATTTCCTCTTTTATTCAAATTTTCTCAAAAGAACTTGGAAACCAAGCACCACAAGAAAATCCTCATCACCTAGAACACTTCTTTGCAAATCAACCACATAAGAGGTTGAACATCACCAACACATGCTCATCAAAGCAACACTAGAGGTTGACATCAGTGATACTACTAATTACAACAAAATATAACTAATCAAAGCATCATCACAAACTTCAAACAATATCCTTAAAGACCTATTGACATCAATGCAACAAAAAAGATCTATTGACATCAATGACAACACAAACTTCCAACAATATCACCCTTTGTCATTGATGGAAATAAATAAAAAACCATCAACAAGAAAACAACAACCAACAACTCTGATCACCAACATATGTACTGCACATTGCTCCCCTACACAAACATCAACTCTTTCCAACACTTTCTCTTTCTCCCCATTGCTTCATAAGGTTTTTCAGTTAATTCTCCCCCCCTTTGAAATAAATTGCAAAGGGAAGCACACTTGTATCTTTACCCCTTTTACATCAGACACACTTATGCATGCTTACCACTATGTTGCAACTTCCTTTTCTTTTACTACACTCTACTTTCTTCACACCTTTTTTGTACACCCACACATTCCACTTCTTTGCACTCCCCCTTAGGAGTACACAACATATTGCACCAACTAGAAACCACTACACAAATCCTTTGGCATAGATGATAAAGGAAAACACCTATATACCCCTTGACTGCAACAACCAACAATGTTGCTACCTACTCCTCGTAAGAGGTAGCCACCAACACCAGTCCAAAATAAGGAATGAATCTTGAAATCCACTAGAATGATGCATATCCTTATGCATATAGTTGAAAGGAGGGGAAATAACCCCCAACTTATCCCGAAGATACTCAAAGGTATCCTTAGGAAGAGCCTCAATGAAGATATCTACAACTTGGTCTTTAGTGTGCACATATTCCAACTTCACCTCATTCTCTGCAACCTTCTCCCTCAAGAATTGATACTGGATTGAAATATGCTTTGTCCTTGAATGCATTACTGGATTATTTGAAATGCTAATAGCACTTGTATTATCACAGAAGATAGAAATAGGTTCATCATATGTCAATTTGATATCCTTCAAAGTTTGCTTCATCCACAACAATTGTGTGCAACATGATGCTACAACAATGTATTCTGCCTCTGCAATAGATAATGACATTGAATCCTACTTGCTTAGCCAAGAAACCAATCTATTTCCAAGAAATAATGCATAAGCACTCAAAGAGAAATCAATATCCTTTGGATACCACAAGCCATGTTTCAGAGTGCCCTTCAAGTATCTGAATATTATCTTCATTGCTGCCATATGTGACTCTCTAGGATCTTCTTGAAATCTATCCAAAAGAAAAACTACATGTCTGATATCCAGTTTAGTAGCAGTTAGATATAAGAGTCCTCCAATCATTGATCTATACTTGCTCTGATCAGCCTTAAAAGATTCATCATTCTTACTTAGCTTGCAACCATTAACTATAGGAGTATATACTAGTTTAGAGTCTTCCATTCCAAACTTCTTCACCATTTCCTTGACATACTTTGATTGTGAAATGAATATACATTTTTTTGTCTAATTGATTTGTAGTCGAAGGAAGAAATTCATCTCCCCAAATATCTAGACATCTCAAACTCTTTCTGCACCTCTTCTAAAAATATCTTGCACATACTTTCATTCCTCCAAATATTATGTCATCAACATACACAACCACAATCAAGATTTGATCTTTTTAAACTTTAAAGTAAAGATTACTATTTGTGGTACCTCTATTGAATCCTTTTTGCAACAAGTACCTATCCAATCTTGCATACCAAGCTCTAGGAGCTTGCTTGAGTCCATATAATGGATTCTTTAATCTGTAGACCAATTAGGATTATTTGATAACTAAAATCCTTTTGGTTGTTCAATGTATACTTCTTCTTCAAACTCACCATTCAAGAATGTAGACTTCACATCCATCTAATATACTTTGAAATCCTTGTGTGCTGCAAAACCCAAAAACATCCTAATAACTTCCATCCTTGCCATCGAAGCAAATGTCTCCTTAAAGTCTATTCCATCCACCTATGAGTAACCTTTACACACAAGCCTTTCCTTATTCCTAACAACTTCTCCACTCTCATTCAATTTATTCCAGAACACCCACTTAGTTCCAATCACATTCTTGTTCACTGGTCTTGGGAAAAGTTCCCAAGTCCAATTCTTCTCAATCTGCATCAATTCTTCTTCCATAGACTTGATCCAAAACTCATTTTTGCATGCCTCAATCACTATTTTAGGCTCAACTTTAAACAAAAAACATAAGTTGTTCTTATGTCATAACAACCTTTCTCCTTATCAATACACCTTTGCTTTTGTCACCAATGATCTGATCTTCAAAATGATTCTTCTACACATACTTAGGGGTCTTAGGGATCCTTTACAAAGCTTCTCCCTCTTCAACCTATACTTCTTTCTCCTTACCATTATCTTTCTCTTCTTCTTTGCAAGAGGACTCATCTAATTCATATCCATCTATCAGTATTGATCTTTTGTGTAAATATTTATCCACTTTGACACTTGCACTTTCAACAATCCTTTTCATCCTCTTGTTATAGCAATGGTAAGATTTTCTTTTTGTAGAATATCCAAGGAAGATTCCTTCATTAGATCTAGCATCAAAATTTCCTAAATTTTCTTCATTTCTTTTGATATATAGAATTTACTTCCAAACACTCTAAAATATTTGACAGTAGGAGTCCTTCCATACCATAACTCATAGGGAGTCTTTGAAATGTTTATCCTTGCTTGTGCTCTATTAAGTATATAGATTGTAGTATGAATTTATTCTCTCTAGTAGACTTCTGGTAGGTTTGATTCCTTCATCATTGTCCTTGCTGCTTCTTGAACAGTCCTATTCTTCCTTTCCACAACTCTATTCTGTTGAGGAGTCTTAGGAGCTAATAAATCCTCTTTATTCCTTGAACTTCACAAAAACTGTTAAACTCATTAGAGGTGAACTCTCCACCTCTGTCAGATCTCAAACATTTGATTTTCATATCCATTTCAATCTCAACCATAGCTTTGAATGCCTGGAACTTATCCATAGCTTCTAATTTTTCTTTGAGAAAAGTAACCCAAGTCATTCTAGAATAATCATCAATTAACAAAATGAAATACCTATCACCTTGAAAACTTCTGATTCTTGTAAGTCCACAAAGATCTGTATGCACCAACTCCAAAGTATTGGTAATATACTATTCTTTGATTTTGAAACTCTTTCTAGCTTGCTTCCCATTTTGACATTCCTTGTAGACAAGATTAATAGGATTTGTAATCTTTGGTAGATCTCTCATAGCTTGATTTGAACTGATCCTCACTAGGCTATCAAAATTGATGTGACACATTCTCCTATGTCATATCCAAATCTCATTAATATAAGTCATAAAGCATTGACCATTTGCACCCTTAAGTTGATAAAAATTTCCATCTATCCTTCTTCTTGTTGTATCCATAGTTCTAGAGCCTTTTTTGATCTCACAACCATTGTCTTGAAACACAAGATTATATCCTTTGCTACACATTTTTCCTATACTTAGAAAATTATCTCAAAGCCCCTTAACATAAAGAACAACATTTTTATTATGCTTTCCATAAAAATTGATTGAACCTTTTCCACATATCTTAGTAGATGTATCATCACCAAACTTAACTAAAACACCTTCAAGCTTCTCAAGCATAACAAACTTACTCTTATCACCTGTCATGTGATTTGAGCATCCACTGTAAATGATCCAATTGTTCTTCTCTTCTCTAGAATGAAAATCAATCACTATTTCTCCTCCAATGTTATGACCTACTTCCAGAGAACTTTCCTTCATACATCTCTCAGAGTTCTGAAGAATTAGTTCCAAAATTTAGAACCATGAACAAGCATTCATCATATTCATCATTAGGGTAATTAGATTCATTGTTAGATATATTGGAATCTTCTTCAACATAATAAATTATCCTAATTGATTTACCTTTATTCTCCTTAGGTCTATCTCTTGTAGTTTTGACGAGACATCTTGAAACATAATGACCAATCTTTCCACAGTTAAAGAATTTGAAAGGTGACTTACCTTTGTATTTTCTGTTGGATGCTGTGGATGTGTTGCTGATATGTGGTTGTCATTGATTTCAACACTATTAGAATTTGGTGTATTAGAGGCTGTATATGTCAAGGATATTGAGAAAATTGTAAAAGAAAGTGTTCCAGGTTCCCAGTGGAACTGTGCAGGTCATGAAGGCGTCTTGTTTTGTACGTTGAAGTTTAGCTACTATGGACTAAAGGGTTTATTTTTGAGAGTATCTAGATCATCTACTGGAAGTTTTAGAGGTCCGCATATAGATTTGATCATGTTGTGGTCTGACAATATTTTTGTGGTCTTTGTTAGTGTTCCTGAGTGAAGTTTGTGTGTTTCTGGTAATCTCAATTACTGTGGATTTTTTTTGTTGTTTCTTGATGTTTTTGGATGTCTCTAGATCATGCTCTATCTTTGTAGTACATCCACATTGATCGGTGTGCTCGTGGTCGAAGACTTTTCTTGCGCACATTCGGGTTTTCATGTTCTTGGCCGACATGATGGTGGCAATGTGTTGTGGATCCTTGAAAAGTTAAATTTGAATGTTTGGTGCACTCATGAATATTGTTTTGAGTCACATCATTGTTTTGGCCGATGGTATTTAGATCCACATTGAAAATTTAATTGTAAATTTGGGCCGACATTGCAAATATGTTTTATTTTCTTGGCCGAGTAAGTTGATGAAATCTCATGTAGCAAATATATAAGATCAATTGTTTCATCGGTGCAATGTGTGCTTCATGTGCTGGGTGTGCTCCTATGTGTGAATATCATTTGATTGTAGAGTAGAGTGTGAAGAAGATCGAGCAAAGTGTGAAGTAGTTTGAGTGAAAAGTGAAGGATTTTTCTGTGCTTAATTGGAACTGTAATCAGGCTTGTGCATAAGCTATTTTCTCAGTTCATACCCTCCGGATTTTAATCCTATTCTATATTGTTGGGCAGTGAGCCCCTTCTATAATTGAGCAGTGAGCTCTAGGAAGTGTGCCTAAATGCATGTACATTCCCCTTTATTGTTTTCATTATACTTTTAACAGGGTATAATATTGTGAACTAACATCCACTGTGGTTTTTCCCCTAACAGGGTTTCCACGTAAAAAAAATTCTTGGTGTTCTCTATCTCTCTGATGTGTTAATTGCTTATTCATCAGATCTAGGATTAAGTTAAGTAAAGTTTAAAAATTTTATTATTTTGTGACAACTAATTCACCCCCCTCTTATTTGTTTGCCCTTGTTTTTCCAACAATTGGTATCAGAGCAGGTTCCTCTGAAGAAGTCTAAAAGCTTGAGGTGATCCGAGATGGCAACATTCAAGAAGGATAGTCTGAGATTTGATGGAACTAACTACTCACTATGGAAAGTCAGGATGCAATGTCACCTAAGGTGAATTGGTTAAGCCTACTGGAAGATTACAAAATATCCATATGTTATTCCTCAGAATGGTCCCTCCACTGCTGATGAGATCAAAGATGCTGAAAACAATATCAGGGCTATTGAAGATTTGGTGAGTGCTCTGACAGATTCAGAGATGGAAAATGTGGTAGGACTACAGAAAACTCATGAGATTTGGATGAAGCTAGAAACTTTGTCTGAAGGAGATGCACAGGTGAAGATGGCTAAGCTACAAAGTTTGAAAGGAAAGTATGAGAATTTGAAGATGGGTGAAGATGAAAATATCACTTCTTTTATGCAAAGAGTAAATGAAATAGTGATGGGTATTACATGCACCGGTGGTTCTCTGGATGAGGATGAAATTGTAGCTAAGATACTCAGATCCTTGCCTCCCTCCTACAAAGTAAATGCTCACGCTATTGAAGAGCTCAAATCAGTAACAAAGATGTCAAGAGACACACTGGTTGGTAAGCTTGCTGCTTTTGAATTAAGTGAATTTGGTGAATCTGTTTCAGTGACTGAATCTGCATTCAAGGCTACTGTATCCAGAAGTAACAAGAAAATATATGTTCCAGGAGAATGTTCCAAAAAGATATCCAAGTATGATGAAGAACTGAAACATCTTGAAGATAAAGAAAGAGAGGTAGAAGAATTGGAAGCACTGATTGTAAAGAAAGAAGGAAGAGGAAAAGGTAAGTACGAAGGAGTGTTGCCTATTACATGTTTTTCTTGCAATAGGTCATTTTGCATCAAGATGTCCTGGAAGAGTTCCTAGATCTAAGCCTAACAAGTCCAGATTCCAAAAGAAATGTTACTTTGCTGAAGGAGTGACTGATGATGAGTCTGATAAAGATAATGGAAATGAAGATGAATGGGTTTTCATTGCTACCGTTGAAAATAGTCCTGTGGCTACTGAATCTGCTAAAGATGAGAAAGCTATTACAACCTGAGTTCAAGAAAAGGATGAGTGGGTTATTGATAGTGGATGCTCACATCATATGATTGGTGATAAAAACAAATTTGTAAGTCTAGAGAAGTATGATGGTGGTGTTGTAAGATTTGGAGACAACAATGCTAGTGTGATTCGTGGCAGAGCTTCTATTTTCCTTGGTGGTAGGGATAACACTAATGATGTTCTTTATGTTGAAGGCTTGAAGCACAATATTTTGAGTGTTGGACAGATGGTGGAAAAAGGCTATGATCTACAATTCAAAGATGGAAGATGCAAGATACATGGAAGTTCTGGCAATATGATTGCTATAGGTAGAAAGACAAAAGGTAATATTGTTCACCTGAATATTGCTAGTGGGAGTTGTTTAATTGCTCAAGTAGATGAAAGCTGGTTGTGGCATAGGAGGCTGTGTCATGTAAATTTTGATAACATTGTCAAGGTAAGTTCCACTCAAGTAGTAAGAGATCTACCTAAGTTAGTGAAGCCTGCTAACACAATTTGTAAGGAGTGTCAGATGGGTAAACAAACTAGAGTCTCCGTCCAAAGCAAATAGTTTCATTCAAATGATTTGCTAGAACTACTACATACTAACCTTTGTGGTCCCTCTAGAGTTAGAAGTATTCATGTAGAAAGGTACTTTATGTTGATTATTGATGATTAATCTAGAATGATATGGGTTTCCTTCTTAAGAGAAAAAGGTGAAGCACTGGAAAAGTTCAAAAGTTTCAAGGCTATGGCAGAGAATGAGAAAGGTCTAAAAATCAAGTGTCTAAGATCTGAAAGAGATGGTGAGTTCACCTCTAGGGAGTTTAACTCTTTTTGTGAAGAACATGGAATCAGAAGACATTTATCTACTCCCCGAACCCCTCAACAAAATGGAGTTGCAGAAAGAAAGAATAAAACAATTTTGGATGCTGCTAGAACAATGATGATAGAAGGAGATGTGCCCCAAATCTATTGGAGTGAAGCTATAAGCACTGCTGTGTATAATTTAAACTAAGTAAATGTTAATGGTAATTCTGGTAAGACCCCTTTTGAGCTATGGTTTGGTTATAAGCCTACTGTTAAATATTTCAAGATATTTGGAAGCAAATGTTATATCAAGAGAGATGATGATATAGGAAAGTTTGATGCAAGAAGCGATGAAGGAATATTTTTAGGTTACTCTACTAAAATCAAGGCCTACCGATGCTATAACATAATACTGAGAAAGATGGTTGAGAGTGCAAATGTCAGAGTTGATGAGGATTCTGCTAAATCATCCAAATATTGTGGATATGATTCAAATGAAGACTATACAAACAAAGGGAAAAATGTTCAGACACCAAATCAACTTTAGATTATTCCATATGTTCTGGTAAAGCAACCTCAATTTGTTCCGGTAAATCAAGTAAATCAAGAAGCAAAAACAAGTACAAGTGCAAAATAAAGAACAAAAGAACCAGAAGATCATGAAAATCCAAAAAATCCAAGGTATGTAAAATTAAATCATTTTGAAAGTAAAATTATAGGAGATAAGAATAAAGGAGTGCAAACTAGAAGAAAGATTGTAGAAGAGTATTACCTGATTTCCAAGATTGAACCTAAAAATGTCACTCAACCCTGCCAAGATGAACACTAGATGGAAGCTATGAAGGAAGAGTTGACACAAATTGAAAAGAATGACACATGGACATTGGTTCCCAGACCTAAAGACAAAAATGTGATTGGTACTAAATGGGTGTTTTGGAACAAGCTGAATGAACAAGGTGAAGTGGTCCAGAATTAAGCAAGACTGGTATGTAAAGGGTATTCTCAGATGGAAGGTGTTGATTTTGAAGAAAATTTTGCCCCTATTGCCAGAATCAAAGCTGTTAGATTATTTCTTGCTTATGTTGCATACAAGAACTATAAAGTCTATCAAATGGATGTGAAGTTAGCATTTTTGAATGGAGAACTAGAAGAAGTATACATTGAACAACCAGATGGATTTCAGCTAACTGACAAGGAAGATATGGTTTGTCATTTGAAGAAAGCTCTATATGGACTTAATAAAGCCCCCAGAGCCTAGTATGCTTGATTGAAAAAATACTTACTGAAGCTTGGATTCACTAAAGGTACTGCTGATAGCAACTTATATTTCAAATTGGATCATGATAAAGAGTTAATTATAGAAGTCTTTGTTGATGACATCATTCTTGGAGGAGATGACAATCTATGTATGAAGTTTGTTGATGAGATGAAGGGTGAGTTTGAGATGAGTATGATTGGAGAGATGAAGTTCTTTCTAGGATTGCAAGTTATCCAGTTAGACAAAGGAATTTTCATATCTCAATCCAAATATGTGAGAGAGCAACTAAGGAAATTTGGGATGGAAGAATCAAACCCTGTTGGTACTCCCATGGTGATCGGATGCAAGCTAACACAAAATGATGATTCTCCTAAGATGAATCAAACTAGATACAAATCAATGATCGGTGGATTAATCTATTTAATCTAGACCAAACCAGATATTATGAATGTTGTATGTATGGTTGCTAGATTTTAGGCTGATCCAAAAGAATCACATGTGACTGTTGTTAAGAGAATCTTTAGATATTTGAAAGGAACAGTTGACTTTGGACTTTGGTATCCAAAGGATGATGATCTCACTATGAGTGCATATACTGATGCGGATTGGGCTGGAGATGTAGATGATAGAAAAAGTACTAGTGGTGGTGCTTTCTTCCTAGGAAAGAAGTTGGTGTCTTGGTTGAGCAAAAAGAAAAATTCCATTTCTCTATCTACTGCTGAAGCAGAATATATTGTTGCTGAAAATAATTGTACTCAAGTGATATGGATGAAACAAATGTTGAAATATATCAGGGTGATATATGAAGAGCCTATTTCCATATACTGCGACAATTCAAGTGCAATAAATATTTCAAAGAATCTGGCGCTACACTCTAAGACAAAACATATATCAATCAAGTTTCACTTCTTGAGGGAGAAAGTGAATGAGAAAGAAGTCAGATTAGAGTATGTGCCTACCAAAGAGCAGATTGCAAACCTCTTTACTAAGCGGTTGCCAAAGGATGCTTTTGACTATCTTAGAGGAATGCTAGGGGTAATTACCCCTCCTGATAAGAACTAAAATATGCATTTACTTGAGCTACATTGCTATATTCTGATCTAGATTGATGTTTCTGTGGCTGCTACTTAGGGGGAGTAGTTAGATGTGCATATATGTGGTTCAAAGCGTATATATGGAAAGGTCATGGTTACATTTTCCATTGATGTCCAAGGGGGAGAAATGCAATGTGAAAAATATTTCGAGGAGAAGAGCCTTGTGGGAGAAAAGCAGTTAAGAAGCAAGTGTGTTGGGTTGATGGTATTTTTCACATCATGTGTTGCCATCAATGCCAAAGGGGGAGATTGTTGGATGCTATGGATGTGTTGCTGATATGTGGTTGTCATTGATTTCAACACTATTAGCATTTGGTGTATTAGAGGCTGTATATGTCAAGGATATTGAGAAAATTGTAAAAGAAAGTGTTCCAGGGTCCCAGTGGAACTGTGGAGGTCATGAAGGCGTCTTGTTCTGTATGTTGAAGTTCAACTGCTGTGGAATAAAGGGTTTATTTTTGAGAGTATCTAGATCATCTACCAGAAGTTTTAGAGGTCCGTGTATAGATTTGATCATGTTGTGGTCTTACAATATTTATGTGGTCTTTGTCAGTGTTCTTGAGTGAAGTTTGTGTGATTCTGGTAATCTTAGTTGCTGTGGATGTTTCTCTGTTGTTTCTTGATATTTTTGGATGTCTTTAGATCGTGCTCTATCTTTGTAGTACACCCACATTGATTGGTGTGCTCATGGTCAAAATTTTTTCTTGCACACGTTTAGGTTTTCATGTTCTTGGCTGACATGATGGTGGTAATGTGTTGTGGATCCTTGAAAAGTTAAATTTGAATGTTTGGTGCGCTCATGAATACTGTTTTGAGTCACATCATTGTTTTGGCCGACAGTGTTTAGATCCAAATTGAAAATTTAATTGTAAATTTGGGCCGACATTGCAAATATGTGTTATTTTCCTAGCCGACTAAGTTGTTGATGAAATCTCATGTAGCAGATATATAAGAGTGATTGTTTCATCGGTGCAAAGTGTGCTTCATGTGTTGGGTGTGCTCCTATGTGTGTATGTGTGAATATCATTCGATTACAGAGTAGAGTGTGAAGAAGATCAAGCGAAGTGTGAGGTAGTTTGAGTGAAAAGTGAAGGAGTTTTCCGTGCTTAATTGGAACTGTAATCAGGCTTGTGCAGAAGCTATTTTCTCAGTTTGTACCCTCCTAATTTTAATCCTATTCTATATTTTTGGGCAGTGAGCCCCTTCTATAATTGAGAAGTGAGCTCTAGGGAGTGTTCCTGAATGCATGTGCATTCCCCTTTATTGTTTTCATTATACTTTTAATAGGGTATAATATTGTGGACTAACATCCACCGTGGTTTTTCCCCTTATAGGGTTTCCACGTAAAAAAAATTCTTGGTGTTCTCTGTCTCTTTGATGTGTTAATTGCTTATTCATCAAATATGGGATTAAGTTAAGTAAAGTTTGAAAAGTTTATTATTTTGTGACAACTGATTCACCCCCACTCTCAGTTGTTTGTCCTTGTTTTGCCAACATTTTCCAGTACCTTTTTCAATTTCTTCACAAAGTTTGCTTCTAACTCATCAAATTCATCTAGTTCAAATTCCTCATTCTTCTCTGCTTTGACAACTTTAAAAGCAGTCTCCTTTTTCACCTCACTTGGACCAAAATATCTCAATTCAAAAGTAGTTAATGCACCAAACAACTGATCTCTAGAATAATTATTCAAATTCTAAAATTCCTTAATAGCATAAACCTTATGAATATAATCTTTAGTAAGAGTTCTTAGTACCTTCTTTACCACCTTATCTTCATCAAGTTTTCCACCAAGACCTCTAATGGAATCGACACCTTCGTCCACCTGATGCATGTATCTTGTAATATATTCATCTTCTATCATCTTTAGGCTTTCAAATTTGTTCTTCAAATTTTGCATCTTTTCTTGCTTGACCTTATCATCTCCTTCATAGATAGTTTCTAGCTTTTTCTAGATTTCACTAGTAGTTTTAAGACTCATAAATTTCACAAGTTCTAAATTAGAAAGACCACTCAAAAGAGCATACCTTCCTTTTCCATTATTCTCATATGTCTTGATTTCATCATTAGTACTTAGACCATTTGCAGGCATTGTATATCCAATTTCAATATATTTCCAAACTTCAAACCCTAGAGAAATAAGGAAACCTTCCATCCTCATATTCTAGAATGCATAATCAGATCCATCAAACAAAGGAGCCTCCTTCTTGTCTGAAATCCTAGTTCTACCTCAAGCGGCTAAGCTTTCTTCCAAGGAACCTTGCTCTGATACCAATTGTTGAATGCACAAGACAATTGAGGGGGGGGGTAAATCAGTTGTACATTAAAATATCAAAATCCTCATTAATATTCAAATTTACATTAGTCCTTAAACCCTTAACAACCATAAGACCCTTATCATGTATTAGAAGAATGTAAACATGAGAAAAAATAATGCAAATACATTCAAACACATGAGAACACCATATTTATGTGAAAAATCTAAGAAGGGAAAAACCATGGTGAGGATTAGCTCACAATATAAAGTAATTTCAACATCGAATACAATAGGCTCACTGCCAGAGAGATCATTTCCCAAAAGAAAAGAAGGGATCACTTCTAGATTAGAAAGAAGAAGAAAGAAGATTGTTACAATGAGAAATCCTTCTTAGAGAAACAAAAAATTGATGAGGGCCACACCACCCAAAATCCACACAAATCACAACAATAGATACCAACAAGGAAGATGCGAGACAAAAAATAAAAATTCACTTTCAATTACTTTCAAAAAATGAAATTACAGATTCAAAACTTACATGCTACCACCTCACGGGCTTGATTCATTACACCAAAATCAACTCTCAAAATAAAATATGTTATTCGGAGCCACCTTCTACAACCTCCACCTAACCCTTTTTATTTTACCCCAACAACCGCCCTAGAATATTCTAGAAAGTTCAACTTTCCCCTTTTGTTTTGGCACCAAAAGTCCTACCAATTGATTTCTTGCCTAGGAGGAAATTTTGATGAAATCCACTTTTTAGAGGAGCAACTTCGTAAGGCCATAAATTTTGATTTGGGTGTTCGATTTTCTATTATTGCATATCATTGGAAAGCTCTCAAAGAGATCTACAGTACATGAGCCCACTGTGGGGTGGTTCATCAAATTTTCAAGCTGTTTTGGGGCCTCTAATGTCTTCATATTTGAAATTGAAGCTGCATTGGAGAAATTTCTCGGGACATAAACTTTAATATCTCCCAAACTGTGCAGGGTATTGAGGTGATTCTTTCGCGACCAAAAATGTTTTTTTAGTTATACTCCTTGGGGTAAATTTTTATGTCCATATGAGCTCGTTTAGGCTAACTTACTAAAAATAGTAAGTGACCATTTTTCGCTATTTTTGACTTCTAACTGTCTTACACCCCTTAAATGCCATCATGAGACTAAAAAAAACTAAAGAAAATAAGGAAAAATATTTTTTTTTTAGTGATGCAAGATTTCCCTACACCACTGGATGCTCATGCTTCTTTAGGATCAGTATATAAAACAAATTCTTTTGGAAACAAATAGTGTCTCCATTTCTTCAAAGCCTGAACTATAGCATAAAACTCCTGATCATAGAGATAATATTTCTTCTTAGCATCATTTAACTTCTCAGTAAAATAGGCAACATGCTTACCTTCTTCACTCAAAACAACTCCTATGGAAGTGCCACTAGCATCAAAATCTACTTGAAAGACCTTATTAAAATCTAGAAGTGCCAAAACAGGTTGCTCTATAACTTTCTTATTCAACATATCAAAATTTTTGGCTACTCCTGTAATCCACTTAAACTCTTTTCTATCCCCTCTCATTGCTTCAGTTAGAGGTGCACAAATACTACTGAAATTCTTAATAAACTTTTTGTAAAAAATTTCTAGACCATGAAATGATCTTACCTTTGTAACATTCCTCGGGGTAGGCCATTCAATGATAGCTCTCACCTTCTTTGGATCCATTTTAAGACCCTCTGCTGAGACAACAAATCCCAAATACACTAACTCTATCTTCACAAAACTACATTTCTTCAAATTAATCAACAACTTCTCCTCCATTAGCTTCTCATAAAGCCTTCGAATATGCATCAAGTGCTCCTCCAATGTCTTACTGAAAATCAAATTATCATCCAAATAAAAAATAACAAATTTTCCTAAAATTTCTTTCAATACCTCATTCATAAGTCGTATAAATTTGCTCAGTTTATTGGTTAGCTCAAAAGGAATGAATAACCACTCATACAATCCCTCCTTGGTTATAAAGGTTGTCTTCCATTCATCTCCTTCTCTCATCCAGATTTGGTGATATTTTCTCTTCAAGTCTATCTTCGTGAAGTACTCAACTCCACTCAAACAATCCATAATGTCATCCATTCTTGGCAAGGGAAATCTATACTTGATGGTGATCTTGTTGATGGCTCTAGAATATGTACAAATCCATGATTCCCTATCCTTCTTTGGTGCTAGTACTATAGGTACTGCACATGGAATCAAACTCTCTCTGATCAATCCCTTCCGCAAAAACTCTTGCACTTGTCTATTCAACTCTTCACTCTCTGCTGATGTCATACGATGAGCTACCTTATTCAACAAACTGGCTCTAGGAATCAAGTGCATCTAATGAATAATCTTTCTTATTGGAGGAAAAACTTGAGGTGTGTTATTGGAAATAATAGCTTGAAACTCATTCAACAAATCTAAAACCTCTACAGGTACCTCAATAATATCTTTATCAATTTTAGGGATCAATGCAAAACACATATGCTCATGCCTCATACCTTCTAGGAATTTTCTTCCATCAACCAAATAAATTCTTGCATTACTACATAAATTTTCTTTTGCCTCTTTCAAGGGATTGAACTTATAACGAACCCCATCCTTTGTCAAAGAATGGGTGTTGGCATGTCCATCATGCACTGCTCACTGATCAAATTTCCACGACCTACATAATAACATATGAAAAACATCCATAGGAATAATATCACACAATACCTCATCATGGTAATTTCCAATCTTGAACTTTACCAGACATTGATCATTTACCAAGGCTTTATGGTCCTTCTGCAACCAAGCAATCCAGTATGGGTTTAGACGCCTTCTTCTCTCCAACTGCAACTTACTAACCATTTCTTCTGAAACAAGGTTATCAGTACTACCTCCATCAATAATAACATTGCAAACTTTACCTTCACACTTACATTTGGTGCGAAACAAATTCTTCCTTTGAGTTGGTTCCTTCTCCTCATTCAACAAGGTTCTTCTAGTAGCAAGAACCTCTCCTCTTTCTGCATCCTTAGAAAGTGAAGACTCAACATCTTCATCTACATGGGAAACTCGTGAATTACCCTTAGGTATTCCTACTTGTCCTTCCTTGATGTTGAGGACACTCATAGGCTCTATGTCCTTCTCCACACTAGAAACAGGTTCCATGAAAGCTTCCTCTTCTCAGTCCTCATCCAGATCTTCCTCTTCCTCTTTGGTCTCTATTATTCTGATCATGAGGATGGTAGGTGTTATCTCCCTTCTTTTGATATTCATTTTGACCTCCATATGACCATCCACCGGTCTTTCCTCCATGACCTCCACCTTGTTATTTGTTCTCAAACCTCTTGTTCATTCATTCTTCAACCTTTAGAGAAAACTGATAAGTGTCCTCAATGGTGGTCATTCTTACTAGTGCCAATTATTCCTGTATGCTTAGCTTCAACACTATTAATATAATGAACAACTTTCTCTTTATTCACCTTAGAATGTCTTGTTTGAATCAGGACTTTGTGAAATTCCTCTGTATATTCTTTCACCATCCTTGTTCCTTGCCTCAAGCTCTGCATATTCTTGAGCAACTCCAATTTGTAATTGAGTGGAATAATTGTTTCTTCAATTTTGACACCATTATGTCCCACCTGGAAATTTTATCTTTCCCTTGTCTTCCTTGTTCTAACTGGACCTCTTTCCACCACATACTAGCATGACCTTTCAATTTTTTCTTTGCAAATCTCACTCTGTGAGGATCTTCAATCTCCTCAAACTCAAAAAATTCCTCCATGTCATTGATCCAATCGATCAATTCTTTAGGATTTATACTTCCATTGAAAGTTGAAACCTCCATTTTAGGTCTCTTCACAATGCTTGAGATCACTCGCAGCAATATTATTTCTCCAAGATCCATTGGATCCTGCTCTTCCTCTTCCATTTTCTCTTCTATTTCATCTTCACTGTCATCTCTTTCTTGTTGCACATTTTTTCTTTGAACCTCTTGTTGCAAGGTTTCTAATTTCCTTCTAAGGGTTGTGATTTCATTTCTAGGTGGATCTCTTCCTCCACCACCTCGACTGCTACCTCTGCCATGCTGGGCAAGTCTTGGGGGCATGTTGAACTCAACACACACTCACAGGTCTTGCTACAACTACCTTACGTTCGATGCTCTATTATAGGCTCAGAAAAACCTAGCTCTAATACCACTTGATGAGGGCCACACTAGTTGAAACCCACACAAATCAAAAGAATAGATACCAACAAGGAAGATGCGAGATAGAAAAGAAAAAATCACTTTCAATTACTTTTAGAAAATGAAATTACAGATTCAAAAGTTACATGCTACAGCCTCATGGGCTTGATTCATTATAGAAAAATCACCTCTCAAAACAAAATATATTGTTTAGAGCCACAATTTTCACTAATGGAGCCACCTTCTACAACCCCCACCTAACCCTTTTTATTTTACCCCAATAACCACCCTAGAATTTTCTAGAAATTTCAACTTTCCCTTTTTTTTGGCGCCAAAAGTCCTGCTGATTGTTTTCTTGCCTAGGAGGAAATTTTGATGAAATTCACTTTTTAGAGGAGCAACTTCGTGGGGCTATAAATTTTGATCTGAGTGTCCAATTTTCTATTATTGCATATTTTTGGAAATCTCTCAAAGAGATCTACAACGCATGAACCCACCATACGTCGGTTCATCAACTTTTTGAGTTGTTTTGGGGCCTCTAAAGACTTCATATATGAAATTGAAGCTGCATTGGAGAAATTTCTCAAGATGGAAACTTTAATATCTCCCAAACCATGCAGGATATTGAGGTGATTCTTTCGTTACTGAAAAATGTTTTTTAGTTCTGCTCATTGGGGTAAATTTTAAGGTTCATACGAGCCTATTTAGGCCAACTTACTAAAAATAGTAAGTGACTATTTTTTCACTATTTTTGACTTCTAATTGTCTTACACCCCTTAAGTGCCATCATGGGACTCAAAAAAACTAAAGAAAATAAAGATTTTTTTTTTTTTTTGGGTGATGCAAGATTTCCCTATACCGCTAGATGCTCCTCCATCAGACACCCAGGGTAATTTGAAAAGTGACCCTGTCACTTCTCAGGAGTTAGAGGGAAACCGAGAAGGTTAACCTTAGCCTCAAAAAACCACAATGAATCTTCAACAGGCCTTACTCTCCATTTCACCAAGTACTCTGCATATTGCCTATTTCTTGTGCTTCTACCCACATGACTATCCAAAATTTCTTCTATCTCCTCCTTTTCTGAAGTAGGTGCTAGAATATTCGATTGTGCTTCTATTATTTCTTCATCAATACCTCCTTCATGATATTCTGTTAAATATGAAATGCTAAACATAGGTGAAATATGAATTTCATCAGGGAACTCTACCTCATATGTATTTCCTAAATCATGCTTCTTTAGGATCTTACATGGTCCAAACTTCTTCATCTTTAACTTGTTGTATGTACCAACTAGAAATATTTCCTTTTGCAAATGAACCACGACTTCATCTCCTACTTAGAACTCCTTATACATCCATTTCTGATCTGCCTAAGCCTTATATTGTGAGTTCATCTTATTGATATGTTTCTTCACCTCTTCATACAAATTCTTTAGGTACTCAACAAAATCTTCAGCCTCAACACTACTCTTCTCCCCCTTATCCATATTTCTCAGTTCAGAAGTAGTTCTTGGATTACTCCCATACACAATATGGAATGGTGAGTTACCAGTGCTCCTATTGATAGAATTATTGTAAGCAAATTCAACCTATGGTATAATCAAATCCCATCCCTTGGGCTTGTCTCCTACTAAGCATCTTAGCAGGTTACCCAAACTCTTGGATGGTGTGAAGAATTGAACTTCAAATATGTCTTCAACTTCTTCCATAATGTCCTCCAGAAATAACCAACAAATTTGGTATCTTTGTCTGAAAATATACTCTTTGGTAGACTATGTAGTCTCACCACCTCTCTAAAAAAGAACTCTACAACATGAACAACATCAATAGTCTTATGAAATAGAATGCAATGTGCCATATTTGAAAATCTATCCACCACCACAAATATGGAATCATGCCCTCCTTGTGTCCTTGGCAAGCCAAGAACAAAATACATGTTAATATCCTGCCATGGCCTCTTAGGTACAGGTAATGACTATACAATCCAGTATTCTGACTTGTTCAATAATGATTTAATTCAATTTTTCAAAAATAATAATTAAATTGGTAAATTATAAGCATAATTAGGTACATGCACTTAAGAGGGTGTCAAATCTAGTGTGAAATTATCAAGGGTGAAAATTTATGACACTAAATTTAACCTCCACTTTAGTGAGGGTATGAACATACTTTCATACAATAAAGTATGGAGGAGTGAAAGAGTCCTTTCATAAAAAAATTGGGGAGGTAAGATGACACTAAGCTAAGAGATGTGATATCCCCCAAGATAAGGATTCTACTGAACAACAATTTTAAGATAAGAGGAAAATACACACATGTAAGACATGATGCAACAAAACACATAGTAATCTAAACATGCACAAAGAAAAAATCAAAGAATACATAAAGCATACACATGACATACACGAAGCATACAAAAAACATACATGAGGTAAAAAAAAATTGAAAAGGTATGGCATCATGGACTAGTAAGATCCACAAATTCTTGGTAGGGTCCATACCAAAGATGGAATCATAAGTTACAAGCTAGAAAAGTTTGATATTTTCTAGGTGGTTCATGAATAAGTGGAAGCACCATAGGCTAGTGAAGTTTGATATTCACTAAGTGAGCCCCATAAGAAATAACATAGTCTAGTGAAGTTCAATATTCACTAGGTGAGTTTTGTGACATAAGTGAAAGAACCATAGGCTAGTAAAGTCCAATATTTACTAGGTAAGCTTCACAAGTAGAAAATGAAAGCAACACAAGCTAGTGAAGTCCGATATTCACTAGGTGAGTTCATGTCAACAATATCAAAAATTACGTGCCAAACAAAACACGTTATTTACTGGGTAACTCCAATAAAGCGCTACAAAGTTGATCAAGATGTTATAATAGAATCACCAAGTTCATGGTGTGTGAAAAAAATGAAGCGCATAATGGAATGTATGTACCTACCTTAAAGTAATTGCTAATGTCAATTGGGAGCAATTGCCTTTAAGGTAGACAAAGCGATATTTACAAAATGAGACATGAGAGCTTTCCAGAAGCTATATTCCAAGTGATAAAAAGCTACATCATGACAAGTGGTTGCCCCCAAGAACAAAAAAAGTCACAAAAATGTAATGCAATAATCAATGTCATATAATATCACATGAGGGATTCAAATATTTGGGGTCATTATGAATGATATATAATATGTATGAAAATAATCATTTTTGAATTGACATAATTCCCCAAATACTATGGAACTACGAGCACAAGTGAAGAAGAGCACATGATCTTTATTGAGTCA
This sequence comes from Sequoia sempervirens, assembly GCA_007258455.2. Taxonomy (NCBI): domain Eukaryota; kingdom Viridiplantae; phylum Streptophyta; class Pinopsida; order Cupressales; family Cupressaceae; genus Sequoia; species Sequoia sempervirens. The sequence goes on along the minus strand of VDFB02000017.1, from coordinate 260,479,636 downwards.
ACATGAAAGAAACCTAAATATCTCGATGCTTTGTAGTGTCCCCAAAAGGCATAAAAAGTGTATTTATGATAAATGGAAGAATGAAGATACATATATAATAATGTCACAATAGATTCATTATCTTTGTATCCTCATGTCAATGAGAACATCAAGGGCCATCCAAAGAGAACTAACAAAAAACATACACACCAAGAAACACATTACGAGAAGTAATAGTACATGCAAGCATAACATAAAGATAAAGGGTACCACTAATGTGAGTTAGTGTATAGAAAATCGTTCACATCCCAGTCTAGTTCTTCATATAGAGGTGATGGAAAATAGGCTAAAGGGACTACAAAAAGTGTTGTACAAGGAGAGGCACTAGCTCACACATGGTGGATCACTCACTATAGAAGGATCATCATGCTTTCCCCCATAAACTAAGTTCATTGATTCCAAAAAGATAAGAGATAATTCTTTGTGAATTTTTGATGATTCATCCATGTTATGATTTGAATCAATATAAAAATATACCACAATGGGTGTTATGGTGGTTCTACTAATACGATCATGAGAACGATCATTAAATGGAGAAGATTTGGGAGGAGGGATGGAAGATTCTCGTGGATTGGATGGTTGAGAAGGTGTATTTTTTTTTAGTTTTTCAATTGGTTGGGAAAGACAATGCTCATGTTTTGATGATGAAGATGAAGAGGGGTTAGGAGATGATGAAGATGGACGAGGAAGAGGAACCTCATTAGAATTTGGATGCATGAGATAGGGATCATTAGGTGAAGATTCATTGCCTTCAACAAAATGGTGAGGCATAACATGATGTCATTTCTTGTATTCCTTCACATTTTGATTTTTTTGTGTAAGAGTTTGAGCTTGTGTAGGAGGAACCTAGGTGTTTCCCAACATCAATTCCTTTTCTTCATTTTGAGGAGGAAATGAAGGAACCATCGAAGGTTGAGAGACAATGGGAGAAGAAGATTTTTGCATAGTGAACCATTTTCCTCTAGAATATAAAGAAACAAGAGAAGCAAAAGCAATCTCTAAAGTGTAAGAAAGTCTAGACTGTGCTGAGTGTTCACCTCGTGGTCCTAGATAGGATGGAAAAGGTGGAATCTCAACATATATACCATATGATTGGGGTTAGGGAAGGATACCTGGTCTAGTCTATGGTTCATTCACTACCTATAAAATAGGAGGAACATCCATTGTAGCCCCAAGAGATCGAGGAGCCTCACATGGAACAATCAAAATGGTAGATGAGGTGTTGTTAATAGAGAGTTGCGAAATGTGACCAGCTTTGAACTTTTGATATGATAGAAAGAGAAAATCCTGATGGGGTCGAACGTGTTGTGTTGGCTGTGGAAAAAAATTAATCAAGGGAAAAGTTTCCTTGAAGAGACAAGGGCTTAAATCCACTATGATATATAGTATGTAATTATCCTTCAAATGGAAACTTGGGGCATTTATGAATGATAGAGGGGACTACACTCATGTAAATAAGCCATGGATGAACCAACTTAACATGAAATTGATCCAAGGTAGGAATAATGTTGAAAGGTACATCCATGAATTTTGGCTTGACTTGGACATGAAGGTTTAAGGTACCAATTGTAGGATAGGTGGAACCATCATGTGCTCTAACTGAGACTTTTGATTGTTCATACTTTCCTTGGTACAAGTCATGCACATAAGGGAAATCTTCCATGATTGCATTCACTAAGCATATTTAATCAATGGGTACTCCCTGTGTGGGTTTGTCATTAATTCTAGTGTTAATATAAAGATGATCATTAGGTGCATGAATAGAGGCATCAATATTGATGAAGGTAATATCAGGAAGAAGTTTGGGTTGCTCTTGGAAAGGGTGAACATCTATCATATTAACAGTATTATCCACTAACTTATCTTTATGATCAAAGGTTATATATGCACGTAATGCACCGATAGATGGTTCAACAAGATTAGCTGAATGGGTAGGTAATGGATTAGTATAAATTTGTAAGTTTTGATTATGAGGTGTGACATATTTATTCCATTTCTCATTCACACTAGGAACCTAGATGACATTAGAGTTGATGAGTTCTTGCAGTTGGTGCATAAGATACATACATTGATGAGTGTCACATCTAGGTGTTTGATGATATTGATAGAAGGATTTTGGATTATAAAAAATGAGATGAAGCTTTGAATATTTCCATAGGATGATTAGGAGGAAGATGAATCAATTTATTCTTAAGTAATTGTAGCATGATAGAATGGAGGGATTCAAAAAGTTGTGAGAATTGTCAATCCCTTGGTTTGAATTGTTAGGGGGATACATGTGTTGCAACCAGAACTTGCACTTGGATGTTATTGGAAGAAGGAGGAGAATTAATCTTGATCATTTTTTTCAAATAATAGAGAATTCAAAGTATTAGTGGCCTCATATTGACCAATAAGAGCTGATGAGGATGAACTATCATATTGGCTAACTAATACTTGGTAATCATGAATAGTCATGCAAAGATATATAAATGAAGGGTATCACATTAAAAAAATATTATCTCAAATGTTTAGTCATAAATTTCTAATAAATAATTGTTACAAATTGGAATATGAAATTTGAGAGTAGAGGGCTTGATAATTCCCTATAAAATCAATCAATTTTTCCTTGGCTCCTTGTGTGCAATAAATCAAATCAATTAATGTGACTTGGGGTCTAGTATTAACTTGGAAGTGTTGAAGAAATTGATTGATGAGTTGAGAAAAAGAGTGGATTGAATTATTAGGTAATGAGAAAAAATAATCCAAGGTTGTGACTTTCAATGATCGAGGGAAGAGTTTGTCTAAGAGAGCATCTTTGAAGAGGAAAACACTACATAATGTGGTAAATCCTGACACATGGTTGTTAGGATCTCTCTTTCCATTATACTTATTGAAACATGGTGTTTTAATGTTTTGTGGAATTGTATTTTTTAGAATGGTGAATGAAAATGGGCTATGGATAAGGTATATTGGAGGATTTGAGTGGGATTGATTTTAGTTCATATTGGATATTTGTTATTGTAAAGAAGACACATTTAGTAAAAGTTAATGACAATATCGATTGGTGAGGGGGTTTGGCAATTGGTAGAGTATGAAGGAATAGTGTTAATAATAGGTGGATTGGTATTTTGATAAGTGAATTATGGAACATGTTGGGAAATGTGTGGATTGATGTTTTGATAATTAAATGGGGAGATTGAGGAAGGTGAAACAAAGTTATATTGATTACCACATGAAATCTGTAAACTAGTGTTAACGTTATTACCAGATTGCATAGAAGGGTTTATGAATGAAGAAGTGAAAGTAGGAATAGAAGATGTGATCATGGGAGTTGACACTTGTGTTCCTCTTTGATTTTAAGGAGATGCAATGTTGATAATTTTTGCATAGCTAGCTAACATCATAATGTTTAAAACTGCTATGTGACAGGCTACACATAATTTCTATACCTTGTGAATCATTAAATAATTTACTAAGGTTGTCTATAAGAGGGACAATTTATCCAACTAAATGTTCAATACTCAAGTTATTTGGAGTTTGTCTTGGTCTAAATTTTGGAGTTTGTCTTTAGGAACATATGCCACAAACTTTTCAAATAAAAGGTATTAATGAAGGGTTTGTGGACCATAGGTCATTATAAAAGTGAATGTGGTAGTAGAATCAAAAGGATATTGTGTTGTAAAGGTTCCTTGAGTGAAAGAGTTAATAAAGTCATGCTCAACGCCAAAGCTAGTTAAAGAACAAGAAGCCATAAGTCCATAACTTCATCTCATAGAAGTGTTGGATATAGAACACTAGGTTGTGAAACTCATAAATCAACTACAAGTTTCAAGACAAATATATGTTCCTAAGAATAAGAAGATAGAAGAGAAGTGGAAGAAAGATGATGACAAAATAAATATGTTGATTATATGTTAGAAGAAAGTATTTTAGGTTTATGTTTTGAAAATAAAAAGAGAACAAACAATCAAATGATTTTATTTCTAATGCTAATGTACAATTAAGCTAATATATACAATAAATCTAATTCCTTAACTAAGTAAATTAGATCTAAGAGTATGCACTTAAATTTTTTTTACAAAATATAATCTAAGTTGGGTTCACCAAAATACCGTGTTTGGTGACAAAGAAGTGAAATGCTTTATTTTCAAAATTTAAACATATATTGAGTGCATATGAGAAATGCGATGTTCAAATAACATAATTGTCTTGATCAAATTATATAATTATGTTGTTTAAATAAGAAAAATTGTAGTTATAGGATACGTGGGGTTTACCAAAATGTTAAGGTGGGTAAATAGGATCTAGGCTAAACACTTAACCTCAATCACTCATTCCATCTTAAACATTGAAGGACAAAAAGCTAACAAGAGGTAGTATTTGGTTGCTGTGCTCAAGGAAGAGCCAAATAGGTTGGTTAGGGTTTTGATATTTTAGATGTAGTGGACTACGTGAATTAAGACCAAAGTGAAAAACTATTATAGAACCTGGAAAATAAAAAACATAAAGACAAAAAGAGAAAGCAAATATGGAGAGTGTAGACAGAGAGCAACTTGACATTCAAATTTGGAGTTGAGCTGGTAGGACAGGGGCATTGGGCATCCTAGTACAAAAGTGCTAAGTTCTAGGATTTCAAAGATAGTACATGTGTAGCAGGCTATGCAGGTCTTTGACTATGAAAACCCAGATCTGAAGTGTGACCGTGTCTAAATAATCAAATCACCCTAATTTGTTGATAATAGGTACATGAATACATGAACTGAGGTTTTGAAACCTCGAGATCTCAAATCCACTTCAGTCAACTTTTAAATTGTAACCTACAAAATGGACAAGGGGAGAAGGGTTGTGCAATATAGGGGCTTTCCTTGGTCAAACCTTATGTTTTGTGTTTCCACCTCCACAATGGTTATGATGATAAATGATATATATCACATGCTCTCATGAGATCAAAGGAAAATGAATAAATATGAATGATAAATAACACAACTAGAACTTACCACTCAGATCTAATATCCTTGTTGGACTAAAGTCACTTAGCTCATCACATACAAGGAGAAATAAGAGGATTCTTGGAGATCCTACAAGTTTTAGTGCATAAAATAATTATAAAAAACAACAATGAAACATCTTACAATGCATACACATGATTTTTTGATGTGTTGTAAACTTTTAATTGAGAATAATTGTGATGTATATCTTCTACTTATTCTTCTCTAGATATTTCATTAATTTCCTTGAGGATGATGGAAAGATATCAAAATTGCTTATATGTTCAAATGAAGGGAAAGACTTATATTTATGAGTTTAAACATATTTCACATTAACCTTTAAGATAAGTCAATAATTGATTTTGAATTCTTAAACATAATGAAGTCGACAACAATATTTAAAATTTAGGGCCTGATTAGGTGGGATAGGGGCATTGGGTGCCCTAGTCAAACCCTTTTTAGCTCTTCAAAGGTTTGTTAAATAAAGATTTAATTCAATTGTCCAAAAATGACAATTAAATAGGTAAATTGTAAGAATAATTAGGTACATGTACTTAAGAGGGTGCCAAACCTAGCGTGAAATTGTTAAGGATTACAGTTTATAACATTATAGAGAGACAATAGGGCATGTGAGGGGGGTGTAGGGTTGTCAAACACAAGGAAAGAGAAAGGGAGGGTTATAAGAGCTAGCTATACACTTCCATCAAGGTTGGAAAATCTAATAAATATTTTTATTCATGTCATGTGAGTGATGTGTTGGACTTTTGAATCATCATCAAACTACCATGTATGCCTATATAATTTTAGGCACATACATATTTTCTCCCTTGGGTAAAATAATCTACATGAGAGGTAGGCGCCATTTCCTAAAATAGATATGTGGGACCCTAAAACATACTTGCACTTATCTTGGTCATTATCTTGCATCCATACCTACAAAATAAAATAAATGATCATGCATAATGTGTATAAATTTAGAAAATATTTCTAACTACTAAAAATTGAAAATTTTACTCCATGAATGTAGGGTTAGAAATAGCACCTTCATCATTCAATCCTTCACATTTGAAACCTACAAAAATTAAATTAAAAAAATTGAAAGTGTATTTTAATGAAGCATTTGCTCAAAATATGTGAAAAATGAGGATGACATGATGTATTGTAATGTATACCTATTTCCACATTTCTTGGATAGACTACAAGAGAAAATGACATGTTACAAGCCAAAAAAAACTTAATGTATACTCAAAAATCTCATTTTCAAACTCTTTTGTACTCATGCTCATAAGAAAATTTGAGCTTTGGATTGATTGTGATGGTTTTTGATGAAATTATAGTAAATAGAGAGGGGATGATGCAAGTATAATAAATATAGAAACAATTCAGCCTTAGGTGAGCCAATGATTTTACAAATTGAGATAAACCTCTTTTTTCCTAAATTGTTTTTTGTTGGATTCATGAACATATGACTATAAAATTTAATGCCATTAGAGTCAAAATAAAGGTTTCTAGGTGTCAATTATGCTTTTGTTTTCATTTTTTCGTTTCTTTTAATTTTTTTTTGTCACTTTTGGTAAAAAATGGGCCATGGTATGTTGTAGCTCCTAAATTTCCTAGGTGACCTCAAGGTCACTTGGGTGACTTGAAAATCACCCTTAATAATAGGGATGATTTTAGATAGGGGCTTGGAAATTTGTATTTTAGTGAATCAATTTAGGGAATTTTTAACTTTTATTTTTTTTAACTTTATGGGGGTTTTAATATTTTTTGATTTTTTAAAGTATTGGGGTATGTTTGATAGGATACCTATATTTAGCGGAATACCAGTAGAGAGTATGGATATATTTTGCACATGTTGGAAGAACCCTATCCTATAGATTAGGATATTCTTTGTTAGATTGGACTAGATTGAGTTGGAAAAATCTCTTGGTGAGGATTTACTGTGACATACTCATTTACTAGGATGCAAAACATAACACCTTATTGTAGACAATGAAAAATGTCTTGGCCTGTGAACACCATTTTTCTACATCATCCTGTCTTCTTCCTTGCATAATTAAATAATTTTAATTATTTAATTAATTCATTTCTTGGTCTTTATTCTTCTTTGATTAATTAAATAAATCAAATATTTATTTAATTATGTCACTAACACACTTTCCTTATATAATTAAATAAACGATCATTTATTTAATTATTTTCTCTTCATTATTCGTCTATAGTTAAATAATTATTTTTAATTATTTAGCTATTCGTTAATATTTTTTGTCCTTCTGTAGTTAAATAATTATTAGGATTATTTAACTCCCTTTTTATCACTCTTCCACTATTAAATAATTAATTTGATTTAATTATTTAATCCCTTTTCCATTTCCTCTATATTTAATTTAATGGTTGCACAAACATTTTAATTTAAATATTCATTTCCCTTATTCTCTCAAAAAAATAATCTAAAGTGATTATTTATTCCCTCACATGCTTCTCCATGAATTAAATATTAATATTTGATTCTTCCACTACCTTCCCTCCACTTTCTCATTTCAAATCTGGACCATTGATTGTCTCTGGTCTTCAAAGAATCTTGACCATCCGTTCATAGCCATCCCTAGCCCACTAATTTGTGGTGCGTGAATCTTCCACAGTTGATCTTGGAATCTTCTAGAGCTTTAATCTCGTCCATCCATTCGAGAAGCTTTTCTATAAAAGAAGGTTGTCTCCTCCATTTTGGCTTTACAACCACATTTCTCCAGCAATCTTGCTTATCATTGTCACTTGCAAGTACTCCAAAATCTGAGGACAACATTGCAAAATAAATTTGAAGGAGATTCAAGGAGGGAGCCAATTTCAATATGGGGAGTTTTCTTTATTTTTGTTGTTCATTTGATCTCTATTATTGTTTTTACTTTCTTGTATGGATTTGGGATTTGGGATTATATTTAATTAGAGTGATTGATACTAGGTCTTCGCTGCTTGGTTTTTAGATTTTCCCATCCTTACATTGGTGAACTTGGCGTGAACTTACAAATTTGTAGAGAAATCTATTTGTTTTATTTTTTGTTTTGCTATTTTGTAGGTTCGTGAGTCGCATCTGTGAAAAATAGTGATGCAACCGTGGGTGAAGTGATGCAAATTTGAATAATGCCACATTTGCAAAGATGAGTGACACAACTTCCAAAATCCAAAGCAATGAAATTGACTGGTAGTGAGCCACATTCAACAAGTTGTGAGCCACAATCGCCATTCGCAAGCCACATTCGACATTTCCTAAGCCATAGTCACCATTCCCCGAACCACATTCGTGAGCTGCAATTGCTTAGAAAAATGACACATTTGGCTGATAAGGTATAACTTTTCAATTTCAAGTTTTATTTCAGTTTTTCCTTTTTGGTTTGCATTAGGTTAGGTTTTTTGGGTTACTAAACTCTTGTTTTCAGTATGTGGCTTTCATTTTGGGGAGATTGAACTTGTGGGTTTTCAAGGTTTTAGTTCTTTTATTTCATTTAAAATAGGAATACATTTCATTGGGCTTAAAAAAAAATAAAAATTGAATATACATCTCATTTGGCTTAAAAAGAACACAAATTGCATCTTACATTCATGGGCTTAAAATGAACAAAAAAATTGCATTGTACACTCATTGGGATTAAAAAGAACAACAATCTTGCATCTTCATGCATTTTGGTTAAAATGAACAACAAATTTTCATTTACACTCATTGGGCTAAAAAGAACTACAAATTGCATTTTGTTGTCTTCTTAAGTAGGCACATTTCAATTTGGGCTAATCAATGAACAATTGTCTATTGTGTCTGGTGCACTTGCACACTATTTGTAGTAGATCCCACAAAGTGTAGTGAGAGTATCCTCTCTCCTTGTGCTTCGTGTGATCTTGGGTGAAGAGAAATTATTGCATCTTATTTTTCTTTTATAGTCGAGCCTGCCTAAGAGACACATCCTAATGGAGAACTCAAAGGCAACCCAAAGTGGTTTTTCCCTCAGGCCGCTATATAAAAGGATTAGATGAAAGTCAAGTCCAAACTACCATTAGCCTTCTTTGTACAATTTCAATCAGAATGGGGAGGTACCTTTGTGTATAAGTGCCCCTAGTAAGGTCAGTTAAAGCCTTTAGTGGCATGGACACTCATGAGGTGGTAAGTCCTCGAGTTTTGACTAAACACCATTTTAGTAGCCACCCTTATTGATTGACTTATATTAGCGTCACTCTTAGTGCAAGGGATGCACATTGCACCCTGAAAGTTACTCACCATATGAAATCCCTTGAGTTGAGAAAAAAATCCTCGGCTTAGCATAAGCTACTTGTTTACTTGTAGCTTTCTAGGGAAAGGGTGATTTGGGTTATCCTTCCATTCTAGGAGGCTCCTATCTGTCCTCTCTCACAGAGACAAAGTGTTAGGGGGCACCCACACTTTTTTCAAAGGAGCTTCCAAGTTGTGGGCTTGAGAGTTGTGCCATTGGCCTTGACTATAGGGATAGAAAGTGCTTGACTGTTTTTGATATGTGTTTATACCAGTGGAAATTGGGGTGAATAACCTTTGAACATACACATGCACATACCCAAAATTGTCACAAAGTCAATAGCTAAATCTATCTTCAAAGTGTTTTCAGAGTATTTTCAATCACATTTCCACATTTACCAAAAATGAAAACCATTTGAAATCATCAAACTTGAAACTAGCACATTGTTCACCACAATTGACAAAAACATAACTGTAACTGTTAACCAAAAACCCGCATTTTCCAATGACAGTAAACCACAACTATTAAATCTGAACTGCATTTGCTAAAAATTGAGCTATAGCTATTGAAACATAGAATTTAGGGAAAACCTTTGTCCAATCTCAATCTCATATATTTCATGACAGTGACCTTGTCTCCGACCATAGACTTGTAGTCCATTTCATCATATTCATTTAGGTTGCATTATCTTGGCTTAGGAAAGTTGCATTATTCACCTTGCATTGCTTGCTTAATCCTTAGGGCATTATAGATCATTTGTACCTCTCAAATTGTAGATTAGGAAACTTACCAAGTCCTTGATTAGTCCATTGTTACATGCTTAAATTATCTATGACCTCGTCTTTCTATCAATCAATTATCATCATCATTGGGTCTCAAACCTATGTCTTGGTTTAGACTTTCCTTGTCAAAGATCATCAAAATATTGTCCCCCTTGAGGTCATATCAATTTTGTTTGTTACATTGGACCATCATAGCTTGGTTGGTAACCTTTTTCTTAGATCTAAAGGTGCATCCCCTTAGCTTCATTTGGCATACTTTAATCATTAGTTGTATATCCCAAAATATTAGTCAACATCTCATTTGATCTCCTTTCATTACACATCCTCTGGTCATAGGGTAATTATCATTATTGCATATCAAACCTTAGTCTTAGGTGCATTAGCATTTGACATCCTCATATCCTCAAAAATCCAATTTTTTTTCAAAAACATAGCTTAGTTTCATATCATCTTGCATTACCACTTTGCATTATCATCCCCTTTCAAATTGCAAGTCTTACATAGTTGAAACAAGATCACGAGCAAAAAGAAAGGACATGGATTCTTCAAACGACATATTTTCTAGTCCTAATCATGGCATGAACCTTGGATCAAATTCAAACTAACCTTAAACACCACAAAGAGAAACACCACAAAGATAATCCCCAAGTTCATTTGACAACCTTAGTTTAATTGAAGTCAACAAACAATTAACTCCTGAAGAGGTTGAACAAGCTTCACAAGATCGAAGGATTATACACATTGTTGACGAGCTTTTTGGTGCTGATCCTAATAAATTCTTTTATGCACTAGCAAAGAAAGGTGCTGTAATGTCATAAAATTGCACCCCTTGCAATTTCACATACATTCTTGCGTCTACTTTAGTGTCCACTCCCTTAGAGCTTGTGTAGGCTCATTTTAGCCCCTGCATCAGCCTTTTTCTCTCCCAGGATGCTCAAGGACCCCTTTTTTCAGAAGTTTCCTTCGCACGTCAGCTTTGTGTCAAGCCTTGTGATTTTCTCATTTGTGTCATTTTTTAGTGTGATGTGTCTGGACACTAGCGCACCACACAGACATCTGCAAGCCGTGCTAGCATCCTGTGATGTTTCAACGTTCAAATGACCATTTTCGAGCATGTTTTCATTTTTCATCTACTTTTGTTAGTGGTAATGGCTTGGGATGCCTTGTAACTACCCGGGAAGCTTCTTTTTGCTCCTCTTCTCTCTTTAAAATGGATCTCTTCAATTCATTTTGGGTCTTCCTCTACTTCTAGCTTCTTTCCAGCCTTGGCTCTAGCATTTTCTCTCTTGTTATTTTGATTGCATAGCTCCATACAACTTTCTACAGTGGATTCAAGCTCTCATGTTCTCACAACACTCTTTGCAACTCTTGGTTCTCGCAACTATCCCTCATTTTTAAGCCTTGTGATTGATACTTTGCTTATCTTGTGCTTGCAAGCATCTTGGGATTTTGCACATCCCTTATCTATTTCATCTATACTTTGTCATACAAGTTCTCCTCCTCAAGTGGGGATTGCTTTTATCACCTACATTTTGTGATATGGGTTCTCCTCCTCGAGCGGGGTTTGCTTTTATCACATCATACTTGCATACTCTATTCTCTCTATCTATTTGGCTATTTGTGGAGGTGGGAACACCAAAATAGGGGTTTGACTGAGGCAAACCCCTATAAAACCCCAATACTTTCTCCAAATCTTACGCATGCAGGTATTAAAGATATTCATGTACTAGAGGCTTCATTACTTGGGTTGCTGTGAGAAGTTTCTTTCTCTATCCTCTTTAGTTCTATCATTTACTTTATCTTATTTTAGTTCTATTATATTCTATCACTTTTCTGCATTCTGGAAGTTCTCAGCAATCTAATTGTTAGTAGTCACTAAGTTATTTTTTGTGATAAACTCGCTCACTAGTCCATACAAGACGCTAGCACACCTCTTGGATGCTAGCGCACTGTGCTGTTGTTCATATCCCGTGCTATCGTCCTTTGGTTGAAAGCTTGTCACTTTCTCTAGAGAATCTCTATGACCCACTCCTTCTGATTCTAGAACTCTTGCATTATTCCTTGAGGTAGTTTAGGGCATTTTTCCCTGTGAGGCTCTCTAAATGGAGATAACTTGTGAGTAGCGAATCCCCCTTCTCTACATTTTGGTGAACCTAATGTGAAGCACATTATTATTGAAAATACTAGGAATGTATTTACCCCAACTTGGTGGGGTCATAACTTTTGACTCGGTGCTCAAAATTCAGAACCTTTTACACCATTGGAAAGCTCTCCAAGAGGACTAGTTCAATACCTAAAAAAGATTTCCTTTGGCAACCCATTTTTAGGGACTGACACAAGTTTCAACCCAAAATTCTACTCTGAAGACCTCCGAAAATGCAAATTACTAGAACCTAGAAAATACTGAAAAAATCTAAAAATCTGGATTTTTGGATTTTCTCAGTTCTATCACCCAAAAATGAATTTAATATATTCTTTTATCAGTTCAATAGCTATTTTAATTCAAAATGTTAATGATGTTCCATTCCATGCATGTGATGGTGACTTGGCTTTGCCCATGTCACTCAGTATCTTTGATCCTTCTCACGAGATTCCTCTTGCTTTGAAGGATATCTTGTTGCAAGAAGATGAAATCATTGATACCTTTCCTAATGTTACTCTACCTTCTATTCATTCCAATGCACTCTCTTTTGGATGTGATGCATTAGCGAATGATGAATCTCCTTCCACATCTGATCTTCCTCGAGACAATATTGAGAATGTTTCTTCGAATAATTATTCTACTAGTTGTGATGATTCTATAAATGTAATCTATGTCTCTGCTGCCCCTCAAAGGCCTAAGAGACCAGTCATTTATGTTACTCTAGCTAGTCCTTCTCCTAAAAGGATTCGTTCTATTAATGGTGTTCCATTTTATAGTGATTCTCTTGATCTCTCAATGGATCCCTCTTACAGAGTGGTAGCCCATACTTATGAGAATAAAATGAATAAACAACCAAGCCTCCTTCAAGCTCCTAAACCTACAACTAAAGCACCTAGTGATTACAATCTTGTTGAGAAACTTCGAGTTACTCCAACTAGGATCTCATTGTGGGACTTGCTTCAGTCTGCTCCAGTTTATCAAGGTATGCTTCAGGAAGCCTTACAGAATATTATCTTTCCTTCTTCTGCTAGGCTAGTAGATGTTGATGCATTTATAGCTCATATTCATGCGGATTCACCGAATATTACATTCTATCCTCAAGAAATTCTGCCCCTGATGTGCAAAAACAAGCATACCCTCTAATGATTATAGTTAATATTAATAATAGCAACATTAGACGTACTCTTGTTGACGCTGGTTCGATGCTCAATGTATGTAGCATTGATCTATTGCCTAGGATTAATATTGATTCATCTTCTCTTAATGTTGAACTTCTGTTGTCATTCATGGGTTTGATAATGTTGATCGAAAATACCTAGGAATGATAGTCTTGCCTCTAAGGTTGGGACCCATTACCATACCCACCCTTGTATATGTTATGTCAAAAAAATTACCATATAACCTTCTTCTTGGTAGAACATGGATTCATGCTATGGGCGCAATCTCGTCTACCTTGCATAAATCTATTAAGTTCATTTGAAATAATCAAGTAGTAACAGTCATGGATGACCTTGAGGCTATGCACTTATGTGAGATGGCAGCTATTGGTCAGGTTTCGGTTGTGCACACTCTTATTCCTTTAGTGTCTTCCAATGTGTCAATGTTTACTCCAACAATACCCACTACAAAGGATACTCTTGAGATAGATGTGCCTAAAGAAGATCCTTCTGAAGCAAGAAATCTTAAGTTTACTCCTACTTCTTAAAGGATTGCATGTCTTGGTGATGATTTGGGTTCTCTATACTTTATAGAACCCTACATTGGGGAATATAAAGTCAACTCGATCCACTCAAACCTTCTGATAACATCATCCACACCCGCTACCGAAGATGGCTACTCTTCTAAATAGCGGGGTAATGTGAACAACAATTTTAATGTCCTTAATGCCGATCCTTCCCCTTCCGAGGAAGATGATCACACCTCTGTTAAAGAGGCTAATGTTGGCAATCCTATCAAGAAGGTTGATGGTGATCTTGTAGAAGAGTATGATCCCCCTTGTTGGAATAATGATCTCTATGAAGGTCCTCCATTGTCCTATATCTTTGTGCCTTCTTGTGAGCAGTCAAAATTTTCTCCGCAAGAGAAAGGGTTGCTTCATGATCCTTGTTCTCTATATGAACAAGAGCGTATTTTGTTGTGGCTTCTCAAATCCCACTTAATTACTCTTCCTCCTCCTACACACTAGAAATATCATGAAAATCATAAATAAAAACATTCTTTCTATGCATACCATCGAGTGCTTGGCCATTCCACTAGTGAATGTAAGGCCTTGAAGGATAAAATACAACTTTGTGATTCTGGTGCCATCAAACTCCCATTTGATTGATACACCCACCTTTTCTTCGCATGAAAAATGATATCGAGGTTTACCTCTATCCTGTATGTTCTAAGTATCTTGCATGGTTCTCCTCCCTTGTATGATGGGGGCAACGATAACTTGTTTTGGAGATGTGTGTCCTTCTTAAGGACCCCCTCTCTTCTTTATACACTTCCAAAAATGCATCCCTTGAGTGGACCCCTCTTCACATTGGGTTCATGAGGGACCCCTTTGAAAGCCTTCCAACTTGTTGACAATTTGCGTGACTATTCACTTATTTTCCTATGTGGCTGCTTTGTGTTTCCTGGCATGTTTTATCTACGGATTAACATGTCACTTCGTAGGTGCACCTGTGAAGCCGCTTTTTGACCTTGTGGAGTCCCCTTACATCTGGGTTTCCCTCATATGAGAGATATTTGGGGGATTCTTTCTTGCAGGTCTATAGGCTTGTGAGGTGCTTCCATATCTAGGATTCCTCCATGTGAGAGATCTTGGGGGTCACCTCCTTGCAGGTCTACGGGCCTGTATGGAACTTACTTCATATGGGATTCCCTCATGTGAGAGATCTTGGGGGATGCCTCCTTGCAGGTCTGCGGGCCTGTGAGGCACTTATATCTATGGACTTCCTCCATGTGAGAGAACTTGGGGGATGCCTCCTTGCAGGTCTGTGGGCCTGTAAGGAACTTACTTCACCATGCTTCCTTCATGAGAGGGAACTTGGGGGTTTCCTTCTTGCAAGTCTACGGGCCTGTAAGATGCTTTCATCATGTGGGATTTTTCCATCGTTGGTCTGCGGGCCTTCAGTGTACTTTTTGCAACTTCATAGTTCCATGGAGCTACAAAGTCCTTTTGTTCAAACCTCCTCAAGAGAGAGTACCTGTGGAGCCGTCTCTCTTGGAATTTTCATTCCTTTCTAGCTTCTCCATCTCTTTCTCTTAAATTCTCTCTCTCCTCAATTGTATATACTAGATTGAAGATCTACATCTTCTTCATCCTGAGTATATGCTCTTTCTCTCTTCGACATTGGTTGCTTCCTTATATTTTGGGTGTATGATTCTCTTGAAGTGATCCATCCTTACATTTTTTTCTCTGTTTAAGAATTCTTCTATGTGTTGTTTTTAATTTTGGGACAATGCATAGTACTGAGACAACCTTTTACATCGAGGTCTCTTTCACTTTGCTGACTCAAATTCTTTAGTTTTTTGTGTGCTAACATTGTTGTCTGGTGTAGATTTTTCTTGTCTAGTGCATTTGTTTTATAGGTCTTTAGCCTAGGGGCATGCTTCCGTGGTTCGAAGAGTTATCTACTTCCTCTACAGTATCCTTTTGGCATAATGATGTTATTTATGTTTAGTAGATTTCCTTTAGTGTGCATATTAGTGTAGATTCATATGCCCGCTAAAGTGGGGGAAAAATGTAATGTCATAAAATTGCACCCCTTGAAATTTCACATACATTCTTGCGTCTGCTTTAGTGTCCACTCCCTTATAACTTGTGTAGGCTCATTTTAGCTCTGACATCAGCCTTTTTCCCTCTTAGGATGCTCAAGGACCCCTTTTTAGCAGCTTCCTTTGCACGTTAGCTTTGTGTCAAGCCTTGTTCTTTTCTCATTTGTGTCATTTTGTAGTGTGATGTGTCTAGACACTAGCGCACCACATGGACATCTGTGTGCCATGCTAGCATCCTACGATGTTTCAATGTTCAAGTGACTGTTTTTGAGCATGTTTGCCACTTTTCATCTACTTTTTCCAGTGGTAACAACTTGGGATGCCTTGTAACCGCCCGAGAAGCTTCTTTTTGCTCCTATTCTCTCTTTAAAATGGATCTCTTCAATTCATTTTGGGTCTTCCTCTACTTCTAGCCTTGTCTCTAGCATTTTATCTCTTGTTATTTTGCTTGCATAGCTCCATACAACTTTCTACAGTGGCTTCAAGCTCTCACATTCTCACAAAATTCTTTGTAGCTCTTGGCTCTCGTAGCTATCCATCCTTTTTAAGCCTTGTGATTGATACTTCACTTATCTTGTGCTTGCGAGCATGTTGGGATTTCACACATCCCCTACCTATTGCATCTATACTTCGTGATACGGGACCTCCTCCTCAAGCAGGGATTTATTTTGTCACATACATTTTGTGATACAGGTTCTCCTCCTTGAGTGGGGTTTGCTTTTATCACATCGCAATTGCATACTCTATTCTCTCTATCTATTTGGATATCAGTGGAGGTGGGAACACCAAAATGGGGGTTTGATTGAGGAAAAACCCTATACAGCCCCAATACTTTCTCTAGATCTTATGCATGCAGGTATTAAAGATATTCATGTACTGGAGGCTTCATTACTTGGGTTGCTGTGAGAAGTTTCTTTCTCTATCCTCTTTAGTTCTATCATTTACTTTATCTTATTTCAGTTCTATTGTATTATGTCACTTTCCCACATTCTAGAAGTTCTTAGCAATCTAACTGTTAGTAGTCACTAAGTTGTTTTCTATGATAAAATTTCTCTTTGGTCAGTACAAGATGCTAGCGCACCTTGTGGACGTCAATGCACCACGTTATCGTATGTATCCCACATTGTCATCCTTTGGATGAAAGCTTGTTAGTTTGTCCAAAGAATCTCTGTGACTCACTCTTTTTGATTCTACAAGTCTCGCGTTGTTCTTTGAGGTAGTTTAGGGAAGTTTTCCCTGTGAGGCTCTCTAAATGAAGAGAACTCGTGATTAGCGAATCCCCCTTCTCTACAGGTGCCAAAATCCCTCTTGGTTTTGATATCTATACAATTGTGGAAGAAGCTACACAAGCACTAAACCAAGGTTTCATCCAAAACACATTCTCACTAGGAATGCCATACTCACAATAAATGATCACTAGCCTACCACTTGGGACAACAACACACATGGAAACAAATGTACACATTCCTAATCCACCAAAATTTGGAAAGAATAGAAATCATGCCACAACACAAGGACAAACTTTTACATTCGGTGCCTCATCATCAAGCTCCATGGGTATGACATTAAAAAATACTCTATTTCAAAACACAAATCAAGGTCCCACGCATCAAAATCAACCCAATAAATCAAAGATGATTCATATTGTTCCACGTAAAGTGTCAAATCAATTTCAAAACACAAATCAAGGTCCCACATCTCAATTTCAAAATACAAATCAAGGTCCATCTCCTCAATTTCAAAATGTCACACCAAACACAAACATGACTTTTGGGATAAATCAAAATACCAATTTCATTCCAAATTAGACCAACAGCAATGCAACATTCACACATCAATATCAACAACGTAATCAAGGTCCCATGCCACAAAATGTCAATCCAAATCCAAAATTTGATCATCTCAACACCAACACCAATACCATCATGCAAAATCAACCTAACACAACACTATCTCTTACAGACACCTTGGTGCAACAAATATAGGAAACACAACAAAAAATTGAAAATATGCAATTAGGGACAAAGAAAAAGACATATTCTATGGAGGAATTATGTCCTTATCCATTTGACATAAATCTATACATGTTGCCTTTTCCCCCTCACTTCATTGCACCAAACTTTAACAAGTATAAATGAAAAGGGGATCCAATGGAACAAATATGAGAATTTAACATGAAATGTATGGATACATCTTTTGAGCCCACATATTTGATGAGACTATTTACATTAAGTTTTGCAAGAAAAGCTCTAGAGTGGTTTGCATACATTCCTCCAGGGATTCATACATGGGGTGACTTGGCTGACAGACTCATTAATCACTTTTCCTACAATATAGAAAGTGACATGACCCTTGCAAAATTGTGGACAACTAAACAAGATGAGGTAGAGTCACTCACGTCATTCTACCAATGATGGCGAAGTATAGCTAGAAAGTTTCCTTACCATATACTTGAGAAATAGTTAGTCCCCATGTTTGTGGAAAACCTTAATGCAAAATTAATGACTCAACTCCAAATATAGTGTTGCACAACTCTTGAGGATGTCATTGAAAAAGGTGTATTTATTGAAAAGGCTCTTGTGAAAAAGGGACTAGTTAAAGTGCATAAAGATTTACTCCAAAAGCTAATAATGACAAAAGAAAATTTTGGTCCCGAAACAAGAATGTCACTAATGATGGAGTTGTTGACGCTAAAGTGGTAAATCAAGGTAACCCCACCCTTCATCTTAAAGGTCCCTCTACATCAAACACACCAACACATAGCCATGATCAGACATTAAATGCTGTCCAAAATAATCAACAACACAAAGGACCTCCTCACACCAAGAGAACATACACACCCCTAGGGGAACACATTGAGTTGGTTTTAAAGAAACTTTTGCAATCTAACATCATTCAACTTCTAGACATTAAGACATATGAACCAAATTTGGTTAAACCTAATTGGTGGAATGAAAATAAATTTTGTGAATATCATCGTGGAAAAGGACACAAGACATCATCATGTTGGACACTCAAAAATCTCATTCAGGATGTTATTGAATAAGGTGAAATTTTGGTAGATAATTCACAACCTAAAACCAATGTTGATCACACCATATTCAAAAATCCCTTGCAAGACCATGGGAAAGGGAAGGCCTCTAGTTTGAGAAATAATAATAATGCTAATTATACCCACATTGCACATGACTATACCATCCATCACATTCGAGCTCTTGATAATCATGTTGCCACCCTTACCATTAATAATAAAAGTTCAGAATGTGTCGTTACCACTTACAGAGCCAAGGTAGCCATTCAAGGGTTTTCCTATAATCCACAACCTAAAATCCAATACAATTTCCTTGATCATCTAGGAAAGATGCCAGCACAAATATCTATTCTTGAGCTATTCTACATTTCTCCAGAGCATAGGTCCATTCTAGACAAAGCCTTGCAAGATACATCCATCCCTTCTGACCTAAATGTCAATCAGTTTTAGGCCATGATAGGTGTTGGCCTCCTAGAATGATTTGATAACTCAACCTTTACAACCATGATTCAGAGATTGGACATCTAACCTAAATAGCTACTTTAATCATCATGAAGGTGCATTTAAATTGTCAACCCAAGGACGTGAACTTGAAATGGGCCAGCACAATATGTGCACTAGGAACTTTTAAGTAGCCATTTCTAATCTACAACTAAGAAACACACAATATTGAAAGTAAATTGCTTGAAAAGGAAATAAAGCAAATGCTGAACATCAACCAACAACTATGTTGAACTGAAATACATAACATGAATAAAAGATATGAGCAACAAATAGGAAACTACTCTGTTTGCTTTGGCTACAGGAACAGACACATAATGGAGTTCAAGTGGCTGCAGCAACAGTTGATGCCAAATTTCTAACTAAGTACTAAACAAAAATTAATACTAAACTAATGCTAAACTAATAAAATAGATTACTCACCAAGTGGGCCCCCTTGGATAAGTATCCTCTAGAATTAACAAGAACTTAGATGTTCAAACTCAGAACTTTATTTTATTCACTATAAATCATGCATACAAAGAGTAATGTATCAAAATTGGAGTACAATATCAAATTGTGCAACCTCTTCCTCTTGCTATCCTTGAGAAAGGAGCATTAGATTATTATTTATGCTAATAGCTAAACAAGACAGTCAACTCCATGACTGGGAGGATGCTAATTAGGGAAAACAAGGAAAGTGGAGCGATGGTGGTTACACATGCATGGAATCTGGTCAGACATGCAAGTCAGACACAGACTCAGCACAATAGTAACGCCCGTGCATGCTCGATCATTAAAGTCCATTACAACAAGGAGGTTACACTCGGTTGCATGGAGAATCTTCTGCCGCTGGTCTTCTTTGACTTGGAGCGATTCCTTTGCTAGACGTTATGGTGCATGCCCAACTAGTGGTGTCTTCCTCAACTTAGCATATTAAATCTACATGGCAAGGTTAGTATGCATAATAACTACACATCTATAACCACCTTAAGAAAAATTCAATAACCACATACAAAATCAATATAGATAGTTCACATATTATGCCAAATATCATTAAAGCTTGCAAAGATAGGATAATATCAAATGTCAATGGTTTGAGGGAAACATTATTCCAATACCAACACTTAAGCATTAAATTCCATGACATCTATGAGTGAATAGACTATAAATTCTACCCAAAACTAGACCAAAAACTAGGCTCATCACTTCCCCCAACCTAACATTTTGTTGGTCCTCCAACAGGGGAAGAGTTGTTCTTCTACTTGGTCAAAGCTTTGAAATTTGAAACTAATAGCTATCCAACATCAGTGGCTGCAGTGCGTGAATAAGGATCCCAATAGAATCCTCCCAATCTGTCAAACCTATTCCATCTTTGGCTCTCTGCAGCAATGTCATACTGGTAGAATTTGAAATTTGGTATAGGCCACATGAGCATGGGTGGCTGAAAAGTCATGGGAATCCAAGACCTTCCCTGAGTTCTCCCAATCTGAATATGCCTCTTAATTCTTTTTAATGCTGCAGAAAAAATGTGGATGGAATGGGGCTTAACCTCTTTCAGCTCATTAGTCAAATTATTCCATCTCTGTGATAGGTATCTCCTCACGGTTTTCTCTTTTGCTGCTGTCTTTACCTCATAGTCAATGTAAACTGCCTCAATCCATGGCATAATCCTATTGCCATAACTCGGTCTGAGTAGCATTTTATGCCATTCTCTGTAAATATCCCTTGGGTTGCTTGACTCAGCCCTAACGGGTAGAGGGATATTAGACTCCAATTGTTTATAAGCACCATGTTGATGTCCCAAACTAATCTCATTTTGCACCTAAGACATGAATGCTCTCAATTGAACATCCCCAACATACAGCACCAGATTCCAATCACATGTGGTCTTTTGTGACAAAATAATTATGTAAATAAAATTCACATAACAAATTCTTCATTTTAGAGGAGGCAATCCTATAAGCATTGAAAAATTCCATAGGGGTATCAATAGATGGATTCAAACCTGAGGCAAGTCTTGACATCTTAAAAGAGAGATATTTCTCTTTCAAGAGCAGAGCATAGACCCTTGGAGGATCTCTACATTCCAAAATCTTTGGCGTCAAAGCTGCCATATCATCTACCCTTTGCTTCAGGGTGGCGATTTCCGCATCTCTATCCTCAATTTCTTCATCCTTCCTTTGAATTTCCTCCTTCAATTTCCATTTTTTTGTTTTTCCATTCTTCCTCCCTTCTTTGTATTTATCTCCATAAATTCAAAATTGTTGCATGTACTATAAAATTAGGAGGATTATGAATGCCTACTAGTCTTGTTGTTGATGATGGCTCCTCATATGGCACTATTTGCATGGACTCAGGTTGTCCAGTTATCTCCAGCTGTAAGGGTGCTATTTCTTCTTCCTTTTGCTACAGGGACTCTTGTTCTTGTTGTGACTGTAGGAACTCTTGCTCTAGTTCTGGCTGTTGCTTTAGGACTTTATCCTGTAGGACCTCTTGCTCATGCTGTAGGAAGACCTAATTTTCTTCCAATTCTTCTACGATGTTAGCAAGATCGGCCAGCGTTATATTTTCTACTCTCTTAAATGTGTCTTCTCCTTTTTCAACATTCTCCTACTCCATTGGAGCTTCAGGGTCCTCCTGTGAGGTCTCACTAGGTTTAGGGCTTTCCTACAGAGGTGCACCAATCACAGGCCCAGCTGGTCTTGATTTCCTAGGAGGTCTCTCACATTTTCCTTTGGTTGCAGGATGAACAGTATCGACTTTCCTCTTTTTAGAACTTGGCCCTTTTCTTTCTACAGGCTATGTTTTAGCCTTCCCTTTTCTCATTTCTACCTCTCTCTGCTATGCCTTAATTTTCATGAGGGTTTCAAGTGGAACTTCATCATCAGAATCTAAGGAAGAGCTTTCTTTTTCTAAGTGCTCTGTTTCAGAAGAACTAATTTCTATAGCTTCTTCTGTTGTAGGAGGATTCATGCTAGAGCCAGTACCAGAAGTTGAAGCACTAGGAATGGCTTCAGCCATGCTTACTCTCCTGCTAGACCTATGGGATTGAGGTATACCCTAGGTGGAAAATGCTCAACATTGACAAACTCTTCCTAGGTCATTCCAAATACATCATCCAAAGACCTTTCAACTAGCATTTTAATCAAGAATTGGTGGGAAATAGAATTATCCCTACCTTTTTGGGTCTTGGCCGCCATGATTGAGAGAAGATTGTACAACACATTGGGAACATTCATCCTCCTTCCGTGCCTCATGTGATTCAAAAGCTTGAAGTGCATGAAATGAAAATTTGACTGGTGACCCTCACAAGTGATGTATTTGATAACATACACAACTATCTTCTTCCATGGCTTGGGTAGATACACTCTCTTTGCACCCTGTTTATCTATGCTCAATGGAGGGTCATTTGGCTCTGTGAATTCGGCCCTAGCTGACCTGGAATCTCTAGAAGCAGGTTAATTTTCACCCTCAGCAGGTAACCCTGTAACCTCTACAATTCTTTCCTCTGTTGCCAAAAATTATAACCCTTTTACTATGGCTTTTCCTTTTGAAAATGTCTGGGAAAATTTGAGGAAAATTCCTTCATCAAAACCATCCAACTTCAAAAAGTAATCTATCCATCCATAGTTTTGAAATTCGGCCAGGAATTGTGCATCTTGCAATAAAATATCATGCATCATGGATTTTTTTCGAATTAACCCACCTCCCATTGTCTTCAATCTAACAAATTCTCTACAACTTCTTTTCTTGAAATTCCCCTTCTGAAAATCAAATGCACTTCCCTGCAGTGTCTGCTAAATTCCAAAACCAACTTGCTAAATTTCTAGTGCCAACATCGACTGAATTTCCTTTCTTTTTTTTTTCCTTTTTGCTTGCAACTCAAGATTATGATAGGGAAATAATGGCAAGAAAAGGAGTGAAAAGGAAAATTATGATAGGAAGAAATGGAGGCTGCAGTTATTGTCACTTCACACATGCAAGCCATCCTTGTATTTTAAATCAACTCATTTTTAAATTTCTAACACAGCCTAATATGATTTGACACATGGAAAATAAAATATTTGCATCTTTTTCGTTCCCCTCCCCCCAACCTAAATTTGGACATGTGTCCACACCTACAAGATGGGAGTGGTGATGCGACAGGGAATGATGGAATTTTATGCAAATATCTATACTAACGTATAGTGATTAAATGAACACACTTAAAAGATGATTAAAGATAGCAATTAATGCACAAATACTTGAGCGTGTGGAAGATTTTCCACAAGGATCGTGTAGAAAGTACTGCTCACCTTGTTGGAACATGAATTAAGCAATAAATGAAGATGAGGTGGAATGAGGTGATGGAAGAGAAAGAAAGGTGGTGATGGATGGGTGGATGGGCAGATGATGAAGAAATGGACTTCCACATAAGTGAAAGTCTTTATTTTGAAAAGTACGTACCTCAATTAGGCTGAAGGAGGGACACTAGGTCCACCACGTTTGGCTGCAGGAAGCTCTAAGTGCTGGGTGAATTACTGTAGGAACTCTTCTTTAGAAGCTGGCTTATGGTATAATCTGAGGTGATGACCACTGACAAATAATTTGAACTTGACAGGGTCAATGGTGGTGACCTGAACAACACCATTAGAAAAGACCTTAGCAACTTCATATGGTCCTAGCCACCTTGTCTGCAATTTTCCTGCATTGTCTTGGTATCTTGAATCATAGAGCAAGGCCCAATCTCCTAATTTGAATTTCTTGTCCTTGATAAATTTGTCATGCCACTTGATTCTCTGATTCTGCATT
Source organism: Sequoia sempervirens (assembly GCA_007258455.2). NCBI lineage: Eukaryota > Viridiplantae > Streptophyta > Pinopsida > Cupressales > Cupressaceae > Sequoia > Sequoia sempervirens. Next base: position 260,455,376 of record VDFB02000017.1, on the reverse strand, counting down.
ACTTGTGTATACTGCAGGGATTCTCTTCTTATCTCATCCAAAGAATTTAGCTGCATGTTTCTTTCTTTCTATGCTTCAGAAATATCCATCCCCAAATTTACTGCAGTTTGCAGTCTTATGTTCAAATTCGACTGGCATCATAGCTATCTTTCCATACAACAATTCAAATGGGGTGAAGCCTGTAGTTGTTTTCTAGGTTGTCCTATAGACCCAACCAACTTCTGGTAATCTGTTTTCCCAATCCTTTCTATGGATAGCTACTATTTTAGTCAGAACAACTTCAATTTCTTTGTTTGTCACCTCAACTTGGCCATTAGCCTGGGGGTGATAAGGAGTAGACTTTTTGTGCCTTATATTGTACTCATTCACCAGTGCTGCAACAAGAGTTGATGTGAATTGTGGCCCTTGATCAGTCACCAGTTCTCTTGGGACTCCATATCTTGTGAAAATCTCCTCATAAAGAAAATCTGCAACCTTGTTATCTCTTGCATGTTTCATGGCCTTAACTTCTACCCATTTAATTACATAATCAGTGCATACCAACATATAAGACTTACCATTTGATGGAGGGTCAATTAGCCCCACAAGATCCAATCCCCACTTGTCGAAAGGAGTGATTACTATCTAAGGGAAAAGTGGCATCTCATTAGATCTAGTTGGTCTGCCCATTATTTGACATCTATCACATTTTCTGGTATACCTTCCTACATCCTTGTGGAGTGTTGGCCAGTAATATCCTATGTTCAAAACCTTCATTTCTATTCTCTTGGTTGCAAAGTGTCCTCCACATGGTTCGTTGTGACATGCATGAAAAATTTCATATGTCTCATCTTCTCTCATGCATCTTCTCATGCCATAGCTAGGTCTAGTATAAAACAAACATCCAACAATCCAAGAGAAAGGAAAATATTTTTCAATGAGTGCCCTTCTCTCTTTTGGAGAGAAGTGAAAAGGAATTCTACCTATAACCAAGTAATTGGCTATGTCAGCATACCAACATATTTGTACACTGAGAGAGAATAGATGCTCATCAGGAAAAGAGTCATCTATGGGCTGATTGTCTTCTAATGCAGTTAGCCTTGAAAGAAAATCTGCAACGACATTAGCCTTCCCTGGCTTATCTACAATGGTTATGTCAAACTCCTACATCAACAATAACTAATCTACTTGTGATCAAAGGTTTATTCATGAGATACCTAATGGTTACATGATCAGTGTGTACAAAGATTTGGTAGCCCGTTATGTAATGTCTGAATTTGTTCAATGCATAGATTACTGCCAGCATATATTTCTCTATCACTATATAATTGAATTCAACTCCTTGCAAATTTTTGCTGACAAAGTAAATAGCATTTTCAAGAGCTCCCTCTTTCTGTCCTAAGACTGCTCCTATGGCATAGTCTGATGCATCAGTGTGGATGTGGAAGGGAAACTCCCAATTCGGTCCTTTGAGTACAGGAGCATGAGTCAAGGCTCCCTTCAAGTCAGAAAATGCCCTATCACAAGCTTCAGTCCACTGAAACTCAACATATTTAGTGAGAAGGGTATACAATGGTGCTACTACCTTGCTAAAATCCTTGATGAATCACCTATAATATCCAGCATGACCCAAGAAACTCCTAACATCCTTCTGTTTTGCAGGTGTAGGCAGATTTGTGATTACCTCAATTTTTGCAGGATCTACTTGAATTCCCATGTGGGGGATGTAGTGGCCAAGAACTACACCCTCTTGCATCATCATGAAAAACTTTTCACTATTTAAGGACAAGCTTTGATCCTCACATCTCTATAAAAATCACTTGAGATTCTCCAATGCTTGATTAAAATTAGCACCATAAGTGGTGAAGTCATCCATATAAATCTCCATGTAGTCATTAGAAATGTCTGAGAAGATGCTAATGATTTCCCTCTGGAAAGTTGCAGGTGCATTGCACAAGCCAAATGGGAGCACCGAATAGGCATAGATCCCCCATGGATAGGTAAATGTGGTCTTCTCTTGGTCTTCTGGTGCAATTTGAATCTGGTTGTAGCCACTGAATCCATCTAGAAAAGAGAAATATTGCTTTCCTATGTGTCCAAAATTGATCAATGAAGGGTAAAGGAAAGTGATCCTTCTTGGTGGCAGCATAAAGTTCTCTATAATCAACACAAACTCACCATTTCCCTCCTTTCTTGGGCACAATCACTAATGGAGACACCCACTAACTATCTGAAATGGGGTAGATAAATCCCACATCTAGTAATTTATGCAATTCTCCTTTCACAATCTCTCTTAGTGCATGGTTGATTCTTGTTTGTGACTATCTTATTGGAGTGCAATCATCTATGATATAAATTTTGTGGGTACAAAGTTTAGGATCCAGTCCCTTCATGTCATGATAATCCCATGCAAATGCATGCTGATGGATCCTTAATAGGTTTGCCAACAACAGTTGCTGCTCTTCATTCAATTTACTATTAACATTAATATATTTTCCTTCAGACACCTGTACTTGTGTAGTTAATTCTATCATAGCTTCTTCATTAATACATGGTACCTTTAGTTCATACGACAACAATGTATGGAACATACTTGTTGCTATAGGAAGTCTGTCCGCAGGAAGAGTGGCTGTAGGAAGAGTGGCTGCAGGAAGAGTGGCTGCAGGAAGATCGCTTGTAGGAACAGTGGTTGCAGGAAAAGCAAGAAGTGTCTTGACTGAAGTAGAAGATGATGCTTCCTCCACTTCATAATGATTCTAAATGAGATTAGCCAACACTTCATCCTCATCATGGAGCTGCATGAAAGAGCTTCTTCCCAACATCATAAGTTGTGCCACAAAGTTAACATCCTCAGTCTCTTCACCAACTTGTGGCCAAATAGAATTATCTTCATCATGAGATGGTTGAGCAGGTGGATAGAGAACAATTTTTTTAGTGCTCCTCCCATCTGAAATGGTCATGTCACCATAACAACATCTAATGTATGCATCTGCAGTTGCCAACCAAGGCCGTCCAAGGATGATGGGATACCCACCTAGTGTAGCTTTAGGAGAAAGAATCATAAAGTCTGCTGGGTACTCCCAGGAGTCTAGAACTACCACAATATCCTCCACTACACCATCAGGCTTGAAAATAGAGCTATGAGCAAGCTGCAGGACAGTAGGAGTAGATCTCATAGTTGTAATATTTAGTTTCCATAGGATGTCTTTGGTCATTACATTGATTGCTACCCCTAAATCAATCATAGCATTCTTTACTTGGATCCTGTTTATGACAATTGCTACCACAAGACTGCATGGGTCATTATACTTGGGAATAGTCACTTTTCCCAACATGATATCAGCTAGCTGGCCCACCACATGAACTGTAGTTGGGTCTTTCTTCTTCCTTCTTGGCTTCGTAAGACAAGCTTCCTTGATGGATTGGCTGTAGATTGGAACATACTTTATGGCTTGAAATAAGGGTATCTAAACATGTATATGCTTTAGTTGATCTAGGATGTCAAAGGTGGTATCCTCCTTTTCTTCTTTCTTCTTGGAAACTTCCAATCTTTGAGGAAATGGTGGTTCTTGTTTAGTCTGCTTGACTTAGACTGGTTTAGGATTTTTAGGTGCACTTGGCTGAATGGGATCATTCAGAGGCTCCTCCTCCTCTTCCACATGAAGTTCAGTGATGATGGGCTTGAAAGGGCCTGATAGAGTGGTTCCTAAATGTAGGTGGATGTCACTTACACTCACAACATATGCAAAGAATTGATTTGAATCAGTAGAGTATATAGGCTACTGCTGTGGTTTGTTATTAGGGTTGGGTGTGGGATGAGCTGGTAGCTGAGTTGGTTTAGGTGCATTTGAGCTTGGAATAGTAGGTGGAGGCATTAAAGTAGGATGCTGGGGCTGAGAAGGTTGTTGCATGTAATTGGTTGTCTAAGTAGGCCATTGATGTCCTCCTCTCCATTGATTTCTATGCTGCCAATTTCCTGGAGGTGGTTGCGAGTGCCCTTGAAATTGCTGCCAATTCCCCTGAGGTTGCTGCCATTGAGGTGGACAACTTTGATGACTAGGCCAAGCATTTAGAGGGTTACTCCAAGGCTGTGGTGGATATCCTCCATAACTAGGTGGATATGGGGACTGCCATTGGTTACTAGATGAATAAGAGTTAAAATATGGCCCAACATAGGACAGTGGATCTGGTGGCATACCTTGTCTTGGAGCCCAAGGCTTCCTTTGTGCAACATAGTAGACTTGGTCTTCTTCAATCTGAATTGTCCTGAACTTAGGTGAAATTTGCTTGCTTTCCAGTTTAGCTACCGTCTTACATCTATAGTTTTTCTTTTGTCTATAGTGGGGACAATACTCTGTCAACATCGTCTCTGCCTCCTCTTGCTTCTTCTTGGCCTGAAGTGTATCTAACTGAGTAGCTAGATTGTTGGTAATGTCTTGCTTGAAGTCTGCCAGCAAATGAGTGATCTCTATTCTTGAAACTCCACTGGTGGTTGACTTACCCATGGAAGATTGATAGCCTCTCCCTTTCTTTGAAGCTTCCCTAGAGTAATTCTGCATATTTTCTTGATATCCTACCAAGAAACTTGGGAGATATCTCCTCCTCCCAAGAAACTTGGGAGATATATCCTCCTCCCATAAGATCCAAGGCATAAGTGTAGCTATCATTGATTCCTCTCAGAAAAAGCAACTTTTGTGAATCTTCATTAAGTGTATGGTGTTGATATTTTTGTAGGAAAAACAAAAATCTTGCAATGTAGTCTTCCAGGCTCTCATCTTCCTTTTGCTGCATCCTAAAAATGTCACCTCCTCTCATGTCACTGCCCCTGCAATATTCCTTGTATTTGTCAAGGAATTTTGTCTTCATGTCTTCCCAAGTTTCCATAGTATCTCTGCCTAGGCTCATGAACCATCTTAATGCAACTTCCTTTAGAGTGGTAGGAAATAGCTTAAGCCGATGGGCATCAGTAGTATAATCATAATTCCTACAGAGTATGTCAAACTCAAATAAAAAGGTATCAAGATCTTTTGTGACAAGTCCATAAAAAATTGGGAGTGCTGAAGTAGGAATGTTCTTGATGTTGTCAACTTTATTTTGATGGGAAATGGGAAAAGGAAAAGTTGGTGGGTTAGGTATGTTCCCATTTGCATCACCCATGCCTGCTTGATGTGGTTCCAAGGCAAGGGATTCTCAAGCTGATTTTTATCTTTAGAGGAGACTTTAGAACTAGTCAGATTAGGATATGCGTCAGCAAAGGGGTGTGGATATTCTTCTTCTTCCTCTTCTGGTAAATTCTAATATTCAACTAGCTGGAATGGATTAGGATTGTTAGGAAGGAATCTCCCATAGGAATCCCTTCTTATTCCTCTATGCATTTGGTATTAGTCACTATCAATCAGCTCACACAAATACTTGGTAATGAATAAGGGGGGTCATTACTTTATAAATGAGGATATACTAAGAGCAACTTCAGAAACACTACAACAAGAAACTAATAATGACTCCAGAAGACTTCCTAGCTTGACACCATCCCCGACAACAACACAAAAATGTTGGCCTTCTACAATGATCTGATAACTTAGCCTTTACAACCATGATTCAGAGATTGGACATCTAACCTAAATAGCTACTTTAATCATCATGAAGGTGCATTTAAATTCTCAACCCAGGGACATGAACTTGAAATGGGCCAACACAGTATGTGCACTAGGAACTCTTAAGTAGCCATTTCTAATCTACAACTAAGAAACACACAATACTAGAAGTAAATTGCTTGAAAAGGAAATAAAGCAAATGCTGAACATCAACCAACAACTATGCTGAACTGAAATGCATAACAAGAATAAAAGATCTGGGTAATAAACAAGAAACTACTCTATCTACTTTGGCTAAAGGAACAGACACATAATGTACTTCTAGTGGCTACAGGAACAATTGATGCTAGATTTCTAACTAAGTATTAAACATCAAGTAATACTAAACTAATGCTAAACTAATAAAATAGATTACTCACCAAGTGGGCCCCCTTGGATAAGTATCCTCTAGAATTAACAAGAACTTAGATGCTCGAACTCAAAACTTTATTTCATTCACTATAAATCATGCATACAAAGAGTAATGTATCAAAACTGGAGTACCATATCAAATCTTGCAACCTCTTCCTCTCGCTATCCTCGAGGAAGGAGCATCAGATTATTATTTATGCTAACAGCTAAACAAGGCAGTCAACTCCACGACTGAGAGGATGCCAGTTAGGGAAAACAAGGAAAGTGGAGTGATGGTGGTTATGCATGCATGAAATTTGGTCAGACATGCAAGTTAGACGCAGACTCAACATAACAGTAACACCCATGCATGATAGATCATTAAAGTCCATTACAACAAGGCGGTTACACTCGGCTGCATGGAGAATCTTCTGCCGTCGGTCTTCTTTGACTTGGAGCGATTCCTTTGCTGGAAATTATGGTGCATGCCCAGCTGGCGGTGTCTTCCTCAACTTAGCATATTAAATGTGCATGGCAAGGTTAGTACACATAATAACTACACATCTATAACCACCTTAAGAAACATTCAATAACCACATGCAAAAACAATATAAATAGTTCACATATTATGCCAAATATCATTAAAGCTTGCAGAGATATGATAATATCAAATGCTAATGGTTTGAGGGAAACATTATTCCAATACTAGGACTTAAGCATTAAATTCCATGACATCTATGAGTGAATAGACTATAAATTCTACCCAAAACTAGACCAAAAACTAGGCTCATCAATAGGATCTATAGATACAACACACTATGTCACCTTTTATGAGCAAGATCTTTCTACGTAAAAGCCAAATCATAATAATCCCCTACACCTTGAAGTTTACATTAATACACATAAAATTAGACGAGTCTTGGTAGACGATGGAGTGGGTCTGAACATATGTACCCTAAAATGGGTTACATCATTGGGATTATATGAGGCTTGTATAGATCAATCTAAGACCATTGTTATCAAGGCTTATGATGATGCTGAGTGCTCATCCAAAGGATTGATCACACTTCCTATAAGGGTTGGCCCCGCTATTCAAAACACACTATTCCCTATGTTGGATTTGGAATTTCCCTAAAATATTCTCCTAGGTTACCCATGGATTCATGCCATGAGGGTTGTACCTTCCACTTATCATCAATTCTTGAAGTTTCCATACAATGGCCTTGAAATCACCATACCGAGTGATCCTGATCCTTTACAATATTGCTCCAACTTAAGAGGAACCATTGAGCATCAAGTGTCTACTAATCAAGAAGCTTCATCCTCCACCTTGTTACATTATATTGATCCATCTTCCTTGGTCAAATCATTGACTCCATTCACTACACCTTCTAAAAACCAAGGTCCAGATCCATGACATGGGATTTGGAGAGTATCATATGGATAGTTCATTTTGTGTTGAGAATTCATCCATAGGTGGAAATGTTAATGCTGCTAAGAATATCTAGACTCTTAAGAATAATGCTAAGTTAGATTAAGATCTTTGTGAGAATATGAAAATAGATGGCCATTCCTAGATCAAAACATTTTGGGATCCTGATGATACCTCCATCTTTACCATATCCACTGATAATCCTATGAAGGATGCTCAAGATCACCCCCTCCATCTTGTTATGCCTTGCATAACCGCCCCATTTTATTTTATTTTGGAACAAAATGGGTTCCCCTTTTTTATTTTGTTTTGTTCGCCTTTGGTTGTTTGGTTGGGTCTTAGGAGTTGTTTGTTTTGCTCCTAAGTGTGTCTTTTGTTCTGTCAGAGGCGGTTCCGGAACCAAATCTAAACATGGAACTCTTTCAAGGTTTCTAGTTCGGATATGGTTCTGACTCTAACTCTGCCTTCTCCTTTGTTTCTCCTTTGTTCTGTTGGTTGTTTTCAAAAAACACTTGGGTTGGTCCATCCTATTGTTTGTTGGTCGTTTCCTTGTGTTTTGTTTGTTTGCTCATGTGGAAGCGAAACTAGGATTGGAACGCAAGTAGGAAGTTTCAAGTTTCCATATCATGTTCCTGTCCCGACTCCGTCTCTGTTCATTTTCTTCCTCATTTTCTTTGTTGTTTGGGCCGGGTCCGGTGTTCGCTCCGGTGCCACTTCCCTTGTGCTTGTGTGTTTTATTCTTTGCTTTTCAGTTGGGACCGGAGCTGGACCTAGAATCGAACTTCAAACTTTGTGAAGTCCCATTTCAATTTTTTCTCTACCTTCGTCTCCGTCGTCTTGTGTTATTTTGGTCGTTGTCCTTTTCGTCGGGGCCGGATCCAGGGTTGGAAATTAAGTAAGGAACTTTGTGTGGATTTCTTTATCTTGTCTCTAACCTAGATCTGCGTCCGCCTTAAATTTTTGATGTTCCATGGACTTGACTTAACTATCTGTTCACGTCGTTGGCTCCATCCCTGAACTACCACATTTATGGCATTAAATGTAGCCTATTTGCACACGCGAATTAATGTTTAAAGGTTTAATCATCTTTAAACTGCCTCATTATCATTATTATTCGAATTGTCTAAGAAAACCACGGCCAGGAAAGTCTTGAAAGAATTGATTTGATCGTGGAGGCGAATTGCAGAGCGAATCTTGGCTAAATTTTGGTCAGTCCCGAGGAGCGTTTTGAGGTAGGTTTCTTTGCTTTTCCTTCTCCCGTTTTTTCTTTCGGGTGTTTTCTTTAGTGTATTTGCAGGAGGGTTTTGTTCTATGAATTTGTTTGCTTGTTTGTGTTTGGTTTCTTTTCTTTTCTTGTTTTGTTTCTTTGGTCCTGTCTTTTCCATCCCATTCCATTTTGGGTTTGTCTTTCGTTTGTCATTTTGTTTTTTGTTTGTTCTGCTGCCACTTTCGTGACAAGTCCATTTTTTTGTGCTCTGGTTTTGACTAGGGTTTCAATTTTTGAAGGGGCTTCCTTGCTTGGGTGTTGAATTTCATCTTGAAACCCCGTTTCTAGTATTCTCACGTTGGTTTTGGGTTGTCCGTGTGGGATACTCGTTGTGCCCTTGTTTTTGGAAGTAGCGTGTCGAGGGAACTGGGGTTTTGCTTGGAAACCTTTGCAAATTGACCTTTTCCATGGTTTAAATGATCTTTTTTACGAAGGAACTATTGGAGGGTTAAACTATGCTATTTCTAGTTTCCTTTAGGGCCCATGTGACCTAGGGTTTAAGGTTCATATGACTATACCTTGTTTGAAATACTCTCTGTTTGCGGGAATTATTCTGCTCCCATTCATTATTATGATGTCACTATATCTTTACTCTTGGTCAGAATCGGATCTGGAGTGGGAGTTGAACTTGATAACTAAAAATTGGTTATGGTCGAGTTCCCGTTCTGGTCCCGCTTCTGACCCCATTGTGGTTCTTATCCAGTTTTGATCTCGGCCCTGCCACATGATGACAGATATATTTTATGCCTAATAATTTTACGGTTCCGCCTCCGATAAAGGAAATTTTTGACTAAGTAAATATTATCTAAGGAGGTTCGAGAAGGGATTATATGTTTGACTAACTTAGATGTTTTGTTCATCTCATATAGGAAGTTGCTGCAGGAATCAAGAAATGTTGGGAGCATCAGATGAGGCCTCTCAGAGAAGCCAACCAGGTGAAAATTCATGGCAAGGAGTTAGACCAAAGAAGATCAAGGTGGAACAACTTCCGTATACCTTGAGATGTAAGCATAGGGAGGTTGCCCTCATAGCTAGTAAAAGTGATTTCGACTGGGCTGATATTACTGACACCAATTTGGGCCCTTTTAACTATGAAGAATTGCATGAGGAGACATTCACTGAGGAGCAGGTCACATGAAGGACAAAAAGGATTGTTCAATCTGGGCTGGCACATGTTGCACTCTTCCCCCTATCTATCCAATGTTCAGAGTTGATTCTTGCAGCAGTTGGGGCATATAACCCTGCTACTAGGCAGTGTATGGATGTAAAGGGTAATGTCATTATTGACTTCACGCCTCCAATGATCAAATTCCTGTTTCATATACCTGATCCCAAGAATCCTAAGCAATTGAATGAGGCTGAAGCTTTGAAGCTTTACAGTTATAATAAGAGGAGGAATAGATTTCACATGAATAAGACTTGGATGAGGGTGGAGAAGAAGTCTTTGACCAAGCTTCCAGAGCAGCCTAAGAGGGTAGACTTTAGTAAAGAAATTGTAGATATAATCATGTTCCTTTCTAGGGTGTTTGGAAAAAGGGATGCTTCACTATTTAAGGAATGGATGTTTCCTTTCATTCAAACTATTTTGGATGGGAGGCAACAATTTGATTGGTCAATGATAGTATGAGACAACATTCACAATCAAATGATAAAATTGAGAGAAACCAAGCATTTCATTATGACCTCCTATGTAGTTTTTGCAGCTGCCCAAGTGGGGGGTTTTCCTGGACTTCAAACAATGGGTATATTGGGGGAAGCCCAAGGACATAAGAGAGTGTGGGAATATTATAATCAGCTCACCTTCCAGGCATGAGAGCAACACTATATAAGGGTAAATGATTCCTTTCTTTATGCCATTATTAACAAACTTAATGGTGATGCGAGATATAGGATTAGTAGGGAGGCAATGGCTTTTGTGAATGAGTGGGGGCATTGGTTTATCCAGTACTCCACATTCACCTATTTCAGGTTAGTAGGATTTGATGGTCACCCCCATTTGCTACCTAGATGTTGTGGTGATAGGATCATTCTAATGGAGTTTATTTATCCATCCTTGGCTGTTAATTTCCAGTTTGGCAACAAACACAAGACTGGTTGCCATAAGTTTCCAATGAAGTTGGGAGCCTTTAGCTGTCCAAACATTTAGGCAGCTATGGTTGTTTATGATGAATTAGTTTATTTAAAGTTGGGATTGTACACTAAAAGGAAATAATATGACCCCAAGCACAAGATGAGGGCTTTGCTTCCCAGTGTTTTTGAGAAGCACTTTAACCTGTTGGAGGATTTTTGGGAGGACTTGCAAGATGAATATGACCGTAGGAAAAATAATTATGAAAGGATATGTATCCCACTCATGGTTGAGTTTGGGATAAAAGAAGAAATTCCAGAAACATTGTCTGATGATGGGATAGTTTTGGATCCTGGGTATGATGCAGACAAGATTGGTACTAAAGATCTTGATCGAATATATTGGAATGTTGAGGAGACAATTTTCATAAAGCAGATTGCAAGACCGGTGCTAGATAGGAGTATTCAATGGGTGAGTTTGAGGACTAATCAGGCCAAGGCTCCATCATCTAAGAAGAGGAAGGCTACAGGTATCACCCAAGGATATAAAAAGGCAAAGAGAAGGATGGCACCTAAGGAACCTTTAGAGTTTATGCCTTCTAGTACACAAGAGGAGATGGTTCCTCATGATCTTCTAGAGGTGCAGGAAGATGAAACAATTGCACAAGAATCACCAAAGGGAGCCCTCCATGATGAAGCAAAGGTCTTAAATCGAATGGAGGATGAAATTGAGATACATAATATAGAAAAAAATTTAGAAAAGACTCCCTCTGATAAAGAGCATCATGTATTAACATCTTTTAATATGACGGATGATGCAGGGACCGAACACATATTGACTGAAGAAGATCAGTGGAAACTCTTTGAAGATGAAAAAGAGAAGCTGATGCTAAGGAACAACTGAGGCATCAACTAAGCAACAAGAGGAGGATGCCAAGGCACAATCTGAATTGGAGGTCAAGCAGAAGGAGTTGGAAGATAAGGTCAAGGCTGATGAATTAGCTCAACAACAACAACAAAAGGAGTAGGAGCTCAAGATTCAAGAAGAGAGGGGTAATTTGATGATGCAATAGAAGATTCATAACCTTGAAGAGGAAAAGGCTTAGGAAAGAAGAGAAAAAGAAGCTATTGAAGCTAAGCCCAAGGCACAAGAATAGGCTTATAGGAAAAAGGAAGAGCAAGAGCGTTTGAAAAGGGAAAGAGAGGCTGCTGAGATTGCTGAATATGAAAAGAAGTCCAAGGAGCAATGGGACTATGTTGAAGAGCTGAAGAATCAACGAGATCAAATATTAGAGAAAAAGAAAGAGGAAGAGGAATGTTTAAAGCAGGAGCTGGAGGCTAAAAGGCTGCAAGAGCAAAAGGATAAAGAGGAAGCAGAAAGGTTAGCACAAGAAAAGGAACAAAGTGATCAACAAAATGTGCAAGAAGTTGATTCTCAACCGGGGCTTACATTGTTACAACCTTTTTCTTCCACTACTGTTGCTTCTTCTTTAGCCTAGGTAGCCACTGTAGACACCTAAAAATGACCTAGGCCTGCAAGCTTCATTTTTACCACTTTCATCCTAGCATAATTAAGACATTTAATTATGTCCTTGGTCCACATTCGACTATTGATTAAATAATTTGTAATTATTTAATTAATTCATGTCCTTTGATTCTTCATGATTATTAAATAAATAAATTTTATTTATTTATTAAAGACGTCCTTAATTGTCTAAGTCTTTTTTTAATTAAATAAATTTTCTTAATTTATTTAATTTCCTTTTCTGCATTTAATTCTTCCTGATTATTAAATAAATGAATTACATTTATTTATTTAATACGTCACTAACTGTCTTAATTAAATAAATTGATTAATTTATTTAATTAATTAATCTCATCTCCTAAATTATATAATTAAATTTAATTATTTAATTGCCAATTAATATTCTTCTCATTTTAAATAAATTAAATTATTTAAAATGTCATGTCAATCTTAACTGTCAGTCCTTTTTGATAAATAATCTGAAAAAGATTATTTATTATATCTTAAAATCCATAATTTGAATTATTTTAATTCAAATTAGTAATTAATCTTCTAAAAATCAAGCAATCGGGCAGATTCTTGATTTTTCAAATGTTATCTTCAGTCCACATCTTATCTCTTTTATTTTTCGAATCTTGCAAATCAGGGAATCTTATCTTCTTGATTTTTCAAAAATCTTTATTTTCTAATTAATTTGTCTCATTTATTCTCCACCGTTGATTCGATTTTATTTTGATCGTTCGATTAAGTATTTTTTCCCTAACCCTAATTAGGGATTCTTAGGTGTAATCTGGATCGTTCATTTCATTAATTTATCTCGTCCATCCATTTGAAATGGCATTTTCTATAAAATTCCATCTTCTTCTCATTTTTGGAACACACACACATGCTGACATTTTGCATAGTTATTATAGGCATTTATTTACTTTCATATTTATTGTCATAGGCAACTTTAGTATTTAATATAGTCATTTGATCAACTTTGGCATTTGTTTTAGGCATAGACATAAGCTTTTAGACATAGGCATTTAGACATATCAAATCCTTCAAGACTTGTTGTAGGACTTAGGCATTTCCAGATTGCTCGAACGACGAATCTGAGGGCAAGATTATCTAGCAAGTAAGAAGGTGCTATGAAAATGAATCATGGAGACTTCGGCGATCAGGTATAATCATTATTTCATATATTTCCATTGTGTTTTGTAGCTACTTTGGGTTTTTTGTCATTTTGCTTTTAATTCAATTGATTAATCTAAATCCCTAGAAAATACCCTCAGTTACAGCCACTACTCCTATTGCTCCTACTTGGTTAAAACTGGACTTGGAAAGAAAACAAGTTGTTCAACCACAACTATGGAATTGGGAGGAAATGATGAAAGAAATTGGGAAAGAGAAACCTAAAAAGAAGGCTCGGGTTCTTCACTCTACTAGGCTCACTGATGCTGGAGAAATTGTTGCTGAATGTGCCATTCCCGTAATGGAGAAGAGTTGTGATGATATGCAAATCACTGATTATCAGTTGGGGGCGGTAAATTTGGGAAAGCCTACAAGAAACCAACAAATGAGTTTGATTGATATTGTGGCCTCTTCAACTAAATCCCAGATGATGAAAGATAAACAAAGGAAGGATGAGCTTAAGGATCAATTAGATCAGCATCATAGGTTTTTGAAAGATGTCTCAAGTCCCATTTCCCAAAAACTGCTCTTCCTGAATCCCCAATTTTGTTAACAAAGAAGGAAGCAGATGATTTGGTTCAAATGAAAAGCAAGGTAGGAATGATGGATAAATGGTTGGATAAGCTCAACCAGGAGGTTGATGATGTTCTTTTTGAGGGTTTTAAAATTCATAAGGTTGCTCTTGAATTGGAAAAGGATCTAGATCATCAGTCCGAGGATCTGAATAAGCAGGATGATGAGTACAAGGAATGTGTTAAAATGATTGAAGATATTCGCAAAGTTCCCAAGTCCACATTGCTGGAATATTCAATTCTTGAGCATGGTAATGTAGATTTTGTGGAAAAAAATGTGAGCATCATAAGGTATAAGTGTAGGGCTATTCATGGGCATCAAGAAGAAGTCTGAGAAATGAGGAAAGATTTGAATCAACAGATGGTTGAATTAGAGGAAATTGTGGCCATTTTAATTAACTTAGATTCCTCAAACAAAGAATGCCTATCTTTGGATAAACTAAGGGAGAGATGGAGGGGTAGGTTTGAGGAAATTATGTAAAAGGGAGATGATGGGGAGAATTTATTGTTAGATCAGTTTATGGGTATCAGTGGGGAGGTAAGAACTACTAGAAGGGAGTTAATCAAGTTAAAGGAGATGCAAGGGTTGGTTTCTGCAGAATTTGAAAGGATCAAGTTTGAAGGTGATTGGTTAGATGGGCCAGATTCAGGTACTCTTCAACAAGTGTTCTCTAGTTATGACGAGTACATCCTTGAGAATTCAGTGAAAAAGTGGACTGACTCTTTTCACTATACTCAATATCTTATTTTCTCCTCTTTTGTGGGTTTTGACATAAATTCAACTCTGAGTTTGATCCACCGGTTTCACTTTCTTCTTGGAATATCAGATTTCTTGTTGGCACAACAGAGTGATCAACCTTGAAACAAGGGTTCATGAGTCCACTTTTGTGTTCAGTTCCAGTTCCATTGATTGTGGATCTTGATTGATAATTGAGAAACTTGTGCATGTGGCACCCTATATGTATTATTAGGATCTACTTTGTAAAGGTTGGCTAATTGAAGAAGGATTAGCCACTTGATGATAGAAAATAGAGATTAGATCTAGGAAATTCATGTTTTAGGAGAGATACTCTAAAAGTTCAGTAAAAAAACTTGGTTATTTTACAATTTTTCATACGTTTTCATGTTATGATTTTAAAGTTTGGATCTATTATTATAAGGTTAATGGTACATGATCAATCCATACGCCGGTGATTTTTGATGTGCTTAATTGTTTCTTATTTGATGAAAGTCAATAGATGGAACTGGATTCAAGATTATATCATTGGATTATCTGTGGATGAAGTTGTTATCATATTCATTTGATTTGTGTTTTAGATGATGAGTGAGTGATTTGTTTGAGGTAAGTTTAGTGAATGTTGATGGAATTTGAATTAGCATTATGGATGTATGTAGTAGCATAGTTTATTCTATGGATTGCATCTTGTGATAGTTGTGGTTAGGTGGAATAAACACTTATTATTGATATGCATGTCTAGATATGTAAGAATTTTACTCACGTTTCTTTGATTTAAAGCTCTGATTCATCTTTTTCTTTTATTTAAACCCCCCCCCCCCAACGTAGCCTAATTGATGCTATGCAGTCCTATTGCTTGTTACTAGTAAAGGCCCTTTGAATATTACAGTTATATCAACCACTAAGTGATATCAGCATAATTGAGAACCAATTACTAGGACCTTGGGAGTTAGATCACCATGTGTTATCTTTATCTTTTAGGAGAAATAGAATAGTAATCTTCTGTTTAATGTTGTTGTACTATTTTGAACCTAAACAGATCTGGCGCTAGAAGGAGGGCATGAGGAACAAGCTGGTTCGCATTGGGTCATTTTTACCAGATAGGTACGAGAGAGTTCTTAGATCTTCTCAGAACCCTGATCCACTTGTTGAACTCCAAACCCCTCTCAGGTCTAGGCCCCGGGCTTGTAGAGTGTTGATCCAACCTTTATCACCACTGCTCACCCCACCTGGGTTTCCACCGAACCCACCTACACCACCTCACCGACCACTTTCACCCATTCCACAACCTACTCAACCTGCATCACCACGAAGAACTATTGCTTACTTTATTAATGACCCTTCACCATTAGGGACTATCCCTAGAGGTATACATGATCTCCCCAAGAACCTAGAGAGGTTCTATCCTAAGTACATGCATGGAGAATCAAGAAGTACCGAGGAGCACATACAGGCATTTAAAGATGCATGTACCCATGTTCAGGTGGCTCATCAGGACGTTGTGTGTAGATTGTTCCCCTATTCATTGGGAGACATGGCATACAATTGGTACCTAAACTTACCCCAAGGGTCAGTTCTAAGTTGGAAAAATTTGGAGAACGCCTTTATCAATCAGTTCAGGGTTTATGTAGACCCTGCTATCCTTTACCACTAGTTTTCCACAATAATAAAAGAACACCATAAACCACTGCCTCTATTCAACACCAGGTTCCAAAGAATGTACCAAAGGTTGTAGGATCCTTACCTAGTGGCTGAGAACATTGCCATTTTGGCATACTTAAGGGCTGTGGACCCTTTGATTGGCTTATTCTTGAAAAGGACATATAATGCTAATGAAACTGATTCTTTGGCTAAGGTGTATCATCTCGCTATCTAGTTGCAACAAAAGATAAGTCTGCAATCTGGTAGTTTAGGAGGAGTTCTCCCTCCTATAGGATACCAAATGTCTAATCCACCCCCTTTATTCAATACGGTCCTAGGGATGTATTATTCCCAATACAGACCCATGTCTAAGTTCCAAGCTTCACCTCCCTTGCCATTTTTTAACAATGGTCCCTAGGACTCCTCCCAACAAAATCAAAATTACCAAAATCAAGCTGGAGGATTAAATTCAGTTAATCAATCCTTTGCTGTGAAGACTATAGAAAGTGAAAAGACTCTCCAACTAACCAATGAGATGGAGACTCTAAAAAATACACTATCTCAAATGTCTAACGACATGGCTCAACTTAGACAGAATCCCCCTCAGAACCAGAACCAAGGTTTTCAGAATTAGGGAGGATATTCTAATCAGGGTGGTTATCCTAACCAGAATCCTAATCAAAATTATAATACCAACTAGAATGGCAATAGGAATTTCCAGAACCAAAACTACTCTAATCAAAACTATCAAAATTAGAATAGAGGATACAATCAAAGGTCTAACAACAATAGGCCATGGAATACTAGACCCAATAACAGAGGAGTTTCCCACAATTATCAAGCAGGAGATGAAAAGCAACACACTGCTAACGTGGCAGACCTCAACCTTATGACCAATTGGTGTAGACTACATGATACTGCGGTCCATTCTGAGGTAAATTTCCTAGAGATGGAAAAGATGGTTAAG
The DNA here is from genome assembly GCA_007258455.2 of Sequoia sempervirens. Classification (NCBI taxonomy): domain Eukaryota; kingdom Viridiplantae; phylum Streptophyta; class Pinopsida; order Cupressales; family Cupressaceae; genus Sequoia; species Sequoia sempervirens. Next base: position 260,438,030 of record VDFB02000017.1, on the reverse strand, counting down.
ATAGCCCAAGCTGATGCTCCATTCCAGGGTGCATCCAACAAATCTGGTGGATCAATAGATACTACCATGGCATATGATATCTTTGAGGAAGAACTTCCATTTCCCAACCAGGAAGACAATGAAGCAGTAGAAGATGTGTACGATGCCCAAGCCTTCCAAACCAAGGGAGGCCATTTCCTTAGAAATCAGAATAGAGGGCCATTCATGACCTTTGCCCCTCCTAATAATATGGTCCCGCCAAATTAGAATGCGGATAATAATCCACCACCACCAAAGGGACCATCAGATTCTCAAAACAAACGTAATTCATCTTCAATTCCTAAATATCAGGTTAGGAATGATTCAAAATTTGATTTCATTACAGAGATGCAGAGGCAGAAGACTTCAATGTCTTTCTTTGATGTTTTGAAATGGTGCCTTGCTAATTTTTTTTTTTGTTGAAAGCCTTGGGGGAAGCAGATAGGTCAAAAGGAAGAAAAAAGGCGACTTCTACTAATGAGATGAATGCAACACTCTATAAAGGTAAGACTTGTACTCCACCTTTCTTGCTAAGTTTAAGGATTTTTGCAAAGAACTTACACAACTGTCTGCTGGATTCTGGGGCGTCGGGAAACGTCATGCCATTTTCGATTTGTAGGAAGTTAGGTCTGAGTCCACTCCAGACAAATAAAAAGGTTATCCAGTTAGAAAAAATAGAAGTTAATGTGGTAGGAGAGCTTAAAAATATCCATGTACATATTGGATCTGATCCAAGGATCCAAACTTATGTGGATATCCAAGTCACAGATATCCCAGAAACCTATGGTATGCTCTTGAGCAGAGACCTAATGAAAAGTCTTGGTGGATATTTGTCTTTGGATTTCTCACACATGTGGCTGCCCTGGAAAGGGATAGCAAGCTAGATCAGAATAGAAAGTGATCCTAGGCTCAAACACATGATCATTGAGTATTATTCCCGTAATGAGGTAGCCTATTTCGAAACTGAGATAGGAGTTTACAAGCAGGAGTAAATCATGACCTTTTCAGTACTTAATTCTGATGACTCACCCCTTTCATAGCAAAATGACCCAATGATTATTTTTAATCAACAATTCCTAACAATGAAATTACAATAGGATAGGTTGGTACTGGGAGAGGAGGTCGATATGTGGAGTCTCCTACTTCATAACTAGTGTAGGGTGCATTACCAAAATCATTATGAGTTAACTTGCCAACCTTGTGTAGATATTTTGAAACATGTCTCCTGGGTAGAAAAAACTTGTGAATGTCAACCTCAAGCCTCTACTAATGAATTTCCATTTCAAGCAAAGGATGCAACCATCCTTACGAGAGCCGGCTCTGCTAAGAGGGAATCATCTTCTCAACTCAAGAAGACTCAAGTTCTGTGTTCTGAACTACAACTAGAGACTGAGGAATCTCAGTCTTTTCCAATTACACTTACCCCAGAAACACTTCCAATGCCTAGGGAATTGGTGACAAAGGTACTAAATCATGACCTGAATCAAGAGGAGGTTCAAGAATCACTTCCTGAACAAATTTTGAATTTAGGAGAATCTTCTAGTGAACTGTGCCCATAGTTACTTTCAAATACTGATGATCAACACCAGGTCGGGCCGCCATATACTTTTTCCATGAAAAAAATTGTAAGCCATAAAAAGAAAGAGATCCCATCCCCAGATCAATTATGGAGTCTAAAATTTGATGGCTCTAAGTCCAAATCAGGAAGTGGAGTAGGGTTGGAATTAACCAATCCAAAGGGGAAGACTTACTTTGCTTCCTATAGGCTATAGTTTGGTTGCACGAACAACGTGGAAAAGTACAAAGCACTTGCTAGGGGCTTAATGTTTTCCCATCAGAAGAAGGTCACATCTCTTATGGTGATGGGGGACTTTGAAGTCATTATCAAACAGGTTCGTAGCCAATATACTTGCTATAATAAAAGATTGGATGCTTACAGAAATAGAGTTTGGAATCTGATTGAGGACTTTGATGCTTTCAAAATTACTTTGATTCCTAGGGAACAAAATCAAACTACAGATGCTTTGGCAGTTACTGCTAGTACTTTAGAGCCTATGCAGGACTCCAAATTGAAAATATTTTCAGCTGATCTAGTTTCAATCCCAGCAGTCCCTGATAATGTTTGAAATTTTTAGGTCTTCGATGACGACCAACACATACTCGCCTTCTTGGAAAGTTCAAATGTATTTGAAGGGCAGATCACAGATGAATCAGATAGAGATCAGGGAGAATGGGACCCTGAAGGTTGTGATACGGATGGAGTAATTAACTTAAAGAGTAACAGCATCCCCAAGGGGATGGTAGCTTTAGAAAGAATATTTGATTCTGATCCTCGGGCTCGAGAGAGAGTGCCAACATAAAGTGAAGGAGGGAAGTACGAATCTATTAATTTGGCTGATTCGGGTCCCGAAAGAAATGTCCTTATAGGAAAGACCTGTCCTGAGGAGATTAGAAATGAAATAATTAAGGTGTTAAAAGAAGATATTGCAGAAATTTCTTGGAGTTATGAAGATTTGAAGACTTTTGACACCTCTGTGATCACACACACAATACCGCTAAAGCTAGAAGCCAAGCCCTTTCGTCAAAAGCAGTGCCCGGTCAACGCTTTGATCGAACCACTAATATAGAAGGAAGTGCAAAGAATTTTATTAGCAAGAATCATCTTCCTAGTAAGGCACTCCACGTGGGTTGCCAATCTAGTTCCAATATTCTGGGTATAACCAAGTACTTGTCAGTCATGAGGACAGGATGAAGACTGCCTTTACTACAAAATTTAGAACATTTTCCTATCGACGCATTCCATTTGGCCTCATTAACACTGGAGCTACCTTTTAGTGTGCAATGGATGCGACTTTTAAGGATTTGATAGGTAAGTGTATTATTATATATGTGGATGACTTGACAATCTTTTCCAAGAAGAGAAAGGATCATGCTGCTGATTTAGCAAAGTTCCTTAAGAGATGTATCAGCTATAGAGTATCTCTAAATCCCAAGAAGTGTGTCTTTGGAGTTTTTGAAAGGAAACTTCTAGGGAATGTGATATCAGAAAGAGGGATATCCATAGATCCCGACAGAGTTGAGGCCATTTTGAAATTGATGATGCCAGGAAGTAAAAAGGACATGAGGTCCTTCTTCGGGAGGATTAATTTTGTAAGGAAGTTCATAATAGGGTTTGCAGAAATTGTCAAACCCCTCAACGAGATGATGAAGAAAGATGCTAAAATTGAATGGAGCAATGAGGCTAAATCTACATTTTCGCAGATTAAGCAATCAATATTTGAGGCACTGGTCTTGACTAGGCCAAATTCCCTAAGCCCTTTTATATTTATTCATTTGCATCTGATCATTCATGTGCAATAGTACTAACACAATGCAGAGGTGAAGGAGATGAAAGGCCAATTTCCTTCATGAGCTCGCCATTCAAAAATGTAGAAGTCAGGTACCCACCCTTGGAAAAATAGGCCTTTGCATTGGTAAGAGCGGTAAAAAAATTCAGGCATTACATTATGAGAAGCCAAGTTACTGCTATAGTGCCCGATCCAATGATTAAGTCTTTCCTTATGCAAAGCGAATTAGGGGAAAGAAGAGGAAAATGGATGGATATCCTACAAGAGTATGATTTAGAGGTCCATCCAATGAAAGTAGTCTGAGGACAAGGTTTATCAAAGGCCATGACAAATGTTGACAAGAATATTACCTGTCAACAATATACTATGCACTCATTTACCAAGGACCCATGGTATACTGACTTGATCTTCTTCCTTCTCAATAATAGATGCCTAGAAGGAATGAATGCTACCCAGACGAGGGCACTGAGGATGAAGAGTGCTCATTACATGCTCAAAGGAGGGGCTCTATACAGAAGAAATTATGAGGGGGTGTACCTGCGATGTCTGGATCAGCAAGAAGCCAAGCATGCCATGGCTGAATTCCATGGCAGGCATGGCACAGGACATGGATCAGTAGATTCTTTGGCCCATCAAATCCTCAGGTCAGGATATTATTGGCCCCATGTGTTCAGGGATGCACATCAACATGTAAGAACATGTCATACATGTCAGACTTCTACATCAAAGGAGCGTAATCCAACAATGCCTCTACAACTAGTATATGAGGTAAGACCATTTGCGCAATGGGCACTGGATTTTGTTGGGGTAATTAATCCTAATTATTCTATAGGACACAAATTCATTCTAACTGCTACAGACTATTGCACCCATTGGACTAAGGCTCAACCATGCAAGAACAACACCACTGAGGTGGTTATCAAATTTCTTACTGAAAACATTGTTACCAGGTTTGGAGTGTCATTCGCCCTGGTATGTGACAATGGCCCTGCCTTTTCATCTGCTGAATTCATACAATGGGTTTACAAACATAAAATAATTTTGAAATATTCCTCTAACTATTATCCTTAGGGAAATGGTGTAGTAGAATCTACTAACAAGAATCTATTAGAAGTGATAAATAAATTACTTGAAAGTAATCCTAGGGGCTGGCATACCCAGTTAAGATTTGCTTTATGGGCAGATCAAACCTGTATTAAGGTTGCTCTAGGAAATTCCCCTTTCAAATTAGTCTATGGCCAAGATCCAGTTTTCCCCATACATTTACAAATACATGTTCTCAAGTTTATGCAGGAGTTTTGTACAAAGGATGACCGGATTGAGGTAAGATTAAATAACCTTTTAAACATGGAAGAACAAAGAGATGTTGCTCTACAACAGTTCTTCAAGCATCAGGCTATTGTCAAACGTTGCTTTGACAAAAGAGCTAAGATTAAGACATTCAAAATCTCAGATCTGGTGTTGCTGTGGAATAAGGCTAAGGAGAAAAAGGGTGATCACCAAAAATTTGAGACTCTGGCAAGGTCCGTATCAAGTAGCTGAGATCTTGGGTGAGAACGATTTTCATTTGACCACCTTGATGGGAGAACCTATTCTATTTCCAGTCAATGGGAAGTTTCTCAAGCATTACTTCAGATCATAAAGGTTTGAGTTTCTGAATTTATTGTATATATGTATTTTGTGTAATTACTGGTTCTTTGCTTTTGTTAGTTGTTTGTGTGTTGTTTCTTTCTTTCTCTTTCTTTCCTTTGTTGTTTTGTGTCTATTTTCGTTGTCTTGTTTGGGGATTATCTTTTCTTTCCATCTTAAAATATTGGGGTTGTTATTCAAAGAATGTTGTGGGCACTAGGAGAGAAATTGGGTTAGACATTTTTGGGCATATATGTCGAAAGATTTTATTCTAAAGCTCACGCCTTATGGTAATTTTAGCATGAGTCTGAAGGCTATTAGGAGTAAGGTATATTGTAGATAACCTCCTGAACTATCATTGAAATCTGTCACAAAATAGATAAAACATCCAACTATAAAGTGCCTATTCATCTCAAAGTGATTATATCTTTGATTCAAGTGAAAAATATGTTTCCCCAAAACTATCATAGGATCCACTGTAGTTCTCAACCCACATCTCAGACTATAAATGTCGTTGTATTGAGAAGGTTTTTGAAAAGAATTTCCACAAGTAAATCCTGTAAAAGAAATAAGAAAAGAGAAGCACTAAAATAAAATCCAAACTCAATAATAAATGGGTAATTCAAGTATCTCTATTGGGGCTATGGATGCCTAGCTGGTAGTAGAGCAATGCTTTGAGAGAACTAGAGGTATCTCCGTCGGGGCTATGGATGCTTGACTGGTAGCAGAGCAATACCCAAGATTCCATTGCATGATAGTCGAAGGTCTCAACCCATGTAGCTTGGATCGTAGATATAGTTGTTTAGGTGTGGAGAAAGCTCAAATAAAGAAGGATGCACCATAAGCATGCACACACTCAGATCCAAGCAGTAGTTTATGTTGGTTCTACATTTGAGATTCCAGCTCAACTTTACTTAAATATTCTGATCACACTTAAGTTAACATGTCTCATAAATTATAAGTTTTGGGGTGACTAAATTCTTCAATATCTTAAAAATGGGTAAACCATTTTTCCTAGCCGAGTCACCATTTGTTATGCCTTGCATAACCACCCCATTTTATTTTATTTTGGAACAAAATGGGTCCCCATTTTTTATTTTGTTTTGTTCACCTTTGGTTGTTTGGTTGGGTCTTAGGAGTTGTTTTTTTTTCTCCTAAGTCTATCTTTTGTTCTATCAGAGGTGGGTCCAGAACCAAATCTAAACATGGAACTCTTTCAAGGTTTCTAGTTCGGATATGGTACCGACTCTGACTCCACCTTCTCTTTTGTTTCTCCTTTGTTCTATTGGTTGTTTTCAAAAAACACTTGGGTTGGTCCATCCTCTTGTTTGTTGGTCATTTCCTTGTGTTTTTTTGTTTGCTCGCGCGGAAGTAGAACCGGGATTGGAACGCAAGTAGGAAGTTTCAAGTTTCCATATTGTGTTCCCGTCCTGACTCCGTCTTCGCTCATTTTCTTCCTCGTTTTCTTTATTTTTTGGGCCGGGTCCGGTGCCGCTTCCCTTGTGCTTGTGTGTTTTGTTCTTTGCTTTTCGGTCGGGACCAAAGCCAGACTTGGAACCGAACTTCAAACTTTGTGAAGTCCCATTTTGGTTTTGTCTCCGCCCCCATCATCTTGTGTCATTTTGGTCGTTGTCCTTTTTGTCGGGGCCGGATCCGGGGCTGGAAATTAATTAAGGAACTTTGTGTGGATTTCTTTATCTTGTCTCTAACCCAGATCCGCGTCCGCCTTATCTTTTTGATGTTCAGTGGACTTGAATTAACTATTTGTTCATGTCATTGGCTCCGTCCCTGAACTCCCGCATTTATGGCATTAAATACAGCTTGTTTGCACACATGAATTAATGTTTAAAGGTTTAATCATATTTAAACTACCTCATTATCATTATTATTCGAATTGTCTAAGCAAACCATGGCCAAGAAAGTATCAAAAGAATTGATTTGATCACGGAGGCGAATTGTGGAGCAAATCTTGGCTAAATTATGGTCATTCCTGAGGAGCATTTTGAGGTAGGTTTCTTTGCTTTTCCTTCTCCCATTTGTTCTTTCAGGTGTGTTGTTTTAGCGTATTCGTAGGAGGGTTTTGTTCTGTGAATTTTTTTGCTTGTTTTTGTTTGGTTTCTTTTCTTTTCTTGTTCTGTTTCTTTGGTCCTGTCTTTTTCATCCCGTTCCGTTTTGGGTTTGTCTTTCGTTTGTCATTTTGTTTGTTGTTTGTTCTACTGTCACTTTCATGATAGGTCCATTTTTTCGTGCTCTAGTTTTGACTAGGGTTTCAATTTTTGAAGGAGTTTCCTTGCTTGGGTGATGAATTTCATCTTGAAACCTTGTTTCTGGTATTCTCATGTTGGTTTTGGGTTTTCCGTGTGGGATTCTCGTTGTGCCCTAGTTTTTGGATGTAGCGTGTCGAGTGAACTGGGGTTTTTCTCGGCAACCTTTGCAAATTGACCTTTTCCATGGTTTAAATGATCTTTTGTACGAAGGAACTATTGGAGGGTGAAACTATGCTATTTCTAGTTTCCTTTAGGGCCCATGTGACCTAGGGTTTAAGGTTCATATGACTATACCTTGTTTGAAATACTCTCTGTTTGCTGGAATTATTCCACTCCCGTTCATTATTATGATGTCACTATATCTTTACTCTTGGTCGGAACCGGATCTGGAGTGGAAGTTGAACTTGATAACTAACAATTGGTTATGGTCTGATTCCTGTTCTGGTCCCGCTTACGACCCCATTTTGGTTCTTATCCAGTTTTGATCCTAGCCTCGCCACATGATGACAGATATCTTTTATGCCTAATAATTTTACGGTTTCGTCCCTGATAAAGGAAAAGTTTGACTAAGTAAATATTATCTAAGGAGGATGGAGAAGGGATTATATGATTGACTAACTTAGATGTTTTGTTCATCTAATACAGGAAGTTGCTGCAGGAATCAAGAAATGTTGGGAGCATCAGATGAGGCCTCTCAGAGAAGCCAATCGGGTGAAACTTCATGGCAAGGAGTTAGACCAAACAAGATCAAGGTGGAACAACTTCCGTATACCTTGAGATGTAAGCATAGGGAGGTTTCCCTCACAACTAGTAAAATTTATTCCGACTGGCCTGATATTACTGACACCAATTTGGGCCCTTTTAACTATGAAGAATTGCATGAGGAGAAATTCACTAAGGAGAAGGTCATAGGAAGGACAGAAAGGATTGTTCAATCCGGGTTGGCACATGTTGCACTCTTCCCCTTATCTATCCAATGTTCGGAGTTGATTCTTTTAGTAGCTGGGGCATATAAACCTGCTACTAGGCAGTGTGTGGATGTAAAGGGTAATGTCATTATTGACTTCACGCCTCCAATGATCAAATTTCTATTTCATATACCTAATCCCAAGAATCCTAAGCAATTGAATGAGGCCGAGGCTTTGAAGCTTTACAGTGATAATAAGGAGAGGAATAGATTTCACATGAATAATACTTGGATGAGGGTGGAGAAGAAGTATCTGACCAAGCTTCCAAAGCAGCCTTAGAGGGTAGACTTTAGTAAATAAATTGTAGATATAATCATGTTCCTTTCTAGGGTGTTTGGAAAAAGGGGTGCTTCACTGTTTAAGGAATGGATGTTTCCTTTCATTCAAACTATTTTGGATGGGAGGCAACAATTTGACTGGTCAATGATAGTATGAGATAAAATTCATAATCAAATGATAAAAGTGAGAGAAACCAAGCGTTTCTTTATGACCTCCTATGTAGTTTATGCAGCTGCCCGAGTGGGGAGTTTTCCTGGACTTCAAACAGTGGGTATATTGGGGGAAGCCCAAGGACATAAGAGAGTGTGAGAATATTATAATCAGCTCACCTTGCAGGCATCAGAGCAACATTATAGAAGGATAAATGATGCCTTTCTTTATGTCATTATTAGCAAACTTAATGGTGATGCAAGATATAGGCTTAGCAGGGAGGCAATGGCTTTTGTGAATGAGTGGGGGCATTGGTTTATCCAGTACCCCACATTCACCTATTTCAGGTTAGTAGGATTTGATGGTCACCCCCATTTGCTACCTAGATGTTGTGGTGATAGGATCATTCTAATGGAGTTTATTTATCAAGCCTTGGCTTCTAATTTCTAGTTTGGAAACAAACACAAGATTGGTTGCCATAAGTTTCCAATGAAGCTGGGAGCCTTTAGTTGTCCACACATTTAGGTAGCTAAGGTCGTTTATGATGAATTAGTTTATTTAAAGTTGGGCTTGTACACTGAAAGGAAATACTATGACCCCAAGCACAAGATGAGGGCTTTGCTTCCCAGTGTCTTTGACAAGCACTTTAATCTGTTGGAAGATTTTTGGGAGGACTTGCAAGATGAATAGGACCTTAGGAAAAAGAATTATGAAAGGATACCTATCCCACTTATGGTTGAGTTTGGGACAAAAGAAGACATTCCATAAACATTGTCTGATGATGGGTTAGTTTTGGATTCCAGGTATGATGCAGACAAGATTGGTACTAAAGATCTTGATCCAATAGATTGGAATGCTGAGGAGACAATTGACATAAAGTAGATTGTGAGACCGGTGCTAGATAGGAGTATTCAATGGGTGAGTTTGAGGACTAATCAGGCCGAGGCTCCATCATCTAAGAAGAGGAAGGCTGCAGGTACCACCCAAGGATATAAAAGGGCAAAGAGAAGGATGGCACCTAAGGAACCTTTAGAGTTTATGCCTTCTAGTACACAAGAGGAGGTGGTTCCTAAAGACCTTCTAGAGGTGCAGGAAGATGAAACAATTATGGAGGTGGGGGCTTCTACATCTGCTGCAGGGGAGGTATCTACTCAGCCCTCTGATGCACAAGAATTAGGTCAAGAATCACCAAAGGGATCCCTCCATGATGAAGCAGAGGTCTTAAAGTGAATGGAGGATGAAATTGAGATACATAATATAGAAACAGATTCATAAAAGACTCCCTCTGATAAAGAGCATCATGTATTAACATCTTTTGATATGACAGATGATGCAGGGACCAAACACATATTGACTAAAGAAGATCAGTGGAAACTCTTTGAAGATGCAAAAGAGAAGCTGATGCTAAGGAAAAAGCCGAGGCATCAGCTAAGCAACAAGAGGAGGCCAAGGAACAATCTGAATTGGCGGTCAAGCAAAAGGAGTTGGAAGATAAGGTCAAGGCTGATGAATTAGCTCAACAACAACAACAAAAGGAGTAGGAACTCAAGATTCAAGAAGAGAGGGATAAGTTGATGATGCAGCAGAAGATTCATAACCTCTAAGAGGAAAAGGCTCAACAAAGAAGAGAAAAAGAAGCTATTGAAGCTAAGCTCAAGGCACAAGAAGAGGCTTATAGGAAAAAGGAAGAGCAAGAGCATTTGAAAAGGGAAAGAGAGGCTGCTGAGATTGCTGAATATGAAAAGAAGTCCAAGGAGCCATGGGACTATGTTGAAGAGCTGAAGAAGCAGCGAGATCAAATATTAGAGAAAAATAAAGAGGAAGAGGAATGTTTAAAGTAGGAGCTGGAGGCTAAAAGGCTGCAAGAGAAAAAGGATAAAGAGGAAGTAGAAAGGTTAGCACAGGAAAAGGAACAAAGTGATCAACAAAATGTGCAGGAAGTTGATTCTCAACTGGGGCTTACATTGTTACAACCTTTGTCTTCCACTACTGTTGCTTCTTCTTCAACCCAAGCAACCACTACTCCTATTGCTCCTACTTGGTTAAAACTGGACTTGGAAAGAAAACAAGTTGTTCAACCACAGCTATTGAATTGGGAGGAAATGATGAAAGAAATTGGGAAGGAGAAACCTAAAAAGAAGGCCCAGGTTCTTCACTCTACTAGGCTCACTGATGCTGGAGAAATTTTTGTTGAATGTGCCATTCCCATAATGGTTAAGACCCGTGATGATATGCAAATCACTGTTTATTAGTTAGGCGCGGTAAATTTGGGAAATCCTACAAGAAACCAACAAATGAGTTTGATTGATATTGTGGCATCTTCAACTAAATTCTAGATGATCAAAGATAAACAAAGGAAGGATGAGCTTAAGGCTCAATTGGATCAGCTTCATAGGTTTTTGAAAGATGTCTCAAGTCCCATTTACCAACAAGCTGCTCTTCCTAAATCCCCAGTTTTGTTAACAAAGAAGGAAGCAGATGATTTGGTTCAAATGAAAAGCAAGGTAGGAATGATGGATAAATGGTTGGATAAGCTCAACCAGAAGGTTGATGATGTTCTTGTTGAGGGTTCTAAAATTCATAATGCTGCTCTTGAATTGGTAGAGGATCTAGATCATCAGGCCAAGGATCTGAATAAGCAGGATGATGAATACAAGGAATGTGTTAAAAGGCTTGAAGATATTAGCAAAGTTCCCAAGTCCACATTGCTAGAATATTCAATTCTTGAGCATGGTAATGTAGATTTTTTGGAAAAAACTGTGAGCATCATAAGGTATAAGTGTAGGGATATTCATGGGCATCAAGAAGAAGTTCGAGAAATGAGGAAAGATTTGAATCAACAGATAGTTGAATTAGAGGAAATTGTGGCCATTTTAATTAACCTAGATTCCTCAAACAAAGAAGGCCTATCTTTGGATAAACTAAGGGAGAGATGGAGGGGTAGGTTTGAGGAAATTATGCAAAAGGGAGATGATGGGGAGAATTTATTGTTAGATCAATTTATGGATATCAGTGAGGAGGTAAGAACTGGTAGAAGGGAGTTAATCAAGTTAAAGGAGATGCAAGGGTTGGTTTCTGCAGAATTTGAAAGGATCAAGTTTGAAGGTGATTGGTTAGATGGGCTAGATTCAGGTACTCTTCAACAAGTGTTCTCCAGTTATGACGAGTACATCCTTGAGATTTCAGTGCAAAAGTGAACTGACTCTTTTGACCATACTCAATATCTACTTTTCTCCTCTTTTGTGGGTTTTGACATAAATTCAACTTTGAGTTTGATCCATCGGTTTCACTTTCTTCTTGGAATATCAGATTTCTTGTTGGCACAATAGAGTGACCAGCCTTGAAACAAGGGTTCATGAGTCCACTTCTGTGTTCAGTTCCAGTTCCATTAATTGTGGATCTTGATTGATAATTGAGAAACTTGTGCATGTGGCACCCTATATGTATTATTAGGATCTACTTTGTAAAGGTTGGCTAATTGAAGAAAGATCGGCTACCTGATGATAGAAAATAGAGATTAGATCTAGGATTTCTATGTTTTAGGAGAGATACTCTAAAAGTTCAGTAAAAAAAACTTGGTTATTTTATAGTTTTTCATACATTTTCATGTTATGATTTTAAAGTTTGGATCTATTTTGATAAGGTTAATGGTACATGATCAATCCATATGCCAGTGATTTTTGCTATGCTTAATTGTTTCTTATTTGATGAAAGTCAATAGAAGGAACTGGATTCAAGATTATATCATTGGATTATCTATGGATGAAGTTGTTATCATATTCATTTGATTTGTGTTTTAGATGATGAGTGAGTGATTTGTTTGAAGTAAGTTTAGTGAATGTTGATGGTATTTGAATTAGCATTATGGATGTATGCAGTAGCATAGTTTATTCTATGGATTGCATCTTGCGATAGTTGTGGTTAGGTGGAATAAATACTCATTATTTATATGCATGTCTGGATATGTAATAATTTTACTCACGTTTGTTTGATTTAATGCTCTGATTCATCTTTTTCTTTTATTTAAACCCCCCCCCCCCAACGTAGCCTAGTTGATGCTATGCAGTCTTGTTCCTTGTTACTAGCAAAGGCCCCTTGAATATTACAATTATATCAACCAGAGTGATACCAGCATAATTGAGAACCAATTACTAGGACCTTGGGAGTTAGATCACCATGTGTTATCTTTCTCTTTCAGGAGAAATAGAATAGTAATATTTTGTTTAATGTTGTTGTTTTGTTTTGACCCTCAACACATCTTTTGATTCTTTTCCTTCCATTCCATCTTTTGAACCATCACCCTCCATTTTGACCATCTTGGTTTAGGATATGCATTCCCTACTATTGCCTCTACTGAGTCTTCTCTCTAATTCATTAAGGATGTGCAAGCTTCCTTTGATGTTAACGGTGTAGAGAAGGATAGTCCCAAAGAATCCCTTGAGTGCATCGCCAATATTTTTCATGAATCCAACATTCTTATCATCTCATCCATCTCTCCCACATCCATCCACTTCATAGATATGGATTAACAAGTATTATTTCAAGAAAATAACAAGGATAAAGCTCAAGAATTAAAGGTGAAAGTGTCTTTTACAAATGGAGATCCAAAATCAAAAGAAAGAATGCAAGGAAAGAAAGATCAAGAAAATTCCTCTAGCCAAAAACAAAAGCTATTGGACAAGTCAAAGATAAAAATTGAAATTCAAGAATGAAAGTAAGAAAAAAATGCCTCTTCATAAAAAATGATTGGGGGCATCTATCAAAAGAATGAAAGTAAGAAATAATTTATCTCCAACTATGCCTCTTTATCGAAAATAACTGGGGACATCTATCAAAGCAGAAAGCCAAAAGAAGAGCTTGTTGATCCAAGGTATCTACCTTCATCACCTTTACTCAATCCATACACTCTTTCAAATCCATTCATATATGCACATCCATCAAATCATTCCATCTCCCTTAGTGATGTTCTTCGATGGACCTTTGATGATGACCCTTCACATGCTATAACTCACTAGTTACCCAAACTCATTTTTGTGTGAAGTCTGATGGCCCATGTAGCGTGCACATTAGGAATCATACCCTAGCTCCTTTCATTTTCCACATCAGTCATCCTTCGCATCCATCATCCATGCCCTTCATTCAAATCAGATCCTTTCATCCAGCATGGTCATCCAAGTTTGAACCTAATTGGTTGGGCCCCTACATCATCATAACAACATATTGGTTCAATGCTTATTAGTTGTCTACTGCTAAAGGTGAGCCATTGCCTGAGCCCATCAACAACATGCATCTTTGTAAATATACACCTAGCTTTTAGAGAATTTCTTTCAAAAAGTCAAAGATACAAAAAAATCAAAAAAGTCAAAAATATAAAAAAATGAAAAAAGTCAAAAGACAAAAAAGTGAAAAACAAAAAAAAAAAAAGTAAAAAATAAAAAAAATAGTCACCCTGATGAAAACCTAGCAAACAGGTGTCTTGGTGACAACAAAAAAATAAAAAAAATGGAAAAAATCAAAACAAAAATAGTAAAGAGAAATAATTCATCCAATATTGAAAACCAGTTCGGTGGTGCTTTGGATAAGTACCATGGTGAGAATTTGGCAAACAGGCACCATGTGTAGTTAGTCTATGCTCCTCCATCTACTATCACTCTATCTAATTTTCCACCTTTCGTTCATCCATTCACACATATCATCCATCCATAATTAAGCTTTGTCATCCTTCCCATGGTTTGAGAACCATTGACATTTAGCATCCTTCTCCTTTCATGACCATCCTTTGCATCCATCAATTTCCCCTTGCACATAATAAGTTGGTCTTATATCTGAATGGGGGAAATTCCTTGACATACGTCTTTATGGGATCCTACACATGGTATTAGCCTTTAAAACCATCAAAAATCCAAAAAATCATAAAACCTTGAAAATTCAAAAAAATCATAAAAGCATCAAAATCCAAAAAAAAATCATAAAAGCATCAAAATCCAAAAAAAATCATAAAACATCAAAATTCCAAAAAACAAAGTCAGAGTCAAAGTTAGAGTCCATGTCAATCCAAGTCTGATCGAACTATGATGTCTCTGCATGTATAACATAAGCAAGGCCATCAATCGATGATCCCTCGAGGTGATAGGTCAGTGAGTCCTTAGGGTTTTGTGGAGTCATATCAATTTTGGACAACTCTAGTCAAACTACGAGGTCTCTACATGTATAACGTAGGCAAGGCCATGAATCGATGAACCCTTGAGGCCCTAGGTTAGTCATTTAGGGTTTTTCGAGTCAATTGCTATCCTTAACACAATGAATCCGACACCTTGATCAAAAAACCAAATCATGCATCAACAAACAAACTATCCAACTAATCTTCAATCAAAAAAGATCAATTGTCAAATCATCAATATCAATCAAGTCAATGGTCTTATATCAAAATGGGTCATTATACAAGTTGTCTCATTTAGTCCTATTAGCTATCTTATATTAGGATGTGTCCTTCTTGAAATTATACATTGTCATTGGTTGACCTTATCATTTGCCTTGTACATGATGCGTCTTTCCTGAAAACAAGCATAGTTAATTTGGTCAATTGGTCAAATTTTTCAAATGTATCATCTTTCCTTATATAGGATATGTCTTTCCTAAAACTAGGCATAATCACATTCGTCAATCCTATCAATAAAATCAATAAAATCAGATCTTGTCAATTGGTCAATTATCAATCTTTCCTTATATAGGATATATCTTTCCTAAAACCAAGTATAATCAATCAGTCAATCAATCATTCTTGTTAAAAAAATTATCAATCAAATTCAATCAAATAATCAATCAATCGGTCAATCAAATAAATTAATCACTATCGTCAATCTCATCATCAAATAAAATCTAGTAATTTATCTTAATGGCTATTGACTTTGTTGGTTTAGTTGGTCTTATCTTTTTGATTTGTCTTTGGTCATGTTACTAGCTACCTCGAGGATGTCCCATGAAGGATTTAGAGGGGTGATGATGGATCATGATCTCTTTTCTTTTGGTTGCTGCTTGTGTTTTGTCTTAGAAAAAAGACTGGGGCAACTAGGCTCCTAGTACGAGTCGTGGCATTCCTTTTCTTTTAGACTATCTTTTTGATTCTCTATTTCTTGCAAGTGGTAACATTGCACACCTTGTTATATTTCATACCATGGTGTTTGTGATCCATTTACCATATTTGTACCACCCAATGATGATAAACATGCAAGTTGACATCTATTAATCAATAATATCCATTGGACTAACTCCATGCTAATATCCATCTTCTCCATACTAATATCCATCTCCTTTGTGCTTTCACCTCTTCTATCCGCAATCATTCTGAAGGCGTCCTGTGATACACAAAAATATCCTACATACACAATCATGTTAGAAGCATATAGGCATCATCATAAACATGTTAGGTCATCCATATTGCATTTGAAAATACAAAAAAATCCATAGATAGTATCATCATACATACATGCATACATACATCCATATAAGCATTACAAGTTAGGTCATGATCACATAGTATCATCTTGAATTCATATCTCATTGCATAAATTTTCATATATGATCATCACATTTCATATAGATCGTCCATATCCAGATCATTGCATTTACAAAAATCATATACACATCCATATTATAGCATTTACATATATCATCCACATTGCATCACATCATCTAGCATCCATAACATCATAAACCATATATCACATATGCATCCACATAAATGTAATAATCATGTAGAATCATCATACATATAGAAAAGGATATCATGTGCATCATCCATTCATCATAAAATGGAAAGGCATACATGAGCATAAAATATAAACCATCATCCATAACACATTAAAACATACATAAATACATGATCATATAGAATCATATCATAAATGCATAAAATCATAATGCCATCATCCATCATACCATATAGAAACATGCATAAGAAATAACACATCACATAATCACCACCAAAATCATGTATCTCATATATATACCAAAAAATGATAAGTGTCACATTACAATATTAGAATGATCTTAAAAATGGAGCTTGTAGGCTTAGTCAAAATACATATATATGTCAATGTCTAAAAGAACAATAAAATGAGGCTAGTCGATGCTCCCCTTGTCTCCTGATGGGGAGGGACCTATGGAAGGTGGCCTATCATTCTGTGGCTAGTGTGAGCCTGATGACCTATGAGCTGATCCTAATGGCCTTTGATAGGGAGATAACCATTGAGATACCCCATTGCTATTCTTTGATCACCTCGACTATGACCTGCTCTGACCTACTCTCAATTTGTGAGAAGCTGGGATTTCTGCACTCTAGGGGTACCTCCCTCTTGTAGTAATCCTTATAGTATCACTCAATTGAAATGGCCCTCCTGAGCTCCCATAGGATATCCACTATAAAATTGCTTCCTTTTCTCATGAAATTAGTCAAAATATACTTTGCACGCATGACCGTTCTGACAACCATATCTCTTTCAACCTGTAGCTACTGTGTCTCGCTCTGTGCTGCTTGCAACTATGCTCACAGTTGTGCAATCTAACCATCCACAGGATGGTCCTCCCACTCCATGTCCATCCTCTCTAGAATCAATATCTCCTCTAGTCCCTCATCCATAATGACCCTCTCCCTCTCCTCCTCCTCTTGGTCAAGCATCTCCTCATCTCCACCAATCACTCCCACATTGACATCTATGTCGATGTCCACTACTACCTACTCACCCTCTAGTTGTCTCTCCTCTTGATAAGGGGGTGCATATGCATGTATCTCTCCCACCACAACTAGTTCTCTAACCTCTCCCTCCTAGCGAGGGGCCTCTGATACCTGTCTATCCCTGTCTCTCCTTGGTGGACGAGGTAGACATTTGTCCCTGACTCTCCCAACCCTACCTATCCTATCTCCCCCATCATCCTCTCCTCCACCTCCTTGGCCTCTGTCATCCCATTGGTATCATCCTTGGCTCTGTACTCCTCTCTTGGGTCCCCTCCTCCATTTGTCAACTGATGTAGGTTGATTAGGATCAAAAAATGACATGGGCCTATGCTGTACCTACCAGGAATCATAATCGGGCGTGGTGCCCACATCTGCGCATCCATATGCCCAACCCCACTATATAGGTTGTAGTGCATCTATATCATACTTTGTTGTGGTCACATGAATCTATTAGCATTCCCCAAGCCCTCTGGCCATCTATAGGTCTAAACTCTATACCCATGGTGTGTTGTGTGTGGAACTGGCATGATTTTGGTAGGAGCTCTGCAACATGGTTTTCACTCTTCTCACTATTCACTCCAAATCAAAATGCACAAATGTTTAGTTTTGGAAACCTAATAAAAATTATACTTTCCTAAAATGGGATTTCAACCTACCTTGTTGGCTGGTAGTGTCAAATGTTGAAACCTAAACCTGTTGCAAATGTCCTGATGGTCCAAAATCAAATCTTTTTGCTATCAATGCACTAAATTGGCTTGTTGGAATAATTTCACATTTTTTAAAAAAGTCAAAATTTGCATTTTTTTTTTCAAGGGAGCATGGGTCTATCTCGCCTTCTTTGTGGCACGCTGGGGAATGATCTAAAAAATATTATTCTTTGACACAATGCTTAGAATCATATTATGTCAAAGAGGGGAAAAACGTAGACATTGAAAAATGTCTTGGTCTGTGAACGCCATTTTTCCACATAGTCCTATATTCTTCCTTGCATAATTAAATAATTTTAATTATTTAATTATTGTTTTTGGTCACATTCCTCTATTAATTAATTCATTTCTTGGTCTTTATTCTTCTCTGATTTATTAAATAAATTAAATATTTATTTAATTGCATCACTGACACACTTTTGTTCTAAAATTAAATGAATTATCATTTATTTAATTATTTGCTCTTCATTATTTGTCTATAGTTTGTAGTGTTAGAAAAAGTATCCCTTTTTCACACTTGATTTGGGAATAATTAATATTAAAATGAGCTTAATGTTGCCTTAATTTAGTGTTGTAATGTGTTTTACACATTCACATTAAGTTCAGGACTCCTTTAAACTAAATGGACTTAATTGTGCCTTATTTAGGGTGTTGTAATGTGTACCTTTACACTTACACACTAATCTAGGGATTTATTAATTAATTGAGCTTAATTTTCCTTAATTGGCCCCTTTAATTCAAATCCAAGCCTAATTAAATACAATTTCTGAGGGATAAAACCTAGCATTCATAAATGATATTATACAACACTTAATTTTGGAAGGTGTGTGTCCTAGGTTTGTGGCCTAGGACCCATTCGCCACATGGCGAATGGGTCCTCACTAGGTCCTAGGACCCTAATTTCACATAACATTTCACATTTCCCAAAGTGTGTCCTAGTTAAGTGAGTGAGAGTCTATTCTCCACATGGTGAATAGGTCCTCACTTAGACCTAGGACCCCTCTTTTAGATACGTTTTTGGTAGGATTTTAATGATTTCAAATCTATAATTGAATGTCGGCTTGTGATATTTGAATTTCTTGAACTCATCTTAAGTTAGGTATAAATAAAAGGTTATTCACTATGTTTCAACTAGATTTTCAAGAGTTCAAGTCCTAATAATAATCATTCACATTCAAGGAGCAAGCAAGAGTGAAGTCTTGGAGCAACATTATAGTGTTTTTGTAGGTCTTCAAGCTCATTTTGTTCTTAAGAATCAAGCATTATTGAAGAAGTGATGATAGATAGCTATGGAGAATCATGATTAATTCTAGGTTTTGGGAGAAGCACCATGAGTTTCAACCTTGAGCCTAATGACTTATTTCCTTAGTGATTCCATCTTCTATGATCATTCTATTTTTAGCCTAAAGAGAGGTATAATCAGATTTGTGACTTATTAAGGGGATTTGGGATCTCCTAAAGTAGGTCTTTTGCATTGTTCATGTTTCATTCTAGGATCCTATTCTAACACAATTGAGTAGGATTTCTTTGCATCATTAGAGATCTTAATCTTAGACAAGTTTAAGGTTAGGATTACACACACATTTCATGTTTCATATTTCTATTCATCATCAAGGTTTAATTACCAAACTTGGGGTTTGATTGAGGAAAAATCCTATCCACCAAAAAACATCAAAATTCATTTTGTAGAATATTGGTAGATCCAGATATGAAATCAGGGATTTCAAGTTATACGAAGGAATTGTAGGTCTGGAACTTCAAATTCAGATTTAGAGTTTCTTGGATGAGCCTACCAGGACCCATTCACCATAGGACGAATAAGTCCTTGTTAGGGTTTCAAGGGCAACAAGTTTCCAAGGTTCATAAGCTACAGTTTTCGATTCAAAGCCTCCTGGAAAAGTCTACCATGACCCATTCACCATAGGGCGAATGAGTCCCTATTAGAGTTTCATAAACAACAAGTTTTGAACATGTGCACAACATTCATTACTCTCATTTTTTCTAGAAAGTTCACTTTTCCCTTATGTTTTGTGATAAATTTCTTCATTTCATTTTGTGGATCTAGGTTTAGAGTTGTTTAACCATTTTAAATTTATCTCCCCAAAACACTACTTGACCTAGACCCCTGTTCTTATAGCAAAAAGAGAAATTGCAAGATTCAAATCTTGATTTGAATCACCCTTTTGGGTTGATAGTTACTTCATGGTTTGGATCTTATTTCTTGAATGAAATAGCGGAGAATAAGGTTAGTTACCCCATTTTCTCTATGTTTCATTTTTGTGAACTTGACCTTGTACAATCAAAATTTACAAAATTGGAGTCCTTTCAATCCTAGATCTTAGTTTTGCAATAGTTTGCATTAGATTTGCATTAGTTTCATTGCATTTAGGGTTCTTTCATCTTGCATTAGTGAACATTTCATTTAGAATAAATTTTCATGTTTGTATTTCTTAAAATCACTAAAAATAAAAAAAATTACATTAGATTTGAGTTTGGTTTGCATAGTGTTAACATTGAAATCATCATTCAATCATTTATATTCATATTGCATATTAAATTTAGTCACATTGTTCACCATTCCATCATAGTAAACATTTCATTTAGAAGCCTTAAATATGGAAAATCTATTATAGAACTGTCTATTACAGATCTGAAACAACAAACACAGGATAAACTTAAAAAACAAAAGTCAACTTTAACAAACCCTAATTTGGGACCCATTCACCATAGGGCTAATGAGTCCCTGTATAGATTTTCTCAGCAAAAATTCTGAGTGGTTTTTAGTCTCTAGTTTGGATTTCTATTTCTGTTATCAGATGTGAGAAGTAGTTTCCTGAAACAATTTATTGTTCATTTAGTTAAATTTTACAACATTGGGAAAGCATTTCTTGCATATTTAAGTTAAAAGTAGCATTATATTTCTGCATTTTTATTTCATTTCCAGCATTATTAAATCATTAAATACATTAGTTTACATTTTTCAATCATTAGAAAATAAAAACTAAAAACATTAAAAGCATTAAATAAAACCCTTGGAGAAAGCATAGTTATTTGATTATGTTAGATCTCTTTTTCAAAGTTATTTTATCCCTCAAGCCCTTTAGTAGTGATGACTTTGACATGTTAGATGAAGCCCTTTAGGACTTCATCTTGCAAGGTTCATCCACTAAGGCTTGTCATGACAAACCAAAACATAAAGACGTTAATGCAGTTACACCTCAACTTATCATTTACCCTCCCTCACAACAACCTCAAGTTCAAAACAAACCCGTGCTCATCCTTGAACCACCTAAAAGCAAGCCTTCACTTGACAATAACAATGCTTCATAACAAATGGGTTACAATACCATTGCTCACACATACAATACAAGGAAAAATAGGCAACAACAAAAAACTCCTATTTCATTACCTTTTCCTCAACCTATCTTGCCCAACACTCCTTGTTTACCTTCAAATAATGGAAAGGAATATGATCTTGTTGAACAAATTAAGAATACACCCGCTAAGATATCCCTATGGGATCTTATTCAAGCTTCACCAAATTACCATAGTATGCTTCAAACAACCTTGCAACAAGTTATGGTTCCTCCTAATACAAATTCAAATGATGTGGCAACGTTAGTCCAAGGAATGAATGAGGTTAATTTAGATATTGATTTTCACCAAAGAGAATTAACCTCCTTGGAAGTTCAAAAATGACATGATGCATTCATGATAATAGCCCATGTTAATCAAATCACGATAAAGAGAACCCTTGTTGACAGTGGTTCGACCCTTAATGTGTGTAGTGTGAACCTATTGGAGAAGATTGATATGGATAAGAGTGACATTATCCCTTTCTTTTTCTATCTATGGATTTGATAATCTAGGGAAACAACCGCTTGGAGTCATCACATTACCTATTAAATTTTGAAAGGTCTTATTTCACACTCTGGTGCATGATATGCCTCATGATCTTTCTTACAATCTCCTCTTGGGGAGACCATGGATTCATGAAATGAACGGAGTTCCTTCTACCCTTCATCTTGTAATGAAGTACGTCTATGACAAAAAAAATTACACACTCAAGGCCGATCCTCAACCTGAAAGTTGTTTGATTGCTAAGAAATAAGGACATGATCCTTTAAAAGCATTGAACCAAACTGCAAAAGTTGAAGTCATGAAGGAAGAAGAACATGAGAAGAACATTGATGAAGTCACTAAGTTGTTAGAAGATGATTGGAGTTCCTTAGTATTCACAACAACATTCATGGGAGAATACAAAATTATAAAAGAAACCAAAAAAAAAACATCCAATGGTAATGTAAACACAAAATTCAAAAGAAAACTCACAAGCATCTACTTCATCTACTCTAGAAGAATACACAAGATATACAACGAACTTTGATGAAATAGACTACCAACAACCACCAAACCTAAAAGAGATGGAGAAACTTTATGGAAGAGGTTATGATCTCGTAAACAACTTGGTTATAGTGGAAAAGGACCTGGAAGGAAAGAACAAGGCATCCATGTTCCTATAGAGCCTAACACACAAGAAAAAAAAAGTGGTTTTGGATATTGTCCTTCTAAGATAACACAAGCAATGAAAAGACCCTGACTCAACATCAACACTGTCATGTATAACTCTACTAAGACAAATCTCACTTTGAAGCATCCTAAATTGATTGATACAATTTGCAAAGAATCATTAGAATACTTTGAAGATGATGAAGCTTTGAAAGAAATGTAAGGAGTTTATGACAAGTCATTTAATCCTCCTAAGAAGAAATGGGTCACATGTGCTATGGTTAGTGCTAAAAAAATAGATGAAGAAAAGGAAATTAATGATATTGACAACAACAAAGACAAATACAATCTTGAAATTCTAAAAAAAAATGTACTTCTTTTGGGAGATACAACCAACATACCGATGGATATAGTTAATGACGAAAGAGTGACTCAAATAGGAAAGTTCCTTAATGAAGATGAACAAGAGGATCATGCAATATTACTTCATGAATTTCACAAATTTTTTTGCGTGGACTTATTTAGACATGCCAGGTATCGATACTAAGATAGTGACACACAACATATTTCTTCAAGAAAATGCTAAACCAGTGAGACAAAAGATACAAAAGATAAATCCTAAGATAGATTTATTGGTTAAGGCTAAGATTGAAAAGCTTCTTGAAGCTCATTTTATATGACCTGTAGATTATTCTCCTTGGATCTCGAACATTGTTGCAGTCACAAAACCTGATAATTGTATTAGGATGTGTACAAACTTTCATGATTTGAATAAAGCATCTTTAAAAGATGATATTCCCCTTCCTAATATTGACATGGTAGTAGATTCGACTACAAGACATGCTTTTTTGTCGTTCATGAATGGATTTTCTAGATATACTCAAATCTTTATCAACCCTCAAGATCAATACAAGACATCATTTACTATATCTTGGGGAACATTTTGTTGGGTAGTTATGCCTTTTGGATTAAAGAACACAGGCACAACATATCAAAGAGCTATGACATTGATATTTCATGATTACATACATAATATTTTGGAATATTATGTTGATGAAGTTCTAGCTAGATATTTAACTTGACAAGACAATGTGAATAGCCTTCAAAATATCTTTGAAAGAATGCAAAAATATAACATGAGATTGAATTCGAAAAAGTGTGTCTTTGGCATAGATAGTGGAAAACTTCTAGGTTTTATAGTATCTCACAGAGGCATTGAGGTGGATACAAAGAAAATTGATTCTATCATTAACATGCCACCTCCTAAAAATATTTTTCAATTGAGTACTCTACAAGGAAGAATTCAAGCTATTCATAATTTTGTAGCATCCTTAGCAGACCAAACATTACCCTTTACACAAATCCTTAAGAAAGAGGTTTAGTTTAATTGGAAAGAGGATTGTAAATAGGCCTTTGAGATTTTGAAAGATTATCTTGCTACTCCACCTGTTTTACAAACCACTATGTAGGACAAACCATTTATGCTTTATACAACAACATCAACCCATGCTCTCGCAACATTGTTGTCTCAACATGATGACAATGGTAGAGAACATCCTATTTATTACATTAGTCGAACCCTAATTGATTACAAGACACAATATACAACAATAGAAAAATAATGTTTGGCTCTCGTATTTGCTACTAGTAAATTAAGACATTACTTATTGAATGTAGAAATACATGTGATGACAAAATTTGATCCTTTAAAACACCTTTTTGCTAAAACAGATTTATCGAGGCATTTAGCTAAGTGGGTTATGTTGTTAACCGAGTTTGATCTTAAATTTGTCTCTCAAAAGGAAATGAAAGGACAAGCCTTGACCGACCAATTAGATGATGCTTCTTCTCCCTTAGCATTACCTAATATAGATTCATTTCTTGATGAGAATGTGTTAACTATTAAAACAAAAAAAGAAACATGGGAATTGTACTTTGATGGTTCTAAGTGTCGAATTGGCTTTGGGGTAGGGGTTATATTAATTCCTCCTTCAGGTAGGCCTATTCCCTTATCTTTATATTTAAACTTCTTATGTACAAATAACACTACAAAGTATGAAGCTTTAATAGTTGGAATACGTGCATCACTAGCATTAGATGTTAAACACATTTCTATATTTGGTTATTCCTTATTAATTATTAAACAAGTAAATGGTTCATATCAAGAAAAGCATGATAAGATCATTCGGTATATAAAGACCTCATGATGACATTATTAGATAAATTTGACTCATATATGATTGACAACATACCGCGAAAGGATAATTGACATGCAAATGCAATGGGAAGTGCTGCTTCCCTTGTATCTCCTGAAGATCCTTTTTCTGATTTCATATTTATAGTTCAAATTATTCCTAAACCATTGATAGATGATAAAATCAAAGAAGTGTTATTAACCGATACTGAAAAATCTAGTGAATGGTACACAAGGATATTCAAATATTTAAAATAAGGTACCTTTCCTAAGCCTACAACTAAGAAAACTTGAGCTTGTCTTCAAAAACTTACATCTAAGTATATAATCCTTGAATATGTGTTATATAGAAGATCATTTAATGGTATTTTACTTAGATGTCTAGCACAATTTGAAATCCCAATAGCACTTGAAGAAGCTCATGCAGGTGCTTGTGGGGGAATTTTGAAGGAAGATCCTTAGTTCAAAAATTAGTTTTCATACGATATTACTAGATACACATGGAATAAGATTGTTTTGCATACGTGAAGAAATGTCATAAATGTCAAGAGCACAAAAATTTAATTCATGCTCCTACTTCCGAGCTTTGTGCCCAAGTTCCTATTTGGCCATTCTCGGTTTGGGGTTTGGATCATATTAGAAAAATATCATCACCATCCTCTGCTGGACATATGTTTATCATTATCATAATTGACTATTTTACAAAATGGGTAGAAGTTGTTCCCCTTCATTTGACAACAACTGATGCAATATGTTGTTTCATATTGGAACACATTATTGCTTGCTTTGGCCTTCCTTCCACATTGATTTCAGATAATGGAACTCTTTTTATGAAAAATGATGTGAAGAAATTCTTGGAAACATTTCATATTCAACATCACTTTTCGATGCCATATTACCCACAATCAAACAAACAAGCAAAATTGACTAATAAGACTCTTGAAGAAATCCTACGAAAAACAATAAGTAAACATAACAAAGATTGGCATACTCAACTAACTTATGTGTTGTGGGCTTACCGTACAAGCATTATAACACCTACCTAAAACACCCCCTATAACCTTGTTTATGGTGCTTAAGCAATAATTCCCTTGGAGTTAGAGATTCCTTCATTGTGAATTTCTCTTAAAGGGCTTATCGATGATACTACTTATAAAGAGAAAAAATTGCATCAACTTGAAATGCTTGATGAACAACGTATCAATGCTCTTGAGCATCTCCAAGCTTATTCCAAGAGAATGCAACATGGTTATAACAATAATATCATCCCTTGTGAATTTAATAAAGGTGACTTGGTCTTATATGAAAATCAGTGTAATCCAACACTCTTTTGAATGAAAAAGGAAAATTCAGCCCTAACTGGTTAGGACCTTATGTAATCAAAGAAAACTATGGGTTTGGAGCTCGTGCATTAACGAAAATAGATGGTACACCCCTAAAAGAACCTATTAATGCCACACATTTGCATTGATATTACATGCAGTTCTCTCTTGAATAGTGTGTTAAAGCAGTGTTGTTAGATTAAGTAGATGGTGTTCTATTTTATCTCGCATTGCTTCATTCTTTTACAAACGATAATGGTGTGTCTTAGAGTCTAAAGTGATTGTTCAAATAGTTTGAATTGTTACTTTAGTTTCCATACTATTCAAAAGAAAATATCATGTTTTGTGTTAATTTAGATCCTTATATGCATTTAATGTTATTAGATCATAGGTGAATTTAAGTTAACATAGCATACTTAATCAAAATGTAACATCTAACATAAACTAAAAATGTTTTGTAAGATAACATAAATATTAAATCATGGAGACATTTATTAGAAATTCTTGCAAAGGATATTTATTAAATCACATTGATATTTAATTCAACACAAGATCATAAAACAATAAATGTTCATATATATCTTCAAAAATTTAAGTACATATATCAATGAATACAATGCTAATAGAGCCTGTGACTACTAGATCATTTGCACTTGGTTCTTCCTTTTTTCGTGAGATGGTGGAATGTGATGGTGTCCTGATCAAAGACCTCATAGATAGCTGTAGGCCCAACACCTCTCCTCTCATATCTGCCTCTCATATGAGTACCTCAACACGTTCCTGCTCTATGCGATCCCTCTTTGCTTGTAGCCTAGATATCTCTCTCTCCAACCTTGAGATTTCCACTCAGAGGGTGGACTTTGTCCCACTATCTAATGAACCTCGAGAGGCTTAGAGCTCATCCAACACTATTTGTAGTTCCAAAATTTAACCTATCGCTAGGTCGGCGCATCTGGCCCGACTCTCATATGTTGTCCTTGATCTAGCAAAAGCCTCAAAGAGATCTTCGTGTTGCCCTACGGAAGGTGGGGGAACATGCTCTAAGGGTAGATCATCCTCCATGCAAAGTGCAGGCATCATCTCTATAATAACATGCTTATAGAGCTCACACCACTCTTGTGTGGAACCTGCAAGATGGAAAACATAAAGGATATCAGTATACACCATCGTCATATATATAAATCATATACACAAAATTAAAGAGCGCAACGAAAACATAAATATCAAATCATCACCTAGATCTATAGTTTTCCAGTTGGAGTATAAGTGTACAACAATGTTCCCCCTCTATGTGGGAGGTGTGGATGGCCTGCTACTGCTAGCCTCCCCATGCTTGTGAGTGCGAATCTATGATGTGGCCACCACATGTGATCTAGTGACTATGTGGGGGGAGTATCTCTCTTGTCAAGGGAAACTAGACCCTCCTTTGTCTCATTGACATCCTCACTCATAGACTAGGACTCCTCCTCCTCCTTCTCATTCTCATTTGACCCTAGAAATATGTTAGGCATGGTGTCATCATCATCAATATCTCCATCTACCTACTCATCATCCCTATCCTCTCTATGACCTGGAAGAGGTTTGACATGACCTACAGGGTATTGAATGGGAAAGACATGGGCTAGCCATGCTCCAACCCATCACTCATCGTAGGCCTAAGTAGTGCCTACATCATTAACATTAGAGAGTAGGGGTACATCATGGTCCTCATCCTTTGAACCACTAATGTATACATCCTCAATAGTAAGCTAATGACTATCCCTAGGTCTCGGAGCACTCCATGCTGATCGTAGATATCTCAGTCGGGCTTGTGGTGGTACCTGAACATGTCCAAAGTGATGCATGAAATGATCATAGTAGAATGGTATCACTATGTAATCATGTCTCCCTAAAAGAAATTGGTCCTGCTGCTACCTGACTAGCTAATGTCTATCATCCGTCCACTGGAAAATCCTGAGATATGATCTCCAACAAATATCATCCTCATCTAGTCGATCAAATATAATCCGCTAGTGCAGTAAATCTCCTTCCTGCCATGCTTTCCTCAATGCATAACTAGAAGCCCATGGTAGCCCATGATTGATATGGTAGGAAATACAGTCATCCTAGTACATGATGCAAGAGTATCCTTGGTTCTTGGCAATCTTGCATCAACCAAAAATATTTTCTTTCCATTTTTTTTGTTCTTGTTCAGTTCATGTTGGTGGATTCATCATATTTTCTCACCAAACCCTGTGGATCTATGTGTACATCATGGACATGTTCATTTTCCTTATTCCAAGATTTGAGTGTGATTGGATCTTTTTTCGGAAAGTTATCGCTTCTAGATTTAGTGGCAGTTTCTTGAACCGACACCGAAATAATTTTCAAATCTAACAGTTAGTTTGATCTTGTGGATCTTTCTTGTAACTTGCAGATCTTTATGGTGTGTTTCAAATTGTTTGATGGAGTGTCCCTAACCTTAATTATAGGTCCACACTTCATCCTATGCATTCACTGAGGAGTAATTCAAATTTGAGACCGCTCTATTCATGCGCATGTTACATTTTGTTTCATTGGAGATTGTAATGATCTTTGGCTGATAGATGATTCTAGATCTCTGGATGTGATATAAATCATTGTAATAGATCATTAGAAAGGAAAAAGTGAGAAAGATAGGCTTTGATTTGTAAGATTTGAGCTCACATTAAGGAGCATATAGGAATATGATATTTTGAACATGTATCAGGCTTGTGAGTCGAATCTGTAAGCCTGGATGTTGCCGATCAATTGTAATTAAAATTTCTGTTAATGAGAATGTTTGAATCTACATTTTCCTCCATATTCCATGTTGCTTCTGTTGTGTTACTCTTGCTACATGGTCTGAATTGTTCTCTTTGAGGACCCTCCTACCATGGCTGCACCAAATTGGTATCCGAGCGAGATTCAATTCGTGAGAGATCGCCAAAATTCATGAAGTATTTTTGAAGAATTTTTGTGGGGTGGTAGACTGAGGATCCAACCTGCAGCTTCAGAGGACTTGTGTAAAGATGGTGGGAAGAAGAAATGTTAGAGGAAATGGAGTGCATGGAAATACAGACCCAACTTTAATGGAGATGTTTAGAGGAATTGCTACAGATTAGATGTAGTTGAAACGACCCAGAGGAGAGGTCGATCAGTTGATGATGTGAGTGATGAAGAGATAGAAGTACAGGAAGAAAGAGGAAGAGAGGATCAACTTGGCCTGGATCAAGGAGAAGAGAGGTTCATAAGAGCCCTAACTAGAGCAAATACCAAACCACATTTCAATCCACCGGATTATAATGGTAAGTTGGATTCAGATGAATTGCTTGATTGGATAACATAGATGGCAAAGTATTTTGATTTTGAAGGCACCACTAAAGATAAGAAGGTAAAATTTGCTTGCACAAATTTGAAAGGAAATGCATCCCTTTGGTGGGAAAATTTGCAGACAGATAGGTGAAGAAGAGGAAAAGAGAAGATAAAATCATGAGATCGGATGGTGAACAAGTTAAAGACAAAGTTTATGCCTGCAGATTATTAGATCAGTTTATTCCAGAAGTTGCAGAATTTGAAGTAAAGGGAATCAAGTGTGACAAAGTATACTAAAGAGTTCTACAAGTTGAATATCAAATCTGGACATTTGGAGGAGGAAATCAAGCAAGTAGCTAGATATGTGAATGGTTTGAGGTCGTCTATACAGGATGAGATTAGTTTGGTTAAGTTGCAGAGTGTGGAAGAATCATATCAATGTGCCCTAAAAGCATAAGAGAAGTTGAACAAAAGACATGAGCAGAGACAGAGAGGAAGAACTTTTACTAGAGGAGGAAGAGGAAATTTTGTAGATTAGAATAAAGATAAGGAAGTCAGTTAGAATGATAATTCATACCGTAGAGATGATGGAAATTCTTACCAAAGAGGAGGATATGGTGGTTACCGGAATGAGGGTTATAGAAAAGATGATAAGGATAAAAGAGTATTCAAGGGAACTTTTTTTAAGTGTGGTGGAGATGGACATAGCGCATTTGAATGCAATCAAGGAGAGACAAGCAGAAAGGAAGAGAATAATAGAACAACCTTTGTTGAGGAAGATCATGCTGGATCATCTAAGAAACCAGAAGATGGAGAAGTGTTGGTGAATAGAAGAGCATTGTGTCAAAGTGAGATGGAATAGGAACCATTGCAGAGAAAGAATTTGTTCTGAACCAAATGCAAGGTAGCTGGTAAATGTTGCAAAGTGATTGTTGACAGTGGGAGTTCCGACAACCTAGTTTCTAAAGAAATGGTGACCAAATTCAAGTTGGAAAGATTGAAACACCTGAAGCCCTATTAGATAGCATGGATTCAAGATGAGCATAAGATACTGGTAAGTGAACAATGTTTGGAAAAATTGAAGATAGGAAATTACCATGACGAATTTTTGTGTGATATCATGCCTATGGATGTATGCCATGTTTTGTTGGGAAGACCTTGGTAATATGATAGACAGGCTATTCATGATGGAAAGAATAATACATATACTATTGTTGCTAATGGGATGAAGTAGACTTTGTTGCCATTGTAAGATGTTCCTAAAGTTGAGGTTTGTACAAGTTCTAGATGGATTGAGACATGAGAACATGTTCTATGCCTTGGTTCCTTAGAAGGTTGAAGACTTGAAGCATGTAGAAGAACAATCAAAAGAGATAAAGGAGTTGTTGATAGAGTATGAGGAGATCATTTCAAATAATGTACCTGATGGATTACCACCTGTGAGGAGTATTAGTCATTGCACAGATCTGATTCCTGGAGCTATTTTTCCTAATAAAGCAGCACACCGGATGACACCTGTAGAGAATGAAGAGTTGAATAGATAGGTGCAAGAACTATTGAGGAAGGGTTTGATAAGAGAAAACCTAAGTCCTCATGTAGTATCTACTATGTTAGCACCTAAGAAGGATGGAGAATGGAGGATGTGTACAGACTCTAGAGCCATAAACAAGATCACGATGAAGTATAGATTTCCTTGCCCCAGATGGATGACATTATGGATTGTTTGAGTGGAGCTAGATACTTTACAAAGATAGATTTGAAGAGTGGATATCATCATATCAGAATGAGAGAAGGGCATGAGTGGAAGACAACATTAAAGAAAAATGAAGGATTGTATGAGTGGTTGGTGATGCCTTTTGGACTAACAAATGCACCGAGTACTTTCATGAGGCTGATGAATGAGGTATTGAAAAAATTCTTGGGTAAGTTTGTGATTGTTTATTTGGATGACATCTTGATTTTCAGTAAGAGTAGAGAAGAACATTTGCTGCATATAAGAAAAGTTTTGTAGAGGTTGAGAGAAGAGAAGTTGTTGATAAACCTTAAGAAGTGTAGTTTCATGAAGGAAGAGTTGGTATATCTAGGATTTGTGATATTTGTGGATGGATTGAAGATGGATCCTGAGAAATTAAGAGAAATTGTTGAATGACCTACACTAGATAGCATTGGAGAGGTAAGATCATTTCATGGATTGGCTAGTTTCAGTTCATTAGGAATTTCAGTTCTATTTGCAGCCCTATGATAGAAAAAATGAGAGGAGATAAGAAGGATTTTAAGTGGACATCAGGAGTAGACCGAAGTTTTGAGTTGTTGAAACAAAAAGTAACTGAGCATCTTGTGTTGGATTTACCATATTTTGATAAGGTATTTCAGGTAGACTGTGATGCAAGTGAAAATGCAAATTGAGCAGTATTAAGTCAAGAAGGAAGACCAATAGCTTATTTCAATGAGAAATTGAATGATGCTAGATGAAGATATTCAGTTTATGTTCAAGATTTTTATGCCATAGTTCAAGCCTTGAAGAAGTGGAGACATTACTTGTTTCCTAAGGAGTTTGTGTTGTATATGGATCATTAGTCCTTGCAATATTTGAATAGTAAAGGTAAGTTGAATCAAAGACACATGAGATGGGTGGAATTCTTGCAGAGTTATACTTTTATTTTGAAGCATAGGAGTGGAAAGTCAAATAGAGTTGTTGATGCTTTGAGTAGGAGAAGGAATTTACCGATAGAGATGAGAGTGGAGGTATTAGGCTTTGATGAATTAAAGAACTTGTATGAGGAAGACCCAGATTTTGTAGAACCTTGGAGAGCTTGTAAAGAACTAGTTTTGGAGGATAGAAGTCAATGGTTGGATTATTTCATTCATGAGGATATGTTGTTTAGAGTAAATCAGTTGTGTATACCCCAGAGTTCAATGAGAGATAACTTGGTGAAAGAAAAAGATAGTGGAGGATTGTCAGGACACTTTGGAATTGATAAGACAATAGCATTGGTAAGTGAGAATTACTTTTGGCCATAGATTTATAAGGATGTTAGGAAATTTATGCAGAGTTGCAAAGATTGTCAAGTAGCAAAAGGGAGTAGTCAGAATGTTGGATTGTATAAGCCTTTGACAGTTTCAGAGAGACCTTGGGAGGATATCAACATGGATTTCATACTTGGTTTTTCGAAGACACAGAGAGGTAATGATTGTATATTTGTGGTGGTGGATAGATTTTCTAAAATGGCATATTTCATACCTTGTAAGAAGACAAAAAATGCAGTACATGTAGTAGACTTGTTTTTCAAAGAAGTGGTCAGATTGCATGGATTACCTAGGAGTATTGTTTCAGTCAGAGATACAAAGTTTGTTAGTTACTTTTGGAGGACACTTTAGAAGAAGTTGAAGACAGATTTGAAGTTTAGTTCTACTTTTCACCCACAGAATGGTGGATAGATAGAGGTAGTGAATAGGAGTTTTAGGAATTTACTGAGATGCTTGATTGGAGAGAAGGCTGAAAGTTGGGATTTAGTCCTTGCACAAGTGGAGTTTGCTTACAATAATTCAATGAACAGGAGTACTGGGAAGACACCTTTTGAGAATGTTACTTGAGTTCATCCTATAGGTATATCAGAGTTGAGAACATCAATATGGAAGATAAAAGGAGTGGAGAAGCAGAAGAATTTGTAGAACATATGAAGAAAGTGCATACTCAAGTGAAGGAGCAATTGGAAGATATGAACTAGAAAGAAGATGAAAAGAGGAGACATAAGGAGTTCAAAGTTGGAGATGAAGTGATGGAGTATTTGAGGAAGGAAAGATTTCCAGTTGGCACATACAATAAGCTGAAGATGAGGAAGTTTGGACCCTATAAGATCTTGAAGAAATTTGATTCAGGAAATACATATGAAGTGGAGTTACCAGATGACATGGGTATATCACCTATATTCAACATTGCAAATCTACCTCAGTACCATGAAGAAAAATTCAATGGAGATAGTAAAGCAAAATTGGTGAATCAGTG
Source organism: Sequoia sempervirens (assembly GCA_007258455.2). Lineage (NCBI taxonomy): Eukaryota > Viridiplantae > Streptophyta > Pinopsida > Cupressales > Cupressaceae > Sequoia > Sequoia sempervirens. The sequence continues at coordinate 260,404,588 of VDFB02000017.1, read as the reverse complement.
TCCCAAACAACAATCAGATGAGACTGAAGAGATTTTGGATATCAGAGATGGGAGGAAAACTCATGGAAGACAGTACAAAGAATATCTGGTGAAGTGGAAAGGCAAAATAGTGGAGGATTCTTCTTGGATTTCTCGGGCTGAGGTAGAATATATTGGTTTTCCTTTAGCCCCAATAAAGTGAGGGACTCACTTTTCATTAACCCCGGATATCTGATGTAGGAGCATCCTTGGTTCTTGGAAATCTTGCATCAACCAAAAATATTTCTTTTTAGTTTTTTTTGTTCTTGTTCAGTTCTTGTTCACTTCATGTTGGTGGGTTCGTCATATTTGCTCACCAGAACCTACAAATCTATTGTACATCATGGACATGTTCATTTTCCTTATTCCAGGATTTGAGCATGATTGGATCTTTTTCTAGAAAGTTATCACTTCTGGAATTAGTGGTAGTTTCTTGAACTGACACCGAAATAATTTTCAAATCTAACGGTTAGTTTGATCTCATGGATCTTTCCTGTAACTTGCAGATATTTACGGTGTGTTTCAAATTGTTCCATGGAGTGTCCCCGACCTTAATTATAGGTCCACACTTCATCCTATGCATTCATTGAGGAGTAATTCAAATTTGAGTCTGCCCTGTTCATGCACATGTTACATTTTCTTTCATTGGAGATTGTAATGATCTTTGGCCGACGCAGATGATTCTAGATCTCTGGATGTGATATAAATCATTCTAATAGATCATTAGAAAGGAAGAATTGAGAAAGATAAGTTTTGATCTGTAAGATTTCAGCTCGCATTAAGGAGCATATAGGAATATGATATTTTGAACATGTTGTATCAGGCCTGTGAGCCGAATTTGTAAGCCCAAATGTTGCCGACTGATTGTAATTGAAATTTTTGTTAATGAGAATGTTTGAATATGAATTTGTCTCCATATTCTGTGTTGCTTCTATTGTGTTACTCTTGTTGCATAGTCCGGATTGTTCTCTTTGAGGACCCTCCTACCATGGCTGCACTAGTACATGTGATGTGCTCGAAGTACCATACCTACAAGAGTGTACAATGTACTACGCTGTCTAGCTCCTGGTAAACAAACCACCCTAAATCATACTATAGACATACAAGAATACTAAAAACCCAAGCATAAACAGTCTTGTGCTCCTCCATATATCTAATAATATGAACAAGTCTACCATCTAAGTCTGCTCCTCGATTGTCTAGTACTAGAGTAAGTGCTATAGTAGTGATCAAAATCCACCGGAGTAGTGGTGTCCGTGCATGTAGAAGCTATCTAAGCTCAATGTGTGGATCAACGGTCGATCATTGGATGGGCCATTGTAGATAGTATAGGATATAATATCACATCTACTTATAAGATTACTCATTTGTTGAATGTACAACCTCACCCTAGATAGGAATCTGTAGGATGCGGTGTATGTCCTCTAGGGTGACTGTCATCTCGCCCGTAGGAAGATGGAAGGTACATGTGTCAGCATTCCATCTCTCTAATAGGGCCATTAACATGGCATCGTGATACCTCATAGGTGGCATGAGGTATACCCAGAATAATCCTACATCCTATAGAAGAATGACTTACTCCTTTGACAGTTGTGTGATGGAATCGCAAAGGAAACATAATTGTTTCCCTTTGAGGTGTTGCTGGGCTCGAGGAGGAATCTAAAATAAAAAAATACATAAAATCAATCCTAAATTTTTCAATTGAATAACACTATAGTTGTTCTAAGTCACTTTACAACCAATGTGGACACTTATGCAATTTTTGGATGAGGGTCTTGGACACTTTAGATAATTCAGGACACTTTGCGCCAAGGTGGGACACTTTGTGCTAGCAATGGATGCTTTGCACCAATCTTTTATAGGGTCCTAAAATTACTAAAAAAGCATGAAAAAGTACAGTAAATGCATGAAAATGATGAAAAGGTAGAGAAAAATGCCCTCACCGTATGACGAAGCGTGCCTCATGCTACCTCATTGCAAACAACATCAAGTTTGGGAGGCTTGTAGTTCCATCAGCTCAGCATCCTAGATTACTCTGCAACAAGGTAATTTTTCAAAAGGTAAATGCCAAATGAATAGTAAAAAGTGTCATTTTCATGAGTATATAATAAACCCTAATAAATAAAGCTTATTTCATTTTAAGGGAATTTCATTCAAATTAGCATATTGGGGGCTAGAGGACTCTATTTTTGATGCTGTTTATTGCGTTGGATTCATAATTTCGCTCCTGGTCTCATCAAATGTCTATAACTATGTGGTATGGTACTTGGAAATACCCTATGATATTACTTAAGTAATTTGATGTTATTTCATATTCACCCTGATTCCATCTCCATAAAGCAAGAAAAATTAGGGGGCATACATCTATCCTCAAATTTGATTCTCCGTAGAAGTTTGATAAGAGTATTTTTGAATGAATAATGAACCTATGTTGTAGGATGTAGTCCTTAACATTGTGGTTTTGTAGGTAACTATAGGGGGGGCTTCATTCTCCCTAATGAATCCATGAGTATCCATTTTATATAAGTTTTATTTCCTTTAGCTTGCATATGCACGTAGTATCATATGGCCATTAAAATGGGGGATAAATGTAGTGTCAAAAAAACTATCCCTTTTTCACACTTGATTTGGGAATAATTAATATTAAAATGAGCTTAATGTTGCCTTAATTTAGTGTTGTAATGTGTTTTACACATTCACATTAAGTTTAGGGATATTTTAAACTAAATGGACTTAATTGTGCCTTATTTAAGGTGTTGTAAAGTGTACCTTTAGTCTTTCAAACTAATCTAGGGCTTTATTAATTAATTGAGCTTAATTTTCCTTAATTGGCCCCTTTAATTCAAATACAAGCCTAATTAAATACAAATTTTGAGGGATAAAACCTGACATTCATAAATGATATTACACAACACTTAGTTTTGAAAGGTGTGTGTCCTAGGTTAGTGACCTAGGACCCAGTCACCACATGGAAAATGGGTCCTCACTAGGTCCTAGGACCCTAATTTCACATAACATTTCACATTTCCCGAAGTGTGTCCTAGTTAAGTGAGCTAGGACCCATTCACAACATGGTGAATGGGTCCTCACTTAGACATATAACCCCTATTTTAGATATATTTTTGGAATTTTTTTAATGATTTCAAATCTATAATTCAATGTTGACTTGTGATTTTTGAATTTTGGGAATTCATCTTAAGTTATGCATAAATACAAGGTTATTTCACTATGTTTCAACTAGATTTTCAAGAGTTCAATTCCTAATAGCAAGCATTCACATTCAAGGACCAAGCAAGAGTGAAGTATTGGAGCCACATTATAGTGTTTTTGTAGGTCTTCAAGCTCATTTTGTTGTTAAGAATGAAGCATTATTGAAGAAGTGATGATAGATGCCTACGAAGAATCATGATGGATTCTAGGTTTTGGGAGAAGCACCATGAGATTCAACCAAGCCCAATGACTTGTTTCCTAAGTGATTCCATCTTCTATGATCATTCTATTTTTAGCCTAAAGAGAGGTATAAGCAGATTTGTGACTTATTAAGGGGATTTGGGATCTCCTAAAGTAGGTCTTTTGCATTGTTCATGTTTCATTCTAGGATCCTATTCTAACAAAATTGAGTAGGGTTTCTTTGCATCATTAGAGATATTAACATATCTTTGGTTACATTAGTTATAGTCTGGAGCTCCTCAATAGTAGTAGCTTTGAATTTGTATGTAGTAGGCAAGGATCTAAGCACTTTAGCTACAATCTCTGATTCTTCCAATAGTCCACCAACAAATCTGATACCACACATAAGTTCATTCACTCTTTGCATGAAAGAAGTAATGTTCTCATCATCACCCATTCTCAACATTTCATATTTCCCTTTTAGACTTTGTAACATAGCAATCTTCACATTAGCATAATCTTCATACAAAGTTTCCAACTTTTTACATATCTCATAAGCAGTCATCAGATCCATAAAATTTGTCATCTTAGAATAAGTCAAAGCAATCAACAATGCTTCCTTAGCCCTGATATTGTACTCGGCTTCCTTAATCTCATCTGTAGTAGGACCATTCTATGGAATGATATACCTATTCTTTGTAATTTTCCAGTAGGGTTCACCAATGCATCTTAGATGACACTCCATTCGAGCCTTCCATAGAGAATAATTTGTTCCATCAAATCTTAGACTAGCCTTCTTGTATGTCACCATCCCGGATCACCTCAAGTTGTTAAACTTCTTCCAAGGAACCTGCTCTGATACCAATTGTTGGAAACACAAGGGAAAACAACTGAGAGGGGGGGTGAATGAGTTGTCACATAATTTCAAACTTATTAAACTTATTAACTTTGTTCTCAAATTTGATCAATAACCATGAAATCATAAATCAACAACACACATAACACCAATATTTTTTGTGGAAACCCTGTTAGGGGAAAAACCACGGTGGAGGTTAGTCTACAAGATTATACCTTATTAAAAGTATAAAGAATAATATGGGGAATGCACATGCATTCAGGCACACTGCCTAGACCTCACTGCTCAATTACAAAAGGAAGACTCATTGTCTTACAGAGAGATTTAGATTACATCCAAAAAATTGAACTGAGAAAATAACATATGCTAATGCTTGATTACAGTTCGGGTTAAGCACATGAACACTTCTTCACACTCTGCTTCTGCCTTTGAATGATTAGGACATTATTTTCACATCTCATACACATGCACACTTTGCACACACCTTCTAATGGAATAAGCAATCGCTTATATATATCTGCAACAAGAAATTACATTGCTACATGTTGGCCTCGATAAAATAATAAAATCAATATAAACTGTCGGCCCAAAAACATTAAAGATTATTAATTCGAATCAACCAAGGTCAGAAAAAACATAGTGGAGACCCAAAATAAAATCCTCAAACATGAAAAATACTTCAAATAATTATTCCTTGAAGATCCACAACACGCTACAACACCCTGTTGGCCATGAACATGAAAAACATGAACATGCAAGAGAAAATCTCCAATCATGAGCACCACGATCAATGCGGACACGCAACACTGATAGATCATGATCTAGAAACATCCACAAACATCATGAATCACTAGAGAAGCATCCACAACAATTGAACTTACTAGAATCACACCATCTTCATTCAAGAACACCAACTGAAGCAATAGAATGATTGTCGGAACATAACTTCTCATAACTCGATCAAATCTTCACACGGATCTCTAAAACTTAACATGGATAAACTAGATATACTCAACAAGAAACCCTTTAATCCACAACCACTGATCATCAATGTAGTGAACTAATCAACTGACTGAACTTCACTTCACCACTGACAACCTACGACTTACTTTATTACAATTTTCTCAATATCCTCGACATATACAACTTCTAAAAAATTAATGCCAATAGTGTTGACATCAATGACAACCACATATCAACAACACAACCACAACATCCAACAATCTCCCCCTTTGGCATTGATGGCAACACATGATGTGACAAACACCATCAACGCAACTATCTTTAGCACTTTTTCCCCCTTAGGTTCTGACTCTTTTCTCCTCAACTCTTTCACACTACTCTTCTCCTCACACGATTCTTCTAAGATAATTCATAGTTTCTCACATGACTCTTCTTCCCCTTTGACATCAATGAAAAATATCTCTTTTCTCCACACAAGCTCTGAACCACATATTTGCACATCTGACTACTCCCCCTGAGTAGCAACCAACACAATATCAATCTAGATCATGATATTACTATGAAATGCACAGATTGATGCAAGTCAATGCATCTTAATTATGATTGGGAGGGGTAATCACCCCTAACTTCCCTATGAGATACTCAAAAGTATCCTTAGGCAACGACTTTGTAAAGATATCTACAATTTGTTCCTTAGTAGGCACATACTCCAATTTAACTTCTTTTTCACTCACCTTCTCTCTTAAAAAGTGAAACTTGATAGATATATGCTTGGTATTTGAATGCAACACTGGATTCTTAGAGATGTTAATTGCACTTGAATTATCACATAATATAACAATAGGTTCATCATACACAACTCTGGTATCTTTCAACATCTACTTCATCCACAATACTTGAGTACAATTGTTAGCAACAACAATGTATTCTACCTCTATAGTAGATAAAGAAATGGCATTCTGCTTCTTACTTAACCATGAAATAAACTTCTTACCCAAGAAAAATGCACCACCACTAGTACTCTTTCTGTCATTCACATCACCTGCCCAATCAACATTAGTAAAGGCACTCAAAGTAAGATCATCATCTTTAGGATACCACAGGCCAAAATCAACTATCCCCTTCAAGTATCTGAAAATCCTCTTCACAATAGTCACATGGGATTCCTCAAGATCAACTTGAAATCTTGCAACAATACATACAACATTCATGATGTCTAGTATAGTTTGAGTCAAATAAAGCAATCCACCAATCATTGATCTGTCTCTAGTTTTATTTTCTTTCGAGAATCATCATCTTGTGTCAACTTGCATCCGATCACCATAGGTGTACGAACTGGCTTTGAATCTTCCATACCAAACTTCTTTAGCAATTCTCTTACATACTTGGACTGAGATATGAAGATCCCTTTATCTAACTGAGTAATTTGTAATCCCAAAAAGAATTTCATCTCACCAATCATAGACATCTCAAACTCATTCTACATCTCATCAACAAACTTCATGCACAAACTATCATCTCCTCCAAAAATGATATCATCAACAAAGACTTCAACAATCAAATATTTATCATGATCAATCTTGAAATATAAATTACTATTAGCAGTACCTTTATTGAATCCAAGCTTTAGAAAATACTTGTCTAATCTGGCATACCATGCTCTTGGGGCTTGCTTAAGTCAATACAATGCTTTTTTTAATCGACAAACCATATCTCCCTGACCAGTCAATTAAAATCCATCAGGTTGCTCAACATACACCTCTTTTTCCAATTCACCATTTAAAAATGTTGACTTGACATCCATCTGATAAACCTTGTAGTTTTTGTAAGAAACATAAGCAAGAAATAGTCTCACATCTTCAATCCAAGCAACAGGGGAAAAAGTTTCTTCAAAGCCAATTCCTTCCATCTAAGAATATCATTTACACACCAGTCTTGCTTTGTTTCTAACAACTTCACCTTGCTCATTCAACTTGTTTCTAAAGAACCATTTAGTTCCAATTACATTTTTGTCCTTAGGTCTAGGAACAAGAATCCATGTATTATTCTTCTCAATTTTCTATAGTTCTTTTTTCATTGCCTCCACCCAATGTTCATCTTTTCATGCTTCATTCAAACTATTGGGCTCAGTCTTTGAAATCAAACATTATTCTTCTACAATTTTTCTCCTAGTTTGAACACCTTTTTTCTTATCACCTATAATCTAATCTTCTGAATGATTTAGTCTTACATACCTTAGAGTCTTAGAATGTTCTTGAAATTTTGGCTCTTGTGATATCTCTTATGCACTTTCATTAGTTCCTTCCTCTTGATTTACTTGATTCACTGGAATGATCTGAACTTGATTTTGAGTCTAAACTTGCTTTCCTGTGACTGAATTGTTATTTTGATTGTTTGAATCATATCCATAGGTTCTGGATGGTCTAGTTATGTCTTCATCAACCTTGACATTTGCACTTTCAACTACTTTCCTCAATCTCTTATTGTAGCACTGGTAGGCCTTACTCTTAGTAGAATAACCAAGAAAAACTCCATCACTTTTAGCATCAAAATTTCCTATATCTTCATCTCTTCTGATATAGCATTTACTCCCAAAGATTTTGAAGTATCTAATAGTAGGCTTGTGACCAAACCATAACTCAAAAGGGGTCTTACCAGTATCACCTTTGACTTGTACCCAGTTGAGAATGTAAACAAAAATACTCATAGTTTCTCTCCAATAGATATGAGGAACATTTCCTTCCAACATCATAGTCCTAGTAGCATCTTGAATTGTCTTGTTCTTCCTTTCCAAAACTCCATTTTGCTAAGGGGTCTGTGGGGAAGATGATTGTCTCTTTATCCCATGCACTTCACAAAAAGAATTAAACTCATGGGAAGTGAATTCACCACCTCTATCTGATCTCAAACATTTAATCTTCAAACCTATCTTTGTCTCAACCATAGCCTTAAAAATCTTGAATTTCTCTAGAGCTTCAGATTTCTCCCTTAAGAAAGTAACCCGCATCAATCTAGAGTAATCATCAATAAGTAACATAAAGTACCTGTCTCCTTGTAAACTTATGACTCTATAAGGACCACACAAATTAGTATGAACAAGCTCCAATACTTCATTTTAACAATGTTGTTTTCTTCGAAATGAAATTCTAGTTTTCTCCCCTAACTGAAATTCCTTGCATATAGTATTAGTAGGCTTTACCAACTTAGGAATATCTCTCACTGCCTGAGTAGAACTTATCTTGATAATATTGTCAAAGTTTACATGACACATTCTTCTATCCCACAACCAACTTTCATCAACTTCAGCAATCAGACAACTTTTACCAGTAGCATTTAGGTGAAAGATGTTACCTTTTGTTTTTGTACCTAAAGCAATCACATTTCCAAAATTCCCCAATATTTTGCACTTTCCATTCTTGAATTGAAGATTGTATTCCTTGTCAACCATCTGTCCAACACTTAAAAGATTATGCTTCAAACCTTCCACATAAAGGAAATCATCAGTATTATTCTTACCATAAAGAGAAATACATCCTCTGCCATAGATTACACCTACTTCGTCATCACCAAATCTTACAACACCACCCTCATACTTTTCCAGGCTCACAAATGTGCTTTTATCACCTATCATGTGATGATAGAATCCACTGTCAATCACCCATTCATACTTTTCTTCAACTATGGCCACTAGAGCTTTCTCCACATTTGAGCAACTAACAGATTCAATAGGGTCTGGATCATTTTCCTTGATAGCAATAAATACCCATTCATCTTCACTTACACTCCCTTTATCAGATTCATCATTTGTCACACCTTCATCAACATAATAGCACTTTCTTTGAAATCTAGGCTTGTTAGGTCTTGGATTAGGAACTCTTTTTGGACACCTTGATGCAAAATGACCTATCTTATTGCAAGAAAAACATTTAATAGGAAATTTTCCTTTATACTTACCTTCTCCTCTAGCTTCCCTTTTGACAATAAGCACTTCAAGCTCCTCTAGTTTTCTCTCCTCTTCTTCAATCTCTCTCATTTCCTCCTCATACTTGAATAATTTTCTAGAAGAACTTTCTCCCAGATCATATCTCTATTTATCTCTACTAGAAGTAGTAGCCTTGAATGTAAATTCTATCTTAGGAAGAGCATCACCAAATTCACTCAACTCAAAAGCAGTAAGCTTACAAATCAACATATCTCTAGTTACATTAGTTACAATCCAGAGCTCCTCAATAGTAGTAGCTTTGACTTTTCATGCAACAGGAAAGGATCTAAGCACTTTAGCTACAATATCTAATTCTTCCAATCGTCCACCAACACATCTAATACCACACACAAGTTCATTCACTCTTTGCATGAAAGAAGTAATGTTCTCATCATCACCCATTCTCAACATTTCATATTTCCCTTTAAACTTTGCAACTGAGAAATATTCACACTAGCATCACCTCAATACAAAGTTTCCAACTTTTTCCAGATCTCATAAGCAGTCATCAAATCTATAACATTTGTCATCTCAGAATCAGTCAAAGCACTCAACAATGTTTCCTTAGCCCTGATATTGTACTCAACTTCCTTAATCTCATCTATAGTAGAAGGACCATTATGTGGAATGATATACCTATTCTTTGTAATTTTCCAGTAGGGTTCACCAATGCATCTCAGATGACACTCCATTTGAGCCTTCCACAAAGAATAATTTGTTCCATCAAATCTCAGACTATCCTTCTTGTATGTTGCCATCCCAGATCACGTTAGGTTGTTAAAATTATTCCAAGGAACCTGCTATGATACCAATTGTTGGAAACACAAGGGAAAAAAACTAAGAGTGGGGGTGAATCAATTGTCACAAAATTTCAAAATTATTAAACTTATTAACTTTTTTCTCAGATCTGATCAATAACCATGAAATCATAAATCAACAACACATCAGAAACACACATAACACCAAGATTTTTTACGTGGAAACCCTATTAGGGGAAAAACCATGGTGGAGGTCAGTCCACAAGATTATATCTTGTTAAAAGTATAAAGAATAATATGGGGAATTCACATGCATTTAGGCACACTTCCTAGAGCTCACTGCTCAATTACAAAAGGAAGACTCACTGTCTTACAAAGAGATTCAAATTACATCCAGAAAATTGAATTGAGAAAATAACATCTACTAATGCCTGATTACAGTTCTGGTTAAGCACATGAACACTTCTTCACACTCTGCTTCTACCTTTGAATGATTAGGAAATTATTTGCACATCTCATACATAGGCACACCTTGCACACACCTTCTAATGGAATAAGCAATCACTTATATATATATCTGCAACAAGAAATTACATCGCTAAATGTTGGCCTCAATAAAATAATAAAATGAATACAAGCTGTCAGTCCAAAACATTAAAAATTATTAATGAAAATCAACCAAGGTCAGCCACAACATAGTGGAGACCCAAAATAAAATCCTCAAACAAGAAAAATACTTCAAATAATTATTCCTCAAAGATCCACAACACACTACAACACCCTGTCAGCCATGAACATGAAAAACATGAACATGCAAGAGAAAATATCCAATCGCGAGCACCACGATCAATGTGAACATGCAACACAAATAGAGCATGATCTAGAAACATACAAAAACATCATGAATCACTAGAGAAGCATCCACAACAACTGAACTTACTAGAATCACACCATCTTCATTCAAGAATACCAATTGAAGCAACAAAATGATTGTCAAAACACAACTTCTCATAACTCAATCAAATCTTCATGCGAATCTTTAAAACTTGACATGGATAAACTAGATATAATCGAAAAGAAACCATTTAATCCACAACCACTGATCATCAACGTACTAAAATAATCAATCAACTGAACTTCACTTCACCACTAACAACCTGCAACTTACTTTATTACAATTTTCTCAATATCCTCAACATATACAACTTCTAAGACATTAATTCCAATAGTGTTGACATCAATGACAACCACATATCAGCAACACAACCACAACATCCAACAATAATTCCCATTAGTATCAAGTTAGTGTAACATTAACCTTTATGATATGTATAAGAGTGTCCTCATATAGGCATACAATTTGAATTTTACTAAGTCAGGCTCAGGATGAGAGATTGGTTTGGACTACTCATGAGTGATGATCATTTAAGGGATAGGAGGGGGATTTAATTGTTATTATTTCCCACACTTTTTGTTCATATATCATGGAAAATTATTATTAGCTTGATTACCTCCTAACTATTTAGGAAAGAAGGTCCATATTCTTATATATTCATGGGATTTAGTTGTCCAATAAGTATAGTAGGGAAAAGTCTTCACATGGGGATTGACATCATAACATTTTTGTATCATTATATTTATCAGATTGCATGTTGCAAGGCCCTATATTTCAACCATAATTCCTTGATCATGGGGTGGATTCTTGATAATATTTGGCTTTATTAGAGGGAAATACTAGGGTTAGACCCTATATTTCCTTGAGCTATCAAATAGTAGATATTGGGGTCATTTGGTGCTACTATATGCATAGTGGCCTCTCTAAGATACACAAACATGATTTTAGTCCCGTATATAGAGATGAAGGAGAGGTGGGAAAGCAATGCCATGAAGTGAGCCCATTGTATAGAGGTGACCATTATGACAGACATGTATGATGTTATTGAGACTCACCTAGTTTATTGAGTCCTTTATTAGTTGGAGAAGATTTTCCAAAGGATTTACCTATAGTGGCCCCATGGTACATGTTAATTTAGGATGTGGTGGAGGTTGAGTGAAGGACGCCCTAAGTGGACCTCTCTCATAATAGGAGTTCCTATTGTACAATTATTATGGGCATAGTGTTGATGGTTAAAATAACACAACAAACATTAAGAAAAATATTTCTAACTACTTCTCTTGAAAAAGATAACTGATACTAAATCACCTATCTTCCAAGGTCTCGATAGTTGGTTCACAACTGTGCCATATCACCCAGTGGTCAACATGACTATAATGTTCAAGGGACCTTTGCTGGTTAAAAGGTAACAAACTAATATTTTCAAATATTTCAATTGTAGATTTAATAAAGAAACATAAAAAGATACATCACGAGTTTTAGAATAGAAAAACGAGAATAAATATCATTCTCATATCTAGACATGCAATTTTGTAATAAGCTTCTTAAAAAATCAATACCAATGAATAAAAAAATTCATAATTATTTATGCAATCATATACATTCATAGTGCATATTTAATAAGCGTACTTGCAATTTATGTTTTACTAGAATTAATTAAAAATATATTTAATTAACTCATCACAGATTCTGCAGATCAACAAATAAAAGAGAAATACCATTCATAGATAACACAATTGATAATTTTAAGTCTTTCTTCTTCTATTTATTTCCATCAAATAAGTTGTATTTATGTCCAAAAAAATTCACTAGTGCACGAAAAACAATTGTCTTTCATGTATCCACTAAACTTAAGAAATTGTTGTAAAAATTAACTAACTGCATAAAGTTTAAAAAATCTCTGACATAAGGTTGCAAATCTAACTTCAATTTTTTAACCTTTACAATAAGGAGAATTATTTAACTTATAGAAAATAAAAAAATTGTAATCTCCTTCTAAAATCCCGATCCACAAAAATAGGATTCCCAGATCCACAATTGTAGGGACATCCAAGTTCAACAAGAGTCTCCACTTTGTCAAAATTGTCGGTGTACAAGGACTGACACTTGTTTCTTGGCCTTCCAGAGATGATCTGTAGTTAACTGCTGCAAATAGGACACCTAGGAAAAGTTGAACTTTGTTGATCATATTCTATTTCAAAAATGGAATATTCCTTTCTTTTACTTATCATCTTTCCTAGGAAACCCATGATAATAATCAAAATTATTGTAGATTTTCTCTAGGACCTCATCATCAAGTTCATCCACCCATTCTACTTTAAACTTTTATTGTTCAAAATATTTTGTAGATTCTTTAATAGCCTCATTTATTTGGCTGATGTCTCTTGAAGCCAATTTAGTGTTAGACCTGATGGTCATCAATTCATCTAACAGAGACTCATCAAGACCATTTCCTTTCTTTATTAAACCTTCTAGCTAGTTATTCCATTCTTCCTTTGTTTTCTCCAAAAAGTCTAACTCATGAGTTGGCTGGGAACTTGATGTTTTCTTGGTGGTAATACAACCTACAATCTGCTCAAATATTAATGTTTGATCCCACACCTCATATTGAGCTCTGAGAAAAATGACTCTATGTTCGATGTCTTGGTTCCCAAAATTGAAAATTACAAACCCTAAGAGTATTCTAGGCTCTATGGTTAGGTTTAACAATGTTTTGGCCAATGAACAAAATTAACCAATGCGGTTAGAATTCCCTGCTCTTTAGGTTCTGCTAGACCTAGGTGGGTGTACCTTGACTGTTAAGCAGATTGAATTTGTGGAATTTGAATTATCCTTTTCCCTATCTACTCCAATTTGGCATAAATGTTTGAAATAGATAACTTGAATGCTAAACTAACTACTGTTTCTAACTGCTACTCCTACAATTGAAAACTGGAAAAGTGTGAATGAAGCTTTTATGAAATGTAGTTTTAAATGAAATTGATCAGTGCCTTATCCTATTAGGTAATGGATTCAAGATGTATATGATGTATGTGTCCTACTTCTCGCTTAACTCAATTTTTTTAGCACTTTCAGAGGATTATACCTTGTATAAACATGCAAGGTTATCAGTTACAGGCTCTTCTTACTAATCCCAATGATATCTCCCCAGGTTACTATGACTAATTGAAAGGATTTTAATTCTTTCTTTGAAGGAAACAAATTAAGATGACTTATTTAAAAGGATTTTAATTCTTGAAAGAAACCAATTAAAAGGAATCACTTAAAAGGAGTTTAATTCTTTCTTACAGAAACCAATCAAAATGAATCACACAAAGGCAACAAATGTGTCTTGACAAACTAAATGTATGCTTGATATATTCAATTTGAATAACAAGGAAATACCACTCTGGAGACAACCAGATAACATCTATGAATTAATATCAACAAACAATTGAACACCATAATTTCGGCCACCAAGTTAAATTTTCTTCTCCATTAATTACTTCAAAATATTTTATAATATATCAAAAGTCTTTTTCATGCGTTCTATTATGTAATGGCTAGATGATGATCTATCTACTATCTAATGCAACTGATCTAACTGATTCTCTTTTCTTTTGATTTTATCTTACATATATACTTTGTATTCTTAGGGTTATGACCCTTCACATGCCCATCTAGTGCAACTTTTCATTACATTGATTTTAAACAAAAATGTTTAATTTTAACCTTCATTGTCTTTGCATGCCTATGAAAATTAATCTTGATTATTTAAGCTTCTTTTTCCAACAATTGCATTTTCACCTAATTTGAAAAATACTCTTTGGGTAAAAACAATTACCCACTCCATGATTTTTATATCCTCTTAATTCCCCTAATGAAAATATTTCACTCCCAGGTGAAAATATTTTAAAACTACATTTTATGTTACTACCACACAAAATAATATCATGTTGTGATTCTTATTTAATAAATATTTACTTTGCACATTTATTTTAACATTTTAACCCCACACCAATTTTTATTAAATCCAACACTTGTGAATTTATTTTACCACATTTTATGCTTCCATCAGTATTTTGAAGGGACTTATTATTTTGTTCCACTAATATTTATTTCTCTCCCCGAAAACATTCCTTAAGTATACTTTCTTCCTATTTTCACGATTTCGAAGGGACATCAAAATTTCTCACTCCAATATTGAGTATTCCTCCCGATATAGGTTATTTCTTAGTAGGACCTGATAACAAGCATGGGCTTGACAAGCGATGCCCAAGATGCATCAATTATCTTCAACATATTATGAGCCTTGGCTGCAAATGCAAGCATGCCTGTTGACAAAGTAAGTAATGATCTATGCCTTGATGGAGGTAAACTACTAGTTAGATCAATAGAAATAACCCTTCGAGAAAAGGAAATTTGAGAAGATCGGATAATTGTGCAATGATTTGAGTTCTTCATTTTGTGAAAAGAGCAACTTCAAGCTGGAAGTATGCACCATTACTTCAAAGTTAGCATGCATGTTATCAGATAAGTTTTATTGAATCTAAAGTGCATAAAGTAATTGAATTGCGTGATCACCAAAGATCCTCATTGCACTCATATCATTCACCATTGAGCAACTTTAAATTGCTTGCATATCAAGAACATAAATATTAATGCTATAAAACCTAGTGGGGAAAAACCATCTTGCCTCCATTTTTCCTTGATGCTATTCATTGCAGAGAGTAATGCATTATAGTGTTGTACGTAAAACATCTGGAGGGAAATTATTTTCCAACATTTTTTCAACAACCCTGTCAATTCTCTCTAGTTTCCCTTCTTTACACAGACCACATACAAAGACATTGTATGTTGCAAGATCAAGTGTACAATCACTCCTAGGAATCCTGCTTAATATCTTCTTGGCCTTCCCCTAGTCACACCTTTCAAAGTTAGCATGCATAAAGGTAGTGTAAGTTGTGATATTAGGGGTACAACCCTCTTCCTTCATTCGGCTCACATATTCCATAACATTATTTGTATTACCTGATTTGCAGATCCATTAACTAATGATGTATAAGTAGTAGCATTAGGGAAAATTCCCTTGAAAGGACAGTCTCCTTTATTGCACTATTGAACGTCATGCTGGAAAATCATATCACTGTCACCTATTTGATGATTGTACTCTCTTTTTCCAAGCTACTACCTTCTTTTGTTCTCCATACCACTGTTCAAAAAGATCCTTCTCTCACCTCAGACCTATTAAAGGTCTCATTATGACTTTCTTTTGGACCTTGCTCTTAAAGTAAATGGAAATTATAGCATGTAAATAACATATCTCATATTGTATCTTTGCTATATGGTTAACAATGAACATTTGGCTAGTAAAAACCTTCTCTAAGTTTTCTTTTATCATAAGAAAAAACACTATAATTTTTCCCTGAGCACATCTCATAGTTTCAAGGCACATCTTGTGGATAGTTCAATCCATGAAAATTCCTTAAAATTCTATGAACCCAACTGTCCCTTTTGAAATGATGATCATGCTTCGAAAGGGACTCTCATTACTGTCCTTTCATTTACATGAGCACTGCCAATGCTTTTGTCATTTATTATGGCATCTTCATGGGGACTGAGTGTCCTTTTCAATTCAAGGTGATTTTCATTCATTGAGATAACCTTTATCACTGTCATATGGATCTTAGCTAGGTTTTTTCATGATCAAATCCCATGCTTAAATAATTATCAAAAGCTATGCAAATTATGACTTGATAGTTATCCCACACGAGTACTGTCATTGCATCATTAAACTATAACTATCCTATATTTGATGTAGGACTATCCTTATCTTTTCCTTTTCTTTGATGTTTTCTTTGATGGTGACTTATGACAGTCAATAACCATTGATTCTTGTGACTTCCCTTTTTCCCTAAGACTCAACATTATTGGTGTGTCTTCCATTATTTTCTCTCATCTTTTTATTCATTTCTCAAATTCTCAATATAAAGCTTTCACACATAGGATATGAATCTTGATATCATCATCACTAGAATATTTTATATTTCTCTTTCCTTTTAATTTCCATAAGCATAGTTTATTGTGATTTATCTTTGAATTCATCCCGAAAAAATATTCATTATGTAGACCTTGTATCTTTGAAATGCATCCCAAACTTGCATTGTTGATCAAAATAGGTCAGATGGTCTCCAAAATCACCTTGGAAAAGTGATCAAACATTGTCCTAGAGCCACGAAAATACACTTCCATGTTGATTGATGATATGGGAACATGGTTTCCAAATAGATTTTCATGAAGTAATCAGGATTGCAAAATATTAATGTTCAAAGTAGCTCACCTAGTATTTTCTGAAATTGCACCTGTCAAGTACCATTTGGAACCAACCAACTCACCATCTTGAAAAAATAGTAGATATTTTCCTTGGAAGCTTCCATTTGGGGAATTAGTTCATCTAAGTCAAATGAAAATGTGTGCAAAAGAGATTCTCACCAATCCACTTCCTTGAAAAAATATTAAATGTCAAAGTTGACCCCTCTGAAGCTTTCTGGAAATGCAGTCATCAAAACTGTGTAAAATATCATTTGCTTTTGGATTTGAAAAAATACCAAACAAGATGCTAAGACTTTGAAAGTTGACATGAATGTATATTAACATGGGGAAAATTTGAAACAACAATCAGTTCATCATGAAATATCCAACTCATTTATATTTGTCTTCAAAGTTGACCTCCTTGGTAGATCTAACACTATGTTGACAACAAACTCTTCTAGAACCCTCCAACTTGATGCTTCAAAACCATGTCAAATCTGATCATAGGAGGCTAAAATTGAACATACACACTAACATATGGTAGATCAACATGCTTGAAAAGTGATTTGACATGAAACTGAACAGGCTTTAAGTTGTGATTTTCAAAGCAGGCTATTGGGACATGTTTCACAAGTACTTTTTTTGAGTGCTGCAATCAACTTTCTCATCATGGACCCTTTAAATTTTTCCAAAATTTGAAGGTTACAACAATGGATCTGTCTGAGGATGTATGCCCCCTATGGGCATAACAAGAATTTAGATCTTTGGGGAGCAAATTGAGTGTCTTACTCATTAGGCAGTATAGTCAAAGGTCACCTCTGCCCATGATTTGTTATGGTTTGAAATTCAAACTATAAATGATGGCCCAAGGCCATCCAAAAAGAAAGGCTTGCACTTACCTCTATCATATATCTTATTCTGATTTGATCTCATCAAAATCCACTTGAAGATATTTATGCAATTTTTTGTGGTATATCCATTGTCATCGGAAACTTTTAGGAAAACACAATGTTCCACTTTTCCCATATTTCCTTTACCATTATGCAATTCTTAATTAGGCATAATCTGAAAATTTTCATCATCATGTGATAAAATATTTCCATCTTCATCATACAAAGAATATTCACTTTCAATGCAACATCCTTTATTATTTCGGTCACTTTTATGCATCATGAATTGATCTCCTAGCTGATTTGAAAACTCAAAAAAACTCATAGTCCACCCTATAGCTAAGATCATTAGGTCCTTTTCCATTATAATTTTGCATGGAAAATATAAAATCATCATAGGTCCATTGATGCAATCTAGGCAAAGAACTTCTAGCTGTATGGGAATCAAAACAATTATAACCATCTATGTTATTCATTCCATCATTTGAATGCTTCTCACATGGGTTTGAGAAATCTACCATATCAACATGCTCTAAGACAACTTGGTTCAAGAATTTTTCCATCTCTTTTATATCACTTTCATCACTGTGAAAGCTATTCTTGAGATAACATTCATCCTCATTAGGATCAACGTCACAACAATACTCGAAATCATTGGATAATGGTATATTAGAGTCAACGTAGTTATTTCCTTCACTTGGCACATCATCCCATTCTCCATTTGAAAGTGTTTCATCCTCATCATAGAGTGGATTAAAAAATACATGAAAATCAAGCTGATACACCTTGGAAAGATATCATCTAATTTTTTTCTATATTTCATCATATAATGGGTTTGAAAAAAATTAAAAACCATTTTCAGGAGTACATACTTCTT
Organism: Sequoia sempervirens; assembly: GCA_007258455.2. Taxonomy (NCBI): domain Eukaryota; kingdom Viridiplantae; phylum Streptophyta; class Pinopsida; order Cupressales; family Cupressaceae; genus Sequoia; species Sequoia sempervirens. The sequence goes on along the minus strand of VDFB02000017.1, from coordinate 260,385,668 downwards.
CTTCATCAATTGTGTCATCATGGTACTCAGCTATCAATGGATGTGTTTTTTGTTCACTGCTAAGTGGACATGGTTCTTCATTTAATTCATTACTGATGCACTCCTTAGGTATTGTGTCCTCAACAACATCTTCAATATTGCAATCCTTCTCCAAGGTGAAGAATTGGTCTTCCACAATTTCATCTTTACTCCAATCTAGAATATTATTGTTGAAATTTTCACTTGCACATGTTTCCTCTTTTGGTTGTATTGTTTGATCAATTTTTCCATATTCATTAATGATATCACCATTAGATTCAACATTGATAGCATCCTCACACCTGATTCTTTCTATACCATAAATCCATTCATACACCTGCCCAATAGTAGCTGGGTTCAATGATTTAAGCAAATGAACTAAATCAGGGTCATATATTCTCATGAACAACTTAGTGCATACAAATTCATCAGGCCTAAAATTAAAAGGTATCTTCATATAGATATCCACCATTATGTCTGCTTAGGCCAAAAAATGCATCTAAGAGACCTTGACTTCTTTCTTGAATATGTAAATACTCATCATTTTTCTCCTCAAATTCATGCATGAATTCACTTGCAAGTTCATTCCATGAAGTTATGCAATGCATAGGAAAGATAGAAAACCAAATTTTAGAAATATTTTCTAATGTTCTCACAAAAAGTTTCATGATAACATCCTCTTCACTGATTTGACAATTTGCCATTAAGTTAATGAATTTCTATAAGTACACGCTTACTGATTCTGATTCATATCCATTAAATTTTGGTAAGAATTTTTTTACATTCAAATGGATAGGATGTGGGTACCCTTGAATGTTTCTGAAATCAAGTGGTTTGTATACTTCAAGACAAAATAACCTCCTCTAAGAGTATAAATGTGGTTGATGTGTTTCTTGCTGCAGGCTTTGATTGACACCTCCAAGAGGGCTGATATTGTTTTGCATATTTGGATGAGCTTGGGATTGGTATTGTTCAACATACTTATTATATTCCTAATATTGGTAGCTCACTAATCTTTGATCAAGAGGGATAGGATAATCATTTATGTGATTTGAGGCTTGTGGTGCATAAATGTCTTGTTGTACATGATGGGCACTTTCATTGTCATGAGGCACTTTTGGGGTCCAAGGTCTACTTGTATTCACATACTCAACCTAATTAGAGACTTGTATATATTGTGATGGATCTAAAGTAGGTTGGATACCGTACTTTAGCAGCTCTTGATCCAATTCTTCCTCTTTTTTTAACAACTCTCGTATCTCAAGTTCTTTTTCCATCTCTTGATACATACTTTAGGTTGAAATTTGTAGTAGCCTTTAACCTTTATTTTTGACTAAAATGATGTTGATGTTCGAAAATGTCTATGCATTCTTTATCAGGTTCCTTTTAAGAGAGTCACCACCTCTTTTCAAAAGAGGAATAAATTTTATCTTTCCAGGTCCTTCTTGCCAACAGAGTTACCAATCCGTGCTTGAATTCAAAACTTCACTAAATCTTTAATGAAATGGTCTTCAACAAGGATTCTAAATTACTCCCCCACAAAGTCGCCAATATGTTGTTTCCCAAAATTGAAAATTGCAAACCCTAAGAGTATGCTAGGCTCTATGGTAAGGTTTAACAATGTTTTGGCCAATGAACGAAATTAACCAATGTGGTTAGAATTCCCTACTCTTCAAGTTCTGCTAGACCTAGGTGAGTGTACCTTGACTATTAAGTAGATTGAGTTTGTGGAATTTGAATTATCCTTTTCCCTATTGACTCCAATTTGGCATATAGGTTTGAAATAGATAACTTGAATGCTAAACTAACTACTGTTCCTAACTTCTACTCCTACAATTGAAAACTAGAAAAGAGTGAATGAAGCTTTTATAAAATGTAGTTTTGAATGAAATTGATCAGTGTCTTATCCTATTGGGCAATGGGGTCAAGATATATATGATGTATGTGTCCTACTTCTAGCTTAACTCAAATTGTTTAGCACGTTCAAAGGTTTATACCTTGTATAAACGTGCAAGGTTATCAGTTACTAGGCTCTTCTTATTAATCCCAATGATATCTCCATAGGTTACTGTGACTAATTGAAAGGATTTAATTCTTTCTTTGAAGGAAACCATTTAAGCTGACTTATTTAAAAGGATTTTAATTCTTGAAAGAAACCAATTAAAATGAATCACTTAAAAGGAGTTTAATTCTTTCTTATAGAAACCAATCAAAATGAATCACACAGAGGCAACAAATGTGTCTTGACAAACTAAATGTATGCTCGATGCATTCATTTTGAATAGCAAGGAAAGACCACTCTAGAGAAAACAAGATACCATCTATGAATTAATATCAACAAACAATTGAACACCAAAATTTTGGCCACTAAGTTAAATTTTATTCTCCATTAATTACTTCAAAATATTTTACAATACATCAGAAGTCCTTTTCATGCATTCTATTCTATAATGGCTAGATGATGATATATCTACTATCTAATGCAACTGATCTAACTGATTCTCTTTCCTTTTGAGTTTATCTTACATATAGACTTTGTATTCTCAAGGTTATGACCCTTCACACATCCATCGAGTGCAGCTTTTCATTACATTGATTATCTTCAACAAAAATATTTAATTTTAACCTTCATTGTCTTTGCATGCCTATGAAAATTAATCTTGATTATTTAAGCTTCTTTTTCCAACAATTGCATTTTCACCCAAATTTGAAAAATACTCTTTGGGTAAAAAAAATTACCCACTCCATGATTTTTATATCCTCTTAATTCCCCTAATGAAAATATCTCACTCCCCACTGAAAATATTTTACAACTACATTTTATGTTACTACCAAAAAAAATAATATCATGCTATATTTCTTATTTAATAAATCTTTACTTTGCACATTTATTTTAACATTTTACCCCCACACCCAATTTTTATTAAATCCAATGCTTGTGAATTTATTTTACCACATTTTATGCTTCCATCAGTATTTAAAAGGGACTTATTATTTTGTTCCATTGATATTTATTTCTCTCCCCGAAAACATTCCTTAAGTATACTTTCTTCCTGTTTTTGGGATTTCGAAGGGACATAAAAAATGCTCACTCTGATATTGAGTATTCCTCATGATATAGGTTATTTCTCATTGGGACTCAATAACAGGCATGGGCTTGACAAGCAATGCCCAAGATGCATCAATTATCTCCGAAATGTTATGAGCCTTGGCTGCAAATGCATGCATGCCTGTTGACAAAGTAATGATCTATGCCTTGATGGAGGTAAAGCACTAGTCAGCTCAATCAAAATCCCTTAGAGACAAGGCAAGTTGAGAAGATCGGATAATTGTGCAATGATTTGAGTTCTTCATTTTGTGAAAAGAGCAATGCCAAGCTGGAAGTATGTGCCATTGCTTCAAAGTTAGCATGCATGTTATCAAATAAGTTTGATTGAATCCAAAGTGTAGAAAGTAATTGAATTTCATGATCACCGGGGAGCCTTGTTGCACCCACATCATTCACCATTGAGCTACTTGAAATTGCTCGCATATTAGGAACCAAAAGATTAATGCTATAAAATCTAGTGGGGAAAAACCATCTTGCCTCCATTTTTCCTCGATGCCATCCCTTACAGAGAGTAATGAATTAAAGTGTTGTACATAAAACATCAAGAGGGAAACCTTTGTGCAACATTTTATCAACAACCCTATTAGTTCTCTCTAGTTTCCCTTCTTTACATAGACCACATACGAAGACATTGTATGTTACAAGATTAGGTGTGCAGTCACTCCTAGGCATCCCACTTAAGTTCTTCTTGGCCTTCCCCTAGTCACAAATTTCAAAGTTATCATGCATTAAGGTAGTGTATGTTGTGATATTAGGGGTACAACCCTTTTCCTTCATTCGGCTCACATATTCCATAGCCTTATCTATAATACCCAATTTGTAGTATGCATTAACTAATGATGTATAAGTAGTAGCATTAGGGAGAATTCCCATGAAAGGACTATCCCCTTTATTACACTGTTGAACATCATGCTTAAAAGTCATATCATGGTCACTTATTTGATGACTGTCCTCTCTTTGTCCAAGCTACTGCCTTCTTCTATTCTCCATACCACTATTCAAAAAGATCTTTATCTTGCCTCAGACCTAGTAAGGGTCTAATTATGACTATCTTTTGGACCTTGCTCTTAAAGTAAATGGAAATTATAGCATGTAAATTGTTGTGCCTTCAGCACAAACGCCTCGTTTAGAATGGGGACCCTCTTTCTGTTCACTTCGTTGGATCATGTTTGTCACTGCCTCGTTTCGCGTGCCCACTATTTTGGTGTTCTAAGTGTTCAATGAGCTTTAGAGAATTCATCTTGAGTTGACCATGATTTTCCTCCCTCAAGTTTTCAAGGCTCTAGGCCTTTGCGAAGTTCCCTTGGCTGTTTGCCTTTGCTTTTCAAACTAGCGTCCTTGGAGTCAGTCGGGTCTGCCTTGTCGAGCTGCTCCACATGGGTTTCAGTCGCCCCATGGCCATTTCAAATGGCCTTTCTTCAACTGCTTTTCACCTTTCGGGACCCACCTAGATGAATGCTATTTTTGCTGCCAAACTCCAAAAATAGCCAAGCTCTGGCTACTCTCCACTTGTCGAAACCTGAAGCTTTTGATGCCGCTTTCGCATCTGAATGACCAAATGGTCGAGCGCTGACTACCGTCCACCCGTCAGACTCTAGGCTTCCTGCGGCTATTTTCAAATGACTGTTCACCAATCCCAAGGCCACCATACGGTCATTAATAGGGCACATTTAATACAACATTTTCTATAAATAGGAAACTCCAGTTGTCATTTTCACTTGTCCACTTGATCAGAGAATAGTCAGAGCCAACTTCTAGCACCACCTTCGAGCCTGATGAGCTTCACTGATGCCTCAGAGCCTTTTCTAATTGTTTCTCGACCTCCATCGAGTTCTTGAGGTAGGTTTTCTGCCGCGTGTTTCGCTTTGAGTTTTCTTGGATTTCTATGCAAAATTGAGAATTTTAAGGGAAGAAAACTTGATAATTAACTGAAATCAACTAAGGGACACAAAACTTACATCATGAAATCTTGAAAAACTTCAAACTAGATGCATATTCCATCCGCAAAACCCGCACTTTCTGCTACCGTTCTTCGACTAGGGCGCTCGCCTTCAGCGGGCCTGCGCCTTCCCATTTCTGTCACCAACGTTGAAAATTGAATTAAACTTAAGAATGGAAAATGACCCCTTCGGGTCCTCAGTGGGATGCTCCCTCTAATTGGTCGCTTTGAACTTCATTCAGAACCCTTGGGCACAAACCAACGATTCGTCAACCCATTCGGGTTTGCTCCTGCAAGATTCTATCTTCGGGGCGTCGTTCATGTTCTGCTATTCCACACGACTTTCCAACCCCGCCTTTTCAGTGCTCAGGTCTGACCCCTTGGATCGCCCATGAACTTGACCTTGGCCAAAATCTTAAGTGTCGATCCATCCTAGGTCCCACCTTGTGGACGTCCGCTTAGGGAAATCTCTTGGTGCTTCACCGTCTTGAATGACTTTCTTTGCCCATCCTCCCGACCATCAGATCTCGGGCTTGCTTCTGTTGGCCAACTCCATTCACCCTCCAAATGAGCAAGTATTAACATCTTTTCGGGCCCTACCTAGTGGACTTCTGTCTGCGGGCTACCATGGTGAACCTGCTGTCCCAAATGACTCCTGATGTCTAGCATTCCGCCCTCCAAGTCTCGATCTTGTCATGGCTCTTTGAATGCAAAGATGAAAATTGCTAAGTGCTAAAACTCAAGTGGGTCATCTCCTGTGGACCTCCACCATCAAAATTCCATCTATGCTCTGCCATGCTTGAACAAAAAACTATCCTCGTCTGCCTGCTACCTGAAACCTGGCCTCCGCTTTGCCGTAGAACTTTCAAACGATAAATGAATGAGACAAAGGCCTTCCATGGACTCGATGCTGTGGGTTTCCCTTGTCAGGCCATCGTCTGACCTTTGCTATTTTGAATGGCCATCACCTGGCAGCCACCTGCTCCTTTTGACCAGAGAATCCTGAATGATAGATGAGCTATATTGGCCGCCTTTTGAAGCCGCGGGCCCCGCTCGGTGGAACTTCACACACGGGCTGCCATCTTGCTAGTGTCATTTCAACTACATAACTCAAACAACCAAGCTTCCCTGTGACTCCAATTTCCCAAATGATGATCTTGATGTCCTCCAAACTTCAAAAGGACTTCGACCCTCTTGCCAAAACAGAGTGACCTATGCGGTGGACCCTAACAATGACCAAATCTCAAGGCGGGTTGGGACAGGCAGGCTGCTATGCCCTAATTGTCGTTCCTCCTATAGTTGTTCCAAACAACCATCAGCCTAGGGAAGTCTGTACCCCTGGGCCTGAACTGTTGAAACTCCTTCCTGTGAAAGGATAATGTCAATCTGGGGAATATGTTAGGATTCTTAAATGATGAATTATCTAATCTAACATTGTTTTGCAAGATTTTGGCTAACCTTCCTATATACACCTAAAAATGGTCACATCACAATAGTCTGGTAATTAATTAAATATTTTAAATATTTAATTAAATCTCTAAATTCGATCTACGTATAAATAAATCTAAATAATTTATTTATATTGTTCATTCTTTCGTTTCGATTAAATAAATAAGTTTATTTAATCACTTTTCTTATCCATTTCTTAATTAATTAAATAAACATTACGATTTATTTATATTAATTATCATATAATCTTGGCTTGAATATTTTATTCAAATAAAGATTAAATATTTTTATCCTTTAAATTCCATTCACAATTAAATATTCCCAATATTTAATTAAATTCTTCTAAAGCTCATCCACAATTAAATATTTTAAATATTTAATTGAGTCTTCTATAGTTCTAAAACTAAATATTTCAAAAATATTTAATTTCCTCAAAACTCACATAAAATTAAATAAATTTATTTATTTATTTAATTAATTTGCATTATCTTCAATAACTGTGAAACAAACTTCCAAAACAGAAAAATTAATTTATTTGTTCCTGTGCAAGCTTGTTCCCGTGGGTTGAAGACAAGGCTCCATTCTTCTCTCCAACCTCCCAACATCCTCCATCTTCCTCTCAACCTCTCCATCTCTCACCATTCAATTCTACCAGACAATCTCATAGCCGTTGATCTTTGGCAGCTAGGCTCTTGCCTGCAAAAATGCTATAAATAGGACTGTCGGGTCTTTGAAATCATAGAGAAGCTTTCATACAGGAAAACTATAGTCAATTTGCAATAGCATAGCCTTCTATTATTCATAGCATTCTAGCATCATAGCATAGTATAGAATCATTCCATATCATGGCTTATTCACCTCATATCATAGCATCTACAATCCACAGCCCTTGTGCATATTCGTATCAGCATTTCACAATTTCACCCCATCAGCATATAGGATAGAAGTACTTTCCTTATTGCATACTCGTTCTACAGGTTGCCATTTGGAGAAGCCTTGCTTACACAATCTGAGAGTAGTAGCTTCAAACAAATCCTTGGAGATAGAGAAAAATGGAATGGCTCTGAAGAAGCTCTGTTTGTTTCTTTTGTTTCTTTAGTTTAAAGTTTCATTTTGTGTATTTTTATTGTTTTACTTTGATACTAACATATTTATTACACATTTTTGGCACCCACCGTGGGGCTCTTGCCCCTATTTTAACATCTTTTTGCAAGTTTTTCTGACAGGTCACGACCAAAACAACGTATTAGTGCAATAAACACGCTTCAGCAAAATTCATACCCAGTTCAGTGCTCGTGATTCGTCTTGCAGTGCCTTTAAGTCATCCTGCAGCACCCATAAATCATCCTGTAGCGCCCTTAAATAATCCTGCAGTGCCCTTAAGTCATCCTGCAGCGCCCTTAATTCATCCTGCAGCGCCCTTAAGTCATCCTGCAGCGCAATTAATTCATCTTGTAGTGCCCTTAATTCATCCTGCAGCGCCCATGAACTCTGTTTCAGCGCCCGTGATGTCTGTTATAACGCACTTTTAAATAGGTTGCAAATTGTAATTTGTAACTTAAGCAAGATTTGACTAAATCCGACGTGACTGCGGACAGTAAGAATTTTAAAAGAATGAAGCAATCCAAGGATAGTCACATAATTTAAAATTAAGCAATCCTAGGCTAGTCACTTAAATGTAATAAAGCAATCCTAGGATAGTCACTTAAATGGAATAAAGCAATCCTAGGATAGTCACTTCATCTTCATTTTAGGCTAAAAAGAACTCCATGTTTTTGTGAAGCAACATCTTCACCTAGCATAGCAAATTATTTATTTGGGCTTAAAATTGAACTTTTGTTTGCTTTGCTTTAAACGGTGATAGGCCTATGCTCTACCCTTAACTGGGTGATCAAAATGCCAAACTCATCTATTTCATTTCATGCAATTTCAAGTTTTTATAAAACCTTTTAGAGAGCCTGCTCTTGTGGGAAAAAGTACTCACCCAAGAGGAACGACTCAAGTGGGTTCAAGCCAAAGCCAAGCTATTCCACCCCACTATAAAATTTAAAGCAAATTTGGGGAAACCCTCTTTTGACGGTAGTGTGCAAGATAACCATCCCCAAAGCCTTTGTTCTAAAGGTAGGGATGTATCTCGAGGGAGTATATCATTTTCCGCACCAAACGGAAATCCTTACTATGAACTTAGTGTAGTATCCAACCGAAGTCAGTTTCCGAACGTCATAATAATCACAGTGCAGGGGAGGGAAGAATCTACCCCCAAGATACTCACCATATAACTACCAAGGATTGTTTGCTTAGGGGATCCGGTATCCACTTCCATCACTTTGAGTATGCACCTGGAAAAGACAAAAACATGGGCACCCTTTCGGGGGTGACACGACTGTGTGAGTCAACGCAGTTCTAAGATGTGGGCTGTTGATTACTATGATGACCTATCTGAGTACTAAGAGTGAGTCTGTTTGATCTATCTATCATGTGTAAAACTTGTTAAAACAATTTTTGAAAAACATTTTGATTATACACTTGATGTTTAGTATAGGACTTAAAACAAATGTTCTACAAATTGCTTGATATGTTTTCAATACATTAATTCAGTAAAGATCATCCAAAACTCACGATCACATTGATTACTCTCATGTTAAGAGATTGGAAATCCACAACCTTTGTTAAGAAATCCATTTTCAAAAGGATAAAAAAGCCAAAGAAACCCCTTAGCTACAAGAAACTATTGAAGAAAAGATGATTCTTGTATCAAAACCGAAAGGTTTTACTTAAATATAGAACCTTTCTTCATCGATATCACAACTGTGTTAGAGGTTTCACTGATGATTATGCTATAGAACCTTTGTACTCACAAGCTTTCTTTCAAAGAAGAGCCCTTTCTCAAAGACAACCATAGTCAACGTATTCATTTTTCTTATATTCCCCAACCTGCAATTGAATATTCTACTCATCCAAATCAATTTCTACAATAGAGAACTCAATCCAATTAGGCATCTATCGCAAATCCATCCTTTTATGAAGCTACGATCAAAACTTCATAGAGTGCAAAATCAACCTTTTCTTGATCTTTTGCTTAAATTCCCACCAACAGGATTTTCATCCTTTCAATTAGGGAACAACATAAGCTACAGATTAGAAATCTTTCAAGTCGTAGAATCTTCATTCTATTCTGACTTTCATATCTATCACAAATTACACTATTTCACTCTTTTGATCAAAAGTTAGTAGAACTTGGAACAAAGCTCATGCCTATTTTTACGAGATCTCGAAAACACATGGAAAAAGACGAAGGAGAAACTACCACAAGAAAAATGGGTGACCATAATGAGAAAGAAGAGGATACATTTAATATTGACGAATTAATAGAAGAAAAGCTTCAAGAAGCAGAGCAAGATCCCCAATTCCATACTCTTATGGAAAGGATTTTAGAACGAAACAAAGAAAGATATTTTCTTTCATTAGCTAATCAAGGAGCTAAACTACCTTCTGATTTTGATATAGAAGGCATTAAACAAAATCATGAAACTCCTCCTAATGATTTTAGTGCCCTTACTCAACAGATAAAGGAATTACAAGGGAAAATAAAGCAGATGCAAGGGGGTGCAACAAAGAAATATGTTTTGGATGACATATCTCCTTATCCATTCGATAGGAGTCTTCAAATGACCCCTTTTCCAAAACATTGCGAAATCCCTAAATTTGATAGGTATAATGGAAAAACTGATCCCATTGAACATGTGAGGGATTTTTGAAATATGAGTCTAGAATTCGCTTATGATGATACCTACTTAATGCGATTGTTTCCACGAAGTCTGGGTGGACAATCCATGGAGTGGCTTTCCAAGATCACTCCCCCCATCAAGACTTTTGAGGAGTTAATCAATCAGTTTATATCACAATATGCTTACAACATCCAACACCAGATAACAATGCTTGATCTTTGTAAAGTGAAACAAAAGTAGGAGAATCCTTTATTACATTTTTGCAAAGGTGGAGAAGGTTGTTTGCGCGATATTCCCATCCTATTCCTGAAAAGGAAAAGATGGATATCTTCATCAATAGCTTAGATCAAGAATTAAGCTACAGGCTTAATCTCCATTGTCCTCCTACCTTTGAAAAATTGATTGAGAATGCAATCACCATTGAAGGGGCCTTGGTTAAAAGAGGAGTGATAAAACTTGATAATCCAAGTTCATCCAACCAAAACAACAATGATAAAAAAAGGTTTTGGAACATAAATAAAAATGTTGTCAATGATGGTATAGTAGATGCAAATAATCTACGAACAAGATCATCTATCTTCAACCTATCAAGTGCTCCACGAAATAACCAACAAGGAAATACAACAAGGAAACAACAAACCACAAGGACAAAACTCCAATCAAGAAAGCATGACCAATCAAAATACCAATCAAAATCGTGGTAATTTCAATAACAATCTTGGCAATACCCAAACATCAAATCCGTCTAGACCTCCATTCTTTTCAAATCGACGAAATTTTACCACTTTGGGTCAATCTCTTGAGTCTGCTCTCAAGGAGCTTCTTGATAATAAGGTTATCACCTTACCACCACAAAGAGATTATGAGCCATGAGTCAAACCACTATCATGGAATGACTCGTATTATTGCAATTATCATCAATGTAAAGGTCATAGAACAAATAATTGTCAAGCTTTACGAAATCTAGTACAAGATTTAATTGACAATGGAACTATTACAATCGAAGGGCATCATACCAATGACGATCATCAAGCATTCAAAGATCCTTTACCAAACTATCAAAAGGGGGAAACATCGGGTACCAAAGCAAAAAGCATACATAATGTTGAAGACAATATAATCCGTCACATCTATGTAGATGATCAGCGAGTTAATGTTATTAAAATCAAGGGAAAACAAGAATATCAACAGGTTAATGTGACTACGAGAGGATAAGAAAAAGTTGTTTTAAAACGAAGTTCATCTAAGGTAGCTATTCCTTCTCCAAATCATTATAATCTAGTTGATCAACTGAGAAAAACATCAGCTCAAATCTCCATTCTTGAACTTCTCGAAATATCTCCCATACACAAGAATATTTTAGAAGAAGCTCTTGTAAACACAACTGTTGATACTGATTTGGATGTAAACAAATTTCAAGCCATGGTGGGACATTTGTCTTCCCCCACTTGTCTTTCATTTTTCGAAAAAGATGATGCTTCTATGACACATCCACATAATTCATCGCTTTATCTTGAAGTCATGATCCATAAACACCGAATCAGACATGTCTTAATAGATGGAGGAGCCGGTTTAAACATTTGTACCTTAAAGCTAATATAGGCCTTGGGAATATCAGAAAATTCCATTGATCCATGAAGGAAAATAACTATCAAGGCATATGATGATGAAGAAAGAGCTTCTAAAGGATTAATAATGCTACCTATCAGAGTGGGACCTATTGTGAAAAACACATTTTGTCAGGTTCTAGATTGGGATCTATCCTATAACATACTTTTGGGTCGTCCATGGATTCATGATATGCAGGCAGTACCATCAACGTATCATCAATGCCTCAAGTTTCCGTACGATGGATAGGAAATAACTATACAAGCTAATTACAATAGCACCCAAACTTGTTCAAATCTTTGAGCAACTCAAGATGCCTTTGTGCCACATAATAGGGAGGCTCTTGCTATTTCTTCTTCCAATCTACAAGGCCAAATGCAAGAACTGACAAAGAGTCTTGACACTAAGCTAAATTTTAAAGACAAAGGAGTAGGAGAATATTCACCATCCCTTTCTACCTTACCTCCTTCTCCGAGGTCACATGGTCAGCCAACCCTATCAAATCAAAAGATTGCAACAACTTCTACATCCCAAGCTTCAGTACCAATCATAAAGTTTGATGGACAATTCATTAAAGCCAACACCAATGAGGAAGAAGCTGAAGATAGGGATATCCTAAGTTGGCTATACAAAGATGAAGATGAATCTCTCTTGCACATTAAGTTACCTACAGAACAATATGGTAAGGGGTACGCTATCATGCAGAAAATGGGCTATGAAGGAAATGGTCCTATAGGAAAAAGAAGAGAAGGAATCGTGGAACCAATTCAACCTATTTCAATACATCCAAATGATAAAACAGGATTGGGATATGGTAAGGATACAGAAGAGTCAGTTTTACAGCAAACACAACAAACTCATGAAAGTGAATCAGTTTCAGATAAACACAATGAAGATGTCACTCTAGAAAAATCTTATGGATTGGTTTTCCAATTGCAGAATGGTTCAGATACTGATTCTAATGAATATGAATGGGACACCATTTATAATGATGAATTTCGGAGAGACAAACAAGTTGATACCATACACAAATATGCACCCGTTCTCATACAAGGAGAAAGCTCGGGAACACAATCACTACGATATAAAGATGACTCAACTGAGGACGATTCAGATTTTCATGAGATTGACGATCGACAAGAGAACCATCATAGACCTTGTCTACCACGAAAATGACAACCACATCATGAATTTGAAAGCTCAAGACCTTACCCAACCTAATGATCCCATGCCTTTAGTCTATCCAAAACTTATTGATTGGGACAATGATGCACCTATTCATATCCCTACATTTCATGATGATGAGGACATTATAAATTTCCTTTGTTCCTCTAATGAGGAAAACAATTGTTTTATTCAAGAATTTCATACTCACAATTTTGATAAGGAGGGTGTCAAGTATCAGCTACAAAATAAATGAAATAAAAGATGGATCTATCGGTGAAAACCAAAAAATGGTAGTGGTAGATCACAACAAGAGAAAAATAAAGAGTGAATCCAACAGTGAAAACCTTTCTGAGGCACTGAAGGATGAGAAACTTGACACTCTTCCCAAGCATTATCATGAAAGATCTTCTATTTTGATCGAACCAACATAATCAATCAACATAAGTACAACAGAGCAGCCAAAAATCTTGCAACTTGCAGCATCATTAACAGTTGAAGAAGTACTGAAATTCATGGAGTTCTTGAAGGAGAATCAAATCAACTTCGCTTGGTCATATGCTGATATGCCAAGGTTAGATCCTAATCTGATAATGCATCATTTATTTATAAACGCAGAGGCAAAACCTGTGAAGAAAAAAATTTAAAAAAATGCATCCACATGTTGCGTTATTGGTTAAAGAGGAATTAAAGAAGCTTTTAGATGTTGGATTCATTCGGACTATTGACTATGCAGAATGGATTTCCAATATTGTACCTGTTTCAAAGCCCGATGGAAGGATTAGAATTTGTACAGATTTCAGAGATTTGAATAAAGCTTGTCCCAAAGATGACTTCCCTTTGCCAAACATAGATATGATTGTTGATTTAACTGCGGCCATGCAATGTATTCATTAATGGATGGATTTTCAGGATACAACCAGATAAAGATTGCACCGAGGATCAAGATAAAACAGCATTCACATGCCCTTGGGGTACCTATTGCTGGAATGTAATGCCATTTGGGTTAAAGAATGCAGGAGCCACTTATCAAAGAGCAATGAAACCATTTTTCATGATATGATGCATACATTCATGGAAGATTACGTTGATGATCTCCTTGCAAAATCTCACACAAGAGAAGGACATCTTGAAATCTTATCAAAAATCTTTATCAGAATGGAAAAGTTCAATGTTCGACTCAATCCAAAGAAATGTGTCTTCGGCGTTACATTTGGAAAACTCCTAGGATACATTGTTTCTGAAAAGGGGATAGAGGTTGATCCAGAAAAAGTAAAAGCTATAATGGACATGTCGCCACCATGAAATATCAGTCAACTTCAATCATTGCAAGGACGACTACAATCCATCAGGCGGTTTATAGCTCAACTGGCAGACAAAAGCTTACCATTTACACATTTACTGCATAAAAATGTCCCATTCAAATGGGAAGAAAAATGTGAAGCAACATTCAATCAGATCAAGCAATATCTTATGAACCCACTAGTTTTAATTCCACCCCTTCCAGGAAAGCCACTTATACTCTATATTTCAGCAATAAAAGTATCCTTGGGAGCATTACTAGCACAAGAGGATTCTACAGGCAAAGAAAGGGCCATATACTATATCAGCAGAACTTTAACAAGTCATGAATTAAACTACACTTTCATTGAAAAAGCTTGCCTCGCAGTGGTGTTTGCTTCTCAAAAGTTGTGACACTATATGTTGGCTCATACAGTTAAGCTGATAACCAAAATTGATCCACTAAAATACCTTTTAAGCAGAGCTACTTTAACAGAAGGCTTGCAAAATGGGTAATGATCTTAAGTGAGTTTGACATTCACTATGTAGATCGAAAAGCTATTAAAGGATAGGTCATCGCGATCAGTTGGCGAAGCACCTTTACAAGAAGAAAATCCAATGCACATTGAGTTTCCTGATGTAGATGTCTTCACAACAACAATTTAGAACTCATGGACATTATACTTTGATGGATCCTATACGCAACAAGGCTCGGGGGTAGGAATTCTTTTTGTCACACCTGAGGGACATACTATTCCAAAGTCATATCAGTTGATGTTTCCTTGCACAAATAATATAGCTGAATATGAGGAATTGCTCATAGGATTGAAAATAGCATTGGAATGGCAGATTACAGAGCTGCAAGTCTACGGTGATTCACAACTTATCATTAATCAAATAAATGATGATTATCAAACTAAAGATGATAAGTTGCTACCTTACAAGAACATGGTGGATGATTTTAAAAAGTATTTTGTGTCAATCAAATTTTCACAAATTCCAAGGATCGATAATAAAGTTGCAGATGCAATGGCTACAATTGCTTCCTTATTACAACTATCAGAAGATCAAACCAAACATGAATTCTTGGTGGAACAATTGTTTTCTCCTGCCTATGATAATCCTGAGATCCAAGTCATATGTCATTTAACCAGTTCTGACTCACCTTTATATGGAAAAATTTATACCTACCTAAAAGACAACATCTTACCTCCAGATTTATCCCGAAACCAAAAAAGGAATTTTATACACCAATCATCCCATTATACCTTGATCGCCGACATCCTTTACCGACGTGGTCTTGATGGTACGCTCCTTCGATGTCTTGAACGTGATGAATCTGAACAAGCCTTACATGAGGTTCATGGTGGTATTTGTGGAACTCATTCGAGTGGTCTAACCTTAGCCAAGAAACTTGTTAGAATGGGATATTATTGGCCTACCATGGAGAAATATTCTTTTACTTTTGTCAAGAAGTGTTCTAAATGCCAGATCCATGGGAATCTTATTCATGCACCTGCACAAGAACTACAACCTTTTACTCTGACATGGCCTTTTTCTCAGTGGGGACTAGATCTTGTTGGAAAAATTCATCCTTCATCATCAAATGGGCATAAATTCATCATCACGGCTACAGAGTATTTTACAAAATGGATCGAGGCTGTTCCTTTGACAACTGTGATGGGTAAACAAATATCTTCATTTATCCTAAATTACATCATTTGCCGATATGGAATTCCAAATTCTATAATCATTGATAATGGAAGGCCTTTCAAGAATCAGGATATTGATGAACTTTGTGAAAGATTTCACATCCAACACAGGTTTTCTACACCTTATTATCCACAAGGTAATGGTCAAGCAGAAGCTTCTAACAAAACAATCTTGAAGATCTTGAAGAAGACAGTAAATGATGTCAGTCGTGATTGGCATGTCCAATTAAATCCAGCTTTGTGGGCATACAAAACCAGCATTCACATGCCAACAACAGCTACCCCATATGCCTCGGTCTATGGAGCAAAAGCAATCTTACCATTAGAGGTTGAAATACCTTCGCTTAGGGTTTCACTCAAAGGATTGATAAATGATGAAGACTACAGAGTTTCTCGTCTGCAAGAGTTGGAACTATTAGATGAAAGACGTCAACATGCAGCTAATCATTTGAAGGGTTATCAATAGGTTATGTCCCATAGCTATAATCACAAAGTTAAACCACGAACATTTCAAGTAGGTGACTTAGTCTTGAGAGAAAATCCACGTAATCAGCAAGACAGAGAAAAGAAAGGAAAATTTGAACCAAATTGGCTTGGTCCATTTGTTATCATTGCAACCTACAGTTCTGGGGCATATCAGTTGTCTACGTCAGAAGGGGACCTGTTTGAAGAACCAATCAATAGCATTCATTTGAAGAAGTTCTATGTCTGAAGTCTTGAAAAATCAAAAATTCAGAAAAAGTCCTGAAAAAATCAAAAAATTAGAAAAAGTCCTAAAAAAAATTCAAAAAATCAGAAAAAAAGTTCTGAAAAAATAAAATAAAAAATAAGAAAAAGTTAAAAAAGAATTTAAAAAAAAAAATCAGAAAAAATCATGAAAAAATAAAAAAAATTAGAAAAAAGTCATGAAAAAATTCATAAAAATTAGAAAAAGTCTTACAAAAGTGCAATAAAAACAAGTGGTGAAAACCTGGCAAACAGGCGCTACTTGTGATCAAAATAGGCTCCTCCATCTATTAGCTTATGTCCTGCATTCACTTTCGACATCATCCATCCATATCTATCATCTGTATAGATCTTTCATATCCATATCATATAACGAGAATCCTTGTGTTTCATCATGGCTTGATGAAATTTGTATATATCCATAATCTTTAGGTTATGTTTACACTGGGGGAAAAAACTAGAAACACACACTGAACAAGAAAGGGCCAACGAGCTTTTCGAACATCACAAATAGACACAAGACAGTTTGATAAAATGCAACAAACATTGCTGTATCAAATCAACCATAACATGCTTATTCAATCCCAATTGAAATCAAAACAAAATGATCCAAACGAACATCAAAACAAAGACATCAATGTTGACAACCAACTTGGATGATCTTAATCTAAGTAATGTTTGAAATATTTTAGGCAAGATCTGAATGGTTGTTTAATTTTCTATCATATCTCTGGAGCAATTCAATGATGTACCAAACTAGAAAAGCAAGGAAGGAGTATGATTTTTCTTTGTCTGCTGTTTGTGAGGAAATCATTAGTACTATGCAAATTGGTCGTGACATGCTCTACTATGTATCATTGATGACATTTCAGAATTTGCATGGGAAAAGGGTTAACTCTTGTTTGTTTATGCAAGCGATACTGAAGTCATCTCGGTTCAATTATACCTAGATGCTTGTATTATCTTGCTATATCAAAAATCATGAAAGCAATACTCAGGTCATCACTGGTGCTAACATACCCTTTGATGCTTGTATTAACTTTCAACATTTTAATGCTCTATGATGACACAAAAAACACAAATAAGCTATTAGAATGGCAATATTGTACAAATACCCTGCATGGTCAGTATAGATTGCATTCATGCTAGAATCTGCATTTTGCATGTATGGATTATTCCAAAAGCGGGCAAAGTATCAGATGTTTCATGTCTTTCCAATAAAATGACTGAGTACATTTTGACATTCACAAAAACATCATTTCATACATTTTTCATACATATTTGCATTAGAAAATCATAAAAATAAAACATACATCATAATCAAAACATTCATAAACATGTATAAATTGTATCATTCATCATAAGCATAAACATTGGGAAACCATCATATCATAAACATCATGCATATAGAAAATAGACACATTCATCACATAACAAATCATCGCTGCATATCATATATTTCAAAAATGAATGTCGAAGTGTACAAAGATGTCAACTATACATGATATAACATCATCAAAAATGAGATCATCTCAGGGTGTATACAAATATATCAACAGAGTATCACTGAAACATCATGTAAAATGCACTAGGCAGTGCTATCCTCTGATGGTGCTGGTCTAGGACCTGTCCCACTTGCACCCGATGGACCTGCTCCACCTGTCCCTGATGGACCTCCTGGAGGTAATGGCTGTGTCACACCCCTGCTAGTGGTCTGAGAGCGACTATGAGTAGACTGAGACCATGTATAACTCTCCCTCCGCTCAGGTGGTACCGCATCATGATACCTGGTCCTATAGAACTCTGCCTCTTGGGTGGATCTGGTCACCTCTCTCATCATGTCACCAGGCAAGGTACCTGCTGCTACTCTCTGTAGACTATCAGCTAGAGCAATAGCTTGCTCACACTGTTGTCTAGCTGTGTCTCTCTCAACAGTAACTGTCGCTAACTGTCCCTGAAGCTGTGTAATCAAAGTCTGTGCCTGTGCTAACTGACTCTATAAGCTCTGCACTGTACTCTGTAAAGAAGATATCTGACTCGACACCACTGGATCTACTGAAGATGATGGATCTGTATGTCTCATCCACAGTCCACCTCTACAACCTCTCCTACCACCTCCACTACCTCTCCTACCACCCCTATCACCTCTACCACCACCACCCCTATCACCTCCACCACCACCTCCTCCACTCTCCTCATCACCACTATCTCCCTCTGACTCATCATCACTACCTCCACTCTCCTCCTCATCATCATCTCCCTCTGAATCATCACCCTCTGAAGCTGTCTCTCTTTGTCGTCTCTGACCGCTTCTCTGTGGTCTCTGTAAAACAACTGGAGTGATAGGCTCATCAGGATCAAACAATCATGGTGTAGGATGCTCTAATATATACTGACCATACTCTAGCGTCGTCCCTCTGTCAAGGATATCAGGTCTATAATCCCACATCTGAGCTCCTAAACTAGTGAACTCTGCCACCGCTGCCTCATACGAAATTCATGGACCCCACACTACAATCTCCGGCTGTCATCGTGCATAAATAGTGGAACCCGTAGGCATACCCTGAGGCTGACCGAACTGCCGACATACTCGTCCAACAAGAAATCTCTCAATAATCCATGGAGTGCGGCCAATAAGATATCTAGACGTAAAGACATAGGGCATCTCCCTCGCATCCTCTGGCCATGCCTCACAATCTACATATGGCCGCCAGCATACTGTATCAAGATCATCTAAGAGACGCTGCCAATGATCTAGTTTGCGCAATCTCGGCTGAGCAATAATATCGGTATATCTCCATCTGTATGATCGACCGACAGGTCGTCATCCACGAGTCAACGGTCGCAAAATGGCAAAGTGCTCCCATGCCCATATCTGTAATAATGAACAACCAACAGCAAAACTCTGGCCTCTACCGTATACAATATGATGTAACTCATCATACAAATGAGCAAGCATGCATGATCCCCACACATACTGTGTACCCTCCATCAACATCCTCTCCAGAACATGACCCCACCCGACTGCGAACCCCTTTGACCTATGGTCGGGGCACAAAACACCTCCAATGAAGCCTGCAAGTATAGATGGTAGGGGTGCATATGAATCTATCATCTCTCTTCATGGGATATAATATCCTGCAATCTCATCATCTCTGAATATCCATCTCAGGGCATCTGTACCTCTCGCCTCTTGGACATCGAAACACACTATCTCGCCCATAACTGCAATCCTCAAGATGCAATACACATCCTCCGGAGTCACGGTAATCTCTCCAGTCAGTAAATGAATGGTGTTGGTATCACTATGCCACCTCTCGGCAAGTGCTGTCAATAAAGCTCTATTGAGACGCACCTCAGGCATCTCAAGTAATGAAGTTAGGCCACATGCCTCGATAATATCTCTATCTAACTATAACAGCTATGGAATCAATCCCCATGTCTTTGGGAATGTCTCTCGTAACTGCAAAACGCCCAATCTCTCCTGTTGAAACATCAATATCAAATCATCAGGACTTATCAATCGAATCTGAATATCAATAAAATTATTTGTTTTTCATCATCATGGAACGCAAACAAATCATAATCATGTTTGTTTTTAACAACCTTAGAAGCAGAAATATCAATCAAACTATTTGTTTTTCATTTTAATGGAAAGTGAATATATCATAATCATGTTTGTTTTTAACAACCTTAGAAGCAAACATATCAATCAACTATTTGTTTTTCATTATCATGGAAAGCAGATTTATCAACATCCTGTTTGTTTTTAACAACTTTAGAAACAAACTTATCAATTTTATTTGTTTTTAACAACTTTAAAAGCAAATTTATCAGCTATTATTTGTTTTCCAACAACCTTGGGAACAAATTTATCACTCATAACAACATCCAATCATGGGCGCTAAAGAATTCTTCATGGGCGCTACAGAATTATTCATGGGCGCTATAGAAATGATCAAGGGCGCTACAAAAAGTCTCATGGGTGCTACAGAATCATAGGCGCTATGGAAATTATCAAAGGTGCTATGAAAATATTCAAGGGCACTACAACACAGCTTTACTACATAAAACATGGATAAACGTGCCCTAAACAGAAAATTTTCAAAAGACAGATGTTTAATGGGGAACATACCGTAGGTCCATAATGCGCTAGTTGCTGATGTCATTGGATGTGCTCGAAATGGTGTTGGTGAATCGGAAGTGCCATTTTTCTCACTCCAGAGCTCAAAATTTACAATTTTTACTAGGTTAAAATGCCAAATGACATGGAAAATGACATTTTTAACCTATTTAAAAGCAAAATTGGGGTATTTTTGTCACAATTTTTTTCACAACAGGGGCAATGTAGTCATTAATTTTTCATCTTACATCTTTTCAAGTCATTTTATTCACATCATCATTTTCAAACGATGAATCAACCTCTTCAAAATCATAAAAATTAAAAAAAATAAAAAAATAAAAAAATTCAAAAATTTTCACAAAAATCAAAATCTTATCGATTCATCGTTCGAGGGGGCATCTACCTATCAACATTCGACAGTCCAACATCTGGGGAAAATTTCAAAATTCTTTGAAGCAATGCGTAAAACACATCACTTCAAAGAGGGGCAAAATGTATACACCTAAAAATGGTCACATCATAATAGTCTGGTAATTAATTAAATATTTTAAATATTTAATTAAATCTCTGAATTCGATCTATGTATAAATAAATCTAAATAATTTATTTATATTGTTCATTCTTTCATTTCAATTAAATAAATAAGTTTATTTAATCACTTTTCTTATCCATTTCTTAATTAATTAAATAAACATTACGATTTATTTATATTAATTATCATATAATCTTGGCTTGAATATTTTATTCAAATAAAGATTAAATATTTTTATCCTTTAAATTCCATTCACAATTAAATATTCCCAATATTTGATTAATTCTTCTAAATTCCATTTACAATTAAATATTCCCAATATTTAATTAAATTCTTCTAAAGCTCATCCACAATTAAATATTTTAAATATTTAATTGAGTCTTCTATAGTTCTAAAATTAAATATTTCAAAAATATTTAATTTCCTCAAAACTCACATAAAATTAAATAAATTTATTTATTTATTTAATTAATTTGCATCATCTTCAATAACCGTGAAACAAACTTCCAAAACAGAAAAATTAATTTCTCTGTTCTTGTGCAAGCTTGTTCCCGTGGGTTGAAGACAAGGCTCCATTCTTCTCTCCAACCTCCCAACATCCTCCATCTTCCTCTCAACCTCTCCATCTCTCACCATTCAATTCTACCAGACAATCTCACAGCCGTTGATCTTTGCCAGCCAAGCTCTTGCCTGCAAAAATGCTATAAAAAGGATTGTCGGGTCTTTGAAATCATAGAGAAGCTTTCATACAGGAAAACTATAGTCAATTTGCAATAGCATAGCCTTCTAGTATTCATAGCATTCTAGCATCATAGCATAGTATAGAATCATTCCATATCATGGCTTATTCACCTCATATCATAGCATCTACAATCCACAGCCCCTGTACATATCCGTATCAGCATTTCACAATTTCACCCCATCAGCATATAGGATAGAAGTACTTTCCTTATTGCATACTCGTTCTACAGGTTGCCATTTGGAGAAGCCTTGCTTACACAATCTAAGAGTAGCAGCTTCAAACAAATCCCTGGAGATAGAGAAAAATGGAACGGCTTTGAAGAAGCTTTGTTTGTTTCTTTTGTTTCTTTAGTTTAAAGTTTCATTTTGTGTGTTTTTATTGTTTTACTTTGATACTAACATATTTATCACACACTTCCCATTATTTTCATGCTTGAAGGTGCTTAACTTTTTCTCGCCCGCAAGATATATGGAACCAGGTACATGACCTTTAGAGACGACCGTGGAGAAGGACAAGGGAAAGAAAATAGCCAAAGCACCCTGTGGAAAAAAAGACAAGGAACAAATGAAATACAAGTTCCAAGGGGAACCTCTCAACTCCAAGGTCACCACACACTGGAAGGAAATCTCAGACATGAACATTGGGCACGTAGACATTGATGAATTTAAACAAAGGGTTCAGATTAACCCCACAACATAAAATGCAAGAAAAATCAGAGGTAGTGGGTTGGCCAAGGCTGCTGGTTTTCCACTGCTCTTGTTACCCCTGAACTTGTAATGGCCTGTAGAGAGGCATACCAAGAAGAAACCAGAACCATTGTGGATAGAGATGGGAATGTATTGGCTGACTTATCCACCAAGTCTATAGGGTAGGGTTTTCATATCCCTACCTTCGGGGAAATGGAAGAAGCATCCATGGAGTATGGGAAACAAATGTGGGATGAAGACCCCCTCAAATGCGAAAAGGTCATCAATCAATATTGGCTAAAAGAAAAGAGGGGCAATGTTGCAAAGGTCCCCCAAGAACTCTTCCACAGTGTTTTTTTTTTAGGATTATCACGACTTGGTAACCCTACTAAGTAGAGTAATGGGCCTTCCGACCACGACCTACTTCTGAGGTTGGATGTTGTATTTCACAGAAGAGATCATCCATGGTAAGACCAAGTTATATTGGATGGGGATAATTAGTAATTGCTTGCATGAGCAATTTGTGGCTGTCAAGAAGACCTCGCACTTCTACATGACTTTGTACCTTGTCTACTTACTAGTTGACAAGACACAATACAGAGGCTTGTTCAGGGCTCCTGATGAGGAACTAGGCAGGGAATTGAAGGTTTATGATAGATACCCTCAGCTACAGTATAGGAATTTCAAGAAGGATTATTATAGAGTCAATGACGTTTTCATAGGTCATATTATCAGATTGCTCGAGGGTGACTTCAAAAAGAAGAGTCTCCCATAGCACTAATTCCTTCCTTCACCAATTTTCCTTCTTGTTCATCCAATTCCCTAAGTTCACCTATATTCATGCTAAAGGTTTCTCGAAGAAACCATACAAGCTGCCCCGGTACCCCAATGACCAGATAATATTGTTAGAACTCTCTCGGCAGCTGCGGCATGCACATTCCCTCCTCCGTAGAAAACATAAGGCAGGGATTCCCTATCCCCTCTCCTTTGACCAAGGGTTGTATGAACTCCACACCTCTCAATGTGCAGACAATTAAGATAAAGAACTCATGGAATATCACCTAAAGTTCCACACTACCCAGCCATGAATGGACCCCTATGGTAAACTAAAGAAGATGGTCACAGCTGAATACGTCCATGGGCATAGTGTTGAAGATTTCTAGGCCAACTGCAAGGACAAAAATGAAGTGTGAATGAGGCACTACATGCGCATGACTGCATATTTTGTGAAGAGGGTCAACCTGTTCCCTATGCTGGATCAGGTAGTGGAGGATGAGAATACAATAATTGATCCTCGGTATAATGCAGCTGCCAATCTCCTACTGTCACTGATTGATTGGGATGAGCAAGAGGTTGATGACCTTGATATCCTAACAAAGCCCGTTGAGGTTAAAACCAAGGAATGGATTGATGGGAAAATTGTCCAATTGAAGCAACAAGGGGTCACTTTGACCTATGAGGAGCTTGAGAATGAGTTGGCAAGCAAAACTGATAATGGGATAGCTGCTGGAGAAACCTCAAAATCTCCTCCAGCCACTAGGTCAAGGAAGAGAAAAGAAGCAACTGAAAGTCAGCCCAAGCCCAAGGTATATGCAAGAAAAGTAGTAGAGGGTGAATCCTCTAAGAGACTGAAGAAATCACGCATTCCAACCATCTAGGAGGATCCTCTCCACGAAGGATAAGTAGAGGCTAAGTAGCCAAAGTCCCCACCTGGTGCCTCAATTCTTGTAGCCACTACTGCTATTGATATTGCTACTGCTGCTGCCTCTCTGCCTACCTCTCAGGCAATGGTTGCTACTTCCCCACCTGTGGTGGACATCTAAGTTCACCTTTCCTCCACCTTTCCCATGACCCAAGTAATGATAATAGACTCTTCTTATTCCACCACCTCTTTGATATCCTCTTCCTCCATGTCTCCGACAACATCTCTTTCACTAGCAATAGCAACAATGCTAATGCCCGCTCTCTCGCTTCTAGAGGCCTTCTCCTGCCACATGCAAAACATTCATGCAGAACTATCTGAGGTGCTGATGAACCCAACCATACAAGCTTCCTTGGCACAAATCGCTACCAATCTTCCTATCCATACTCCTCCAACTGAACTACCAGAGATGAAGGCTACCATGGAAATATCAGAAGAGTTGGAGCGACAAGAAAGGGAAGCAACAAAATATATGGAAGAGGAAGCCGATGATTACCATGAGTGCCCCGATTACCAACATTTGAAAAATTGAGAAAGTGGTGCTTGAAGGAGAAGAAACACAATCATTAGAGGAAGACGTTGAGGAGCCAGGTGCCAAGTACATTGTGAAGGAATTTGATCTAGACCTCGAGGAGTTGGCCTGACAACTCAAAGATGTTGGACAAGAAGAGGAGAGGCAACCTTCTAATGAGGAGAGGAATGCTAAAGAGGGAATGGAGGAGGATACCAAACCTCCAACTGGGGAACATGACAAAATCCCCAAGCATGGTGAAGAAATTCCTCTTTCAAAAGGGAAAAAAGAGAAAGAAAAAGAGGAGCAAGAAAAGAGCCTCGAGCGTAATGAAAAGATGTTGCCTCAACATGAGGGAGAGGAAAAGAAAGAAGAAGATAAACCTAAAGAAGAGTTTGAAGCTCATAAGAGCCCATAAACGAAACATCTTGAAGAATGATGATGAAGAAGAAAAGAAAACTGTTGAGAGGGAAGACAACCCCAAAGGGCACACAACCTCTGAGTCCTCATGGAAGGAAATAGTATTCATTTAGGATTCTGATGAGGAGGAAGGAAGGACATAACAAGAAACTTTGAGTGATAAGGTAATGGAAATACAACACACCTGCGAGGAAGAAGGTGGTCATGAATCACCAAGGGGAGAATCTTAGATGCCAGAGTGGCTAGAGAAACAATTGGAGAAGAAAACCCCAACCTTAAAGGATCCAAGGGCAAGGCTGGAGGCCATCCTGGCTTGAGCCCAAATAAGCACAAAGAAAGAAAAGAAACCAAAGGTCATATCTTAGCTAACAATGGATGCATCTGGATCTAGGACCATGCAAATCACCACTCCAATTGTGGGAGAAGAGGGGGTGAGTTATAATATCTCTACCCTCGATTTGGGAACAACAACAAGAGAGAAAAAGATTGACCATCTCTAGGGGTTCGTCGCCACTATTGTGCACCAGATGAACAAAGATAAGATCTCTAAGGAGGAACTAAAGGCACAAGTGGCTGATCTAACAACCTATATTCAACAGTGGTCATCAGTGGAAGAACTCCTGACTACATCCTCAGTGCCACCACAATTGTTGTCCAAGGACCACATTGATCAGCTAGAGAAAAGAAAGAATTGGACAAAGGCCACAAAGGTTAGTTCAGAAAAGTCCTCTACAACGGTAACATGGGCATAAGTCGTGTTGTTAGGACAACAAACAAGTTCCTAGAAGTGAAAAAGATACTCGAGGGAATAAGGAAATTCTGCACTGACTTTCCTGAGTTATATAGGATCATGTACCCCAAACTTGAGGCTATCCTCAATGTACCTGATGGATCCTGGGAGAAGGAGTTTTCTTTGGAAAAAGGTGATCATTGGCTCATGGAGACGTGGAAACTGAGCCTTGATCATAGGAAAGAGGTGTTACAACAAGTGCTTCATGAGGTGGAGTTGGAAATTGATTGGATCAAGGAAGTCTAGGCTGCTTGTGAAGAATACATAAAGTTGATGACTGACTTTGATGTGCCCGCAGTCGAGTTGGATCCTAAAAAGATAAAGCCCTACTTTCACAAGAAGATGGAAAATGGGACCGCGGATGCATTAACGTTGGATTTCATGGGATTTGCTAGTTGAGCCTTTGCTCAGTCTGAAGAAGTGATAAAGAATGCATAGAAATATGACAGGGACTGGGATGACCTCACAAATAAATAAATAAAATTCAACTTCTAGGTGATCCAATCAAATATATTGGAGTGGGATAAGCTTCGGGGATTGATCAGTAAATTTGTGTAGTACGCCACCTTGAAGAGAAATGAAGGAATTCCTGTGATTGATGATGAATTCCTTACAGTGTAGCTACAACAAAGGAAAACAACAAAAGATAAAAGAGCTATAGTGCTACCACAAGAAGACAAAATAGGGAAAATGACAAGATGTAATTTTAAATTGCAATATATTTGGGGGTAGGTGAAGCCCTAGTTTGTAGTGAATCTTGGCCACACAATGCAAATCAATCTTGGCCATTCATTCTAATTTTTGGGCACTATAAATGGGGGTTCTCCTCTCATTTTCAAGAGAGTTGAGTTGTTGTAAAGGCATGCTACTGAAATTTTAATAGAAGTTCATTGGATTTTGGTGAATTCTTGAGTTTTAGTTGCATGTTACATGGTTCTTCTCCCATAGTTACTTGATTTGAGTAGATTTATTTTACTGTTTTGCATGTTTTAGCTTTCTCTAGTAGATTAGTCAATGATGTTCACTAATTTTGAAGAATTCTGCTGTGTGTTGGCAACTTTCCTTGTCCATACTTTTTGTTGTTTATTGATGATAAATAGTTGTGTAAAGTTAGTCTGGGCATAAACTAAAAGTTTCTCTAAACTTCTATCTTTTATTCATGCTTATGGTGAATGAATGGTTGAATAGCTGCAGTCCTTAGGAGCTTGCACAAATTTCATGAGACTGTGAGGTAATCTGGTTAAGTAAAATTCTGTTTTAGGAAAGCTGTCCATAGCAGGGTCCTCCATGATCACTATTCACTACTAGTTTCAGAGCTGGTAACTCCTTCTCCTCCTTTCCCTTTTTCCTTTTTTTTAGAAATGACCTATGGTAAGGTTCATTGCACGTTGTAAAGCCAAATCTCAAGCTAAAATAGGAGTTTAAGACTGTTGTTTAAACCTACAAAAATTACACACTAACTTCCCCATCACAAGAACTCCATTTTAAGATCCAACTTCCCTCCAGCTTAACTCCGTAAGTCTTCCCTGTGATTACCAAAAAAATCACATTGAAGCAACTAAGAAATTCCATGCAAGTCATTACCTGACACCCAAGAGACCTTGGGGTGATTTTTAGCAACTTGTTGTTGGAGATTACCTTTCAAGAGAGGTAATGCACCTATGCACTACCTGTGTTGAGAAGGTGCTAAAACACCCATCAACATAAATAACATATCTCATAATGTATCTCTGTTATATGGTTGACAATGAACATTTGACCAGTAAAAATGTTCTATAAGTTTTCTTTTGTCATAAGAAAAAACACTATAATTTTTCCCTAAGCACATCTCATAGCTTCAAGGCATATCTTGTGGATAGTTCAATCCATGAAAATGCCTTAAATTTGTATGAACCAAACTGTCCCTTTTGAAATGATGATCATGCTTAGAAAGGGAGTTTCATTGTTGTCCTTTTGATGCAGGGGCATCCGAAAGTCTTCAGGAAGTTGAGGTAGTTGATAGTGAAGTTGTAGAGATGCAGGGCACCAGATTATTGAATTTGACTGTTAGAGGCTATGGATTAAAGGGTTTGTTTCTGATGGTGTCTAGTATTTCCATGTTAAGTTTCAGGGATCTGCATGAAGGATCCATCAAGTTGTGAAGACCTGTGTGCTAACGGTTGTTCAGTTATTCCGGTTGGTGTTCCTGAGGAAAGATGTTGCAATTCTAGTACGTGGAGTTGTTGCAGACGTTGTTGTGGTGATTCGTGATGATAGTGGATATTTCCATATCATGTGTTGTTGGTCCACATTGATCTATGTGCCCGCGATTAGCGATTTTCTTTTGTGAGGTCCTATTTACCTTGTTCTTAGCCAACAGGGTGTTGTGGCGTGTTGTGGATCTTCAAGGAGTGATCTAGAAGGTGTTCGTGTAATCGAGGATGTTGTCTTGGGTCCTGGATTTGTTGTGGTCGACTTGGGTTGATTTTCATTGTAAGTTGTTATTGTTTAGGGCTGACCTATCCGAGTTAGCACATTATAATTCTAGCCATTGTAATTGGGACGACATGTTGAGGGTTGGAAAATTCGCAGATGATATAAATAGAATTGAGAGGACTTGTTGTGACATCAGAAGATGAAGAGATCAACAAGGTGCTTGATAGTGTGAAGAATGAAGCATGGTGATGAAGTATTTTGATTCAAAAGGATCTTAGAGTAGAGAGTGTGTGGAGCAGGAAAAGAAGTCGGTGAACATTGCTGTTATATGAATTATTTGTAATCCCTGGGCTGCGGCCTAGATCTTGTAAGTGTGCGAGGCATTTGTAATGTGTTTTGAGATCTAATATAATGTGGATGAGCTTTGAAGGCTGGTTTTTTCCCTATTAGGGTTTTCCCAGGATATATCTTGTGCCCGGTGTTCTTGAATGTCTTTTATTTTTGTGTGGATTAACTGTTAAATTTCGTTGCATATCTGTGTGATCATGGAGTTGGTAGTCTAGGTTGCAAGGTTGGATAGTCCTTAATTGGATCCTCCCACCTTGGCTGCATCAAATGGTATCAGAGCTGGTTGCGAGTCTAATTGTGAATCTATTGGAAGACAATGTTGAAAGAAGTGTGAAACCATAGAGGAAAGATTGAGGCAAGAAAGATTTGGTTGTTTATTTGATTTTTTACAATGGGGAAGAGTGGAAAGAGGATGAAGAAGGAAAATGAAACCCTAGTATGTAAAAGGGATACTTTGGAGGAAGAATTGTGTGAAATCAAGAAGTGTAATGTAGAATTGAGGGAGAGAAATGAAGAACTAGAAGCAGAGCTGGATATGTTGGAAGACCTTAAAAAGAAATTTGTAGAAGAATTCAAGATTGTTCTGGAGGAAATTTTGAAAGAGCTGAATAAGGAGAACAATTTGTAGAGGAAGGAAATATCTGGTTTGAAGGAACATGTTGATCAGTTGGAGTAGTCACTTATTGCATGCTGGAAGGAGAATGAGAATATGAGATCTAAGCCTGAATGTTGTGATGTTTCTTGTGATACTAATGATTTGTGTGATGTTGTAGAAGTTTCTTTAGGTGAAGTTGAAGATAACAAGGTAATGAAGCCTGAAGTTGTTGGTGATGGAATTGGTTTCAGAATCATGTAAAGAATGGGATATGAAGGAAAAGGATTGGGAAAGCAACAAGGAATTACTAAACTTGTTGAACTAGTAATGAGACCAAAGAGTGAAGGCCTTGGATATGACCGAGGTAAGAATGTTATTGCACGTTTGAATCAGAGAAGAGAAGGTGTGTATTGTTCACATTGTAATAGGGATGGACATGGAAAGGAATTGTGTTGGGATCTATATCCTTGTAAGCTATGTGGATTAAGGAATCACTCAGAGAAGATGTGTTGGAATAAGATGAGAAGGAGAAAGTCTATGATAGGTTATGAGCAGATGGATTATGGATGGATTGATGGAGCAAAGTGGAAACATGTTACTTGTGTGCTTAGGAGATCGTACAGATGGAAAAACTCATATGTTGGAGGAAAAGAGGGATCAAGATGAAGACCTTACACAGAGCATAGATGAGTTTGGAGGAAGAAAGAATCAAGTGCTGAGTGTCATCAAGAACCTAATGAAAGAGAAGCAGTAAAAGATGCAAAGATAGTTTGTGCAGATGAAGAAGAACCTGAACTAGTTTATCTAGAGGAAGGGGAACCTTTGGAGGAATCACATTTCATAGTGGAACCAAAAGAAGGTGAAGCATTGATCTTTTAGAGAAGGTTTATGTACTAGAGTGAAGTAAATGTGAATGATCCTAGTAGAGCTTGAGGAAGTTTGCAGGGTGGACTTGAACAGAATGTTGACCTTGAGGTAGTTTCAAGTACCTGTGGACCGATTGGCAAATTGATTCAAAGAGAAGAACTTGAGGCAGTTTTACAGGGTGGACTTGAACAAAACACTAAACTTGAGGTAGTTGCAAGTACCTGTAGACTGATTGCCGAACCAATTTGAGGAGGTAATAATGGATTTGATATAGTGTAGACCAAAGTGAAGAGGCTCACTTTTCAAATAACCCCGAGAGTTTGATGCAGGGGCATCCGAAAGTCTTTAGAAAGTTGCGGTAGTTGATAGTGAAGTTGCAGAGATGTAGGGTACCAGATTATTGAATTCTATTATTAGAGGCTATGGATTAAAGGGTTTTTTGCTGATGGTGTCCAGTATTTCCATGTTAAGTTTCAGGGATCCACGTGAAGGATCGATCGAGTTGTGAAGACCTATGTGCTGACAGTTGTTCAGTTATTCTGGTTGGTGTTCCTAAGGGAAGATGTTTCAATTCCAGTACGTGGAGTTGTTGCAGACATTGCTGTGGTGATTCGTGATGATCGTGGATATTTATAGATTGTGTGTTATTGGTCCACATTGATTTGTGTTCCCGCAATTGGCGATTTTCTTTTGTGAGGTCCTTTTTACCTTTTTCTTGGCTGATAGGATGTTGTGGCGTGTTGTGGATCTTCAAGGAGTGATCTAGAAGGTGTTTGTGTAATAGAGGATGTTGTCTTGGGTCTTGGCTTTATTTTGGCCAACCTGGGTTGATTCGCATTGTAAGTTGTTATTGTTTAGGGCCGACCTATCCAAGTTGGCACGTTATAATTCTAGTCATTGTAATTGGGCTGACATGTTGAGGGTTGGACGATTCACAAATGATATAAATAGAAGTAGGAGGACTTGTCGTGACATAAAAGATGAAGAGATCGACAAGGTGCTCGATAGTGTGAAGAATGTGTTGGAACCTTCAAATTTTGGCAAAATTTGAAGGCGCCCTGTCAAAAATATTAAATATAACACTCAAAAAGCTTAGTTGAAAAAGTAGCCCAAGGAGCACATTTTAAAAAAATCATAACTTTGGATCTGTATATTTTCATGCAAAACCATCTTGTAGGAGTGTTCATTTACCATATGCAAGTATCTTCCCCAATTTTCAGCTTCATATGATCAATTCTGACAAGGTTTCGAAAGGTCAAGTTGAAGGGTTCTATGAAGATTTGCTGTCTACACACACTAAACTCTGTTAAAGTAGCCATCTTTGGAAACTAGTATTAAGCAACTGAAATCTCATCATAGAAAACCAATTGATTCCTTGGATTCTCCTCATGAAATTGTACCTCCATGCCAATTTTCAAGGTAAGAGCATCTCATTTTCTATTTTTTCAAAACCAAAACTAAACTGATTTTGCACTGGCATTTCCAGAAAATTCTCACAGGAGAAACTTTGACAATTAGTAGCACATCAAAGAAGTGAACTGGAAAGAAATCCTCTTGCACACATTTTTTTCTATCCAAAATGAATTAATCTACAAAGTTATAGCTTCTCAAAATCAGATTTGGTATCCCTACAAAATGGCAAGTTGGCATTCTTTAGATAGTTTTTATAAGTGTATTTTCAGAAAGAGTTTATTGAGCTACTTTGAAAATCGATACCTTTCCAATCTGATGACTTCAGGCCAAACCCTACTTCAATCATATTCTCCTATTATATCTTAGCATATTGGTAAATTTTCAAGGATCTAGGAGATTGTTTGATCAGTTTTCTAAAGTGGTTTTGGAAGCTACTTGACCCATTTTTCACAGTGCAAGTTCTCAAATTTGATGAATTAGGGTTGAGAATTTTATACATTATCCACCATCTCATAATATTTACATTTTCAACAATTTGGAATTATTGAACACTCAAGAAAGTTGTGGAACTCAAATGAGCTTTACCAAAGAAATATTTCCTTGCCTATGCCATGAAACTGATTGAGAAAATTTGAACTTTCCTTGTTCCTAATGTCATAATTGTCTTTTTCCCAACATTTGAAAACCATTCCTTGATGTTAGAGATTAGTCACTTAGTCAACAACATCTGAGTATTTTGAAATTAAATATCTCTTAGGGAAACTCATGGCTCAACAAGAACCTTTTTTAAAACTCATGCCCTTGAGAGGAGGTTTGGACAAATTAAGGATTCATTCAGGTTTCACCTAAATCTCATAGCTTTAAAAGTCCTATGTCATTATTCTAAAGAGTAATGAAGCCAATGGGAAAATAATGGAAGCATCTATTGTTGATGATGCTAACTCACTCATCTAAGAGTGTCTCTTTCCAAGGCCTCAATTGGACAATAATTGACAATCTACAAGAAGTGTTCATAGCTATGTAAAAATGGATTATCGTTCTGCTCTGCCAAGAGAATAATAAGACACCGGAATGAGCAATAATGAAGAGAACAAAATTATCAGTTGAGGGGAAGTTCCTAGATGACACTACACCATTAGCAGGTCAAGCATGTAAAGAAAAAATCTTGAACCTAGAGTCTTTGGTAATGTTTTGATGGAATTTAGAAACCTTTGAAGGCAATTGCTATAAAATATGGTGATATATGTATTCTTCGTGGAATTTCTACACTAACGCTTAATAAGGACACAACTTGGAAATTCAAACAATTGGAGATACCTTAATTCAAAGTGGCCTATACACAACAAGTAGGAAGATGGATAAAATGGAGCTTCACCTCGCTGCTCAAGTCAATAAAAAAGTGCAATGGATTTGAAGGGGAAATCAAACCATCAGTAATCTGCAAGGAATAAAAACATGGTAACCATAGTTTCTGACCTTATTATCATTTGTGCTGATAAGAACCCTATTCAAAGAAAAAGAGCAGATCGAGCTGAGATCAAAGGAGTCGTTCTCAAGTTTTAGATCGGTGGAATTCAAAGGGAGCTCATGTACACTAAAAAGGGGAAATGAATGTCGTGGATTTTTAAAGAGAGTTCATCTTGTGGAACACAAAATGTGGATGCACAGACACAACATGTGAACCATTTGGCAGTCACCCCAAAGAAATTGCATCTCTGCGAGTGTAATGATTAGAATGAATATGTGCAGAATAGATTGAAAATGCTCCATAGACTTTCAAAAACATGCAGATAGCGAATGTGAAGCCGAACTCTACAAATTTTTGTGAGCATTCTTCCTATTGTACAAGAAACTAGAGTTTTGGAACAAAGTATGCACAATCATCAAAGCTTTTAGAGTTTCTACCAAAATCCATAGTTTGAAGAGATTCTCGCGTCCCTGCAGGATGCAAACAAACATGTTGCAGTAGTGAGGTAAAGCCTATCCCACGTTCTTGCGAAGGCTAGGGAAAAGACTCACGGTTTTACGGTGGAGTATGCAACGGGGGGTCTCAAATTTATACGCGGGTGAGTGGTAAAATATAATGATTGCGGTGGTGCGGTGAAGACATAAAGTTATGAAATGAGAAGTAATGTATTTTGCATATACTATGAAGATAAATATTAATGCACGAGAGAGGGAAAATTTTATCACAATGTGGTTAATGTTGGGGAATGCAATATGATGTAAATATTTTCACTAAGGAATGAAATATTTTTCCAAGGGAGTTAAGAAAATAAATTTTGTGAGAATATAAAGCAAGTAAAAGACCAATGCTTTTATTGTGAATATGGTGAATATCTTGAAGGGTGAATTTCACTCATGGTAATATTGCAATAAAATATTTTCAAGGCGGGGTTAAGGAGTGGGTAAATGTTTTTACCCAAAAATATGTTTTTGGTGAAAATACAAGTGTGAGAATTTCCAGCAAAGGAAAGATTTTATAATCATTAAGATTATTTTCACGAAGTTTGAAGATCGAAGTGATTAAAATAAAAATATTTTAATTAGTTGAAGACAATTAATTAAATGAAGAAGCTACGGCGAATGGACGTGCAAGGGGTCATAACCTTAAAAAGAGTAGTGTATATATGTGAAATAAAATTGTATCATCAATTATGAGAATTAGAAGTTAGGTAGGAAACATACAGAAAATACTTTTAAAATGTTTATCATATAGATTATACAGTGAAGACCATGATACATGAATAAATTTTGAAGTTAATGAAAGATCTTTGATTTTGTGTCGTCATATTGGTATCAATTGTTTGTTGAATTAATTGAAGATATTATCAGGTTGTCTCCAAGGTTGATATTTCTTTGTTATTTAAATTGATATATCAAGTATATACTCAATTTATCAATGCACATTTGTTGTACTTGTGTGATATGATTAATTGGTTCTTTCAAGCAAAGATTAAATCCTTCTAGTCATTCACAGTAATTTGGAAGTGTCATTTGGATCATTGAGAAGAACCTGGTAATTACATTCTTGCATGTTTATACAAGTTATAAACTAATATTAGTGAGCCAAGAAGTTTGAATTATTGCCATTACAGGTCACATATTCTAGATCTTCATTGGACTCCATATATCCAACAAGGCACTACTCTCATACATTTCATCATTTAGCTTTACCAAATTTGTTTTTCAAAACTTTACATTTGTTAACTGAACATATTCGTAAACTTCACATTGATATTGCATATACAATTTATACCAAATTAAGTTTGCATCTCCCCATTTCTCATTGCCATTGAGGATGGATTGCACAAGTAGGAATCATATAGTCTAAGGCTGCCTCATTTGCATAGGTGCACTTGCCTAGGTCTGACAGAGCCTGAAGAGAAGAAGGTTCAAATATATCATTTGGCCTTGTACGTTAGCCAAAAATGTATCAAGAGCTTGGCAACCTCTTGTGGTTTCTTAACCAACATTTTTTAGACCTAACAAAATGAAGCATGGTGATGAAGTATTCTGATCCAGAAGGATCTCAGAGCAGAGAGTGTGTGGAATAGGAAAAGAAGCCGATGAACATTTCTCTTATATGAATTATTTGTAATCCCTGGGCTGCGACCTAGATCTTATAAGCCTATGAGGTATTTGTAATGTGTTTTGAGATCTAATATAATGTGGATGAGCTTTGAAGGCTAGGTTTTCCTAGGATATATCTTGTGTCTGGTGTTCTTGAATTTCTTTTATCTTTCTATGGATTAACTATTAAATTCCATTGCATATCTGTGTGATCATGGAGTTGGTATTCTAGGCTACAAGGTTGGACAGTCCTTAATTGGATCCTCCCACCTTGGCTGCATCACCTTTCATTTACATGAGCACTGTCGATGCTTTTGTCATTTATTATGGCATCTTCATGGAGACTGTGAGTGTCCTTTTCAATTCAAGGTGACTGTCATTCATTGAAATTCCCTTCATCACTGTCATATGGATCTTAGCTAGGCTTTTTCATGATCACATCCCATGCTTAAATCACTATCATAAGCTATGCAAATTATGACTTGATAGTTAGCATCCATGAGTACTATCATTGCAGCATTAAACTGTAACTGACCTATCTTTGATGTACGACTGTCCTTATCTTTTCCTTTTCTTTGATGTTTTCTTCGATGGTGACTTATGATAGTCAATAACCATTGATTCTTGTGACTACCCTTTTTCCTTGAGACTCAACATTATAGGTGTGTCTTCCCTTATTTTCTCTCATCTTTTTATTCATTTCTAAAATTCTTAATATAAAGCTTTCTCATACAGGATATGAATCTTGATACCATCCTCATTGGAATATTGTATATTGCTCTTTCCTTTTAATTGTCATAAGCATGGTTTATTGTGAATTATCCTTGAATTCATCTTGAAAACATATTCATTGTGTAGACTTTGTATCTTTGAAAAGCATCCCAAACTTGCATTGTTGATCAAAATAGATCATATGGCCTCCAAAATCACCCTAGAAAAGTGATAAAAATTCTCCCAGAGCCATGAAAACGCACTTCCATGTTGATTGATGATATGGGAGCATGGTTGCCAAACATATTTGCATGGAGTTATCAGGATTGCAAAATATTAACATTCAAAGTAGCTCACCCAATATTTTCTAAAACGAGACCATTTGGAACCCACCAACTCACCATCTTGAAAAAATATCAGATCTTTTCCTAGGAAGCTACCATTTGAGGAATTGGTTCATCTAAGTCAAATGAACTGGTGCAGGAGCACCAATCCATTCCATGTTTTCTATTTAGTTGTTTCATCGAAAAGTAGAGTTTAGGGGTTGGAGTCTAAGTTTTGAGTGTTTTTAGTCCAAATAAGGTCCAAAGAGATCATTTTTGATGTAATTGGCAACTTTGGGGTCTTTTG
This sequence comes from Sequoia sempervirens, assembly GCA_007258455.2. Classification (NCBI taxonomy): domain Eukaryota; kingdom Viridiplantae; phylum Streptophyta; class Pinopsida; order Cupressales; family Cupressaceae; genus Sequoia; species Sequoia sempervirens. The sequence goes on along the minus strand of VDFB02000017.1, from coordinate 260,348,876 downwards.
AGTCTAAATTGAAAAAAAATTGTAAATGTTGTTGAAATGTTGTCAAGTTTGAAAAAGTTATCAAGTTAAGGTAAGATGTTGATTTTCTATTGTAAAGTCTTGTTTTGGGGTTCAATAAGGTCTAAATAGACCATTTCCAATGTTTTAGGTGATTAGAGATTCATAAAATGCAAATGTTGCAATTAGGAAAAAAATTGTCAACAAAAATTGTCAAGAAAATGCAACTTTTGGAATAGGAAGGGTCTTGGTCATTTAAAAATCAGTTATGAAATTTTTGGTGGTTGGAATTGAATTTAATATGTATAAAAGGTCTCCAAAGGCTCAAACCAAAGGTGGTTGAATGTTGTTGAAGCATGTACTAAAGGTTTTAAGCCATAAAAAATGTTTTTTCCTGTAATTTTACTAATTTTTTGCACATTACAAGAACTGTATGAATCTGTACAGCCTCTATATGCTTTGAGACTCATTCTAAATTGTTGGTGAATGTGTCAAATTTTATTTGAATCAAGTGGGAGGCTCTAATATTGAGTTTTGAGTGAGATATCTTCATTTTTTTGGAACTGCCTGTTTATAGCCTGTCAAGGGTTTTGATTGGTGTAAAAATGAAGTTTTAGACATTCCACCTACTGTCACGGTTTGTAACTCGATGGAATTTCTTGTTTCATGATAATATAGGTTTTCAAATGGTTTGGGATGCAATGGATATGTTTTGTATGGTTTTAGGGTGATGCCCTAGGGTGTTTTCATGAGTTTTCCATGTGAATTTGAGGAACTAGAGTAAGGTTTTGAAAAAATATGAATGGAACTGCATGTGTAATGGTGTTTTGATTTTGTGCGGATGTTTTTATGAAAGTATGAGGTAGTGGAAAGTTCTGGTAAGGTGTGGAACCATTACTTTCAATAAACCCTCCTCAAATTGGCTTAAAATGAAGGCTTTGTGGTTTGGTATGTAGAGGTGAGTTTCTCCTAAAACAAATTGTGTTTTTGAGGGTTTGGAAACATTTAAATTGTTTCCCCAACAAGTCTTGAGGGTTGTGAAGAGTTTAAATGGTAGGTCCTTTGTAAATTAGGCCTAATTAGCCTAATTAGGACAACGGTGAAGGCCCATTTTGAGGCACATGTTCCAAAAAAACATATGATGATTTTGAAGCATGTTTTGTAACTCACTAAGAGGTATCTAAATCTCTATTTTTTTTTATGAATTCCTTTGTGAATTTTGTGAGAAAAATCCCAAATAGGGTCAGCAGACCTACTAGGAAAGGCCTAGTTGAAAAGTGAAATTTGAAGAGTTCAAGAGTTGGTGTTTTGAAATCTATTTGAGGCTCATTGAATTGAGTTTGTTGAGTAATACTAACCCATTGCTTACATCATTTGGTATTATAGAAAAGGAAGTAGGTCCCTTGTGAAAGAAGGCTAAGGGTGTGAGTGCAAAAAGGTGTAATTGAAGGAATCCAAACATGCCTCCTAAAGGAAGCATAGTTGCAAGGAAGATTGATGAGCAGGCTAGAGAAATAGAAGCCTTGAAGAGGAAGATGGCTACATTGAAGTCTAAATCTGGGGTTGATGTGGAGGAGAGTGATTCTGAAGAGGAAGAGACCTCTAGTGAAGAGGAAGAGATGGATCTAGATGATGTGAGAATGATGAAGCTTTTGAAGGTTGTGAAGAAGGATGGACATAGAAAAATGGATGCGCCTATGTATGGGAGAAAACTAGATGGAGAAGAGCTCTTGGATTGGATAGGGGCTTTGGAGAACTATTTTGAAAGTGAGGAGATTGATGATGACCACAAGGTGAAGAAGGAAAAAACTAAGTTGAAAGGACATGATTTGTTGTGGTGGAACTTTGTGCAAGATGAAAGGAAGAAAGAAGGAAATAACAAGATCACTTCTTGGGATAGAATGAAGACAAAACTGAAAGGTAAGTTCCTTCCTTGTGATTATAATGTTCAATTACTTAAAATATTACAAAATATTAGGCAAAAAGAACAAGATGTGCAAGAACATATTGAGGAATTCTATAGATTAAGCATAAGAACAAAGCATGAGGAGGATGAGGAAGAAAGAGTAGCTAGATATCTCAATGGTTTAGGTATAACATTCAAGATGAAATCAATTTGATGACACCAAAAATAGTGGAACAATGTTTTCAAATGGCAATAAGAGTAGAAGAAAAACTCAAGAGTTGACAAGAGAAGGAAACAAGAGGAAGAGGCAGTACTTTTAGGGGTAGAGGTACCTTTTCTACACCAAAATATTCCAAGGAAGGTCAAGAAGATGTTGGTAAAGGAAAAGAACAAGTGGTTGAGTCTAGAGGTGGATGGAGAGGTGGAAGAACCAACTTTAGAGGAAGAGATTCTAATGAGTTTGCAGGAAGGTACTATAAGTGTGGTGAATTTGGTCATCCATTCTTCAAGTATCCTAATAAATTTGGGGCTGCTACAGTGGAAGTGAGAGAAAAGGTGACAAGAGAGTTCAACTTGTGCAAGAGGATGAAGAGGAAAGTGTTAGTTCATCAAACCTTGTTGCAAAACATGAGATTGGAGAAGCTTTGATGCTGCAAAGAAATTTTTTGAAGGCCTACAAGGAGAAATAACCATTGCAAAGGAGAAGTCTCTTCAAGATCACCTACAAGAGCAAAGGAAAGGTATGCAAGTTAGTCATTGATTCAGGCTCCATTGATAATATAGTATCAAAGGAAATGGTAGATAAGTTGAATTTGGTCAAGGTTCCTCATCAAACTCCCTATAAGGTGTCATGGTTAAGTGATGATCAACCACTCCTAGTCAATGAGTAGGCCTTAGGTGAATTTCAAATTGGAGGATACAAGGATAGAGTGCTTTGTGATGTTTTACCAATGTAGTGTTGTCATTTGTTGTTTGGACGACCATGACAATTTGACAAATGTGCTGTGTATGATGGATGGGCCAATACTTATCAAATTTTGCATGAAGGGAACACAATTACTTTGTTACCATTGCAAGAACAAGATCAGGAGTAGAGAAGGGTAGCAAAGGTCATTATGATGGGTAGAAAAGAGTATGTGCAGATTAGGGAAGTCAAGAATGATGAGTTGGTAGCCATGACAAAGGTTGCAGACCATATGACAAAGGTATGGAAGGTTGAGGTAGAGAAGAACAAGGGTGAATGCCTTGAGAAGAGGAATAAAGAGTCTAAGAAGGTTTATGCATAATTGGAGGGGAATAATGATGAGAAGAAAAAAATGGAGATTGACCTAGGAAAGGTTAAAGGTGAATTGGTGATGATAAAACAAGAGGGGTTGAGAAAAGTTGATAAAATATAGGTTGGGACAGTAGTATGTCCTGTAGTGATTGCAAAGGTGGAAGGAAAGTCAATCCTTGTCGAGAAAAAGCCTCTAAACACTGGAAATACAGTGACATGCAAGACTACAAATATAAAAAATTTAAGGACAACAAGTTTGAGGCACAAATTCAAGGACAAGAATGGATTGGAACAAGTGAAAAGTCAAGGACAAAGGTCTGAGGGAAGGTATGCTGCTTGGTCAAGGTAGGGAACAATTGAAATAGGTTCTACATCATTCGCCAATGGAAAGGAGGTAAGAGAATATGCTACAAAGCCAGAGCAACCATATCAAGTTGTTCATGGATTCAAAGATGGTAAGTACAGAGGTAGCTTTTAGAATTTACCTTTGCAGGTCAAGGAAAAGGAGCATTCAAAGGAGGAACAATTGCACCTCAGTTTCTAAGAGGACTGGAAACCTTTTTTGGTGGTGTGTATGGTGTAGGAGCACCAATCAATTCCATGTTTTCTCTTTAGTTGTTTCATGGAAAATTAGAGTTTAGGGGTTGGAGTCTAAGTGTTGAGTGTTTTGAGTCCAAATAAGGTCCAAAGAGACCATTTTTGATGTAATTGGCAACTTTGGGGTCTTTTGAGTCTATTTGAAAAAAATTTGTAAATGTTGTTGAAATATTGTCAAGTTTGACAAAGTTGTCAAGTTAAGGTAAGATGTTGATTTTCTATTGTAAAGTATTTTTTTGGGGTTCAATAAGGTCTAAATAGACCATGTCCAATGTTTTAGGTGATTAGAGAGTCATAAAATGCAAATGTTGCAATTAGGCAATAAGTTGTTAACAAAAATTGTCAAGAAAATGCAACTTTTGGAATAGGAAGGGTCTTGGTCATTTAAAAATTAGTTATGAACGTTTTGGTGGTTGGAATTGAATGTAATATGTATAAAAGGTCTCCAAAGGCTCGAACCAAAGGTGGTTGAAGGTTGTCAAAGCATGTACTAAAGGTTTTAAGCCACAAAAAATGTTTTTTTTGCAATTTTACTATTTTTTTGCACTTTGCAAGAACTGTACGAATCCGTACAGCCTCTATATGCTTTTAAACTCATTCTAAATTGTTGGGGTATGTGTTATATTTCATTTGAATCAAGTGGGAGGATCTAATATTGAGTTTTGAGTGAGATATCTTGATTTTTTTGGAACTCCTGTTTATAACCTGTCAAGGGTTTTGATTGGTGTAAAAATGAAGTTTTAGACATTCCACCTATTGTCACGACTTGTAACTTAGTGGAATGTATTTTTTCATGATAATATAGGTGTTAAAATGGTTTGGGATGCAAGGGATATGTTTTGTATGGTTTTAGGGTGATGCCCTAGGGTGTTTTCATGAGTTTTCCATGTGAATTTGGGGAACTAAAGCAAGGTTTTGACAAAATATGAATGGAACTGTATGCGTAATGGTGTTTTGAGTTTGTGTGGATGTTTCTATGAAGGTATGAGGTAGTGGAAAGTTCTATTAAGGTGTGGAACCATTACTTTCAATAAACCCTCCTCAAATTGGCTTAAAATGAGGGCTTTGTGGTTTGGTATGTAGAGGTGAGTTTCTCCTAAAAAAAATGTTTTTTTGAGGGTTTGGACACACGTAAATTTCTTCCCCAACATTTCTTGAGGTTTTTGAAGAGTTTAAAGGGTAGTTCCTTTGTAAATTAGTCCTAATTAGCCTAATTAGGACAACGACGAAGGCCCATTTTGAGGCACATGTTCCAAAAAAACATATGCTGATTTTGAAGTATGTTTTGTAACTCACTAAGAGGTATCTAAATCTCTAATTTTTTTGTGAATTCCTTTGTGAAGTTTGTGAGAAAAATCCCAAACAGGGTTAGCAGACCTACTAGGAAAGACCTAGTTGAAAAGTGAAATTTGAAGAGTTCAAGAGTTGGTGTTTTGAAATCTGTTTGAGGCTCATTGAATTGAGTTTGTTGAGTGATACTAAACCCTTGATTACATCATGAAAATGTGTGAAGAAGGGATTCTCACCAATCCAATTCCTTAACAAAATATTAAATGTCAAAATTGACCCCTCTAAAGCTTTTTGGAAATACAGTCATCAAAACTGTGTAAAATCTCATTTGCTTTTGGCTTTGAAAAAATACAAAATAAGATGTTGAGACTTTGAAAGTTGAAATGAAAGTATATTAACATGGGGAAAATTTGAAACACCAATTAGTTTTTCTTGAAACATCCAGCTCATAGATATTAGCCTTCAAAGTTGATCTCCCTGGTAGATCTGACACTGTGCGGACAATAAACTCTTCCAGAACCCTCCAACTTGATGCTTCAAAAACCTATCAAATTTGATTGTAGGAGGCTAAAATCGTACATACAAACTAACATATGGTAAATGAACATGCTTGTGAAGTGATTTGGCATGAAACTAAATAGGATTTAAGTTATGATTTTTAAAGTAGGCTACTGGGACATGTTTCACAAGTTCTTTTTTTGAGTGCTGCAATCAACTTTCTCATCATGGACCCTTTAAATTTTTCCAAAATTTGAATCTTACAGCACAATGAGGATTTTTGATCAAAATATGATTATATTGATGGCCTTTTTGATGTATTCAGGATCCTCATCCCCTAAAATACCTGATTCAATCAACATTTCCCTAGGCTTCCTATTGATAGCTTTTAACTTATTCAGATGTTCTTTGTATTTTTATTCTTCGTCCCACTATTTCTAAATATACTCTTCCATTTGTTGACCTAATGCCTATGCTTCATCATAATACTTATATCCTTGGTCAAGGAGTGCTATTTCTTTCCATAGAATATTAATCCATCCATCAAACATTTGAGATTTTCTCTTCATTTCATTCAGCTCATCGACCTTTTCGACTCATATGTGCAAGAACCTCTAATGGCATTAGCTTTTCTGAGGTTGAATTGGTGAGCTCCTTTAAAAATATTTTCATCTATCCAACTTGTGCCTTCAACTCATCTTTTACTTGTTTATCTTTTACCAACCTTGATTTTGTCGAAGTAGCCACTATGTCGATGAGCGTCATCTGCTGATTTTTGGTTTACTTTCCCAAATTAACTGTGCTTAATTGGTAATAAGAAGCCTATAATTCTCTATCATACTTATTGACCATTGGGGTTGCAATATCAGCAACCAAATCCCCATCATCTGTTAGCTGGGTGGAATGTATCACTCTGGATTTTTTCTTGGGTTTTACCTTATCCACTTCCTTAATCGTTTCATCCCAACTCACTGGTTGAGCCTCTACCTACTGTATCTTCTCTAGATTGAGATTCAACTAGGTTGGAGTACTTGTTGGCATTATCATTTGTTGAGCACTTTGGGGTGTTGGATTTGGAGGTTGTGGAGGTGTAAGAGTTGCTCCAATCTTTGACACAAATGAAATCTTTTGTTGTTCAAGCTTCTGCTTATCAACCTTCTTCTTTTCTCGCTTCTCATTTTCAACCTTAATGTCTGCAACATTCTTCAGCTCCATATCCATATTTCAAGCCTCCTCTTCATCCCTTTTCTTCTACTCTTCTTCTTCTTCCCTGGCTAAGTCCTTAACAACTTGCTTCTTCACACTCTCCATTATCTCTCGCTTCTCATCTTCCATTAGGATATGCTCCATCTCTTCTTCATTCTAGAGGCTTCCTCCTCCTGGAGAGGAGTCTCTTCAGAATCATATGAGAGAGGATATTTTGTGATATTTATTATAGGGGGTTCTTCCCCTTCCTTAGTTGTCATTTTTGCTATTGAAGGCACAGTAGGAGTTTCCTCAATTCCCATTTCCTCAGTTTGTGTAGGAGGAGCAGAAGGACCTTCTTGAACAGTTTCTATTTTCAGGTATACACTGGAAAGGGGTTCAACACCAAGACCTAAGAGTACTCTAGCAATAATAGCTCAGTAGGTGACTTTATCCTATTGTAAAGCTTTTGTAACATTCTCCATTCTTCTTATCATTCTTGCAGAGTCTTCTTTTTAAGCCTCTTGTACTTCTTTGGCTTGACAGCTGAAGATGATTCAACCTGGGAATCCTTTCTTTTCCTTTTAGCTCTGCCTTGAGGCCGGTTGATGCGTATGTCAATCCAATTTATACTTCGATCAATAACTATTTGAGAATTAGAAACCTTATTTACATCAAACTCTTCCTTTTTCCATCCAATTGATGGGCTCCAATTCTTTTTTTGTAACTTCATCTACCTCATATTGGGGATCAAGGAGGATGCCATCATCCGATATTCCTTCGGGGATATCCTCCTTGATGTTGAAATATCTTATTTGGGGAATAGTCATCCTTTCATATCCTTTCTTTCTTACTTCAAATTGGTCTTGAAGATCAGCCCAAAAGTATTCATGGTGACACTCATGATAAGGGAACAAAGATGCTTAAATACCATTCATCTTCCCCGTTGGGTCAAAATTCTTTCTTTCCTCATAAAATTTTAGATTACACATTTGGAACTCTTATGTTGCAATCTTGGCTACCACTGTTGATGAACACGAGTAAAAACCTAACTCCATAGGGAATGAATGGAACACTACCTTGAGCTTGTTTGCAAACTTTGCATTGACTTCTACTAATTGATGGGAGAATTCCATCAAAATCATTTTGTCACTGCAACACCTTGGCAGCTTGAATGGAGCCTTGCCAAAACCAAACAGTCTAATATAAGTAGTCTTGGGGTATTGAATAAACCAATTCCCCCACTCTCCAATAAAGGCCATGGATTCTTTGGTTAATCTAAAACCAATATCTCTCATCAACTAGTTGATAAAAACATACAAAAGGCATCATTAACTCTTTTAAAATGGTTTTCCACCTTTTTGAGCTCTAATTGATCATAATTCTTCCACACTCTATTCTCACCAGTTGCTTCCCCAAGGACCCCTACTGTGTTTAGGCCCGGGAAGTTTCCCATTCTTGTAGCACAATATATTACATAGGAACTCATATAAAACACTTTGGTATCCTTCACCTTGGTGATCTGATATGAATAACATCATACACCATTGGTCCCCAGTCTAAATACTATTTTCCATCAAGAATAATCTAAATGAAGGAGAACATCCAGGTCTCATATGCATGTGAATCCTCTTTCCCGAATGCCCTGGACAATAGTGTGATCATCTCCCCTACTTCTGACGAGAAGTCAGACCTCTTAGGCTTGGTGGGAAACTTGTTTATTGAATTTTTCTCTATCTTCAACCACCTCTTGTTTATATATCTTTTACTACCATCCACATTTTCCTCATACTTCTCCAATGCCTTAGCTTCTGTCATGACTTTAATATTGGGATGGGGAGGCAGGTCAAAGAGTAGCCTTATCATTCTCGGTGTTAGATCAATTATTTTAGTCCCCCAAGGATCAATACATTTTCTCTGTACCAAGTTGTATGTGTGTGCAACAACTAATATGAATTCAAGAATTTGCACAACTATAGGAAATGAAGCTACATGTGCCAATCTTTAATTAGAAATCTTATTGGCCCTTGGACTGTCATCTTTCGTGAAGACATCTTTTACAAATTTTTCAAGGTAAATATGGCCCACCAATGTATCAGTTATCTTCATCACCTCTAACCAAAAATTTGATATTACAGGAGCACCCTAGAACTTGTACTTCATGGTGAGGGGAATCTATTATGGATTCAACCTTTTGGCCCTTTGTTCTTTTGGTACCTCCTCAAAACTATTATCTACCTCTAAATCAAACATTTAATAAACTTGCAACCATGACATTAATTAGGTAGAAAGGATCACTGCAAAGAGTTAGGAATTAAATACATTCCATATTAAAACTATATAATTTGAAAGAATTTCTCATTTACAAGATATCCTTGCAGCTTTAGGTACCGGGTTTGGGATAAAACCTAAAATATGAACATTAGTAAACCCCTAGTAAACTATCAGACATCAAAATTAGGATGAAACTGAACACTTGAACTCTATAAAATTTCAATCAAAAGTCAGGATCGGGAAGACACTCGGCACTAGAACTTTGAAAAGGGAACGAGTTCAAGTTTTTCTCCAAGTTTCGATGCCGAACCAAGTTAGAAGTCAAAAACAAGATGAAACCTAGAACCGAAACTCAATTTGGAAAGGGTTAGGTTTTGTTTAGAGGTCCAATCCTGAAAGCAATGCGGAAATCAGAATCAAAATGAAACTTGGTATTGGAACCTTCCTAAAGGTAACGGGTCAAGGTTTTGTTTTGATTCTAATCTCGACTAAGAGTCAGAAGTTAGAATCAGGTTGGAACCTGGCACTGGATCAATCATTTTGGAAAAGGGAAGGTTCTATTTTGATATTTGGTCTTGACCAAATTTTGGAAGTTGGAGTCAAAACGACGTAAGGAACAAGAACCATCTGAAGGTGCATAGTTGGGGTTTAGTTCTGAAACGTGATCCTGCCATGTGTGCGAAAGTCATAATTGGAACATTATCAACCATGAAGGTGACAAGGTGAATTTCCAACATTTTTAGAACCCTTTGAGAATAGGGATCAGGATTATTTCAAACATTAGAACCCTTTTTAAAAATCGTGACCCAATACTTAGATAAACTTTCTAGTTCAGGGATTGGATGTAGGAAAAACCTAGGGTTTGAACTCATATTTGTAAAGGCCAACATAATTCAAGATTTTTAAAATTTCAAATGAGGCAAACCTAACGGTATGGAAACCTTAGACAAACTAGGGCACAACGGGAACAAAGAAGCCTGCACATGAAAAATGAGACCAAAAACAAAAATGGAAAACAAACAAAAACCCAAGAAAGACATGATATGAAGAAACCAAACACCAAAAGAAAAACCAACAAACAAGCAGAAACAAACCCATCTAATAGGAAACAAAACAAACACATAAACAAGAAAACGAGCAAGAAATAGGAAAACAAGAAAAGGAAGAACAAAAAACCCCTACCTCAAAAGATGAAATGGAAAAAACAACAACGCTCGATCAAAAATTTCAAACTCAAACCCACGCCCCAATACATTGCACTACTCTGGCCCTTGCTTGTTGAAAATAAGAAGCTATTATGAGCCAAAATGCAAAGGCAATCAGAATATATACGAGCTCGCGTGTGTGAACTAACTGCCATTAATGCGCTGTAGTTCGAGAATCAGTATCAAGATGACACTCGTGAGAGAACCAATAGAAAATCCCAAAGGTAAGGTGGAAGTCGGGATTAGGAAATAACTTAGCACAAGAACCTTCAAAGTGTGCAAGGTTTCGACTTCATTTTGAAACCTGAACCCGATAGGAAAAACACAATGAACATGGAAATCGAGATTAGGTTGGAACCTGAAACATGACCCTTAGAAAGGTTCAAGGTTCTATTTTTAGTTTGACAACTGATTTTGAAATAGAAAAAGATGAAAAGAAAGAAAAAATAAGGATCAGGTTGGAACCAAGAATATGAACCTTCAAAAAGTGCAAGGTTTCGACTTTGTTTCAAAATTTGATTTCTGAAAAGGAAAAAAAAAAAACAAACAAGTGAAGATCAGAGTCGGGATAGAACAAGGAAGGTGAACCTTCGCAAGCTACAGAGTGCCACTTCCTTTCCAAAACCAAAATTCGACAAAAAAAAAGAAAACAAGGGAAAACATGAGGATCAGAATCAGAACAAAAACTAGAACTTGAACTTGCTATAGGTGCAAAGTACCAATTCTGGTCCGAAACCCAAACCCAACAAAACAAAAAGAAAATAAGGATTGGAAGAAAAAGATAACTCCCAAAGCCAAAACAAAACACCAAGGGTAGAAAAACAACAAGGGGGACCCATTTTGACCAAAAATAAAATGGGGTGGTTATGCAAGGCATAACACATAGGGTCAAATACAATAACCAAAACATTAGGCTTGCTAGGTTTCCATTTTCATAGGTGGAGAGTGTTTTGGGGATGATGATGATGATAATAATGATGATGAAGAGATAAAGACCAAAGAGGAAGAGGATGAGGAGAGTGAGGAGGATCCAACACCACTACTTATCCCTTCTAATTATATGAATACTAATTAGATGATGTCGATTGACCCTTCTTTCCAACTTGGAGATCCTTGGAGTTCATTACTTTAGTTGATCTTTAGTATCTTTATCATATCTTTTTTATGATACAAATTTATCATTTAATTTTAATGTGGGTCTAACACTCTCTTTTCTTTGTATTTAGTGATGCAAGAATAGTTTATGGATGGAGAGACTTGGTCAAGAACAAATTGTTGGACATATTTGGGACCATCTAAGGAAGTAGGGAGGAGCTTTTTATTAATATGAATATAATTATAGTTGCGAGTAGATATAAAAAATGTTCATTTTTTCTCACCATGTGGTTAGGAGATCACAATCCAAAGGGATAGGGTTGGTTTCTTGGAGACAAATATTGAGATTTCTAAGAATCTAGTGGGACGAGGTGTAGGTCCTAGCCATTAATTTTATTTGTAATCACATATTGGGACATCATATTTTACACAACCTCATACCCATAGGGAGAGAGCATATGCCTAATAGAGGTGATATAGAGCCCAGTGCCCCTCACTTTTACATCTTGTTAGTGTGAGATCGGTGTTTTAGCTTCCCCATTTCCTCATTATCATTGTGGTTATTTTATGGATTTAAATGATGTGTATAAATCACCAAATGTTTGAGATGAAGTTCCTCAACATGCCATTTGTTGGAATTTTGCATATTTACATGATTGGTATTAGTATGATTCAATTTAGTGATATGCATTATTTATGCTATGATTAAAATGTAATCTTGATTATTGATGTTCAAAAGAAATGATTCATTTGGTAGATGTAAAGATGCTATTTTATGCTTATGTTATTAGACCCGTTGGGATGATTATGCTGTGCTTCAGATATATATATTTAGTAGGTACCCTTGACATGTGTTGAATGTGTTAGTTCTTATTCTAGCTAAACCTCAAAACCCTCTAAAGGGCATCCAACCCTTATGCTCAAGAAACTTCAAATCCAGTGGCCAAAAAATGAGTAAGGATTTAGAGGCCCTTACTCCTACTCTTTAGGGTCTATGGGACCTAGGAGGGTATTCCTTATCATGTTCTTGTGATACCCATATAATGGATAACACTTTTACATAGATCTATTTCTACTAAGTGCAAATAGACATTATTCATCAAAGGTTTGGCTGACCTTTACACAAATAACTACCTATTGCTAGGAATTAAGTGGGACTTCTGATTCATATATTGTAATTGAAAGTATTTAATGATTTTCATCCTCATTTTGAATCCCTAGATAGGCACATCACTAACTCAAATATCTGACAAATAATATAATAAAGAGACCAGTGCTTCAAAAATTGGGATAACAGAGTTAAATTAGCAACAACCAGTAATGTAGAAGCCATTTATCTCAGAAATGGGTGGACTATTTTCATACTACCTTGTAGTATTCAACTCACTGCATTTGAAACACAACTTCTTACTAAATCCTATGCTCTTTCCTCACAAACTTGTAACTTCACTTAATCATTTAATCAATTATTTGAATTGAAGCATAAACAAACCCACTCATTCAATCAAAACAACTAAAGAAAAACAAAAAGATTATTAACCCTTTTATTCATAATCTACAAGAAAATTACAGAGGAGAGTATATATCTCAGAACTAAAATTTTCTCTCATAATATGTGGCTTCTGTAAAACCATTTTAAGATCATTACATACATGATTCTAACCCAAGACAAATTTGTTGTTCTATTCATCATCATTCTTTACAATATGCATTTTTTGAGCTTAGCTGCTCACCTAGACCAATTTAGGACTCAAGAATGGAACCCCTTACAATGAGAAGAGAATGAGAAGATAAATAAGAAAGAAAAAACAAAAGAAGCCCTAGAATTAATTTGTAGAAGACACTTGGCAGCTTCCTCCTCCGTTCATTAGCAAAAAAAAATGGAAAGCCTCTCCCTTCTCTCTTCCCTTTGCAGTAACAACTTTGCATCTGAATTTTGCAATAGAAAAATATCTCACCATTTGTCCTGCATTTGAGAAAATAATTTCTTCCCCCATGAAAATTATTTACTTTGCTCTTTCTCTTGTTGTTTTACTATTACATTTTTCACTTTTAGGAAATAAAACATTTTATATAGTGAACACTATATTCACTTTATAAAATGTTCTCCCGTGCATAATACAATATTCATCTCTAGCATTTAAATTTTTTTGCTTTATCTCCAAAGTCTTTATGAAGGCTTTAAAATATTTATTATTGAGCAACTAAAACTTTACCCGTGCTTTTCATTTCTCACCTTTCATTTTATGTTTTAAAGTGTTTACCTCTTTCATAGTAAAAAAAATTAAATATCTTACTTAAGCCCCTTTTAAAATAATTGCTCGTGCCAAGTTCTCTTTCATCTTATATTTAAGAGCCTTGCTTATTGAAGTGAAAATATTTAACATATTTTCATTGGCACCAAACTTCCCGTGTGCCTTTACCTTGCTTTCACATGTTAAAATCTTTGTTTTAAAAATTTATTGGGAAATAATTCAGCTTTAATGCCTTGCCTTCAAATTTTACCTGGGCCCACCAGGCTTCTCCTTGCACACATTGCTCATTGCACTTTATTGGGAAACTTGGAGAAAATAACTCACGATGAGTGATGAGGGGAACACAAGCTTTGCCATCGGGCATCATTGGTCATATGTGCAAGGATGGAAACCAACCAGTGATGAGCAATGAGGAAGATGCAACATCGCTCATCGCTGGTTCATCTAGGAAGTAGAAGAAAGAACTAGCGATGGGCGATGATGGAAAAATTCCCTAACTCCACTGTGCTACATCTTTGTTTTGGCATGACAACTCCTTGTCTCTTCTACATGTCGAGCGATTCTCCACCTGTAGCATAGACCTTCTAGAAACAATTTTGATACATTCTCACTACAAGTGCATATCGCATCTTCAAGGAATGCTCTCATTCCAGCATGGTCATTCATCAGTCAGTTTTCCCTAGCTTCTCATATCTATGGTGATGCTTGGAAAACATTTTTCAGCAGTCAATATGCAACTTCCATCCTCTTCCATTGAGGTCGTTTCAAGATTGTTGCCACTTTCTTAGGATCCGCCTATTTATTCTGCAATGTTGCAAAGTAATTTCAATTTAAATGCAAGATGTCATGAAAGAATCTTCAGCTCCAAGTTCACCTTAGGCATAGCCTCCATGGTTTTTCACCTTGACCCTTCAATTTATACAATGGATTCCCTACTCAAATGCAACATGAGCCTTCCTAAAGCTTTTGTTGTGCTTTGCATCCATTTCCATTTCAAAAACACAAACCATTTCAAGATGCTCCGCCCATTTTTTTGGAATCTTGCTTCTTATTGCGCAAAGGCTAACCCAAAGTCAATGTGCCAACACTTGAAGATATAACCCTTTTGAGCCCATTAAGAATCTTGGAACGTGATGCCTAGTTTCATTCCTCCTACTACACCATTCATCTATTCTGGACGATGATGCTTCGTAAAATTTTTCTCTGTAGTTTTACCACTTGAAGCCTGACTCTTTAGGTTTCCATGTATTCTCTGGATTGTAGCATCTAATTTCTTTGCATCAATCTCTTTTTCTATAGTATCCTCATATTAGCTCGACATAGCTTCCCCTATTCTTTATTTGAAATCAATTTGAGTTAATGCATATGAGTTGATCAACAATTTAATAATTCATATTCCATGAGGTGGCATTTCATCTTAGGAATTCTATAAAAGTCTTCACCCCCTGCGCATGCTTCTACATCTGTTATTCTTGCAACCATTGCATTGCTAAGATACAATGCTTTTAAGACTCTTTTTTTTACATTTTTCATATGTTAATGCCTCCACATAATCAACAAACCTGAACAATATCGGCCCATAAAAAGACTTGCTCTTTCAATGTCTTGCAGCTGTTCAAACAACATATCAAGATTAAATAATGTTGTGACTTTACCCCATGGTGACTCAAGTGAAACACTGTCTTTGCATAGCCACCTTGTTGCTTTGTCATTTGTTTTTTGTTAAGCATGAGTTGTCTCTAAATATAAACCCTCTGAGTCACTTTTGCTGCAACCAAAGCTTGGGTTTTGGACTCATTCTTTAAATATTTTTCTTGCTCTTTATGATGCTTTAACTCATCACTTAATACTACTCCTGAAACAACTTGATTTTTTACTTCAATCAACTTCTCTGCTTATCATATTGTTTGTCTTAAAATTGTGACATATGGACTGAAAACAATCCCTTGCCAATATGAGTGGTCATCATGACCACAATGAATCATTTTCATTTGAGCAAAGGTGACCTTGATTGTCTCTTATAAAATGTGGTCCATGATCACAACACTAGTGATTGTGTCACTTTACTGACATTGCAACATTTACAATCTTATGACTGTGCAAAGCATGTCAGGTCCCCATGTGGGCTCGACTAAACAAATTTTATTTTCAAACAAGTTTCATGTTGAACTAACTGGAAACAACCTCTGAATGTTCCTAGCATGAAAAATTGAGGTGGGTTGTTGCTAAAATATGCTTTCAAGCATTTTTGCATAGTGATCAAAACTAGCCAAGTGGGCTCTAGAATTGCCTTAGAAAATCAATCAAACAATCTCCTAGAGCCATAAAAACTTATAGGCATGCAAACATTTGATTCGAGAGTGCAATGCAACAAACGGATCAACAAAAGAGATCACGAGGTGAAATATTTTAAATGTCAAAGTTGCTTAGTCAGACTTTTCTACAACTGTATATGTTCAAGACCAATTAAAACCCACCCAGTCACCTTCTTGAAAAAATATCAAACCATCTTTTGGGGGGGCTGCCACTGGAAACACAAGCTCATTTGGGTCCATTGAGCACGTGTACAAGAGGAATTTCCTTCAATCATTATTCTTCATGAGATATTAGGGGTCAAAGTGGACCACCTTGGAACAATTCAAAAATGCAAATGTAAAATTAGAACAAACTGCATTTGCTTTTGATCTTGAAAAAATAGAAAATCAAATCATGAGGCTCTAAAACCGGACAAGGGAGTATATGAATGTAGGGAAAATGGAGAGAAATGATCCATTTGTCATGAAAATCATCTAGTTGCAAAATACAATCTCAAACAAGAGGCCACTTCGCAAAACAAAGAGTTTGTAAACAACAAAACAATGCCAAAACCCTCTAGCTTCGCTTTTCAAAACGCTGTCAAAACTCATCATGGGAGGCTAAAAACTAACATACATGTTACCATATGTCACATGAGTGTGTCTACCAAGGGGTTTGGATTGAAAATCAATAGGCTCCAAAATATGACCGTCCAAAGTAGGTCACTTGGGAAGATTTCTCAAGGTGCACTTCTAAGTGTGCAAAGGAAAAAAATTCAATATGGGCAATTCAAATTTGCAAGATTTGAAGGTGCCACCAGAATGGTTATAGGTACAAGGTTATTTCTCCACCTAGCTACATAGGTCTGTGTTATCTCCCCAATTGTGGTTAATTTAGAGATGTCACATTGGGCCTCCCTATCCATTCCTCGATAGTACTCAAATCAAGTATGGTATGTGAATCCAGATTCAAATCATAGAAAATCTTAGATTCCAGCTATGTCATGAATAACTAGTAAATGTTTGATTTAATTAATGGTTCAAATTCCATATTTTTCCTATAAATGAAATATTAGGAATTTAAATGATTATTATATCAATTATTAAAATATTTTTGTGTTTTGGGAAAGGGGAAAATAGAATGAAAGTAGCAATAAAATTTAGCTATTATTTAATTTAAATTGTGAAAATTCAGTGGGTTGGAAATTGTGAGTTATGTTTGATTTAATTATCCTAATTGAATTTTGGATTTTGTAAATTTAAATGAAAATATGCTTATATGGAATTAATTCATAAAATTGAAATGATATATGTTATTTAGAAATTGACTAATATGTTTATTTGGGATTTGAGAAAAATTTGGAAATAAAGAAATAAAAAATGAATTTTATTAATTTATATTGTTTAATTTGAAAATTGAAAAAAGGGTAACTAGGAAAAAAAGGGGTTTAATTTTCATTATGTAATTTTTATTTGGAAAGAAATTTTGAGAGAGAAAAAACCCCTCTTTTGGGTGAAAAATTAGATTGTTGATTGGGAGAGCATTTGCTGGCAGAATTCAACAATTTCAGATTCACTAGGTTAGGAATTAGTAGGGGATTGTGCTTTCTGGTCCTTGCAAGCTCTCGTTTGGTGTGTGTTACGTGCTTTTCATTTCAAAATTAGATTGTGTTTGAGGTATTTTTCTTGTTTTAATTAATTTAGCCAATTTATTTCAAATTTAAATATTAGAATAGGATTGGGGGAGTGTAGAAACCTCCCAACACAATTCATTTTGTAAAATTGCATGTCCATTTCATTGTTTTAATTAATTTTTTGAGATTTTCCAAAATATGGGGTTATAATGCCCAAATTTTTGGGAAATGCATGAAAAGTGAATTTTATGTGAAAAGTGTGTTGATGGGCATATTTAGAGAAAAAGGGCATCTTTAGATTTTTGAATTTTGAAAAATAAATTTTGAAGAAAATTTTAATGGTGGACTTGGGAATTTTTTGGTTTTTGCCTTGTAAAAATATTGTGAAAATTTGATTTTTTATTTTATTTTATGAAAATGAATGTTTTTGAATGTTTTGAAAAGATGGTACTTCGTGAAATGTGGTAATAAATGTTGTGGAAACACAACATTGAATTGGGAAAATCTGGATTTTTGCATTGGTGTTTGTGCCACTCATTGGTGAGTGTGAAGAGCCTAGGAATAAGATACTAGAGAGGGTTATGAGAGTGGCTCCCAACGTGTCCCCAACCCAAAGTGGAAAGTAAGATGATCATGGGTGGGGACTCATCTAATCAAGTGATAATTAATGAAACAGAAGTAATTAATTAACCAAGATAATGGATGCCCCTCTCATGCCTTGAGTGCTAGTACATACTAAGGATGTTTAGGAAGACATGCCAACTCAGAGACCTTGGGTCTTGTAAGATATAATATCCTCATATTTATGAGAGGAATAATAATTTTTATGGTTGCCATATGTTGGGACTATAAAATTTTGCAAAATTTTAAGTGCCCATGGTGAAAAATTTGCTTTGCACACTCAGAAATGCACTTGAAAAATTTTCCCCAGTGACCTACTTTGGAGGGTCATAATTCGGAGCCCATTTTCTTTCATTCCAAATCCCTTGGTGAGTGTATTCATATGTCATATGTGAAAATGTATGTCTGATTTCAGCCTCTCGTGATGAGTTTTGATAGGGTTTTGAAGAGAAAAGTTGGAGGGTTCTAGGACTGTTTTGCTACTTGCATACTCAGGCCTACGAAGTGTCCTTTTTAGATTGATATTTCAGAGCTGGATGATCATCATGGAAAATGGATTGGTGCTCTACATTCCCCTCATATTCATATGCTCCCTGATTTGGTTTTAGAGCCACAAATCAAGTTTGATATTTTTACTAGGTCAAAAGCAAATGCAGTTTGTTATGTTTTTACATCTACATTTCTAGAATGCTTCAAGGAGGTTGTTAGAACTGTAAAAATCTGATGTTTTTACATATGATTTCACTCATAAATTTCCCGATTTGGTCCTACCGTATGCATATTTCATCTATAGTTTTCCGTATTGCCCTATTGAATCCATTGATTCATGCATATTTTACATTCTGGTTCCTATTGGCATAGGTCCATGACTGTATCCCCGACCCATGTTGCCTTTCTGTTAACATTTGTTTGCTGCAGGTGGTCGGCAGGACTTTCTCATTGTCACAGTGATCAACATCCACATTTGGGTTCATATCGACATGAGGAAAGCAGGGTCTCCCCGATCCATTGTGCGTTTTATTTTGATAAACGTCTGTTGTCATGACGATTGGAGTTTTCATCTGCTGGTAGTTATCGGCATAATTTTTTTCACCGGGGTGAGGTCTCCCCGAATTGGTCGGGTCTCACCGACTTGAGCGTACGGAAGTTTATCGGCGTGAGCTTGGCTATCGACATTGGTCTTGGCGAGGCTCCCTTGTCTTCCCTACTTGTGCAATGGGTTCATTTTGGCCCAACATGTTGCCTTCGGTGCAATATCATGGCGATTTCGTTTTGTCATGCCGACCTGCGGTGGGGGGAGCTGACTTATCGACGAGAGATTCTTATCGATATATATCATAGCGAACCTGTTGGGTCTTGCCAACAGTGTCTTATGATTTGCTTTCGGCGAAGGGTTGGCCTTGTCTCGATGACTGGAAAATAACATGATGTGAGACTTTCGGTATAATGAGGTGCTATTTGTATGAGGTCCCCTCGACATTGTTTTGTCTTGCCGATGGCCCGATGTGTATTCTTTTCGGTGAGAAAATCTAGCGGTCCTGGCGAAGTTGAATATAATAAAAGGTATTTCCCAATGTGACCTATTTGTTTTGGTGTGTGGTCTTGGCGAGGTGCCTGGGGTCTTGCCGAATGGAATGCGGTGGTGGCTTTGTCGGCAGGATAATTGGGTGGTCACAACGACATGAAGTTAGGTGGGAGGCTCTCGGTGAAACTTAAAATAATCTATGTGAGGTCTCCCTGATATCTATGTGTTATAGCAAAGCACAAATGGGAACAAAGGGGTACTATGTGGCTTCGGTATGACTAACAGATTGCTACAGCGACAGGTTGCAGGCAAAGTATATATCAGAAAAACGTAAATGATATCTACATGACATCTCACCGACCCAATTGAGCTACAACGAATGCGAATGAAACAAAGGTGCGCGCGGGATGATAATGAGTGAATTGCCTTTGTCATAACTATTTGTTGTGTCTCGCCGATTGTTCACTGGTAAATAACAGAAATACAAGTCTTGTGGCCGACATGTATACATTTGATGACCGTTGCTAGCCAGCTCGATTGGAGCTCGAATCTTGTGGAGGGTTGACATGAAATCTCAATATGATTTATTTTCTCATGCTGGTGTATAAATAGGCATTTTGTAATTGTAAAAGGAGGACCAGTTATCAATTATTCGATACGGTAGGAAAATGGTATGGATACAGAACAATAAATTTATCAAATCAGAGGCTATGTTGCATGTTAGAAAATGGAGGTATTTATGAATGTCAATTGATGTTGCTGCACATGTCTGGTATCAGTTATCTATTGATTTTAATAAGAGGATTCCTAAGTTGTCTCCAAGATGGATTCTTTCTGATTATTTAAATTAATATGACAAGTTTGTATTCAATTTATCAGTGCATATTTGTTGTACTTGTGTGATTGATTGATTGGTTCTTTCAAGTAAAGACTAATTCCTTTTAGTTAATCACAGTAATCAAAGAGATTCAATTGGATTATTCAAGTAGAGCTTAGTGATCACATTCTTGCATGCTTATACAAGTTGTAAGCATAATATATGCCAGATAATTTGTATCATCTCCAGAGAGTGTTGCTCATCTTGATCTCATTTGACTCCGCATACCCAACAAGGCACTAGTCTCTACACTTCATCATTTGGATTCATTCAGTTTACTTACATCTGATTAGTTAAGCATTCATTTTAGGATTTAGATCAAGATATTGTCACTGTTTTCAAGTTGGATTTCATTTGTTCACCTCCCATTGCCATTGTGAACAAAGCATTTTAGAAGGATAATCATAAGATAATCCTGCTTCATTCAGAGAGGTACACCCGCCCAGGTTAGCAGTGCCTAAAGAGTAGAAGGTTGAGTTCTCTTGACCTTGTATGTTACCCTAAAGTGTATCAAGAGATTGGCAGCCTCTTGAGGCATTCTGCCCGTGTTTTTGAGAGCTAACAAATTGGCGACTCTACTGCTGACAATCAAAATCAAGGCCTTAAACATAGAGTCAAAAATCTTGCATAGACTCTGCTGGGAACAAGAAGTATCAAACATTTTTCCCATTTTCAATAAAAGTGAGTGGCGACTCTGACAAAAAACCTTGCAGCTGTTCATCATGAATGGAAGAAGATCTCAATACAGGGGAGGTCATACTGGAGCTCCTGCTGGCAGCAGTAAATGGACTCACAAAGATGACAATGTTGACAAAGGAAAAGGGATATGTGATGACATGTATCTGACAAGTAAAGACAAAGCATCAAAAGTCCATTGTGAGACATATGACCGCTTTGATACATGGAAGGATAGTTCAAGTGTAGAACTGTGTACTCCTGAAGAGCAAATAAATCCATTTTATAATCCTCAGAAACAGGCTGAATTGGAAGCTGAACGAATTAGAATTCAGGATGAATATGATCAGAGGATGGAGGGGAATCACGAAACTCCTAAAGAGCTCTCAGTTTCTGATGAAGTAAAAGCACAGTTAGAATTAAAAGAGAAGAAGATAAAGGAACTGGAAGCTAAATTATAGAAAGCCCAAATTACTAATCAGATGGCTGGTGGCCCAAAGTATGTCCCACCTCACAAGCAGGGTGCTCATGGTGCAGGGTCCTCCAATCAACAAAATGCTCTTCATAATCAGACAGGGAATCACTACAAGCAGCCAAATCATCCACCTTATATTCCCACATAGCATACAAGCATGTATCCACCTCCTGGTCAGCATTATATCCCACAACATAATGCACAGTACAATAATCTCATGTATCAGCATCAATATCCACCTGTTCCTCCCCCTCACTAGCATACAACCATGATCAGACAGTTTGATTTAGCTGGTTTTCAGTTATATCCTTTCCCTATGGATGGCAGTTGGAGGAATATGGTGCCCAAATTTACTGGGAGTAATGCAATCACAGCTGAAGAACATTTAAGGAGCTTTAATGTTTTCATTCAAGACATAGATGTGCCATATGAAGATTTACACATGAAACTATTCATGATGTCACTTCTTGAAGATGCCAGGGATTGGTTCAACAGCCTGCCAACATTTTCAATTAATTCTCTCCAAGTATTTCAAGGAAGATTCTTAGAGCAATATGGGAATCAAAATGCTCCAGATACAACTCTTCATGAATTAATGAGGATTCAGAAAAATAAAAATGATTCAATTTATGATTTCAACCGAAGATTCAATAAATTGCAGACTAGGGTACTGCTTGGATCAAGACTGCCAGATTCTGTTGCCTTGAGTGTCTATTTAAATGCATTTGATCCTAAAACAGGGTACAAACTAAGGAATAGATTTCCAAGAGATTTGGTTGAAGCACAAAGAATTGCATTGACAATTGAAAACAACAGGAAGGCTGCTGGTATAACTAATAAAAGAGACAACCCGAGGCCTCCTCAGTAAAGCAATAATTATTAGTACAGACAAGAAAACACATATAGAAATGAGAATAGGAATGAAAGGCCGAGACTACATGATATGCCTTACAATACAGACTAGAAAGATGGGAAACCTATATCAGCTAGGCCCAGAAATAAAGAAATTCCTGATCCATTGACCAAAAAAGGAACTTACATGGTGAGTAATGATTACTTTTGTGAAGTTTGTAATCAACCACATTCTCCAGAATTTTGTGTTGTAGCTCAAAGGATGCAAGAGGAAGGAATGCCGATGGATGGAGAGGATCACACGATGTATTTGACTTCAAATTTTTTTCACCATGTTGAGGAAAGAAATTCATCTTCAGACGATGAAGGCTATGAATATGATGTTTCCAATCAGAAGTATAATGTCCATATGGCTGAACAACAGATCTTTTATGGTTCTGATGAAGATTACACAGAGCCACATACTGCTGGGGCGCCTGCTCAGTGTAATGTAAGGAGACTCACTGAAGATGAAATAGAAAGAATAACTGTTGTTGCGGTTGAGAAAGCCAAAAGTCAATATTGGTTGAGAAACAAAAAAGTAAATGAGCTAGATGGAGTTCCTGGGGGAATTTTTATAAAAGATCAAAAGGCAACACAAGAAACTGTAAAAAAGCCAGAAAACAAGTAGCATGATAAAATTGAACAGAAGCCTGTCTAAAAGCAGAAAGTTGAAGAATTACATAAGGAGATGCAAAAGTCTAATCAGCCTAGTAAAAAAGAGAAAGAAGAAAACAAAGGAGAAGCGCCAGATCTGAAGAAGACTGTTAAGATGGAGAGCTCATCGTTTGACTTCACACAGGCGTTTTCCCAAGTAAAAATGTCTATTCCACTACTTGAATTGATGAAAATTAAGGAGTACAGAGATAATGCTGTTCAATTGATTACAAATGGAAATGAAAAACATATGAATTTTGAAGAAGTCAACAGGCAGGAAAAGATAAATAATTCAGAAGTCTGTTTGGGTGATGTTTTAACAACCTCCCCACAAGTGGATCCTTTCTTCACCACATTGCTTATAAATAATAAATTGTTGAGGAATTGTATGATAGATTCTGGTGCTGCTATAAACATTATGCCAGTAGGAGTAATGAAACAGCTTGGCATGTGGGTCGATACATGTGAAGGGAAGTGCTATGCAATGGATAACAGACCTGTACCTATGGTAGGCATCATGAGAGGTGTTGAAGTAAAATTGGCTACTTATCCACAGGTGGCTTATAGTATAGATATAACAGTCATTGATACTCCTCCTCAATTCGGGATGCTTTTGTCAAGGCAATGGACAACAGCTGTTGGTGGGAATGTTCAATTTGATTTGTCTTATGCTACTATTCCAGTAAATGGGCAAGATGTGAAGTTATATAGGGAGCTAAGAATGAGCCAGCTTGTTGAATGTGTGCCACAAGATCAAATTAATTGTTTTTGTGATATTGATCTGGGGAGTTTTAAAATAGAACTAGCTCAGCCAGAATTAATTAATAGTGATCCAATTGAAAAACATGCTGCACAGAATTGCAATGGCGTATGGAAGATGTACTTTGATGGAGCTTGTAGTCAAGAGGGTAATGGAGCTAGGATTGTATTTGTTTCACCTGGAGGTATTACTTTTAAATATTCTTTTCTGTTAGCATTTTAATGTACAAACAATGTGGCAGAGTATGAAGCTTTATTGGCAGGCTTGAACCTAGCTATGAAACACAAGATTAAGTTGCTGGTTGTTTCACAGATCAAATCAAAATATGCAGCAAAACACAAAAGATTAAAACAATATAGGAATGTTGTATGGGATACAATTGAATTATTTGATGCATTTTCAATTGAATGGATTGACAGATCAAAGAACATAATGGCTGATTTTTTAGCAAATGTAGCACTGAAAAGAGATGATATCACACTAGCTGGGGTATCATAGATAGAGTTTAAGACAAGGCCTACTGTACCTGATAACATTTCTAACTGGAAAGTTTTCAATGATGATGTTGATCTTTTGAAATTTCTTCATTGTATAGACCAATATGAAGCCCAGGAAATTGACTTCAATGCTTTTGTTGAAGAAGTAGATGGGAAGCAAACTGTGTTTGGCAAGGAGATCTTGCAACTCAAAACAAATAAGCTTCCTAAAGGCTTAGTGGCATTGGAGAGGGTGTATGATGGAAATGATCGGTCCCTCATAAGGCAAACACCAGTCAAAAAGGAAGATATTGAAGAAATTAATTTAGGGACTGAGGCAACACCAAGAAAGGTATACATTAGAAAGAAGATCAACCCTACAATTAGAAGAATGCTGATAGAGTTGCTGAGAAAGTATAAACATGTTTTTGCATGGTCCTATGTAGATCTGAAAGCATACAGGGAAGATTTATTTCAGCATGAAATACCATTGAAGTCAGACGCCAGGCCTTTCAGAAAAAAGCAAAGGCCCATAAATCCAACGCTGGAGCCTAAAATGCAAGAGGAATTGATAAAGCTCAGGGACGGAGGAATTATCAAACCAATCAGACATTCAACGTGAGTTTCAAATCTGGTTCCTGTGAGAAAGAAGAATGGTGATATCAGATTATGTGTGGACTTCAGAAATCTCAACATGGCATCTCTCAAAGATAATTATCCTCTACCCAACATGGAGGCAATATTGCATAAGGTGACAGGTTGTGAGCTATTATCTATGATGGATGGGTTTTCAGGATACAATTAGGTTAAAGTCAAGGAATCTAAACAATACAAAACAACATTCACAACTCCTTGGGGAACATATGTATACATAAGAATGCCATTTGGTCTCACTAATGCTGGAGTGACTTTCCAAAGAGTCATGGACTTAGCGTTTGCTGATTTGATTAATATTATCATGGTGGTGTACCAAGATGACTTGACTGCTTATTCGAAGAAGGCTGAAGATCATGTGCAACATCTTGAAAAGGTATTTATTAAAGCTCTTGAATATGGTATTAGTTTAAATCCAAAGAAGTGTCATTTTGCAGTCACAAAAGGTAAGCTCTTGGGGCATATTGTCTCAAAATAAGGAATTAGAATAGATCTTGAGAGAGTTGAAGCTATTGACAAAATTCCTATTCCCAAAACTGTCAAGGCAATACAATCATTCTTTGGACAAATTAATTTTTTTAGAAGGTTTGTTTCTAACTTTGCTGAGATCATCAAGCCCATATCTAAAATGTTGAAGAAAGGACAAAAAATGAGTTGGACTGCTGAAGCTTTGGATGCTTTTATGTCTATCAAAAAGGCTATCAAAGAGGCTCCTGTTCTTAAATCTCCATATTTTACAAAGCCTTTTCAGATTTTTTCATTGGCTTCAATGCATACTATTGATGTTGTTATGTTACAAAAGAATGAGGATGGTTATGAATAGCTTGTGTCTTTCTTTAGTAAATCTTTACAAGGGTCTGAGCTAAAGTATGATATAATGGAAAAACAAGTGTTTGCATTGGTAAAGGCCACTAGGGCATTCAGACCATATCTTGTTGGAGCAAAGGTAATTGCTTATGTCCCTCATGCAGCTGTCAAAGACATTTTAACACAATCTGAAGTTACAGGGAAAAGATGCAGATGGATCAACAAGATTCAAGAATTTGACGTGGAAATACAGATTACTAAGCTGGTAAGAGGCCAAGGCTTGGCTAGGATGATGATGGAAACTAATATTGAGGCAAATTAGATCTGCAATGTTGAAGAAGGGGATGCAATTGCAAGCATTGAACACACTCTTTGGTATGCTGATGTTATGCATTATCTTAAATACATGAAGTGTCTAGATGGATTGAGTGACAGCCAAAAGAGAACCTTGAAGTTGCAAGCATCAAAGTATGTCTTCATGAATGGAGATCTGTTTTGGAAGAACAAGGATGGCATATTGTTGTTATGTTTGGATGAGTCACAGGCTAAGCATGTTTTAAGTGAAATGCATGAAGGAGTTTGTGGAGGACATTATTCAGCAAAGACAATGCACACAAAATTCTCAGGGCAGGTTATTATTGGCCAAAGGTTTTTAATGATTCCTTTACACATGTAAGAAGATGTGAGGCTTGCCAAAATTTTTCTGGAAAATTGAAATATCAGGGTGCTTTGCCACTTCGACCTTTGTAGGCTAATGCCCCTTTTCATCAATGGGGAATTGATTTCATTGGAGAGATATAGGAGAAGTCAAGTGGAGGACATAGATGGATACTAGTTGCCACTGATTATTTCACAAAATAGGTGGAGGTAATCCCAACCAAGTAGGATACAAGTAAGGTAGTGACTAATTTCCTGATGGACAATATTGTCACCAAATTTGGTGCACCATTGAGGAAAATCATAGACAATGGGATGTGCTTTAGATCCGATGAATTCAAAAGCTTCTGTGATAAGTATGGCATTACTATTTCTTATGCAACTCCTTACCATCCACAAGCTAATGGTCAAGCTGAATCTAGCAATAAGAGTCTCTTGAAGATTATAAAGAGGATGTTGGGACATAACAAGAAGGCTTGGGATTCAAAGTTAAAACTGGCTGTGTGGGCTGATAGGATCACTGTGAAATGGGCAATTGGAAAATACCCATTTGAATTAGTGTATGGGGCACAAGCCAGAATGCCTTTGCAGAATTTGTTGCCAGTTTACAGGTTTGTCTTACAGGAAGATTTGGAAGTTCCTGAGCCTATGGAAGATAGAATGGAGCAACTAGTTGAACGTGATGAAATAAGGAGGGTTGCTCAAAGCCAAAACATGAAGTTATAGGCATAGATGAAATATCTATTTGACAAGAAGGCAAAAGATAGGAAATTTGAAAAAAATGATTTGGTGTTGATGTGGAATGCAAGGTGTCAGGAGAAAGGCAAGCATGGTAAATTTGAAGCTCTTTGGTTGGGACCTTTTGTTGTTTTTGGAAAGAAGGGTGAAGACTCATATTATCTATAGAACATGACTGGTGAAGATCAAGAATTTCCTGTTCATGGGAAATTCTTGAAGCTTTTCTTTTCTTGAGCAACACAGAGGATTGAGGGTTACCAGTGCATGGACAACTCTTGTGTGTCCTCTTTAAAATTATTTTCCATGCACAGTAGTCTAGGGTTCTGTTATTTTCCATTCATCTTCCAATTTGCATTCATTTCCATTGCCATTCATTCCATTGCTGCTCACTGGTTCATTATCTTTTGTCTGGTCTGCTCACCCAATGATTCTGGGTCCTTGCAATGATCTGACTATCATTCATCCCCAGACAGAGCCACTGTTAGAACTGTAAAAATCTGATGTTTTTACATATGATTTCACTCATAAATTTCCTGATTTGGTCCTACAGTATGCATATTTCATCTATAGTTTGTCGTATTGCCCCATTGAATCCATTGAGTCATGCATATTTTACATTCTGGTTCCTATCGGCATAGGTCCATGATTGTCTCCCCGACCCATATTTCCTTTCTATTAACATTTGTTTGCTGTAGGTGGTTGGCAGGACTTTCTCATTGTCACAGCGATCGACATCCACATCTGGGTTCATATCGACATGAGGAAAGCAGGGTCTCCCCAATCCATTGTGCGTTTTATTTTGATAAACGTCTGTTGCCTATCGGTAAGACGTTTCTATTGTCACGACAATTGGAGTTTTCATCTGCTGGCAGTTATCGACATAATTTTTTTCACTAGGGTGAGGTCGCCTCGAATTGGTCGGGTCTCACCGACTTAAGCGTATGGAAGTTTATCGGCGTGAGCTTGGCTATCGACATTAGTCTTGGCGAGGCTCCCTTGTCTTACCTACTTGTGCAATGGGTTCATTTCGACCCAACATGTTGCCTTCGGTGCAATATCATGGCGATTTCATTTTGTCACGCCGATCGATGGTGGGGGGAACTGACTTATCGGTGAGAGATTCTTATCAATATATATCATAGTGAACCTATTGGGTCTTGCCGACAGTGTCTTATGATTTGCTTTCGGTGAAGGATTGGCCTTGTCTCAGCGACTGGAAAATAACACGATGTCAGACTTTCGGTATAATGAGTTGCTATTTGTATGAGTTCCCCCTGACATTGTTTTGTCTTGCCGATGGCCTGATGTGTATTCTTTTTGGTGAGAAAATCTAGCGGTCCTGGCGAAGTTGAATATAATAAAAGGTATTGCTCGATGTGACCTATTTGTTTCGGTGTGTGGTCCTGGCGAGGTGCCTGGGGTCTTGCCAAATGGAATGCGCTGGTGGCTTTGTCAACAGGATAATTGGGTGGTCACAACGACATGAAGTTAGGTGGGAGGCTCTCGGTGAAACTTAAAATAATCTGTGTGAAGTCTCCCCGATATCTATGTGTTATAGCGAAGCACAAATGGGAACAAAGGGGTACTATGTGGCTTCGGTATGACTAACAGATTGCTACAGTGACAGGTTGGAGGCGAAGTATATATCAACAAAATGTAAATGATATCTACATGACATCTCACCGACCCAATTGAGCTACAACGAATGCAAATAAAACAAAGGTGCGCGCGGGATGATAATGAGTGATTTTCCTTCGGCATAACTATCTGTTGTGTCTCGCCAATTGTTCACTGGTAAATAACAGAAATACAAGTCTTGTGGCCGACATGTATACATTTGATGACCGTTGTTGGCTAGCTCGATTGGAGCCCAAATCTTGTGGAGGGCCGATATGAAATCTCAATATGATTTATTTTCTCATGTTGGTGTATAAATAGGCATTTTGTAATTGTAAAAGGAGGACCAGTTATCAGTTATTCAATACGGTAGGCAAATGGTATGGATACAGAACAGTAAATTTATCAAATCAGAGGCTATGTTGCATGTTAGAAAATGGAGGTATTTATGAATGTCAATTGATGTTGCTGCACATGTCTGGTATCAGTTATCTGTTGATTTTAATAAGAGGATTGCTAAGTTGTCTCCAAGATGGATTCTTTCTGATTATTTAAATTAATATGACAAGTTTTTATTCAATTTATCAGTGCATATTTGTTGTACTTGTGTGATTGATTGATTGGTTCTTTCAAGTAAAGACTAATTCCTTTTAGTTAATCACAGTAATAAGAGAGATTCAATTGGATTATTCAAGTAGAGCTTAGTGATCACATTCTTGCATGCTTATACAAGTTGTAAGCATAATATATGCTAGATAATTTGTATCATCTCCAGAGAGTGTTGCTCATCTTGATCTCATTTGACTCCGCATACCCAACAAGGCACTAGTCTCTGCACTTCATCATTTGGATTCATTCAGTTTACTTACATCTGATTAGTTAAGCATTCATTTTAGGATTTACATCAAGATATTGTCAATGTTTTCAAGTTGGATTTCATTTGTTCACCTCCCATTGCCATTGTGAACAAAGCATTTTAGAAGGATAATCATAAGATAAGCCTGCTTCATTCAGAGAGGTACACCCGCCCAAGTTAGCAGCACCTAAAGAGTAGAAGGTTGAGTTCTCTTGACCTTGTTTGTTAGCCTAAAGCGTATCAAGAGATTGGCAGCCTCTTGAGGCATTCTTCCTGCGTTTTTGAGAGCTAATAGAGGTCAAATTTGACACTTAATATCTTGTGAAGAATGTGGATTGAAGGAAATCCCTCTTGCACACATACTTAATGGAACTAAATGATCTAGTGTTTCCATTTGTAGTTTCCCAGGAGAAGATTTGGTATTTTTTCGAAGTCATGACTTGGTGAGCCGTAATTGGTTTTTGACAGGTGCAGTTGTAGAAAAGTTTGAGTGAGTCACTTTGGCATAGAATATCTTGCACCTCGAGATCTGTTTTTCCAAGTCATTTGCTGCACTGAGTTTTTGGGTCAAATTTATGTATGACTGTGCATTTTCATGACTTCAGGAGGTTGTTTGACTAATTTTCTAGGGTGATTCCAGAGGCCACTTGACCTGTTTTGCACACAATACAAAATACTAGAAAGTGGATTCTGATGGTTTCCCACTTCAGTTTTTTTATGCCAGATGCATATAGAAGCAACCTCAGATTAATTCAAGATATAAACTTGTTTCAAAATGATTTTTTTTAGTTGGGCCCACAAGGGGACCTGACATGTGTCACACAACTAGTTGAAGATGGTGTTTCACTTGAGTTCCCATGGGATAAAGTCATAACACTATTCACTCTTGCTTGGTTGTTTGAAAAACTACATGATACTAAAAAAGAAAATCTTTTATCATGCTCGTATGGTTAAAGTTTTCTGATTATGTGGATGCATAATTAGTATTGCAGCTATGGTTCAGGCTCAAAATGAATTAGAATAAGCTTGAATATGAAATAAGGAAGGTGTCAAGTGATGTTTCTCTGGATCCACACCAAAAGACATTACTGTATATAGAAAATGATATTGGAAGAAGTGTCAATCAGATAAGAAGTAAAACACCTTGAGGGTCCTAAAGGTAATCTTCAATGAGAAAATGCAGTCTAACCCAATGAAGTGTATGATTGTGCAAGGAAAGTGAAAATGATGGCTATCATACCAAACATCTAGCTAACACAAAAGAAGCTAAGGTTTTTCACACAAGGGATAGTAAATATAATGGATTGTAACATCAAATGGGGAGGGAAAATATTGCAAAGGAAATTTTTACAAAAGTGCAATCTCTGTGGTGTAACATCTGAATTTGATGAAATTGTATGGTTGTCGTATTAAAGGAAAGCAACTGCTCTTGGTATGCCGATGAGTTGAACCTGTGATCTAGCGGACTGTGGGATGTTCCTCACTCATGGCTCAACATGTTTGTCCCACAAAGAAAGATCCATCATTTTACTACCAACCTTACAAAGATCATACCTTGCCACACCTTTAGGGTCCAATTCTCATATACCTTGTGCTTCGAAGCAAGTGGAATACAAACATGCTTGCAATATTGCCAAAGGACAATGAAGAGATACTTTATGTTGTGGGAATGCTTCGATTGATGGACCCCCATTGCTCTTCAGGGACCTCTTGCATGGACAATCTGCTCTTACAAAACCAAGAAATAGTTGATATATCAAAATCCACTGATAGCAATGGGATTAGTTCCAAGCAATATTTCCCCTACTATACCAATGAAGCGTAGTGGAAGAATCATTTTGGAAGAAAATGGGAAAGGTTTGTACAAAGGAAGGAAAGATATGATCCTCTAAATAGATTGGCTCCTGGACAAAGAATTTTCA
Organism: Sequoia sempervirens; assembly: GCA_007258455.2. Taxonomy (NCBI): domain Eukaryota; kingdom Viridiplantae; phylum Streptophyta; class Pinopsida; order Cupressales; family Cupressaceae; genus Sequoia; species Sequoia sempervirens. The sequence continues at coordinate 260,317,162 of VDFB02000017.1, read as the reverse complement.
AAAGGAAAACTAGAACTATCACACATTATGAAGTTGAGCAGTGACAAGATTGTAAATGAACATGCTGCGAAGGAGCTCAACCAGCAATGACTAAATGGAATCAGTATGTTTGGTTTTCTATTTGCTAGGGAAAGCTTCATACCAAGGCTTTGATGGAGGAAGGTAAAGTTTCATGGTGACTATTGCAAATTGTTGCTTGATTCCTCCATGATCAAACAAAAACAACCAAATGTGAAGCAACGGGAGGAGACCGATCAACAACTAGGAAGATGAGGTGTGGATGGATCTCCACCATCCCTTGATAGCCCCACATGGATGGATGATGACATAAGAGGAAGGATGCGGGGTGCACAGGGAGTATCCATCTGGATTATGGTGGGCCTGTGCATAATATGTTAAAAGAAAAATATTTTAAATTATGTTTTTTATGATGAAATAAGGATTATTAAAATAAAAAAGAACCTCAAATGCAAAGTGAAAAGTGAAGGGTATGATATTTTATTAGCCCGATAAAATGCTTAAAGGGTTTCACTGTTCAAAAGTAAAGACTTTGGGTATAAAGTAAAATAATAAACATTTTACTTTTCTGAGCATGAAAATATAAGGGGTGTGCAGGTAATGTTTTTTACACAAGCCCAACAAAGTAAATTCAAGTATTCACATTATGAAGTAAGAAACTTTGGCTGCAAGGAAAATAAAAATGTAAAATGCATTATAAAGTGTTGGGAAAATTAAAATGTGAAGGTGAGTGCTCAGATAAAAGGTTTTCATGGTAGGGTAATTTCCTTCATAAGAAAAATTGTTTTCAACTGTAGAAGGACAAAGGGAGAGGTAACAATCTTTCACAGAGGAACAAAACTATTTGCAGTTGTAGATCAAGGAGGGAAATAAAAATATTTCAGAAAATTTCTTGTTGCAAATCAGATGGAGATCAAGATGCCAAGTGTCTTCCACAGATTCATTTTAGGGCTTATTCTTCTTCTTTATATTCTCTCTTCTTCTCATTTGTAAGGATTCCAATTTCTGAAGTTCTACAAGGTAGACATAAGCTCTGTACAAACTGTAAAGTGTTTAGCTGGGGTGAGGTATATGATTGTTAGCCATTAGTCTAAGATGTTTCTGTGTTTTGAATTGTGCTTCATGAATATATTCTATCGTGTAACTGTCTCCATGGATAAGATATGATACTCTTTAAATTCAATAATCAAGGGTTATCTGGGTTTTTCATGCACATTTGCTGCATTTGAATTACATTTATTATTTCCTATTGCTCAAGGAGGAGTATAATTTCTTTAATGAATGTAATGGGAGTATTGTATTTCTAGGTGGATTTCTAAGAATGGTAATTTGATAAGCTTGAGTGGTCTTGTTATCATAAGGTGATAACAATTTTTAAGATCTTCAAAAAATGTTTAACATGATAAGATAAAATGCTCATTAGATGACTCTGTGGCCCTTTTTCTTGGCACCGATCAATTTTTGCATCTTCTATTTTTATTTTGGTTCCAAACCTTAAAATCTAAAAACCATTTTACTTTGATGTTTCTTTGCTTTGTTGTTTAAGTTATCTCTATCCTAGTATCTCCATAGTGTTAAAAGGGTACATAGGTTGATATTGAAAGTGTTACATTTGTCATCCCTCTATGTGTTTGAGATGGAGGTATCTAAGTTATGTGTTCTCAGTAATGTTCAATGCAAATGGGATTATGCTTGAATCTGGTAGAATATAAAATACCCATTACTCATATATATGAGAACTATCCACTTTCATAGGTCTGTAGTTTGTTGCTTGGCATGAGTTTATCATACATTGGACCTATGATTAGGAACACCCTCCTGAGTCCTGTGGAGCTCAAAGTGCAGAAGGCTTTCATAGCCTTGTTCGTTGGATTTTCTTGTCTTCAATCCATTGATAGTGCAAATTCCTTGTCCTAAATATTTAATCCCCTAGTTTAGGCATTGTGTTTCTCCTTATGGTTGAAGGTTGCAAGAAAAACAACCAACACCATACATTTGAGCACAATGATGACACTCCCTAACTAGCTCTCTAGCATCTTACCCTAGTGTCTTGTGTGTGAGATCCATTATTGGTGAGTTGGCCCAATGAAGATCCTTGTGGTACCTTAGTAGTGAGTTATCCCATGATGTTATATGATGTAGCATTGATGAGCTGGCCCAATATGGATTGTGATGTGACATTGCTGAGTTACTAAATGTGGATTGTGTTATATTATTGGATCTATATGATTTGGATGATTATTTGATATATGATGTGTATGTGAAGTGTTTTCATCATGTATGGTGTGTGTAAGCTCTCTCCCAATTTTTTTGGAATGCGTGTTGTGATTGTGGCCCATGTGACCATCTCCTAGCATGGTGGGAGTGGATTCTTTTGATTCCATGAGATTAGGTGGTGTGGTAACCACCATTGGGTCCAAAAGTTTATGGATCAAGCTTGAGTTCAATACTATGTTGTAATAAGTTTAATTTATGTTATTAAGTACTTCATTCAAATGTAAAATGTATATGTAAATGACATTTGAGTCTTATTAATGTAATTTATAATATTTTATAATGGAAAAATGTAGTGGTTTAATTATGTACCTTGGTGTTGGTACCAAGCATAATTGCTTGATTTACTTCCTAATTGTACTATGAAAATGATAAAATAAACTTAGGAACATTTAAATTAGTGTTTAAAATGAATTAAGATGCTTTGTTTCATAGTTGGGTGACCTGGTATTGTACCTAGGCAGCCCTATGTCACCTAAAATTGACTTGGAGTGCCCAAAAACTATCTAATTCTACTTGGGCAACCTAGTTCTCAATGGGGCAACCTAGTAGCACAATGGGGTGGCCTAGTCATCAATGGGGTAGCTTGGTTCCCCATAAAAAAATGAATGTTAACCCTCTAAACCATGGTTAGCCAATGGATTTCTAAGCCTAATGTCTCTATCAAATATTTTTTATGCCTTTTAGTTTCCCCGTTCTAATTTTTTTGGTTGTCAGAACCCTTCAAAAACCTATTCAATTTTTTTATATTTTAGGACTTGATATTTATCCCTTATTTCAAGACCTCATATGGGAAAACCATATTAAAAAAGGTTGCTTCTCATTTTCCTAGGGGTATAGTGGTGTTATGTGCATTTCCTTTTGGGTTGTCATTGAGAACTTGTGGCTTCTATTGCCTTGTTTTGTGTTCCTTCTTTTGAATTTGCTTGATTGTCAAACCTAGGGTTAGGGAGACTATGCACCTAGTCTTGTGAGGTCATGGGAAGGTTGTAATCCTTTGTGATTTTCCTTGTTGGCATCCTCCATAATCCTCATAAGTCATGGGAAGGTTGTAATCCTTTGTGGCTTTCCTTGTTGACATCCTCCATAATCCTCATAAGTCATGGGGTGTTGTAGAGTAGTTCTTCCTCTTGTATGATGTCACATTGCAATGGGACATCTTGGAAAGTGTGTGGTGGTTTGGAAGTGTCTTTTCATCATTCATGTTTATGGTGAGTTGTACATTCTGGCTAGGAAATCTTGTGTGAAGGTTTTACCCTATGGTTAGAGTTGTGAAGTATGTCAAGATGTGGATTGGAGGTTGATGTTTCCCTAATCCTATCCTAGTGTGGTGTTGCGAGAGAACGTGATCATGGTTAGTAATTGATTTTCATGTAGGTGTTTTCCTTCCTCTCTCTTGTATGTTCATCATGGTGGATTTATCCTAAAAGTGGTTAGTTTTTCACTGTTGCCACCTTGATTATGCAATGGTGAAATTGTCTTGTTTTTCTTGTCATTGTGTACTTGTAAAACTTGTGTGAATGTTGTACATGTGTGAAATTTCATTGTTGCATTATCATTGTTGTTATCCTTATCTCAAAAAAAGTTATTTTGTCAATTTTTGTTTTGAGTGTGTTAGCTTGGGGCATTACATAGGGTGGGAGTTAACATTAGAGTAGGGGCACTAAGTGGGGGGTCATAGCGACAATAGGAATTTTTGAGGCTTTTCTTATTTTAATTTTGACTTATTGAGACATAAATTTCCTACTTGCATGGGAGATACATATACATGTATACATTTTTTTATTTATATACCTCCCATGATAGAGCCTATGTACTAAGTTGTTGAGAAATTTATATAAGACTTCGATTATTGATATTGGTGTCAATTTGTATCTTATTTTGGTTGATATCATTTATGTTTATTTCTCTTTTTAAACATAGATTATGTAGAATTTATCCTTTTTATTATTTGTCGATATTCATGTATATGTATATGTGTAATGCTCTTATTTTAGTATTTTATAATTTTACAATGTACATGTAATATATGTATACATACACGATGGGCATGTATGGATACACTTAGAATATAATGATGGTTTTGCATAGCTAGTTATTTGAAATGCATGGTTTTATTTATGGTATCATTTTATTCATCTCAAGGACACTATGGTTGCTCTTTTTTAGTATTTTTGATCAAGAGGATTGCAAAAAACTAGCATAAGACTACTTCCTAGGCTTCTAGGATATAGGATTTAGGGAATTAGATGGGAAAATGAAATATAACTAAAGTGAAGATTAGATTTTAGAGGGATAAAGACTAATCTTGATATAAACCAACCACTATTATAGTAATAGACACTAATAGATAATATTCTTTATATGTAACTAATCTATACTTAAATTAAAGATAGCCAAGATGTCAAGTATAGGGTAGAGGAAAATGTTCTTTGAAAGGATGGACATTGAAATGTGAGAATGAATCTTGGTTATTCCACCTAACTTTTGCATGTGTATACTTTCATTATTTATTGCATTCCTAATAAATTCCTCCCCCATAGATTTGGTTAAGATATATGCCTAAGGGTATGGACATTGTGCAAATAACATGGTGATAATATTTTATTTTTATTTTGGGTTGATTAGAGTATTAGAACCCCTTAACCTAGCCCCACACTGCTAGGAAGAGGAGAGGGATCATTTAAGGTTAGGTAAGGGAAGTAAGGGGTTACATGCAACAAAGTGGGTATATAGGAGCTTCTAGGGATTTTACCTTATTGAGGAGAATTAGGAAAAAATTTCCTATTAGCGTCTAGAGGATATTATAGGCTTGAGTACTTGCCACATAGTTGATAAGTAATTATTGATAATAGTAGGATCATTTAAAATCTTCTAAATTGATTTAGTTGAATTATTAGGGGTGTGAGGAAATAATTAACAAATTATGGTTTGATAATCTCATGTACAATTTTAAGACTCCTAATTAAAAAAGGAGCAACCATGAATATGTAGTAAGATGAAATAAATAAATTAAAATTCATGTTTTTCTTTTTAAATATGTGTACATGAGTATAGTTTTGTTTTTAGATGTAATCATTCTTGAGATGAAAAGTGTGGATGGTTTCACCAAATTCCTCACCCTATATTGTGAATAAAAGGAAATCACCATTTCCAATGCATTAATTAAATGTAGACCTACCTAATTTGGTCTATTTTTTTTAACCTTTTCCAACTATTCTAGTTGGTATTCGTACTCACTCAACAACTCTTTTGTCTATGAGGTTTTCTATTTTGAGCACAAGGTTTTTGAACTTGAAAGTCCTAGGAATGAACTTTTTCTATTTCTTACTTGTATGAGTGAGGTATGGTTAATGTTTATGGAAAAATATTAGCTATTTTTCATCAAGAATGTTGAGCTTTACTTCAAGGGGTAGGACCATTTCTAAACCAAAAGTAAGCACATATGGGGTTGCATTGTAGATGTTAGAATACCCACCCTACAAGCAATGAGAGAATGATATATTTTCAAGTGCTAATATATTTTTGAATCTAACAATTTAACTAATATGTAATTTATCATTTTTTGTGGACTTTTCTCATCCATTTCATTGAGGATAATATATAAATGCAAAATATGGTTGATGTGAAATCATTGAAATATCACTTACATTTGATGATTTTGAAAGGATGAGGCATTATTTTACCATGAAGTTATGGGATTTTGAATCAATAAATAATTTTATTTAAAACAAATTCTACAATTACCATTCTTGAGATAATACTTAATAACATACCCATTACCCATTTCAAGAAATATTCTATGGGCTTAATTTTGAAAGTATGACTGTTGGTTGATGGTGGTGATATATTCCCCATGAGATATAACCCTATATGGAGAATAGACACAACATAATGATGGGTTGAAGATATAAATTCAAGGTGTGTTGAAATTTTGTGTTTATTACATATTTTGGGGAATTCACAAATTTAATCATGTCTCCTTCAAGATTTGGCCAAAAATATCCATGAGAGAATGATATATTTTTAAGAGCCAATATATTTTTGAATCTAATAATTTAACTAATATGTAGTTTATCAGTTTTTTGTGGACTTTTCTCATCCATTTCATTGAGGATAATATATAAATACAAAAATATGGTTGATGTGAAATCATTGAAATATCACTTGCATTTGAGGATTTTTAAAGGATGAGGCATTACTTCACTATGAAGTTATTGTTGAACAAAGGTTGTCATTGATGTCAAAGGAGTTCACTATTGTCAAAGGAATATTTTTAGGAGATACGTGAGAATTAAATGTATCTATATTGCCATATCATTTTGAGTTGATGTAGAAGTATATATTGCTATCTATATTGATAAAATAAGTTGAGGATTGTCTGTAGTATCATACTACATCTTTCTATAGTGAAAAAAGTGATCCAAAAGTTTGATCCAAAATGTTTCAGTTTAGTTTCTTAGGGAAAAGCGATTTCTCTAGCAATACAATTATATTTAGTATTTCTTCCAGAAGGTGAGTTTGGCTTTGTGGTTTGAATGGAGAGTATACCTTTACATGTTCTATCATATTCTAGAGTTTCTAAAAGATCTGTTCAACATGCAAGAAGTTTGAAATGACAAAAGACTCTCTATGCTTGTCTTTCAACTAGTTGGTGTTCGAGAAATGAGCGGTAATGGCTAGTAGCGTGTGACATTCAAAGTTAACATGGGGTATTAAGATAGGACCTAGTTAAGGTTCTTGTGGAAGTGTATGACATCATGTTCTTTTGGTGGCAAAAAAATTGATTTAGGACCGCCTGATGCATGTTTCATGTAATTTGAATTTAGGTCCACCTTATGTCATCCTGGTTAATTGTGGACCCCTGGGCGGCATGAAGTAATGTTAATGTAATGTTTTGTATATTAACATAAATTTGTGTAGATGCATACTGTGAAGGATAATTGAAGAGGAGGTGGTAAGTGAATATACAAGAAGATTGCACAAGCATGTGTTATTCAATGTGAAGCATCTCAATTAATGTGCACCATTATAAAAATATCTTAAGGAGTGTAGTAGAGTGTTTGAATCAAGGTAAGACTATTTGTAAGCTATGTAATAAACATTGAAGGTCCACAAGCCTTATGTTTGTAATTTCGTAGGTCTGTTCTACTCATAGAGTTGGTGCTCAGATCATCGTATTGGGGATTGGTGTCTGTAGTAGGTTGGTGCCTACTAATACATATTGGGATTTGTGTCTCTGGTAGGTTGGTGCCTAATTTAGATTGTAAAATTAACTTGTTATATTCCTGCTTTGTGAGGCTGGATTTGGATAGTAGATCCAAGAAGCTATTCTCACCATGGTTTTTTCCATCTTGGGTTTACACACATATATGGTGTCCTATTGTGTGAATGTGTGATCATTATTGTTGCTTGATTAGTAGTGAAGATTCAAGTTTCATATTCAAATATAAGTGTTGAATTAAAGAGTTTTAAATAGTTTTGATCTACTGATTCACCACTCTCTTAGTAGATTGTGTGCCCTTCAATTATGATATTTTGAATCAATAAATAATTTTATTTAAAATAAATTCTATAATTACCATTCTTGAGATAATACTTAATAACATAGCCGTTACTCATTTTGTGAAATATTCTATGGCCTTAATTTTGAAATTGTGACTATTGGTTGATGGTGGTGATATCCTACCCATAGGATATAACCCTATGCGGAGAATGACTATGGAATAATTATGGGTTGAAGATACCAATTCAGGGTGTGCTGAAATTTTGTGTTTATTTCATATTTTTGGGGCTTCACAAATTTAATCATGTCTCCCTCAAGATTTGTCCAAAAATAGCCCAAACAATGGATTTTCCTTACTATGATGTTTAAAAAAAAATTCTATATAGATCTCATTATGGTATTCCTTTAATATTCATCATGCTCCCTCTTTATCCACACATCTAAGTAATATTTCATAGAGGCATTATTAATATAAAGTGTTATCAATAATGACATTTTAATGCCAGGATATGCATCCACCTCTTTTTGAGGGGATTTTGATCCTCAAGATGGGTGTCATTTATTATATTGGTAACTATATCCCCATATGAAGGAGAGGAAGTGTATTTAGTTATTTTACAACACACACCCATTTAGTAGGGAAATATTTGTTAACTGGCTCTTCTTGGGGAATATAATTATTTCCTAGCCAATTGGAAATTACTTTCCCTTTAATGGAATATTTATTGATGTAATTTAAATAAAACTCACAAATAAAGGTTAAGAAGTTTCCCACCCTCTTTGCTATCATTGGTTGCATGAGGAATGCCTACATGGTTTCAACCTAATGATAACTCATGTTTCTTTATTTTGCATGTAATGGTGAAGGAAATACATGGGGAAGATTATGAAAGAAATTTATTTCGTATCCTAAATATGGTCCTTTCCTTTCTACTATCATCTTCTTGTGCTATAGTGGCTTTGAATTATAGGATGAATGTATAATATTTTTTAGATATCATGAGTGTGAGAGGGGCAAGGATATTTTTTTTCTTGATTGAAAGAAATATAAGAATCTATTGTCAAAGTTATTTGAGCATTTTTGTTCAATAGATTTTTGATTAAGTGTATTTGAATGTGAGATTAGGTATACAATGTTGTATTGCCCCCAAATTTCCTAAGAAAATCCTAATCGCGGATTTTGTGGTTGGAGGAGTTGCATTTAGAATGAATATTACTTTATTGGGGTCTATATCTTTTCCAGAATAGAATAAAATGAAGCCAAGATTATTTTGGTTGACTCCAAATACACAGTTTTCAATATTTATGTTGACTTTATATTTACACAACCTAGTAAAAATCACATATTATTCCTTGATATTATTTGATATTGTGAGCAAGATTTTTTCCTATGCTAACATGATCAACACAAAAGATAATTAGCCAAGTTAGCAAAAACAATAATCAAGCTCCCTATGAAATTCTTAATCACATTAAGACAAGGAAACACGATAAAAACATACAAAGAAAGCATACAAGCATGTAAACCTATCTAAAATGGATCAAACCATCATCTCATAAGGGGATTGGTGCTATTTTGATGTGGAAAATAGCCCTTTCCCAACCCCTTTTTGATAAGCTCCAGATGTGATGAAGATGCAAGATGATGAGTGATCAAGATGAAAATGCTTGAGATTGTGTATCAAGTTGTGGATGAACTTGTGCATAAGATTGTGGATGGTCAAGTTGTGTCCTCCAAATCAATAGAAGAGCTCTCCATTTATAGGAAAGATGGATGGAGGAATGAGAAACATGAAGGATGTGGGACAAAAGACAAACCAATGGCAAGATGCCACTTGTCAATATGTCAATGGAGGAAGGAATGAGCACATTTTGGTCATTGTGCCCATAAATGATATTAGGTGGAAATTTGAAATTTTGAAAGTTGGCTTGTTGAGGAAGAAGAAAGTGTTTTAAATGCCAAGTTGGAGACATGTAAGAGACAATGTAAGAGGATTTAATGCCATGTTGGAGGACAAGTCCATTTTGGGAAGAGATTTCAAATTTGAAGTATATTCCATAAAGATGTCATTTTGAATGAAAATAGAAGAAACAATAAATCAAATAAATTGATTTATTCTGCAAGTTACAAAATCTAGAGGATTGGATGGATTAGGATTAGCATTAATCATGATTTGATTAATTAAGAGGGAGATTAGTTGAATGTGACATTTAACTTAAATATTTGGATTTATTTAAATTAAATGAGAAGATAAAGAACATTAGAGATTTAATTAAATAAATTTGATCTATTTAATTAAATGGAGAACTTTAGAAGATTATTTAAATAAAATTGATTTATTTAATTAAAGAGACGACTTTAGAGATTAATTAAATAAACTTGATTTATTTAATTATAGAGAAGAATATGAATCAAATAGAATGATATATTTAATTAGATAAAGTTGATTTAACTAATTAGAAGGGGAAATATGATTTAATTAAATAAAGATGGATTTATTTAATTAAAAGAGGAAATATGATGAATTTTAATCAGATACAGATTATTCGATTAAAATGGTTAGTAGAGGGATGATTAAGGATGAATTGAAATTAGTGAATCCAGATTAGATGCATGTATATTTTATGTGTCTAGATTTTTCCCCTCTTTGAAGCAATGTACTTGTTGCATTGGTTCAAAGAATAAACTTGCCGAGATCAAAATTCAAAATTTTTCTAATTTTTTTGAATGCGCCAGTGAAAAGAAGTATACTAGTACATTTCCCCCTCGAGAGATCGAGCGAAAAATTTGATTTGAGGATCAATCTCATAGAAAAGAGGTTCAAGATGGACGCATGAATGACATGATGATGATGCAAATGAGATAGTTTTAAGATGCTTAGAATAACCAATGTATATTATCCTAAACAACTTAAAATGATGATGCACTGCATTTGAGATGGATGATGTGATGATGCCTATATGATTATGCAATGAATGTTTTATGTAAATGTATGGTTTATGAGATGCTTATACTAACATATCTATATTATGTAATGATGAAAATGTAATGCATGTAAATGATATGCAACATGTTGACAGTTTGTGGATGCAGGATGGATGCATTGGTGATGATGATTAACTGTCATGGTATGATGCTAGCATGGAAGAAAGAATAAATGAGATGAAGACAAGAAGATCCAACAAGTCCATAATCTACGAGACTTTATTAGAGATGATGATAAATGATGATGCTTATCAGGAATTGGGACTTTAAAAGGGCTACTTACCTTATGTTTGATAATACACGTAGGCATGATGCATCAAGGTATAAAGAACCAGGATGGTGTTGCACCTAGTGTGATGGACTTTGACTTGACAATTAGATAGGAGTACTCCTGTTCACACCTGACACACAAAACCTTATTCAAAATGTAGTTCAGATATTCCAAACATCTTGTACCAAAACATAGAAAGGAAAGCATTCCTATGTGGTCAAAAAGACACCTAAAACATCCTCCCTACACCCAAACAAAGCACGCATGACCAAGGTTATATTACAAGAATATTCAACAAGCACAACAGATAAAAAGATAATGATCGTTGCCCCATTCGTTTCTTTCTAAATCCATTTGTTTGGACATCATCAAGAGGTCATTGGAATGAACGCAATAAGATAAACCAAAAGACCAAGGTCATGTAAACAAACAAGCTATTTTTCTTCATACCGCTAGCCAAGACTAAACTACGGTGATGCTTGATGTTGATGTCCATTGTAGGAAGGATGCATCCTAGGACATGATGTTATCAGACGATTTGGGATTGATTGGATGATAGACTATTGATACCAAGAGTTGACCAACTTGTTTACCTACTGACCTAGACTTGAGACCTTGATAGTTTGAGTTTTCACTTGTAACCTACTAGACTTATTTCTGACTGTTTCACCAAAGGTTGACGGTGATGATTTATTTATTATGAGTGATGTTTATTGCAGGTGAAAGCGAGATGGGACAAATGGATTTTTGGTTTTTGAATGTTTTTGATGTTTTTGAAATGTTTTGAGGCTATTTTTGGTATTTTCAATATTTTTGCAAATATTTTGATTTTCGAATTTTCCAATGTTTTATGAGATTTTATGAATGTTTTTGGATTTTGTGTTTTTTGAATGTTTTTTGTCTTTTTGTGTTTTTTTTTGGGGGGCTGATCAAAGATTAGCCTTGCCTACGTTTAAGCTCAGAGACAACATAGTTCGGATCCCATGTTTTTGAATTTTTATGTTTTTATGAATGTTTTTGGTTTTTGATATGATTTTGGATGTTTTTGGATTTTCTTGGTTTTTTGAATGTTTTTGGATTTTTCACACCATTTCAATGGTTTGGATATCAGTGCTCTGTTTGGTATTTTGTTGAAAATCAAGCTAAGGTTGATTGATCAGATTGATGGATTGATATGATAACATTGTTGAGGATACACAACAATGCAAGGATATTGTTAAGCCACACAAGGATTAGGATGGATATCCCAAGATGATGAGGGATTGGTTGGATTTGATTGATCAAGATTGATGATGATAACATTATTGAGGATACACAACAATGCAAGGATAGTGTTAAGAAACACGAGGAATGAAATGATGATGGATTAATTGGATTTGATTGATTAGGATTTTGAAGCTTGATTTTGGAACAAAATTTGTTTGAATGATTTGATGTGACGTTGAAGTGAAAATTAGATGCAACTGATATTGATTGTTTGGATTGATTTTCGATGAAAGATAAAACTTGATAAGGAATATCTTCCCGTCAAAATGTGCCATGGGCTAGTGATTTAGACTTTGGCTCACAAATGCTTGACCAATTTGATTTCACGTTTTCCAATGTTTAGGTCACCACATAAGTTGGAGGATATATGTCAAGATTTATTCCCAAAGCAAGATATAAATATCTGCCCCCAGTGTCTAGCAATGTTTGAAATGTGATGGTTGGATGCCTGGATGGGTGTATGGATGGATGGATATGGTAAGCATGCAAAGGATGCCAAGGATTATCTTACAATAAGATGCAATGTTCGAACAAAGGATGCTCATTTGGATAGTTCCTAATGGCTTAGATAATGTTGGATAGGATAGGATCGATGAAAACGACTCATGTCAAGATGTCTACCATAAGCAAGTGTAAAGTGTACACCAAACTTTACCAAGATTAAGATAATTTGGAAGGTAGACAGATGAGAATGGATTGGATAAATGGTTTATGGATGAATGAATTTATTATAGATGAGATGGATGGAATGTTGGATTTATTATGGACGAGATGGGATGCTTCCAGTGGTTTTCACTAGAGGACAATTTTTTTCTTTACTATTTTCAATCCTTTTTTTTGGATTTTTATATTTTTTGATTTTTTTTATATTTCTATGTGAAAGATTTTCAAGCTCATGCTGAATCACTTGGTGGTGTTGGTGTAGATGCTTATGTCATAATGTGCCATTTATATCCTTCCTGAAGAAGTTCTTTTGCCAAGATATGTGCACTTGAATACAACTTTTGAGATTCCTAATCTGCTTTGTTGATACCGGAGTTAACTTTGTCTTTATGCGCACATCGCGATAGAGTGCCTTTTGAATCCTTATGATGAAGGGTGGCTGCTAATACATGGTCAATGTGAGAATTGGATATCATGTGTGGAGGCGTGGATGGAATAAAAGATGGATTGGTTGATAGTTTGGAACCTTTGACTCTCTAAACTTGGGAAGATGAGCAATGATGGGTGGATATAGAAGTGTGCGTGGAATTAGGACCATCTGCTTGATATACTTTGTACGTTGCTTGAGAAGCCTGCTTTTGCTTTTGTGGACATCTTTGATGGATACTTTTTCCTTTTTTATTTTTCCCCATAGTTTCTTTGACTGATGAAGTTTGATAGAGATAATCTTTCTTTGTATTCTTTGGTATCCATGTGTATTTGGTTTGTCCATTATGCTTCCCAACTTCATTTTCTTTGATAATGTTCTTTGTACTTTGATTCAAATATTTCTTTTGATGTTGGTCCCAATTTGTGGATGGGGTGATGGGTGGATGAAGATTCATGACGTGGCTAGTTGTAGTACTGACATTGATTTCACCAAAGGACTCTTCGTGCTCCCTTTGTTGATGCTTGCACTAGATAAAATTTCCCCCAGTATTATAGAGGTATCATTGATATTTTTAGATCCCTTAGTTGTTGAATAACCAAGACCTTGATGCTTAGGATTTCCAATAATATGCACTGGTTCTAGGATACCCTGTTCATGTAGGCCTAATCCTTTGCTTTGATAATTCATTTGTTGAAACATTTTATTTGCAATAGGATATGATTTACCTTGGAAACAAGGTGCCAATCCTTCTCTACTTTGTCGTGGATCTTCAAAGGTGATATCTTCTTCATTGATAAGATAGCTTTCCCTTAAAAAGGTAAGTGATCCAAGTTTATAAGTGATAGGATCCTCCATGTGTGGGATAACTTCCTGATTGATATCTTTGGCTTGATCTTGTGGAACATTAGATTTTAATGCTTCTTCAAGAGGTGTTGATGATTCACTATCCACATAAAAGTATCCCTCATGATTAATTTTTGATATGCCTTCACAGGATGTTTCTAATTCACAACTTATGTAGAATCCTTCTTCATGACCCATTTCTGATATGTCTCTAGATTTTTCTGTATCTTTATCATGTGTACAAATGTTAAGAGTAGGAGACTCTTGTTCCCTGGTAATGATATCAAGAGTATGAGACTCTTGTTTTGAATGAAGATCATCTATATGTCCATTAGGAGTAAGCATCTCAAGGGTAAATGGAGAAATATGTGCTATATGGATATGATCATCATTTGAGACATCTTGTATGGATAGGAGAGTGTCCATTAGATCATTTCAGTATCTTGGAGATACGAATTATTGATCTTGATTTATTTTGGAATTGCTTTTGACATGCTTTGGATCAAGTTCTTAACATGGGTCAGTTTCAAAGGATGGATTGCTTATAAAGGGTTCTTGGATATCTTCATTAGGCATGGGAAGTGGCTCAATATCCTCTTGATCTTTAAGTGGACTTGGATCAAATGTTGAGTTGAGGATCCCTTCAGTATCTGTAACCATGAGGTTAAAGGATGTTAAAATGTCTTGGAAAGGATCATTGCTAGACTTTGGTGAAAGATGTTGATCATGCTTTGGAATAAATTCTTGAGATATGTTCTCTAACTCATAAGGTGATGTAGGGATATTTTCAATATGATCATTGGTCGATGGATTGTGGATTTTGTTAATAGGATCAAATAATTCTAACACTCCTTGAAATATATCATTGCCGAATATTGTTGAGGGGTTTTGATCATGACTGAAAAGTGATTCTTGATGTATGTTGATATGATCATTGGATGGGGTAGAAACTTCTTCAAGGTGCTCACTAATGGATAGATCTTGATCATTGTTTTCAACAATTGTGGTGGAGATATTGTCAATGTTTTCAACCATAGGATCAAATGATGTTAACATTTCCCGAATTGGATCATTGTTGGGTATTGTTGGTGGACTTTGACCATGATTGAAAAGTGACTCTTGATACATGTTTACTTGATCATTGGATGAGGTAGAAAAATATTCAAGGTGCTCATTGATGAATAGATCTTGATCATCGATTTCAACAATTGTGGTGGAGGGATTGTCACTACTATCTTGATCATTTTCCTCAACAATTATTATTTTTTGATCAATAAAGTCTTGGATGAGATTTTTGAGTTGAATACAATTTGATGTTTCATGAAGACTTTCTTTATGATACTCACAATAAGATCTACCCCTATTCCAAGGGAAATCTAGGTCAGAGTTGAAAGTACTTTCTTTTGGAAGAGTGATGAGTTTTGCATCGAGTATCTTCCTTAGCACTGATTCGATTGGATCTCCAAAAGGAGTGCATTCACATTTGTGATTCTTGTCATGATTGATCTTGGAGATGTGGTGATTGGGTTTTCTGTTGATGTTGTTGATCTTGATATCCAACCTCCTGACATTGGAGATATTGTTCTTGATGTGGTTGTAAACACAACTCAATGCTTTGATGACATGGTCCTTCTGTAGTGTGTAGATTTTAGGGTGGAGATGTCTCTTGGTGATATGAATCAATTATTTTGGAAAGTGAAGAAATTTTATCTCACAAAATTTGATCTTGATTTTGATCTTGACACCCTTGATATAGTTGATTTGGTTTTTGTTCAAGCATATTTGGAATGTATACTTGTGGTGTTTGTATGGGATCATGGACAAATTGATTTTGGACAATGTTCTGATTTGGGATGATGTTTAGATTTTGCATTATAGGTTGAAATTGAACATTGTTGTGGTTGGGAATCACATTTCCTTGATTTAGGTAACTTTGATTTTGCATGGTGTTACCTTGACTTGAATCAATACATGGAGTTGTTAACATATTGTTTGGACTTTGGACAACATTTGTATGATTCACAAACATATCTATCCCAAAGTTTACCAAGTGTGGATTCAAAATGTTCATGTTTGGTAAATTTGTACTTGGTATATTCACATTTGGCATGTATGGATTCAGTGGGATAACGTTCTTTTGTTGAAGACTCATGCATTGATTGTTCAGTTGATAGATTTGTAGGTTTGGAATTTTTTAAAATCTATCATAGGGAAAGGTGTTCCAAAATTTAAATTGGGCATACTAACATTTGTTGTACCATTGAGGTTTGTAGGAGATAATGATCCCATGTATGGATTGTAAAAATGTGAGTTTTGATAGCTAAGTTTCATTGTAAGGCTTTGATAGTTTGGTTGATTTAGACCACTCATGATGTATGAATCAAGTTTATATTCCATGTTTTTCTTGTGTTTTGGCCTTGTTGCAAAAGTGACCCCTAAGGTGTTTAGGACCAATGATGAGATGAAGGATGAAAGGGTGAGTGATATGGGTGTTGAACTTTTAGGAACCTTGGAGGAATACTAGACTTTAAGATTCTTTGGATTTTTTGATTTGGATTGGATTTGATTTGATTTGGATAATGGACTTATAAACCCCAAGATGTTGGATGTTATCTTGGAATAAACTTGTCCACAAGGATGATAATTTAACTAGGTGTATGAGGAAGGATTCATCCACACACACTTAGCAAAACAAGGTGATTTTGATGTTGATTTAAGGATGTACCCAAAGCCTAGTATGAATGATTTTTCCAATGGTTCAAAATTTGTTTGTGAGATGGGTTTTGATTGATGTTTTGAGGATGGATGAAATGTTTGATTTTGATCCTAAATGAACCTAAGAGAGATTTGTTTACTAGACCAAGATATTGAAGAACATGCTTTTCTCTAAGAGTAGTTCAACCAAAAGACCAATGTTTGCATGGAAAACCATAAGACAAAAGATAACAAGCCCTCGTGTGGGGTTCAATTGATTTAATCTTGGTTAATGAATTTATTTTACCACAAACACTCTCTTGCTTAGCTTTTAAAACTATATGTCTAATGTCCCAATTTATTTTTCATCCCACAAGGTCCATTATGTGGAAATCAAGAAAATTAAGGCAAAATTTTCCTAATGTTGAATTTAGTAAAAGCAAATTGAGATGTAAATCAAATACTTAGAAGCCTCTAAGGATAGAATCCATAGGGCAAGCAATAGCACTTAAATTTTGTCAAAGGTATTTTCTCCTCCTAAAGGGTTTGAAGTTTGATGTTCATATTGAATGTTTGTTTTCCAATGATTTAGATCCAAGCAAAGCGTTTTGATTCCAAAATGATGCACAATCCTAGGATAGAATGAGACAATATTTGTTGAGTTCCCACTTGGATAAATCTAACTATGCCTACTTTTAGCGGATGATTAGATGCTTGACCACACTGGCTCCCCTCCATGACACACACTTCTTGGGTCAGCCAAGCATCAGTACCCAAGAAACTCCCATGGCATACGAAGAGCCATAAAAATGTGGGACGGCTTCAGAACTACTATTCTTGCACCAATAAATAGATAAGGATTTGGATTTCTAAACAAAAGGTTCTAGTATAGGCATTCCATTCATGGGGGATCATCCATATGGAAAGAGACCATTGTTTCCCTTCTTGTCAAAACAATCTTTGTGATACTTGAACTTTCCTCAAGTACCCACACTTATATACCGGGTGGAAGTCACTTGGCTTTAGCGTGTTCTTGGTTGGGTCATTCCCTGGGGTGATTACTTTTTCCCACCAGGTAGGCCCTCTAAGGGTAAACAAAAGTGAGCTAGCACATTCGTAGTTCGATCAATCTTTGTTTAGAAACAAAGAGAGAAGACACATGATATACTCAACTCACACTTGCAAACTTTGTTCAATTTTAGGAACCCAAACTGAAATATGGAAGCAATATTTTATATAACTTAATGTCACCCAAAAGACTTTTGATTCTCAAGATCATCGTGAAGCACGATAGAAGTGCATACGCTTTTTAAATGATATTACTTTGTATAAAAGATTACAAAGCACAAAATACACATGTTCATTTTAAATCTCAAAAGCAATAGTGAGTTCTTTTTAAAGCACTAAACTTGAGTGTGAAATTGATTGTTTGATTTTTAACCAAATCCAAAAGCTAGTGAGTTTCTAAGGTTCAATTTTAGCCCAACTTTGAAAAAAATAAATCAATGATTTATTTTAAACCCAAATTGATCTAGTTGGCCTAAAATAGAAAACAAAAGTAGGAAATGGATGCTTCAAGCTATTACAATAAGCATTTAGAAATTCTTTTTCAAATTTAAGCTCCCTTTTCCAACTCAAATCTACTTGTTGTTTTTGGATTTCTTCACCTGCTATCCCATCATATTAGCTAAAAGTGTGCCATGTGTCTACATCATCCTAAATCCTCAAAAACTGATACAAAAGAAATCAATGGATATTAGTACTATCAAATTTTTAAATAATTTCGATCAAATTTCATTCAAAAGTAATAAAAATGAGAGCTTATTCTAAATCAAAATCTGGAATGAAATAAAGCACTTAATTCCTTGATTTTTTTCTTCTATGTTTTGGAATATTAAGAGCTCATGAATCAATAAATTTCCCTTTCACTTCATAATTATCCACAAAACCTAGTAAGAGAAAAAAAGTGTGGGTCAACTCTGCTTTAATCATGCAGATTATTGGTACCACTAACTGATCAAATCTACTTTAAATGTTTCAGTAACTATTTTCTGTTTTTCCTAACAAAAGGTTCAAAAGTTAATTCAATTGCAATAAGTATGCAAAGCTTTCACTTTCCTCTTAGTCTCATTATCTTGGTGATCAATGCAATATCTTTTCAGACTAATAGAAGACTATACTTTCTAGATATATGAGATGATGTATTTCATAGTTTCCAATCAAAATAAGTGGCCAACCATGCAAAAGTTAAAGAGTTTAAACAATAGAAATCGTATAAAAAAAAGTAAACAAGATCATAAGGGTTCCATGACTTCCAACCCTTTTTAAAAGAATATTTGAAGTTAAGTTGCTAGATATGTCAAAAAATTCATCCACCAACATTTAGTAGCCCACCTTGCATTCATTTTTCAGATCTACTAGACATTTGATGGACAATAGAACTCATATTCTATAGATCATAAAAGAATAATGGCATTAATAAATAAGAAGTAAAACAAAACACAACCCAAGAAAATTCAAAGAAACATTATGAGCTATGCCCATCCACTCAAACTTAATGCCAATTGGTGGTGTCTAGGTACGATCTCCAGTAGCAACAACTTGTCTTTACCAAACACCGCTTTCTTCTCTTGGGTTGTGGCTATTCCTATCCAACCATGGCATAGTTTAAAAGGATGCAATATGTCGATTGTTTGAATAAAGAGACAACAAAGAGATTGGAATATTTGTTGTGGTAGAACAATGCGTGCTCTACAAGACTTTTGGCTCCCAATTTGCTTTGAAATCCTACAAGTAGTCGAAGAAGATGAGGAGTTTGAGTGTACTTCATGGAAGGAATAGCAAGAAGATGAACACGTTGAATGATCTTCAATTTTTCCTCCACTACATTGTTGATACTATTGTAGAAGTTGAACAATCTCGAATGTTGAACCTGTTGCAAGACAATGATAATAATTTGGAAGTAGTAATAAAGGAACAAAAACACACTAGGAAGCCATAACTGTCGTATCTAATTTGATGCAGTAAAATAAAAGTTCTATTAAATGTGACTGCACTTATTTTATCTATGCACCACTGGTAGCACTATTATGCATTCAGTTAACTTGGGCACTACATTTCTCTGCAATCCACTGTGAACATCCTATATAATGATATGAGATTACATAGAGAGATGCATGCAATTATGAACAACTCATTGAAGACACACGACCCAGACTTTTAAAAAGCTTATTGAAGATTAATATTATACAACCCACCGATATTATGTGTCTAAAGGAAGAAAAAAGAAATTTTCATGAAAGAGATAGGAGAAAGAGATCAAAACTCATTTATGATTTAGACAAACAGAGTTCCAGATCAAAATGCATTTATGGGCTAGACAAACATAATTCCATGGAAAAAAATCATCAAATGCATCACTTTTCTTACGGAAGGTTCCAATTTTTTGCAGACAAAAATTCCAAACATACAATCTAGATTGTGGATAAAGCATTAACAATGATTCTAAATAAACAAACACAACTACTTCTGTTTATGGTGAATAGACTGTAGTGCGGGTCTTACACTGAATCTGTGATCAGATGGTGTGAAGAAAATTACCCATAAAAAAAGAAAATGATAGATGCAGGGATAATAATGCTTTTCCAATGCTTCATTTCTATTTTATACCATTTTCTACTGTCAAATCTTTTCCCAAATATTGAGCCCAAATATTGATGCAAAAGAATTAAGTAAATTGTTTGAAACTAAAATTTATGGAATGCGCATGCTCTGTCATTAACTTATGTTGAAATAGAAGTTGAAGCTACTTTGTAATTAACTTATTTTGAAATATAAGTTGAAGCTATATTGATAGCTATTTTAATCTACTTAAAGAAAAGAATAGAAAAACTCCAACTCTAGTTATGAAAGAGCATCTACAGCCCCATGGTGGGTGCCAAAATGTGAGCAATATTTTTTCCTATGCTAACATGATCAACACAAAAGATAATTAGCCAAGTTAGCAAAAACAATAATCAAGATCCCTATGAAATTCTTAATCACATTAAGACAAGGAAACATGATAAAAAACATACAAAGAAAGCATACAAGCATGTAAACCTATCTAAAATGGATCAAACCATCATCTCATAGGGGGATTGGTGTTATTTTGATGTGGAAAATAGCCCTTTCCCAACCCCTTTTTGATAAGCTCCAGATGTGATGAAGATGTAAGATGATGAGTGATCAAGATGAAAATGCTTGAGATTGTGCATCAAGTTGTGGATGAACTTGTGCATAAGATTGTGGATGATCAAGTTGTGTCCTCCAAATCAATAGAAGAGCTCTCCATTTATAGGAAAGATGGATGGAGGAATGAGAAACATGAAGGATGTGGGACAAAAGAAAAACCAATGGTAAGATGCCACTTGTCAACATTTCAATGGAGGAAGGAATGAGCACATTTTGGCCATTGTGCCCATAAATGATATTAGGTGGAAATTTGAAAATTTGAAAGTTGGCTTGTTGAGGAAGAAGAAAGTGTCTTAAATGCCAAGTTGGAGACATGTAAGAGACAATGTAAGAGGAGTTAATGCCATGTTGGAGGACAAGTCCCTTTTGGGGGGAGATTTCAAAATTGAAGTATATTCCATAAATATGACATTTTGAATGAAAATAGAAGAAATAATAAATCAAATAAATTGATTTATTGTGCAAGTTGCAAAAGATAGAGAATTGGATTGATTAAGATTAACATTAATCATGATTTGATTAATTAAGAGGGAGATTAGTTGAATGTGACATTTAACTTAAATATTTGGATTTATTTAAATTAAATGAGAAGATAAAGAACATTAGAGATTTAATTAAATAAATTTAATCTATTCAATTAAATAAATTTAATCTATTCAATTAAATGGAGAACTTTAGAAGATTAATTAAATAAAATTGATTTATTTAATTAAAGAGATTCAACTTTAGGAGATTAATTAAAGAGATGTCTTTAGAGATTAATTAAATAAACTTGATTTATTTAATTATAGAGAAGAATATGATTTAATCAAATAGAATGATATATTTAATTAGATAAAGTTGATTTATCTAATTAGAAGGGGAAATATTATTTAATTAAATAAAGATTGATTTATTTAATTAAAAGAGGAAATATGATACATTTTAATCATATAAAGATTATTCGATTAAAATGGTTAGTAGAGGGATGATTAAGGACGAATTGAAATTAGTGAATCTAGATTAGATGCATGTATATTTTACATGTCTACAGATATATTTTTAGAATTTTTGATAAAACCATCCACATAAGATTCAACAATATGATGGATGAGATCATGGAATAAGTGGGTCATAACCCTTTGGTATGTGTCCCCTACATTTTTCAACCTAAAGGGTATCACAACATAATATAAGACTCTCTATGGGGTTGTGAATTTGATCTTACTTTGGCTAGCCTCCATGATACAAACCCGAGTATAACGTAAGAAACCATCAAGATGAATAACATCTCATGTTTGATAAAAGAATCTATGGTTTGATCTATAGATGAGAGACACAAGTCATCATTTGGAATTAATTTGTTAATATATCTAAAACTAATGCATAATATAGATTTCCTATTCTTATTGAGCACTGTGTCTATGTTTTACATCCAATTCACATAATTGAATAATTTGATGAAACCCACATCTAAAAGTTTTATTAGTCTTTCTTTCACCATTGCAAACACCGTGGATTTGATCAAGCTTAGTTTTTTCTTTAATATTTCTACTTTAGGTTTGGTGACTAGTCTATGCAAAACTATATTAGGGTCTAGGGCATGCATGTTTGAGTATTTCCATGTGAATATAGTTATAAATTTAATGAGGAACTCTAATGTATTACTCTATTTCCTTTCTCATTAGTTCAACCCCTAGCTTTAACATCTTTTGATTTTTTTGGATGCCTATGTTTATGTCTATCATGTCCCTTGCTAAGGATGGATGATCCTCTCCAAGTTTGGAAGGAGCTAGTGATATATTTGAGGCTTACTTGAGTTGAAAAATTTCTAGTTCTCCTCTAAAATAATTTTTGAGATGAGGCAAAGAGTATATCTTCTCTTATGGTAAGCTCATGACAAACCTGTGTATTCATGCAAATATTCGAATATGGATTTTTCATTTTTTGCATAATCTTATATTGAGCACTTTTCCCTATTCTTTAAACACAACTAAGTATACATACTAGATCACCATTTTATACCATGATCCACCTAAATTCTACAATTGAGTGTGAGGCATGAACATGGCAAAGGAAGAGGTGATGTAATCAACCATATAATATTCCTCTCTAGGGATAAATTGCATGGGGAAGTAGTTAAAGTGTTGGATTATATTTTAAATGGAATATTTTCATAGCCTCAACCTTTCAAAATCTATCTCCATAGCTCTCAAAGACTTGGTTATCAAGAGTTCATAATCTCAAAAAATAGAGATATTTTGAGCTCCCAATTTCAAGGCTAGCATAATCCCCAATAAAGGATCCTCATATTTAGTGAAATTATTGGTAAAAGGGAAATGTAAATGAAAATAAAAGGGATAAAAATCCCATTAGGTGAGATTAGGAAGACCCCATCTCTAATTTTTATCCTACATCTAGTTTCATTAAAATGGATGGTCAAGAGTTTATTTGATATAAAAACAATTTCTGATGGTAATTTTAATTCTATGTAGATTGGGGCTCCTCATACCTACCTTTAGGGGTGAGGTCAATCATATAAACCTATGTTTCTCACTCCTCATCATATTTATCTATCTCAATGGTATATATGTTGGTATCTTCATCAAATGAGATTGTTATTGGATTGGAAGGGGTGTAGGGGTTGCATCAAGTTGGAATCAAATTAATATTCAATTGATTCCTCCTAGGAAAGTTTCATTGTTTTGGTAGTTATTTTAGCATATATGGTCAACATTTGATTGGAAATTTATCCCTTTTCAATTGTTGTCTCTCCACCTTTGCTAAAATTTGAGGCCACAACGTTTATATAATAATTCATCAATAGTAGGAATAGGAAAATTATCCTTAAGAGTGAGCTTATTGAGTTCTCCATAATCATAAAATATCATTCTCAATTAAATGGTTTGTGGTGTAGGTTGTGAAATGTAGAAAAATGGTAGCCTTAAGTTTAATGTCCAAAACCTAGGGTTAATTCTACCTTTTTCTAGAATTTCATTAGGATGCAAATCAAAAGCCACTTAGATTGACTTTCAACCATAAAGGCAAGTCAATTGGACCTAGATTTGATCCTTTTGAGTCTTGGAAATTGATTGGAATTGAATTTACCCAAATAACCCTATTCAAATATGTTCCCTAGACTGAAAATGCAATATTCTGATAGCTAGAAAACTTTAACAAAAAATTGGACAATAGATCTGAATAAGGCAAAGTTCTGTACACCCATCCTACAAATTTGAAGCTGATTTTGGAGGACACAAAAACCTAGGGTGTGAGTGTCCTTGTAGGGATTTTGTAGATCTTTTTTCGTAGTCCTTTGATGCTAGATCTAAGCTTCAAATTCCCACCTATAAATATATCAGATCATTGTCGAATAATTTTGTAGGCGAGTTTCCATGAGTTGACAAGATGTATTGTTTTGATTGAAACAATGAATAAATGGTCTTCATACTTCCTTTAATATCCTTCAAATTTGAAACCTACACATTCAAAGAGAGAGGAAGGGTTGTGCCATTTAGGGGCTTGCCTCAATCAAACCCTGTGTAAGTGTTGCCACTTCCACAATGGTAGTGTTAATGATAAAATGACAATGGATAGGAAGGAATGATGAAACCAAAAAGTGTTGCAACTCACCACCATTCAATGGCTTCCTTGAAGAACCAAAGTCATGCACATCACCTCAAGGACTTGGATCTTGCTTGCTTGATTTTCTTGAATGTGGAGACCTACAAAAATATTAGCCTTCACAAAACAGTGATAACATAAAAACATATAAACTCACATAGGATTTGACATAATGCTAGGATCTTGAATTGCTATAATAAAGCTCTGAAATGCTCCTCTTGACTTTCTCTTGAATTCTCTTGATAATAATTTTTCCAATATTTTTCTTATTAGTTTTGAAATGATGCAATAACTGGGTATATAGGTATTTATTCAATTTCCCAAAAATTAAATCCCGATGATTGACTTTATAAATTTGAATTACAAAGATTAAATCTTTGACATCGAAATATTTGAAACTAGAGCCAAAATAGGGGGAAACTCATGCCTGAGGAATGAGTGTCCTTTCCCTATTTTTTAGGTTTTAAGTGTCGGAGGTAAGGTCTTAGATAAATGCAATTGTCTCTTGCTTGCAATTCATCGGTAATTGTTAATAAATGAGACATAGAATGCATAATTTAGGAAATTAAGTACTTAATTAGGTCCAATAATTTAAGGGGGGACCAAACATAAGGTGAAATTGTCAAGGGTGACAATTTACAATGCTACATTTAGCCCCCACTTTAGTGAGAGAATGAAATTATGCTCAAACTCACACTAAAGTAGAAAATATGTCAAGAGGGGTCCGCTTGTCCAAATTTTGAAGATATAGGATGACTAAGGATCAAGGGGGGGGGCATGAAAGCCACCATGATCCAAGATCCCATGGAAAATCAACATAAGCACAAAAGGAACACACACATGGAATGCAACAAGAGAACATACACAAAGTATACACGATGAAAACACATGGCATGATGGAACATAAAGATGATGAAGAAATGAAAAGAACACAATGTAAAAATGATGCAAAAAAAAAAAGACACACAAAAGAAAAACAACAAATACAAAGTTAGTACTATTGAACACACATCGAAATACTGAGAGGGGGGTGAATTAGTATTCTATCAAATCTCAAACCCTCTAGAGGAAATTGAAACTTAAACTTCACAGCACAAATAGAAACATGAAAGATGAACAAAATGCACAACACCACACAACACTAGATATATGTGGAAAACCCCACAAGGGAAAAACCATAGTGAAAAAATTTTCTAGGAGCTACCATCCTAATCCAACCTCACAAATGAATCATAGTTACACAAATGAATCATAGTTTTTTAGGGATACAACCCAAGGAAGATACTACTCATTGTAGAAAGGTTTTAGAGTCACTCCCAAGGAAGCTACAACTCCCTACAGACTTTGTTTTAGGGTTACAACCCAAGGAAGCAACTACTCCTAAGATTGAGAAAAAACTTAGAAAATATTATAGCATGAAAATCCTTCTAGTATTTGAATATGACAATGAAGCTCAATCCTTTTGATGATTGCAATTTTTCGCTTTACCTTCTCTTTTGATGATTACATTTCTACTTTGACAAATCTTCTAGAAATTCTTCAAATTTCTCCTTTTTAGCTTACTAACTCACTAATCTCAACCTTCAAGAAGTTTTTCTTTTGGCTCATTACCTCCAACAATCAATTAGGATCACTCTTCACTTCCTTTCTGTCACAAAAATATGATCAACTTGAATCTAGAAAAGATTTTCTAGTTCTGCTCTTTCTCCTTTAGTTGCTTACATGAACATCATAATGCATTACACACGCTCATTCAACTCAACCACACCACTAGATCAACTAGGTTTACAATAAATACATGATATTATATTTATTACATTACATATGATAGCCTATGACAAAGAATATTACAATTACAAGTTGTCTAAATATCAAACAACATAAAATGTGTAGAGGGAAAGACCCAAAATGGACTACATGAAACACAAGAAGAGGGAAATGCCTTGTGGATCCCAAAACACACCTAACTTGGTCCTAAAAACTCTTCACAAATTTGGTCTTCAATGAACAACATCTGCACACTTTGCACATTCAAATTAGGTTCACCTTAAGCAAGAAAACATGAAACTTGTAGCATGTCAGCCATTACAACATTGGTGGTACTCATGAAAGATTAAAAATTACTTGCGCTTCTCCTAGATGAGTCAAAATGAATAATGCAACATCTCCAAACACTCCTTGAACTCCACACAACAAATACTTTGTGGTACACACCTTCAACATACCTCAGTCGACCAGGTGAAAGCATAATCTAGCAACACCTTCATTCCGAATCATAAATTGTTTGAGAGAAACTAGAGAACATCTTGTGAAGCAATAGAAAACACCACATGATATTCAAGAACATTCTCCACTAGCCAATTCACCATTTCATACAACAAGTTGGCGCAAGCCAATAGACATTGAGACTAGCCACCATAACATATAGTCCTACATTTTGTCACACCAAAATTTATCTATGAAAGGAATAATGATATGAAAATTTTGATATAGCACCTTCACAACAAAAAAATATTAAATTATGATTCACACAACCATATCTACAAACGTGAAGGAATGTAGAGCCAAACTTTACACCTTTGTAAGCATCTTCATAGAAACAACATTTCCTTCAAACTGTCACAAACACAAAAACCTTTCTGATAATCCAAGCAATATGAAACTTTGATCACACATGCTTTGAAAACCTATAAATCTAACTTCCAAACCAAAAGAACACAACAATAATGGATAGATGTAGATCATCTCGCAAAGACTCTAGCAATGAAATAGCCAGACTACACTATCGAAAACCAAACTGCAGTCAACTCCAACATTCTTATGACATTAATGACAACTAAGCTCACATTTTTGACATCAATGACAACTAGGATGCAATAATCTCCCCTTTTAGCATTGAAAAAAAACTAATCTGATATGCACACTTCTACCCCTTTGACATCAAGGGCAAAGGGAAACTTTCTCTCCTTTAACTGCTCCCCCTTAGGAGACAAGCTCTCCCCCTAAGGCACACAATGCATACCCTCTCCTTCAATTTTTTAAATAGATTACAAGCTCCCCCTATCAGCAACAACCACTACCTACTCCTCCTGAGAGGTAGCCACCATCAATCCAAGAAAAATATATAGCTTGAATTACTCCCCCTAAATAGATGAACCAACTATGCATCTAGCAATAAAAATGAGGAGAAATTATCCCTAAATTTTTTTGGAGATACTCAAATGTATCCTTTACAAGAGCCTTTATGAAATTTTTTGTAACTTGATCCCTTTTAGGTACATAATCCAACTTCACTTCTTTATCTCAAACATTCTATCTCAAAAATTAATACTTGATTGATATGTGCTTGGTCCTAGAATGCATCACTTGAAAATATTGATAGCACTTGTGTTATCACACAAAATAGGAATAGGCCCATCATAATTTATCTTGATATCCTTCAATGTTTGCTTCATCTACAACACTTGTGTACAATAGGATGCTATAGTAATATACTCTACTTCTGCAGTGGACAAGGATACTGAATCTTGCTTCTTACTATGCCATGAAACCAATATGCTTCCTAAAAAGAAAGCACCACCACTTGTACTTATTATATCATCAACAAAACCAACCCAATCAACATGAATGTAAGCACTCAGATTAAAGTAATTGCATTTTGGATACTATAAGCCATAATCCAAAGTACTCTTCAAATATCTGAAGATTCTATTGACTTCCTTCACATGAGTTTCTTTAGGATTAGCTTGAAATCTTGCAACTAAACATACCACATGCATGATATTAGGTGTTGAAGCAGTTAAATACAATAGGATTCCAATCATAGATCTATATAGCTTCTGATAAGCCACGTGAGACTCATCATCTTTATTCAAATTACAACTAGTAACCATGGGAGTACTAACTGGTTTGCAATCTTCCATTCCAAACTTCTTTAACATCTCCTTGACATACTTTGCTTGTGAAATAGAAATACCATCATCTTACTGAGCAATTTGAAGACCAAGAAAGAAAGATAACTCACCAATCATACACATCTCAAACTCCTTCTGCATCTCTTTAGAAAAATTCTTGCACATCTCATCATTTCCACCAAAGATAATGTCATCAAAATACACAACTATCAAGATTCTTTCATCCTCAATCTTGAAGTAAAGATTACTATCTGCAGTACCTTTCTTGAATCCTTACTGAAGCAAGTACCTATCTAATCTTGCATACCAAGTCCTAAGAGCTTGTTTAATACCATACAAAGCCTTTTTGATTCTACACAACATTTTTGGTTCTTTTGATAACCAGAATCCATAAGGTTTCTCTATTTATACTTCTTGCAAATCTCCATTCAAGAAAGTTGATTTGACATCCATTCGACACACTTTAAAGTCCTTGTAGATAGAAAAAATAAGAAACACCTGAATTTCTTCCATTCTTGCTACCAGAGAAAAAGTCTCCTTAAAATCAATACCTTCTACTTGTGAATAGAATTTACAAACCAATCTTGTTTTATTTATTAAAACTTCACCATCTTCATTAAACTTATTCTTGAATACCCACTCTGTTCTTGTCACATTCTTGTCAGCAGGCCTTGGAACCAATTCCCAAGTCTAATTCTTCTCAATCTGATTCAATTCTTCTTCCATTTCTTGTATCCACCGTTCATACTTGCTGGCATCAACAAATTTTTTTGGTTCTACCTTTGATAGAAAACAAAAGTTTACTTGTTCACTTTCCTTTGCAAGGCTTCTTCTCATCATCATTCCTTCATTCTTGTCTTTATATTTTGAATGATTTATTTGAACATAATTTGTAGGAGTATTGATGAGATTTTATGGCATTTCTTCTTTCTCTTCAATATTCTTATTCATCTTCATTTGAGCAAGGAGGTGCATCAGATCCATAGTCTTCAATTTCATTCATATTTTGATGTAGATCTTCATCTACTTTCAGATTAGTGCTTTCAACTATTCTTCCCAATCTCTTATTGTAGCACTTGTATGCCTTAATTTGAGATGAGTATCCCAGAAATATACCTTCATCAACCCTTGAATCAAAATTTCCCAACACATCTTCATCTCTTTTGTTGTAACATTTTCTTCCAACGACTCTAAAATACCTGATAGTTGTAGGTCTTCCATACCAAAACTCATAAGGAGTCTTAGTGCTATTCAATATTAACCATCCTCTATTCAAAATATATACTAAAATATGAACTGCTTCTCTCCAATAAACATCAGGAAGATTTGCTTCCATCAACATGATCCTTGCCATCTCTTGAACAATCCTATTCTTCCTTTCAACTACCCCATTTTGTTGAGGATTTCTAGTAGTAGATAGATGCCTCTTATTCCATTTTTTTTCACAAAAGTCATTGGAATCATTTGAAACTTACCTCCTCTATCAGACCTCAAAAAAATATTCTTAACACTCATTTCATTCTCTACCATTGAATTGAAAATATTCAATCTACTAAAATAATTAGACTTATCTTTCAAGAAAGTAACCCATGTAATCCTAGAGAATTCATCAATAAAAAGCATGAAATACCTATTTTTGTTCTGGTAGGTCCACACAAATCAGTATGTACCAACTCTAAAGGTCGACAAGAAGAATATTCTTTAGAATTGAAACTTATCCTTGTTTTCTTACCAAACTGACATTCCTTGCACACAATACTTGCAGGCTTGATTAGCTTAGGCATATCTCTTACCACATGCACTAATATGATCTTCACAATATTGTCAAAGTTAATGTGTCCCATTCTCCTATGCGACAACCAAAATTCACTTGCTTGTCCTAGAAGATAATTTCTCCTAGTGACATCTCTTAGACTGTATATATCACCACTTGTCCTAGATCCTTCAAGAACCAATTGTCTAGACTTTTCTTTTCTAATTTCACATGCACTTTTATTGAATAAGAGATTGTAACCATTTTTACATATTTGAATCACACTAAGAATATTGTGCTAGAGACCTTTGACATAAATAAATCTTTTTTTATGATTTTTCCATCAATATTAATAGAACCTTTTCCATAGATTTGCATTGAAGTGTCATCACCAAGCTTGACTATGTCGCCATTCCACTCCATAAGTTTGATAAAATTTCTCTTATCTCCTATCATGTGGTTGTAACAACCACTATCAAGAACCCATGAATTAGCCTCATCTTTTTCATGAAAATCAGTACACACAACACTTGGATCTTTAGCTTTATCTTCAGTCTTTTTAGTAGCTAAAAACAAGACTTCATCTTCATTATCTGGCCACTAGATTCACCATCCTTTAAAGAGCAGGTATTTTCCATGGAGTAGAGACTCTTCTTAACCTTATTTCTTCTAGGCTCTTTACTTCTCTTATTAGAATCTTTCAAGGGACATTGAGAAGAAAAATGACCAACCTCTCCACACTTGAAACATTTGAAAGGTATCTTACCTTTGTACTTGTCGGTACCTCACTTCAAATTTCTTAAAAAAAATTCTTCCTCTTCATTAGTGTCACTATTGAGATCAAAATCTTCATATGTTTCTTTCTTACTTGCTTTGAATGTTGCGTTCTTCTTTGGACCTTGTTTGTCAAAATTTCTCATTTCAAATGCAATAAGGGCACCATATAATTGATCCATTGAAAGTTTATCTAGATCTACAACTTCCTCATTTAAAGATACTTTAGAACTATAAGATTTAGGAAGAGATCTCAGTACCCTTTTGACCACCATAAATTCTTGAAGATCTTCACCCATACCTCAAATTGCAATGACCAATTCATCTACTTGAAGCACATATCCTACAATATCTTCATCCTCTGACATTTTCAGGTTCTCAAACTTGCCTTTGTAGATCTTTAAATTTTCTTGCTTTACTTTGATATCTCCTTCATAGATGCCACCAAGCTTATCCTAGAATTATTTTTTTGGCTTATAGTACATTGCCTTTACTAGGCCAAAATATGATAGCCCACTCAAGTTAGCATTCTTTTCCTTTCCATTGTTCTCATAGGCCTTGATCTCATCCAGATCAGTTGGAGGAGTAGCGGGAATAGTGTATCCATCTTTGAAAGATTTCAAAACACAATACCCCAAAGAGAACAAATGAGTTTCCATCTGGTATCTCCAAAAAGTGAAATTTGTTCCATCAAACCTAGGCACTTTGTAAGATCCTTCTTGTTCCATCCTGAATCTTCCTCAAGTGATTAAACTTCTTCTAAGGAGCTAGGATTTGATACCAATTGTTGAACACACACCAGAATATTGAGAGGGGAGTGAATTAGTATTCTATCAAGTCTCAAACCCTCCAGAGAAAATTGAAACTTAAACTTCACAACACAAACATAAGCATGAAAGATGAACACAATTCACAACACCATACAACACTAGATATATGTAGAAAACACCATAGGGGAAAAACCACGATGAGAAAAGCTACTAGGAGCTATTGTCCTAATCTAGCCTCACAAATGAATCAAAGTTACAAATTTGTTTGAGGGATACAACCCAAGGAAGCAACTACTCCCTGAATTGAGAAAAAACTTAGAAAATATTACAACATGATATTCCTTCTACTATTTGAATCTGACAATGAAGCTCAATCCTTTTGATGATTGTAGTTCTACTCTTTCCCTTCTCTTTTGATGATTGCAATTCTACTTTGACAACTCTTCTGGAACTTCTTCAAATGTATTCTCTACAACTTACTAGCTCACTAATTTCAACCTTCAAAGAGT
The DNA here is from genome assembly GCA_007258455.2 of Sequoia sempervirens. NCBI lineage: Eukaryota > Viridiplantae > Streptophyta > Pinopsida > Cupressales > Cupressaceae > Sequoia > Sequoia sempervirens. Next base: position 260,284,655 of record VDFB02000017.1, on the reverse strand, counting down.
TTTACCTTTGGCTCACTTCCTCTAGCAATTAGTTAGGCTCACTCTTCACTTCCTTTTTGTCACAAAATTATGATCAACTTGAGTTTGGACAGGATCTTCCAGTTATGTTCTTTCTCCTTCAGTCACTTACATGAACATCACAATAGATTACACATGCTCATTCAACTCAATCACACCACCTAGATCAACTAGGTTTACAATATATACATGATATTACAATGATTATATTACATATTTCGGTCTACAACAAAGAATATTAAAATTACAAGTCAGCTAAAGATCAAAAAACAACATGAAACATGTAGAGGGAAAGACCCAAAAAGGACCACACACAACACTAGGAAGAGGGACACACCTTGAAAATCCCAAAGCACACTTAACTTGGTCCTAAACACTCTTCACAACTTCGGTCTTCAATGAAAAACATACACATGCTTCACACATTCAAATTAGGTCAATCTTAAGCAAGAAAACATGAAACTTGTAGCATGTCGACCATTACAACATTGGTGGTACTCATGAAAGATTAACCATTACTTGTGCTTCTCCCAGATGAGTTGGCATGACCCATGCAACATCTCCAAGCACTCCTTGAACTCCACACAACAAAGACTTTGTGGTGCACACCTTCAACATACCTCAGTTTGCTAGGAAAAAGCATAACCTAGCAACACCTTCATTTTAGACCACAACTTGTTTAGGAGAAAATAGAGAACATATTATAGAAAAACAAAAAAAATCACATGATCTTTAGGAAAATTATCAACCAACCAATTAACCATTTCATACAACAAGTTGGTGCAAGCCAACATACATTGAGACTAGCTACCAAATCATATAGTCCTGCAGTTTTTCACACCAAAATTTCTCTATAGAAGGACTAATGATATGAAACTTTGGATATAAAACCTTCACAACATAACAAACTTAACTTATAATCTACACAACCATATATGCAAACATGAAGGAATACAAAGCCAAACTTTTCACCTTTGTGAGCATCTTCACAAAAACAACACTACCTTCAAACTATCATAAACACAAGAACCTTTCTTGTAATCCAAACAACATCAAACTTGGACCACACATGCTCTGATAACCTATAAAGATAACTTCCAAAGCATATGATCATAACAACAACAACAAAAATGGAGAGATGCAAAGCATCTCACAGACACTCTGACAACCAAATAGCCAGACTGTAATACCAACAACGAAATTGTGACCAACTCCAACATCATTTTGACATTAATGACAACCAAATTGCAACAAGTACTAAAAGGATTCAAGTCGGTAAGGCAAAGAGACCCCAGTCTTAAATTTTCTCAAATACCAATTTCATCCACTGAATGTTTTTTTTAACAAAATGATGCTCTCATAAGGATGTAAAATCACTTATGAACACATGGCTCCACTGGAAAGCAAGTTGTGTTATGCTAGGTGGCCATGTTAAAAAGTAATGTTCAAGTTTAACGTCTTAGGGGACAAACAAAGTTTAATGTCTTAGGGGATAAAAAAAGTTTAACATCTCAGGGAATGAATAAATTTTAATGTCTTAGGGGACAAACAAAGTTTAATTTCTTGAGGGATGAACAACATTTAACATCTCAAGGAACGAACAAAATTTAACATCTCAGGGGACAAATTGATAACCATGCCTTAGGAGTGTTACAAACAACACCACCTATAGAGTGGGTATGTCAATAGGTCAAATATCACAAGACAAAATAGATAAGGGTAATATATGCCCCCCCATTAAAATGTCAACATACTTGGTATGTTGGTATTTTAAGGAGAAAGAGGGGAAGAGGCGATCCTTGAAAAGAATGTACACCTCCCAAAACTAGTTATCCTTTCCTCCCAAGCATAGATACAAGGACAACCACACCAATGATTCATGTTTCTACCATGAAAAATATGGTTGCACTTAAGAATATACCACCATGAATGGTAATGAGCAAAACACCTAAAGCTAAAAATGCTACATTGTGACGAACAACAAGATATGATGGAGATCATTATTGATTAGAGGAATCAGGCGCATCAACACATGGATGAGCACCACAATTCTTAAGTTTTTGTATTTTATTACTTAAGGCTTGAAATTTATTGGTAGAATGACCATGCACTCGATGATATGCACAAAATAAGCTCTTGTTGTAGAATTTCTTTCGTGTTCTTGGAAGAAGAGTAATCAAGTGGGCTTTGAGAAGCCTCAACAAGATATTATCTTGATTAATAGTAGGGAAATTTAATTCTCTTGTGAAGAAAATATTTATTTCTTATTACAAGATGTCATACATACAGTAGATGATAAAGCATTGGATGAAGATGATATGAAGATTAGAAACCTAGACCATTCTTGGAAAAGTATGGTAAAGACTTCACTTGATCCCTATAATTTTGTTTCATGATTTCATTACATCCATGTTTAGAAATAATTTTGTATCCAAGCCCATAATGTTCTTCCAACTCAGATGAAGAGATTTTATCTACATGCTTTTGAGAAATATTGGCTTCTTCCCAAGCACACAAATACTTTTCAAGTTTTTTAAGGTTAAGTATCTTCCTCTCATGAGGGATGAGAGTTGAAGAGCCCCCATCACCACCATGGGGTGATGTTGTTGATATAGAACCAAGTTGAGAAAATGAAACACAAGGCTGTTTTGGTTTAGATTGTGAGATTTTGTACTCTCCCATACAGGAGGGTGTAAAATATAATGAACCCCAATCAGCCCCAAAACATGTGTTTGAAGGTTAATCATTTGTATTGAGCTCTTTGGATTTTGAGGGTGATATTTGAGACCCATTTGAAACAAGGTGTAAAATATAATGACCCCCATTCATCATCTAAGAGTTTTATTGTAGGTGAAAGACAATTACGATTACCATTAACTTGTATAGGTTCTACCTTTGAATTTAGAATTAAAGTATTAAAATAATTGGAAGTGTTATGATCATATTGAACTTGTGAATTATAACATTGCTCATCTACTTTAATTGTGTATATCTTGTTATTATATGCATACTTCATCTCATGGTGAAGAGTAGACGAGACTCCCTTCATGGAATGAATCCACAGTCTACATAGGAGAATGTTGTATGAAAGAGGTCCTAGCATGATATGGATAGGGGTAGGAAAAACCACAGGTCCAATCTTAATGGGTAGTGTGATCATTCCTAATTATTGCTTATTAACATTGTCAAATCAAAAGATATTAACATCATTGGGTTCTATGAGACTCTTTTCCACACCAATTTTATCTAGGAGGCTAATGCTACAAACATTAAGGCCTGCTCTATTGTTTATGAGAGTACGCCTAACTCTACTCTCATAAATGATGACCTTTATCATTAAGGCCTTATTTTTATTTTGGACCTCAAGCGAGGGTAATTCATGTTGAGTGAATGTAATATCTAACTTTGTCACTTGCATACAATCAAACAAGGTAGATATGTCATTCAGTCTAACAGAAGGTGGGACATCAGTCTTCTACAAAGCCTCTTGGAGCATCCTATTGTGCGCAGGTGATGTTTGAATCAAGTCCCAAAGGGAGATTTTTTTTGGAATACTATGAAGTTTCTCAACAAGATCATACTCTTTACCACTACACTAAGGAATGTTATATGTGTGATCAATTGCATGATAACTTGGTTGCTACAACACATGCATACTAGTGAGTTATCTTACAAAGTTCAAGATATGTCTGAGGGGTTTAGGAGGTCTTATAATGAGAGGTAATTTAGCAGGTTCACTAAATAAAGGAGATCCAATTTTAAATTGTGTGTTCATAACCTCAACTGAGTTGTCTACTTGTTGTAACCTTATATTGAGGGGGATATAATGTCAACTTAGCATCTTCATCTATGTAATCCATCTTATTATCTATTGATAGAAATGTATCAATGATTTCATCCTCCTGTGTGACAATATCTTTCCAAGTAGGAGAAGTATTGGGATAAAAACAAATAATATTCTCATGACACTCAATGATTGGATCCTCTAACACCACAGTACTTTCTTCATAAGTGGGTGAGGTATCGAGAGAAGAGAAACTATGATTGTCATGATTTTCCATGATTGCATCCTCTTGCACTAAAGTTTTCTCATAGGTAAGGAAGATGTTGGGAGGTGAATGAAGATTAGGCAAAGTGATATTAAGAAATGTGTCAATGATTTCATTTTCTTGTGTTAAGATACTCTCATAATTAGGAGGGATATTATGAGAATAGCTACTATGATTATCATGAGTATCAATGATTACATTTGTTGGAATATTATAAGCCTTAGTGGATGATCTAGGTGAGATGAAGTCCACAAGGAAATCATCTAACATGTCAAAGTCATCACAACTAAAGGGCTTGGTAAATATATAAAGCACTTGTGGATAGAGATCTAACATGATTATATTACTATGCTTTCTCCAAGGTTGATTAGTAAATTTTAATTTCAATCTAGGTTTACACGTGTTAAGGAAAATTAGTACTACAAAGAAAATTACAAACATGCTACAAACACTGATATGAAAATCAAACTCTAGATTTTCAATTTGACAGTAGATACAAATTTGTACCTAAAATCTGAGGCAGATTTAGCAGGATAGAGGTGCCCAAGGCACCTATGTCCAACTAGGGCTCTATCTAAAATTTTAATTTTAGAGGCACTAGTGACATAAGGTGACTATGTAACAATGTTGAAACCTAGATTTGGAATTAATTATTTCACTTTTTTGAAATATTTTAAGTTTGGAATGTGTTGTAACAACCCAAGGTTTTGAAATTTTACCAAAATGAAAATTAATTTACCCAAACTGTGCAATGATTTATAAAATGTAAACAATTATCCTATAGATATGATTATTATCAATAGTGAAATGCAATATTTTTTCACAAATTTGCAATGAGATAAGCAAAGTAACACCTTATTTTCAAATGTAACACTACTTTTTGCAATTGAAAAACCCAAATCAGAAATTAGACAACAAAAATAGACCAAGAGCACAAAAACATAGATTTGAGCCAAATTTGAGCCAAAAATAATAGGGTAGAGGCACCCAGGGTGACTATGTCCTAGATAGGGTTTTTGAAAATATAAATTTTGACTATCTTTATGACTACTTAAGGTTCCCAAATCTGTATGCAAACATGTTTGACAATGAATATTTTACAGATTTTATTGAATTTATGATTCTGAACTTGAAAATGCAAATGTGCAACAATGTTGAAAATTTTTCAACAATGTTGAATTTTTTTTAACAATAAATGGCAATTTTGAATGCAATTTTAAGATATAATATGAAATTATTGATTGCTTTGAAGATGCAAAATTATGAGAATGATGATTTGATACAATTTTGAAAGAAAACTATACAAATGTTCACTTTTTTGACCTAAATGAAATATTCCTAAATGAATCCATGAACAATTTCATATTTTAATGACCTAATGAATGCAATTTGAATGCAAATCTAATCTAAGATGACTGAAAAAACCCTATTATAACATACAATGCAATATGATATGCAATTATTTTTTGGATTTTTATGACTTTTTATGATGCAAACATGAAACCCTAAATGAGAAATGCAATATAATGATATGCAAATTCTAGATCTAGGGAAGATTTCAGAATGTTTATGATGTTAAAATTTCATGTTCATGAAAATGAAATGTAGAAAAATGGATCCCTTAATTTTAATGTTCAAAACCTAGGGTCAATTCTACCTTTTTTCTAGAATTTCATTAGGATGCAAATCAACAAGCCAATTAAAATGACTTTCAACCATAAAGGTGAGTCAATTAGACCTGGATCTGATCCTTTTGAGTATTGGAAATTGATTGGAATTGAATTTCCCCAAATAACCCTATTCAACTATGTGCCCTAGACTAAAAATATAAGATTTTGATAACTAGAAAACTGTAATAGAAATTTGAACAATAGATTTGAGTAAGGCAGAGTTCTCTACACCTATCTTACAAATTTGAAGCTAATTTTGGAGGACATAGACGCCCAGGGTGTGAGTGTCCTTCTAGGGATTTTCTAGATCTATTTTTTCAATCCGTTGATGTCATATTCGAGCTTCAGATTCTCGCCTATAAATCTGTCAGATCACTATCGAATAATTATGTAGGTGAGTTTTTGTGCATTGACAAGATGTAGGGCTTTGATTACAAAAATGAATAAATGGTCTTTAAACTTCCTTCAATCTCCTTCAAACTTGAAACCTACACATTCAAAGAGAGAGGAATGGTTTTTCCACTTAGGAGTTTGCATCATTCAAACCCCATGTAATTTTTTCCACTTACACAATAGGAGTGCAAATGATAAAATGACAATGGATAGGAAGGAATGATGAAATCAAAAAGTGCTACAACTCACCGCCCTTCAATGGTTTCCTTGAAGGACTGAAGTCATGCACATCACCTCAAGGACTTGGATCTTTGTTGCTTGATTTGATTGAATGCTTGGATTTCTTGGATTGCTTGGAGATGTACAAAAGTGTTAGCCTTCACAAAACAATGATAAAATGAACACACATAAACTCCCATAGGATTTAACATGATGCTAGAATCTTGAATTGTTGCAATAAAGCTCTGAAATGCTACTCTCGAATTGCTCTTGATAATAAGTTTTCCAATAGTTTTCTTGTTAGTTTTGAAAGATGCAATAACTAGGTATTTATAGGAATTTATTCAATTTCCCAAAAAATAAATACCGATATCCAACTTTAGACACTTGAATTGAAAATATTAAATTGGTGACACCAAAATATATGAAATTGGAGATAAAATAGGGGGACACTCATGCCCAGGGCATGAGTGTCCTTGCCCTATTTTTTAGGTTTTTAAGTGTCGAGGCAAGGTATTAGAAAAATGCAATTGTTTCATGGTTGCAATTCATCAATAATTGTTAAAAAATGGGCCATAGAATGCATAATTTAGGAAATTAAGTACCCAATTAGGTCCAATAATTTAAGGGGGGACCAAACATAAGGTGAAATTGTCAAGGGTGACAATTTATGAAGCTATAAGTTGTAAAATTATGGTATTTCTTGTAGAAATTGCATAGTTGATTGATATAATGACCTTATTTTTGGTTGTGTCTAAATTTATCATGTTAAATATATCCAGGTCTCTCATAGTTATGGATCCTCCGTAACATAAGGAATTATATCTCTTGGAACAACTTAGAGGAAATTGCCTTTATTTTATGGATCTAGGGTCTTCCCAACAATATATTATAACTTGTTTCTTTTTTTATCACATAAAAGATTGTTAGTTGTCCTATCTATGGAGATTGTATGGTTGAAATGTCTAATGTCTTCATATATTTCTACAACATATGCAAGGAGAGAAAAAATAACCAAAATCAATGAAGTATGAACACAAAGGATATATTTTTTGCATTAAAGGTGTTTTCACCTTGGATAAATATCAGAGATACAAATCTTAGAAATGTGGAAATTCATGAGTTCTTGTAGGTTGTCAATGTTTAAGGAGAGAGAACATTCATGGCCTAATGAATGGTAAATTCAAGCGTGGTGTACGATTATTTTTTCTTACTTACCTCCAATATTTGGACTTGATCTTGACATGTGCCATGGCATATAATTAGAAGAAAATAAAGATATTAGGCTTTATAGGGAAAACTATGTTATACATCCATTTAGATGACATTGAAAGAGTATTTAGGCTTCCAACTTATGCCCAATATGACAATGTGAAGATGGACACATTGAACTACTACGAGAGAATAAATACACAAGCTACTAACTTTAAAAATAGTGATTTGTTGCTGAAGAGAAGGAATTTTGTAGTGAATATGTCAAGAGTCATTCATAAGAGAAAGTTATAAGAGGACCCCAAGGGTTCCATTGTTCTTCTCAATAGGGTCTTTGGATTGCTTAATAGTAATGATTTCTACTATTGGATGTTGTCACACCCCATTTTTGGACTAGTTTAAATTGTTCTATTTTAAACCAAGCCTTGTTATGTATTTTTAATCATGTTCTCAAAGCTATGGTTTATAGATATTAACATTGAGATTGTTCTATTTTATTTATGATGCGTTGAATGAAAATATCAATTAGATATTGATTAAAGGATATAGATGTGAATTGATTATCTTTATGATGATTATGTTGGAATTTTGGAGAGATTGTTGAAGTTTTTCATTGATGATGTTGTTGGGCAACATGAACATGGGTTGTCTATAACGGTGTATTATAGTGTTGTCATTGATGTCAACATTTTTGTAGACTATTTTGATTAGGCCTAACAAGTTTTGAAGTTTCTATGGAAGACATTTTGACAAGTTGATTTGGTCCGAAAAGATCAGTTGTACATAAATTTGACTAAGTGTCAAATCTGCTAGTTCGATGTTACAGTGTGTTAATTTTTGGGTCCACACCATTCTGCAAATGAACATATTGCTATGTGCTTCTAACATTAATTTGGTGAATATTAGATATACCTAAATCCAATATTTCATCAAGATTGTTCAAACATTTTGAGAGATATGAGTAACAATGTTCATCTTGGCAATTCACAGTTGCTTTTTTGTACAATGTGTGTGTGTGTGGGAGATTCTCCACTTCTCTGTGAATGAGTTTTTGGCCTTGTGATGTTGAAGTTTAGTTTATAGATGTCAGTTGAGCATGGATTCTAGATGGTATCAAGTTTTGAGGTCCACATGTTGAGATGTGGATACACAGATGAAGGGTTTTACTTTTAGGTCTTATGTGAAGTTGACCTAACACATTTGATGTTGTGAAAAGATTGAATAAGTATTGTTATCTTATGTGGGACATATTTTAGGTGAATTCTAACCTATATTAAGGTGTTTTGAGATTTGAATTGTGGAATGTGTTATGGATGATAATTTTTGGAGCCGACAAGTTACCTTTTGAATATTACATCTGATTAGGCCGACCTAATTGATGTTATACTTGATGTGGATATATATGCTAGATATTTTTAGTGTTTTGATATATAGATATGTGAAATGTATTGTGTGTGATGTGAATTTAAGTAGAGTAGTGCAAAGCTGAAGATCTAAGTTGTGCGACTGAAGAGCATTGTAGACTGTTGAATCAAAATTAGTGTGAAGATTGTTGTTGTGCTTCATTGGAATTGCATTCTTGCATATTTTAGATGCATTTATAATAGTTCAAAATAGGCTATGAGCCACTATCTTTATTCTATATTTTTCTCTATGGATAGTGAGTCCACATGCAGTGATAATTTCTATAATATACTATAACCGGTTATAATATATTGTGAACTAACCCTCATTGTGGTTTTTCCCATTTTGGGATTTCCACATAAAAATCTCAGTGTTCATGTGCTATGTGATGTTGTGGATGTTTTCATGCTTTCTTTCCTTACTGTAAAATAATATGTATTATTTATTGGTTGTTTGATGTTTGAATGGTTTAAGAGAATATCGATTCACCCCCCTCTTAGTATTCAAGGTGTTCAAAAATTGGTATTAGAGCTTGGTTCCTTGGAAGGAACATAACCACTTTGGGAAGGTCTTGGAGATTGAAAACATGGCTGATAGAAAGTTTCCTATTCCTCCATAAGAGATTCATGCTTTTTATTTTAAAGAGGAAGATTGCATACTTGAAAAACATGGAGAACTCAAAGTTTGTCTCAAATATCTAGATAAAATTGAAGGTGAAAATATAGATCTAAAGGAGAATGTCAAAGAAGCAAATGAATGTATTAGAAAACTGAGAGAGAAAATCAAGAAGTTCAGAGAAAGGAATAAGGAAGTCAGTGAGTAGTTGAAACAAGAAAATGAAACTATCATTGGATTTAAAGTACAAGTTGAAGAAAATAAAAGAATTGAAGATTGCTCAAATGCAATGGTGAAAAGAAAATATGATGAATGTATAAGGCTTGAACATGAAGTGTTAAACCTAAGATCAGATCTAGAGAAAGAAAGAAATCATGAAGAAAAATTCAAGGTGATCTCTACAATGCTTGATGAGTTGATTGTAGAACAAAAAGCATCCAAAAGCAAAGGTGGCTTGGGATTTGAAAAAGGTGAAAACTCAAAAGCAGATCAAACACCTAGTTCAGAAGAGAAGATCAATGAACCAAAGAAGATTGAAGACAAAAAGAATAATGGAAAGATTCAAAATCAAAGAAATGAATCTAGAAGACCTCTAGTCAGACAACCAAATACTCAAAGGTACCTGTTGGCAATCAAGATTGTACCCTTAGCCAAGTTAGACTTTCCTATCCGGTTGCAACATGGAAACACTCTCTAATTTGTGCGTAAATCAATGAGTGAGAGCGAATCTCCAGAGTGGGTTGGTTCCCTCTAGTAAACCAAATAATCTAAAGACTTTCAAGGGAAAGGGGTAGGAAGGAAACTAAAAAGTAAATCCTACAACCTAAGATGATTCACTAGAAATTTAGTGGTCTTGACAACTTTATACTCACAACAATCTCTTTTAAAGATTTGATTATCACAATCCCACCCTGAAACTACCTAATTCAATAGTAATTTGCACAAAGGCTCACTAATGGAACACAAAATTCAACCTGAATTAGAATAGACTCCTAAAAAAACATTCACAAAACAAAGACATAAAGAGGATTCAACTCTTGAATCATAGTCAACATCGATTGATATTGTAAACTTTAGACAAGAAAATGGGAAGGAGAAGCTTGCTGTTTTATTGAAATGAAGGAGTACACGATCAAAATTTGATTCAAAGAAGTTTACAAGTCTCTCTTTAGTGGATATGAGAGGAAAAAAAAAATTGCACCCTTGAGAAATTAAAATTTCTCCAACTTATAGCCTTCAAGTGACATCAATGGTGAGAATAGAAAAATAAGCCTCATCTGCATCTCAGAATGGTAACTTTTCCCCCTTTTCGAGCTCAAGGAAAAATCCTAAAAAATAGTGCCATAATCTACTCCAAACTACATCAAAAAGTTGGAAACTTCCCATCTCCAAGGGGTCCATCCAAAAATCCTCAAGATCAGGTGCAAATAGCTCAAGAACTAAAATTAGAAAGTCCAGTTTTTCACCTCTTTTCCAAATCCGCCCAAGAACTCCAACTCAAAATAGAAAGTTTCCAAGAGGACTTAAGTATACCAACTACATTTAAAAACATAACAAACACCAAGGTAATTTATAGAAACATTACCATTAGTGATGTTTTACAATCATCTACAATTTTAGAAAACAATATAGAAACTCTCCTAATACATCTATTTTTGCAATTTGAGTTCAAATATTTTAATTTTTTGCAGTTTGAGTAAAAATTAATATTTGAAAAAATCAAAACACTATGTGAAAGCTCCTATACATTTTATTTTTCTTACGAAAAAATCATAAAACTGGATTATGAGCCCTAGACACAAAGAAAAAACTAAGGCATTGACAACTTGACCTAATGAAAGGGGGCAATGTGCATGTGGTTAACATGAAAAGCACAAGGGCAAGGTATGGGTTTTATTTGATTTTCTTTAAAAATCAATAAAATGCCCTAGGGCATTCGTTTAACCTAGGCAAAACATATATGTGATGAGGCATTAATAAGCGTTTTTTTTTTTAAAGAATGTGATTAAAATCACATTCGAATTGAGCACATGGGGGAACCCTAACACCAAAACCAACCCCTATCTCACATTTTGAACATCATTTTTAACTTGGCAACTTGGGAGAAAAGAGTTCTGCATTCAACCGCCATGGGAAATTAGGGTTTGAGCTGGAACTCCACCATTCAAGCTACTTCCATGTCAATTTTTTGTTGAATCTCTCTCTGCATTCGATGGTAAGTATTTTTCTTTCATTTTGATCCCTTTTTGACTCCATTCAAAAGAGAAAATGGGCCTTTATGCTACGACCATGACTGGTTTTTTGAAGCATTGTGTGTGTTTCATGTCTCTATTGCTTCAATGTCTTGTTTGGCTTCCATGAGAGTGCTTGGTCCGAGCTTTTTGAGAAGGCTTGGCCATGTGCTTGGATTGGTTTTTTCCACCTATAGCCATGGTAAGCTCTCTTTATATTTACACCTTATGTATTTCATTTCTAAAGAGGCTCGATTTGTGAGCTTATATTGAGCAAAACAAGTGAAGAATGCATTTTTTCTAAGATTGGCATTGCTTTTATTTCAGTCAAAACAAACTTTTATGGGCTCGACCCATGATGTAGAAATGAATGGAATTTGTAAAGAAGAGGAAATCAAGAGAAAACCATGTATTTTTTCTTTGTTTTCAATGGCTTGCAAACCCTTCATGGCCGCGACCATGGCCATACATTGTTCCATTTTCTGAAGGCTCCATTATTTGAATACATTCAAACCCTCATTGTCTCTATATCTGGACTTGTTTTTTAAACCAAAACCCCAAGTGGGTTTGCTTTGTGGAGAGAAAAATTTCCTCTTAGGCTGCGGCCATGAGAGGACTAGATAGGGTTTCGATGCATTTCACATTTCTCATGTACTTTTTGAAAATGCAACATTATCCTTAATTTTCTGCAATGAGAACAAAATTTGGCCATTCTCAAGCAAGACCAAAGCTTGGAACTCTTCTAGGTTTCACATTTTTTTGAATATGCACACATTTTTGTTCACCTCTATCTTGAAAACCCTAGTTTACTATGGCATAAGCTTACATTCTGGAAAGAGAAAAAATGATTTTATTCTCCATTCTCATTAATTATGGCTGTCACTGTAGCTTCACTAAACAATTGTTCTTCGTGGAACAAGATATTTCCTTTGCACTATTTGTAATATCTCCTTTCACTGCACATTCTATTAGCATTCTCTTTCTTTCTATTTGCTTAAAGTTCATAGATACAATGATGCTTAATTTGATGCTTTCTCTTCCATGCAATTTTATTCACTATTTAGCATGATTTTTAATGTCATCTTCACACATTTGCACACCAAAAATCTATTTGCTCTCAAATGCACTATAAATTGATGCCTCTATTTCAGTTACTTTGTAAGGCTGCACTCAACCATCATGGTATTTTCTATAGATCATTTTCTATTTGTTGTCATTCATTCCATGCACTTGAATGCTTAAAAAATGCACTTCAAGCTTTTACTTTATTATAGCTTCATGTGACACTGCAATGAGATAGCTTTTGTAGCATCAATTATTTTGAAACTAGCCTTTAGTTTCTTTGTATTCCATTGACATCAATTATGTTGTTTCATATTACATTCAGCTCAAGCACTTAGTGTATTGCATTTCCAATTCAAAAGTGCTTCTTTTCCTTCACCCTTGACCTTCAAGTTTCATTTGCAGCCACTTACAATTTTGTTTCTGGATGGAGACAATATTTCTTCTGTACTCTTCATGCATTTTTATCTCTCTTAGGCAACAAATATTGATGTGAAATTTTGATCTATGCATAGAATATTTTGAAATACACACCTGATGATGGTGTTTTGGAGCTTCTCAAATTGCTTTAGTTGCTATTGTTAATTTGTAAACAAGGAATTATGTATTCTCATTCACTATCTCATTCCATGATGATGAACTCCTTATGATGATTTACTTGAGCAATTTATCATCTATGATCTTCAATTCATTGCATTTTCAAACTTGATTGTCCTAGATGATCAATTGCTTGAGCTCTTATGACACTTGATGTACTCCTTCAGATGCATATCTCTTTTGAGAAATTTCAATTGTTTCCTTTCTCGACCCCTCTATGGAATGTTAAGGGGCATCATGTTGAGCTCAACCCTTGTGGGAGCCTTTTTTACACCACAATCTTTAAATTTTGAAAACAAATCAGCAACATGGATTTTCCTATACCTTGGTGCAGGGGCACCTCAACCCTTAGTGAAAATTTGAATTTTTGGACATGTATTAGGGTGGAAAGTCTAGTATTCAAAGGTTTGAGTCCAAATTTTGGTTTTCTATGTTATTTTTTTTGTTCTAGATAAGGTCATAAAGACCATTATGTTGTGTATGTGAGTCTTTAGGAGGGGTAAAATATAAAGGTTGCAAACTTGCAAACTTGCAATGTAATAGGTTGTTAGCATTTAAAAAGTTGTTAAAAGGAAGTTATGTACATTGGAGGGGTTGGTTGAAGTTGAAAATGTATAAAGACACCTTGCAAGCTTGAATGAAGGGTTAATGAAATACATTTTGAGGAATATGTGCCCTGTTTCAACGTCCAATCTGTGAATTTCAAGCATTTTTTTGAGTTTTCTTAACTGTGTACAGCCATCAAGGACACAATTTGATCCACGACTCACATAATGGTGTGGTAATAGGTGATAGTGTTCTCCTTTCAATTATTTTGAAGTCCTCTTATTGATTTTGTTGAAATAATCTCTTCTTTTCTCGCTCTTCCTGTAATAGGCTAGTAGGGTCTGAGTTTTCATTTTATTTAAGAATGGAGTCTTTCCTCCTACTGTGGTGACCTGTGATTTGGAGAAAAGGCTTGTAATATGTTAATTTAAGTTCCCATGCTTTATTGGAACCTTGGCAAGGCATCTATAGGGCTGGGTGGTGTTACCTTAGGTTGGAAATGTGGTTTTTTGACATGAAAAAGAGAAACTAAAGTAGCGAATTTGAAAACTAATGAAGTTAAAGGCCTTGTGAGTGTTTATTATGTTTGTGTAGACCCTATTAAAGTTGTGTGATGTTTTTTTTAGGCTTGGAGAGCATTGGAAATGTGGATTCAAAGAAACCCTAGGTTTTTACATGTAAAAGGAGGGTTTGGTGGAAATTACAATCTAGAGGTTGGTTGTCTAAGTTTTGAAGGGTGAATTAGTGGTTTTGCATCATAATACAACTCTGTCCAAATATATTTTGTAAAAAAAAAGGATCTGAGGGTACTTTGTTTGGAAAAGAGGGCTAATCTTGTAGCCTTTTGAGTAGGGCAGTCTAATGAAACTTGGTTTTGGCCTAATGAATCTTGTAAAATCTGATTGGAATATTGTATTGGGGTCTGAGTGGATGCTTAATTTATGTTGAGTTGGTCTTTTGTGGCCTTCTCTAAAAGATAAGCTCATTTGTTGAGATTTGGAGGCTAGAAGCAATAAATGTTGTCTTGGGTAGTTTTAGTGAATTGTGTTTTGAAGGATGAATCCTCGTTGAAGTCTAGTCATTTTGGTCTGATTGTGAGTTCTCCACCTTGGCTCTACATCAAAGTGGTATTAGAGCATAAAGGAGTAGATTTTTTTACATTTTGCAAGTTCTGAAGAGAAAGGAAGAAGCGAAGAGTTTAGTATTCAAAGATGCCTCCAAAGAACAAAGATATGGCTAAAGAGATGAAGGAGATGAAAGACAGACATGCTAGAGAAATCAGAGAGTTGGAGGAAGGAATCATAGCCTTGGAGACAAAAAAAAGAAAGGATGTGGAAGAGAGTGAGTCAGATTAAGAGGAAGACAATGAGTTTGAAGATATGGAAGAAGAGCTTGAACCAGAGGATCAAAGAATTGCAAAGTTGGTGAAGGCAGTTAGGAATGACAAGCCTAAGGTAAAGATTGATGTTCAAAAGTATGGTGGGAGTCTAAATGATGAAGAGTTACTTGATTGGATTGTTGCATTAGATAACCATTTTGAATGTGATCAATTTCTTGAGGAGCATAGGGTAAAGATTGCAAAGACAAAGTTGCAGGGCCATGCTTTGGTATGGTGGGACTACTTTCAATCTAAGAGGAGAAAGAAAGGTAAGTCTAAAATCACCTCATGGGACAAGATGGTATCAAAACTGAAAGGTAAATTATTACCCAAGGATCATCAAGTTCAAATGTTTAAGAAATTACAAAGCTTAAGGAAAAAAGAAATGGACATTAAGTCTTATACTAAGGAATTTTATAAATTAAGTTTGAGGTCTGGTCATCATGAGAATGAAGATGAAAAATTTGCTAGATATATGGGTGATTTGAGGTTAAACATACAAGATGAATTAGTTTTGGCTAACCCTAGGAATGTAGAGGAATGTTATCAAATGGCAATCAGGGTGGAGGAGAAAATGAAGAGAAGGAAAGACAAAGCAACTAGGGGCAGAGGTAATGCATCAAGAGGTAGAGGATCTATGCCTAATCCAAAGACAAACAATGACAATCTAGAAGATGCCATGAAAGGACAAGAGCAATCTGATATCAAAGGTGGATGGAGAGGCACAAGGGGTAGATTTGGAGGAGGTAGGAGTTCCAATTTTTTTCAGGTAGATGTTACACTTGCAATGAATTTGGACATCCATCCTACAAGTTCCTTGAAAAGATTCGTGCTTCATCAAGTGGAAGTAAAGGTGATAAAAGAGTTTAACTTGTGCAAGAGGATGAAGAGGAGAGCATTAGTTCATCAAGCCATCCTGCAAACCCTGAAGTTGGAGAAGCTTTGATGCTGCACAAACAAATTTTGAAGACTTCCAAAGAAGTAGAACCATTGAATAGGAAGAGGCTTTTCAAAACCACTTGCAAGAGCAAGGGAAAGGTATGTAAAATTGTGGTTGATTTTGGTTCAATTGAAAATATGGTGTCATGTGAAATGGTGAACAAGTTAAACTTGTAAATGATTCCTCATGAATTTCCTTACAAGGTATCTTGGTTAAGTGATGGTCAATCTTTGTTAGTGAATGAGAAGGTTGTGGTGGATTTTCAAATTGGGGATTATAAGTACAGTGTTGTTTGTGATATCTTCCCAATGGACTGCTACCATATAATCCTAGGAAGACCTTGGCAGTTTGATAGGTGTGCCATGTATGATGGTAGGGCCAATACTTATACAATTATCAAGGATGGATGTTCTTTTGTTTTGACTCCACTTGTAGAGGATGTGAAAGGTAAAGCTAAGGTTATCATGTGTGGTAGGAAGGAGTTGATAATGGTTGTAGAAGAAAATAAGAGTTCTAATATTGCAATTAGGTCTAGGGCTGAGAACACAGGTGCAACAGGGGTAAATTCTGGTTTGACAGTGAGCGTGAATGACAAAGTTTTGATAGGAACTATTATGTGTCCCATAGTGGAGAGTGAGTTTGTAAAGAAAGTTATATTTGCAGATACAAAGGTCAATAAATCTAACAGTACAAGGTGTACAATGAGTGATAAATCTATAGGTATAGTGGTAGTAAATGCTGCTAAGAAAGTGGGACAAAGGACAATAAGGAAAGGATAGTGTGGCCAAGTTGTTGAGGACAGATCCAAGTATGAGAATTAGGCAAAGATGTAGACAACTTATGGAATGAATAAATTTTTTTTGTGTGCAGGGATGAAGACATGTGCTGCAGGTATTGGTGAAGGATTATCATCAAGTTTTGAGCAGAGGACTGATAAAAGACCATTGGCAGGTTTACACATGGAAGTGAAGTCATATCCTATGACAACCTCAGTCAGAGATGCAAGGAAAAGTGTGAACTATCAGTACCTAAACCTATGGTAGGTGTTTGAAGATCAACAGAGGATGCTTAGAGCTTGGGAAGAATGGTATAAAGCCCAATTCATGGGGCATGAATTTCTTTTAGGGGGAGTGTATGGTGTAGGGGCACCTCAACCCTTAGTGAAAATTTGAATTTTTGAACATGTATTGGGGTGGCAAGTCTACTCTTCAAAGGTTTGAGTCCAAATTTTGGTTTTCTATGTTATTTTTTTTGTTCTGAATAAGGTCATAAAGACCATTATGTTGTGTATGTGAGTCCTTAGGAGGGGTAAAATATAAAGGTTGTCAACTTGTAAACTTGCAATGTAATAGGTTGTTAGCATTTAAAAAGTTGTTAAAAGGAAGTTATGTAGGTTGGAGGGGTTGGTTGAAGTTGAAAATGTATAAAGACACCTTGCAATTCTGAATGAAGGGTTAATGAAATACATTTTGAGGAATATGTTCCCTGTTTCAACATCCAATCTGTGAATTTCAAGCATTTTTTTTAGTTTTCTTGACTGTGTATGGCCAACAAGGACACAATTTGGTCCACAACTCACATAATGGTGTTGTAATAGCTGATAGTGTTCTCCTTTCAATTATTTTGAAGGCCTCTTATTGATTTTGTTGAAATAATCCCCTCTTTTCTTGCTCTGCCTGTAACAGGTCAGTAGGGTCTAAGTTTTAATTTTATTTAAGAATGGAGCCTTTCCTCCTACTGTGGTGACCTGTGATTTAGAGGAAAGGCCTATACTATGTTAATTTAAGTTCCCATTCTTTATTGGAACCTTGGTAAGGCATCTATAGGGCTGGGTGGTGTTACTCTAGGCTAGAAATGTGGGTTTTTGACATGAAAAAGAGAAACTAAAGTAGTAATTTTGAAAACTAATGAAGTTAAAGGCCTTGTGAGTGTTTATTATGTTTGTACAGATCCTATTAAAGTTGTGTGATGTTTTGGTTAGGCTTGGAGAGCATTGGAAATGTGAATTCAAAGAAACCCTAGGTTTTTATATGTAAAAGGAGGTTTTGGTGGAAATTATAGTCTAGAGGTCGGTTGTCTGAGTTTTGAAGGGTGAATTGGTGGTTTTGCATCATAATACAACTCTTTCCAAAGAGACTTTGTAAAAATAAAAGGATCTGAGGGTACTTTGTTTGGAAAGAGGGCTAATCTTGTAGCCTTTTGAGTAGGGCAGTCTAATGAAACTTGGTTTTGGCCTAATGAACCTTATAAAATCTAATTGGAATATTGTATTGGGGTATGAGTGGATGCTTAATTGATGTTGAGTTGATCTTTTGTGGAATTCTCTAAAAGATAAACCCATTTGTTGATATTTGGAGGCTAGAAGCAATAGGTGTTGTCTTGGGAAGTTTTAGTGAATTGTGTTTTGAAGGTTGAATCCTCATTGAAGTCTAGTTATTTTGGTCTGATTGTGAGTTCTCCACCTTGGCTCTGCATAATACTTGCACAAGAAACAAACAGTCTTAGATTAAAAAAATAAATTCAAAGTTTCTTATGATGTTTCCTCCTTGGTATTCTCTTGCACTCCTCTTGTCTTTTCTCAATTGATTCAATGCATCATAAAAAATATTCTACATTACTATTGCTGGATCATGTAGGAGGATTCATAACCCAAGCTCTAACAAACATTTCATCCACTTGCAGGTTCACTTGGAGAATGGGGCAAAGAAGTATGCACAACACTGAAGGCAACTCAAAGACAAGTTCAGGAAATGATGGCTATGTTCCCTCTTATGTGCTCTTTTCTCATTTTAATCTTCAGTAGCATAGTGTACTCTTTATGATTCATTGTTTCAGCTACTCCCACAACTTGTGTGGGAAATTTGATTCTCTTTTTATCCCAATGAATACAAAACAACATTTTTACAATTCTCGTTCAATTTCATACTTCTCTTTTGTAAAAAATGTATGAAACATTGTGTAATGAACAAATGAATACATAATGAAGTACTTTCTCTTACATTTCATGCAATATTTAATGCTGAAAATGATGAATGACAAACTAAAACACTTTGCACTTTCTTTTAATCTCAAAACTCAAAATGTGCAATGGTTTAAAGAACTACATAAATAACTAAAACTTTTCACCTTAAAATGAACTTGAAACAACCAACTTTGTCAATTTGAGCTGTGGTGAAAAATTGATAACACTTTTAGTGACCTTTGCTAGATGCTTGCCTGCTAAGCATTAGGCCAGTTGCCTTATGTAGTTCCATTGGGCATGGAGTCAATTCTTCCCTTCTGAAACTCAACAGTTCTGAAAAATTTGAAACTTGCAACACCAAATAATAGAAAAAACCAAAACAAAACAAACGGAAGAAAACCTACAAGGCCCTGGTGGCTAGAAAAAAATGTGCAGAAGCACTTATGGAAAATAAACTATTGAAAATAAAAGTGCTTAAAGAACTTATTAGCAACAACTACTCTACTATAGTACAGGGGTAGAACTTAGAACCTCATAAACAATGTTTCAAATGGATCCCATTGACTGGGATCAAAAGCACTTCTCCACCTAACCTTAAGAGCTGAAATGAATTGTGCTCTTTGAATTCTATTATTACATATGGGCCCTCCAAAATTGCAACAAATTTGGAGTGTCTCCCAGGTTTATTCTTGTTTTCATCCCACTTGAGCATAAAATCTCCAACAAAAAATTCTTTGACTTTTGCTTCACAAAATTCTCTTATCATGTTATCGTTCAGTTCTTTATTCAACTAAAAGTTAGCTTTCTAGGATAAGATTTTGTCAAAGTACTTTTCATAGAATCTGTGTTCACTAGTATACATTGATCCCAACGTGGTCATGCTTCTTTTAACTTCAATATCAAAACTGGTCAATCCTTCTGACCAATCAATTGGAAGTTGTGGTTCAACAATGATTGCATCTTCACAATTTTTAGCAGGGAACTCAAAATCCTCTGGAAAAAAATTCTCTTTATCTTCATGATTTTACCTCTTAAAGTAGTTTTCAATATCCCTACTCACTTCAAAGAGAAATTATTCTTCAAAGACCTCCCCTTGATCCAAGTTTTGATCATCAAACTGCACCTCCTTCCATTCTTGATCAACTTCTCCATATTCTTTGGGGATTTCTTCTCTATTTGAAGCTTCATTTTCAAAGAGTAATTTCATCCATTCTTGAATAGATGTTTCATCTTCTCCGAGGTCCTCTTGATTTGAAACTTGGCCTTCAAAGAGTAGCTCCTTCCATTCTTTAACCACCTCCTCATCTTTCAGGAACTTTGTGTCACCAACCAAAAGCTGACCTTGGCCTTTAACTAGGTTAGGGACTAATGTATCAAACTCATGGATTACATAAATTCCTAACCTTTCCTCCTTGGTGTGACTGAAAGGATCAAGGTCATGATCTTGGGTAGCCCACTCATCCAAATTATCTTCTTTTTTTGGTGCATTGGGGTTTGCAGTTATGGGTTGATTCTCCATCCCATTTGTGGAGTATAGGTTAGTGTTTATTGGGCTAGGAATGTAGGGTTTGATGTGGTATTTAGCTAATGACTCAGAGCTAATGGTCACTTTGGTGCCATATCTGGTTATGAAGAATAGGTGAGACTAATCAAATGATAAGAATCCTCCTAGTTTTGCAGTAAAGTCTCTTGAGAGGAAAAGTACGAAATGGGGAGGCAACTCAATCACATGAACATCTTGGGAAACAACAAAGTTGGGGAAAGCATGTAATGTGAGGACCAAATTTTTAATGATTCCTACTATTTGAACAATAGATCCATCTAATTTCACCACTCCTTTTGACATAGGTTCATAAACTAAGCCTAACTTATCTGCTAAGCTTTTAGGCATGACTGAACTGCTAGCTCCCGAGTGTATCATACAGTTATGGACAAGTTTGTCCCCTATAATAAGACTTAGATAGAAAGGTGGGGGTTTCACTTCTTGACTTTGCTACCCACTTTTGACCTCTGGGTTGTTTGCAAGTATAGTTTTTCTATTTTATGCATTTACAACATTTGAAGATGAAAGTTCAGCCAATGCATTTTGTAACAAACTTTTTTGGCCTAGAATATGTAGTGCATCCATAATGGACATGCTGGCTGTAGCTTTCTTTAAATGCTCAACCACATTAAAAGACACGGGACTTACCTTTTTTTGTCTCGAAGTAACAATAGTGTCATTTACCTTTTGCTATCCTCTATGTAGAATTTGCACCTTCAGTTGTGTTGCGGGGATAGTTTGAGGTGGAATGGCATGAATTTTATCTCTTACAGCTTGTTGTTTTGCCTCTACTACTCTTTGTTTTGACCTTGTGTTTGGTACAATGGGAGAACCTTGTTGGTTTTTACCTTGGAAATGGTTAACTCCACAATATTCAACACTTTTCCAATTCACTAAAGCAACCTTTGAGTTGCCTGGCTATTCCACATTCTCTCTTGGAAAATTTTCTAGGCTAGCATAATGATTTTGCACCATGAGAGCTTGATTCTCCATCCTACTCATGCACACAACCTAATTGTGTGGTTGATTGCATAGGTAGCACCAATCAGGTTCTTGAGCGAAGTTGTTCTACGGTACGAGCTCCCTTGAGGGGCCAACAACATTGGAATCATAGGGCCGAAAAGGCTTGGGATTAAAACCCCTTTTTTGAGCTTGGAAATCATTCTGAAATGGTGGCCTATTTTGTTGGTTCTATTGATAAGGAGCTTGGTAAGGCCTAATTTCATGACCAACTTGCTTCTTGAGGCTCACAAATTCATTGCTAAAGGTTTTACCAAAATTTTGTAGCATATTTTTTATCTCTTGGATTTCTTTGGGTTGGTCTGTAATGGCATATTCCTGAACAACAACCTGATAACCTATTGCTAGGACTGGTGGAACAACAACAATAGGGGGTAAATTCATAGGGATAGGTGGTTGAATCTTGGGAAAAATAGGTGTGGGTGGTCTTGGGGCTATTTTCCTAGCTTGAATGAGACAATTTTTAGCTCTTATTGTGATGTCATAGGCATTTGGCAATGTAAAACCCCCATGGACTGTATCATAACTAAGATTTCACTATTCAAGGCTTTTAGGAAGAATAAGAAGGCATGTTTGGGTGAGGGATTAACTATCAGAGGTACCCTATCCCAGGTTCTCTAGAACCTATAATTAAAATCAACCATATGTTCATGGGGAGCCCGCTTGATGGTGCTCAAATGCTCTAGCAATGAAAGGTGGTCTAACTTGTCCATGAACTGTCAGTGAAGACCATCGCCAAGATGGTCCCATGTTGCAATGAAATTGGCTAGGAGTCCTCTGAACCACTAAAGGGCTTTCCCCTTCAACGAAGCAGCTAACAATCTTATAGCCACATTCTCTTATGTCACGTTGTGCACCGAACATAGTGTCACCACATCTCAGATGTATTCAATAGGGGTAGTTTGGTCTTCACTAGTGAAGTATGGCAGTCCTTTAAGTGTTGCTATTGGGATGTCATCATGTCGAGCCAACAATAACGGGCTACCCCTATTAAATGGTGCAAAGGAAAATTATCTCACCATAGGTGGTGCTTGAGATATAGGAGTCAGGTTCCTTTTCACAGAGACAATTGGACTAAGCTCCGGAGGTGTGGAATTTGCTCTTCTCATTGAATCAAAGCTCCTTATTAGTGTTCTGCCTCTCCTTCTTGGTGGGGAGAGCTGCAAATACTCAAAAGGTGCTAGACTAGATCTAGTCTAGATCCTTCTCATAAGTTGTTTTGCAGCAAATATGTAATGTAACTAGAAATTAGGAGTTTCCAGGTATTTTTTTTGAAACCTTTATAGGTGGAAAATGTTGCTACATATACCGAACAACAACTTACAACTTAGAAATTGAATCCAAAGACAATATTCTAGAGTCCCACCGGGCATGCCAAAAACTGTTGGCAATCAGGATTGCACCCTTAGCCAAGTCAGACTTTCCTATCTTGTTGCAACATGGAAATGATCTCTAATTTGTGGGTAAATCAATGAGTGAGAGTGAATCTCTAGAGTGCGCCGGTTCCCTCTAGTAAACCACCTAATCTAAAGACTTTCAAGGAAAAGGGGTAGGAAGGAAACTGAAAAGTAATTCCTACAACCTAAGATGATTAACTAGAAATTCAGTGGTTTTGACAACTTTATACTCACAACAATCTCTTTTAAAGCTTTGATTCTCACAATCCCACCCTAAAACTACCTAATTCAATAGTAATTTACACAAAGGCTAACTAATGGAACACAAAATGCAACCTGAATTAGAATAGACTCCTGAAACAAAATTCACAAAACCAAGACATAGAGAGGATTTAGTTCTTGAATCGCAGTCAACATTGATTGATATTGAAAACTTTAGACAAGAAAATGGGAAGGAGAAGATTGTTGTTTTATTGAAATGAAGGACTACAAGATCAAAATATGATTCAAATAAGTTTACAAGTCTCTCTTTAGTGGATATGAGAGCAAAAAACAAAAATTTGAACCCTTGAGAAATTAAAATTTCTCCAACTTATAGCCTTCAAGTGACATCAATGGTGAGAATAGAAAAATCAGCCTCATCTGCATCTTAGAATGGCAACTTTTCCCCATTTTCAAGCTCAAGGAAAAATCCTAAAAAATAGTGCCATAATCTACTCCAAATTGCATCAAAAAGATGGAAACTTCCCATCTCCAAGGGGTCCATCCAAAAATCCTCAAAATCAGGTGCAAACAACTCAAGAACTGAAATTAGAAAGCCCAATTTGTCACCTCTTTTCCAAATCCGCCCAAGAACTCCAACTCAGAATAGAAAGTTTCCAAGAGGACTTAAGTATACTGACTACATTTAAAAACATAACAAACACCAAGGTAATTTATAGAAACATGACCATTAGTGGTGTTTTACAATCATCTGCAGTTTCAGAAAACAATATAGAAACTCTCCTAATACATTTGTTTTTGTAATTTGAGTTCAAATATTTTAAGTTTTTGCAGTTTGAGTAAAAATTAATATTTGCAAAAATCAAAACACTATGTGAAAGCTCCTATACATTTTATTTTTCTTATGAAAAATCATAAAACTGGATTATGAGCCCTAGACACAAAGAAAAAACTAAGGCATTGATAGCTTGACCTAGTGAAAGGGGCAATGTGCATGTGGTTAACATGAAAAGAACAAGGGGAAGGTATGGGTTTTGTCTGATTTTATTTAAAAATCAATAAAATGCCTAAGGCATTAGTTCGACCTAGGAAAAACATATGTGATGAGGCATTAATAAGCATTTTTTTTTTTAAAGAATGTGATGAAAATCACATTTGAATTGAGCACATGGGGAAACCCTAACACCAAAACTGACCCCTATCTCACATTTTGAACATCATTTTTCACTTGGGAACTTGGGAGAAAAGAGTTATGCATTCAACCACCATGGGAAGCTCGGGTTTGAGCTGGAACTCCACCATTTGAGCTGCTTCCATGTCGATTTTTGGTTGAATTTCTCTCTGCATTTGATGGCAAGTCTTTTTCTTGCATTTTGATCCCTTTTTGACTCCATTCGAAAGAGAAAATGGGCCTTTAGGTTGTGGCCATGATAGGTTTTTTGATGCATTTTGTGTGTTTCATGTCTCTATTGCTTCAATGTCTTGTTTGGCCACCATGAGAGTGTTTGGTTTGAGCTTTTTGAGAAGGTTTGGCCGCAGGCTTGGACTATTTTTTTCTACCTACAGTCATGGTAAGCTCTCTTTATATTTACACCTTGTGTATTTCCATTCTAAATAGGCTTGATTTGTGAGCTTATTGAGCAAAACAAGTGAAGAATGCATTTTTTCTTATATTGGCCATTGTACAGGCCGTGACTTCACCATATACATTGCTTTTATTTATGTCAAAACAAACTTTTCTGGGCTCAACCCATGATGTATAAATGAATTCCATTTGTAAAGAAGAGGAAATCAAGAGAAAACCATGCATTTTGTCTTTGTTTTCAAGGGCTTGCAGACCCTTCATGGCCATGGCCCTGGCCATACCATGTTCCATTTTCTGAAGGATCCATTATTTGAATACATTCAAACCCTCGTTGTCTTTGTATCTGGACTTGTTTTTTAAACCAAAACCCCAAGTGGGTTTTCTTTATGGAGAGAAAACTTTCCTCTTAGGCTGCAACCATGAGAGGACTAACTAGGGTTTCGATGCATTTCACATTTCTCATGTACTTTCTAAAAATGCAACATTATGCTTTATTTTTGAAATGAGAACAAAAATTGGCCATTCTCAAGCAAGGTCGAAGCTTAGAACTCTTTTGGGATTCACATTTTTTTGAATATGCAAACATTGTTGTTCACCTCTATCTTGAAAAACCTAGCTTACTGTGGCATAAGCTTACATTCTAGAAAGAGAAAAATTGATTTTATTCTCCATTCTCATTAATTATGGTTGTCATTGTAGTATTCAGATCAACTTACCAACCAGATACTTTGTTCTTCATGCATTCTGTCGGTAGAATATTGCCTTCTACTTTCCTTGCTGGTAGGAACTACTTCTAAACTGTGGACCACACTGCTCACTCCAGTTGCCATCAATGACAACACTAGAAGCTAAAAAAGATTTCCCAAAGCCATATGCCAACAATCTCCCCCTTTGGCATTGATGGCAACACTTAGTGAAAAATGACTAAGTGTTGAAACCAAAATTCAAAACTTCACAACACAACAAAAAACTGCTCCTCCTTTGGATGTCAAGGCATTTTTCATTGCATTATCTCCCCATTTGACATCAATGACAAAAAATTCCACTACTTTTATTTTCCCCTTAGATTATTTACTGAACTCTTTCTTACTGCATTCTTTCCCCTAAAAAAAGTTGCAACTGCTGCTATATTCAGAAAATTATTTTATACTTAGCTTTCATTTCCGAGAGAAATTTCTTCCAAGAGTCCACTGAAATCCCAGTAGAAATTATCAAACTGTTATTTTTTGATGTTCTGTTGATGACTTGGACAAGGGATTCAAGAATGGTAATGGCTTCTTCCAACATTTCTCCTTTCTTCAGAACTTCAACCATTTTCTCTAATCTACATTCAGTCTGATCTTTCACTTTCCAGAAGGTGTCCTAATAGGGACAGGGTTGGATTGAGTCACTCACTGGCTCAATGCTCTGGGTCACAAATTGATAACCCCCTTGGTGTTATTTCATCCACCACTCAATCTGTAGGTCCTCTGCCATTTAGGCACCCCTGGTTCAATTGCCAACCCTGCTATCATTTCTAATTTGCTGCTACCAAGCAATTCTTGGTGCTTTTCCTCACATTCACCATCTAGCCCTTAATATGCTTAAAGACCAGTTATCCTCCAATTGCTTCCTAACCTTGTTGCAGGGGTGTGCATAGAATTTCATAGCTTCAAATATTTCTAGGGAGGGCTCTTGTTCAACCTCCATACACCTCTTCTCTATCGCTTTCACAAAAACCCTATTCTAGGGTTTAGGAAGGGCTAGTAGCCCTTGAGCCCCATTAGGTCTCTTAGCCCGAGAAATGAGACTATAACTTCTTCCTGCTTGATGAACACCTCAGACTTCCAACAAGAACCCTGGCTCAAATTCCTAGTGCTCCAATATTTTTAGGGTTTTGGGCCTTCTTAGGTCATACACAAGGTAAGTAAGAATTTGAGTAATTTAGGGCTTTTTTTTTAAGCCACTTTCTAATGCACACAGTGAGCAGTTTGTTTCCTTCAGCTTCCAAAAGAACTGGTGAAGACCCCTGACTCTTTACAGGTTTTTGTAAGGCCTCCTTCAACTTCTACACACCCAGAGTTGCTCGAAGGTGAAACCCCTGCAACATTATTGGCTGTATTGCACTGTCTTTTCCCTAACCGGGCATAGTCTGCTCGCCTAGGGATAGAATTTTTGTGCGCTCCTTGAACTCCTACAAACCCCTACTGCTAACCTATGTACAAGGATTGGTTTTAGATACATTCCCATTGCTTCCATACTTCTTGGTATGGTGGGAGTGCAGTCTAAACCTCCATGTTATTGAATTTACCAGTCAAGACAAAACTAAATAAAGAAGCACAAAATTTACAAAGTGGAAGAAAGCGATGGAGAAAACTATCTAATGTGCCAAAGAAATGCTTAAAAAGGTTCCTCTACATGCTATCCAACTAACAAAAAACCCTGTTCAATACATCTAACGACTGTTCCAAGAACAAAACAGGAAAAACTATATTTTCACATCAAAAATCACTGTCTCCTTCTATTCACATGAAAACTGCCATGCTCAAAATCATCCAATCTCTTTCAAAGGTCGAGAGATCCCTGTTACAAAGCCAAAGAAATAGTTAGGTTTTCTCTCTCAAGCCTAAGAACGGCCAAAAGCTAGTTGTTGTAAAACACAGTGTGTTTTGCAACTTTTGTCTAAAACTTAGGAATCAACCACAAAAGGATTCCAAACTTATTCAACTCCTAATAAAGGTCCTCAACCACCAATAAGATGGTCCACAAGACCTTACCAAAGTCAACAAAAAGGATTGCAAAACAAAAAATTCAAGATAAGCTTGCACTTTGGCACTTTAGCAGGTGCTCCTGCACCATTCTCCCCCTCTTTGCACAAAGATCAAGGAACTTGAGGTGAGATCAGTGATAGATCAATGCCTAGCTTCTTAAAGTCAGCTTCCTCATCCTAGGTAGCCTCAGATTCATGTTTGTTCCTCCAGTTAACAAGGTGTTCCATGTAGACCTTGTGTCTTGTTGCCTTCTTCACCCTAGACTCCAAGATCTTCTCTGCTTGAGGCTTCTCTTGATTAGGAAGGGGTATATTACTGATATCCTTAAAGATCTCCTGACTGTTCTGAACTTCATCACTGACTGTCCCCTTATACCTGATCAAATCAACAACATTAAATACTAGAGATATGCCCAAATCTGATGGTAATTCTACCTTGTATGCATTCTTCCCATACTTGGCTAACACCTTGCATGGTCCCACTCTTTTCATTTAAATTTTGGTTGAAATTCCCTTCTATAACCTTGATTTGTTAAGATGGACCATAACATAGTCACCTACTGCAAATTGTACATCTCTCCTTGACACATCAACTTTATCTTTCAATTTTTGTGTTGCTGTTGTGATTGTCTTCTTAACCTACTCATGAATCTCCTTCATGGTCTGAGTGAAGTCTTCTCCATGTCCACTCCTATTCTCCATTGATCCAAGGTCTCTGAGTTAACAAATGCCTCTTGGGTACATCCCATACACCACCTCAAATTGACTTTTCCCTGTAGTTCTGTTTACACTATCACTATAAGCATACTCAGCTTGACAAATCACCACATCCCATGTCTATCCATATTCCTTTGTCAAGAACCTCAAAAGATTACCTAGCACTCTGTTAACCACCTCTATTTGACCATCGGTCTGAGGATGGTAAGCTGATCCAAATGATAGATTTGTACCCAATCTGCTCCATAGAGTTTTCCAAAAATGACTCATGAACTTCACATCCCTATCAGAAACAATACTTAATGGTAATCCATGGATCCTTACTATCTCCCTGAAGAAAAGATGGGCAATGTAGCTAGCATCATGTGTAGTCTTGCAAGGGATAAAGTGAATCATCTTGCTAAATCTATCCACAACTACATAAATACTGTCAAACCCTGCCTTAGTCTTGGGGAGTCCTACCACAAAATCCATACTAACACACTCCCATGGTCTATTGGGAATGGGTAAAGGTTGGTACAAACCTGCATTGTTGGCTCCCCCTTTGGCTTTCATGCAAACTACACACTGCTCCACATATTTCCTAACATCTCTTGCCAACTTAGGCCAGTAATAGAATCTTTGTACCAGCTCTAAAGTTTTATTTATTCCAAAATGTCCACTAAGACTGCCATTATATTTCTCTTGGATCAGATTTTCCCTCATTGATCCTCTTGGGATACATAATAGATTACCCTTAAATAACAATCCATTTTGCAATGTATACTTAGCATACTGACTATGAAAATGGTTCTCAAAATCAGAGCATACCTTGTAGGCTTCTGAAAAGTCTTCATCATCACCATAGAGGTCTTTGAAACTCTCCAATCCAATGCTCTTCAGCTGTATTTCCTGCACTGTCAACATTCTCCTGCTTAATGCATCTGCCACCTTATTCATTTGTCCCTTCTTGTGCTTGATGGTAAAAGTGAAAGCTTGGATGTATTCCATCCATTTCAAGTGTCTATTACTCAGATTCTCTTGGGTGTTGATGTAACTGAGTGCTTGGTTATCTGTGAAGACCACAAACTCTTTGGGAAACAAATAATGCCTCCACTTCCTAAGGGACTACACTAAAGCATATAGTTCTAGATCATAGGTAGAGTATTTTTTCTTGGCTTCATTGAGCTTTTCACTAAAAAAGGCTACAGGCCTACCTTCTTGACTAAGTACTCCTCCTACTGCTACTCCACTTGCATCACACTCAACTGTGAACAACTTATCAAAACTAGGCAATAATAGGATAGGTTGAGTTGCCACTTCTTGTTTCAGTTTTTCAAACCCCTTATCAGCTTCTTGAGTCCACTTAAACTTTGTTTTTAGACCACCTTTAATAGTATCTAGGACTGGTGCACATATGCCACTGAAATTCCTTATGAATTTTCTATAGAATTGAGCTAAACCATGGAAACTTCTTACCTCTGTTGCTGTGGTTGGTGTAGGCTAGTTTAGGATGGCTTCCACCTTGCTTGGATCCATCTTCAACATTCCTTGGGATACTACAAAGACTAGATACACAAGTTCTTGTTTGAAGAACTCACACTTCTCAAGGTTAATGGCCAACTATTCTTCTTGCAGCCTTTTAAGTACCATCTCCACATGTTTCAAATGTTCTTCTGCTGTCTTACTGAAAATTAGTATATCATCAAGATAGACTACTACAAAGATCCCTGTGAAATCCTTAAGCACCTCATTCATTAGTCTCATGAACATACTAGGGGAATTTGAGAGGCCAAATGGCATCACTTTCCACTCATATAAGCCATCATTTGTCTTAAAAGTTGTCTTCCATTCATCACCCTCCTTGATTCTGATTTGATGATACCGCTCTTAAGATCCAACTTGGTGAAGAATTTTGCACCTCCAAGAAAATCCATCAATTCTTCAATTCTAGGAATAAGAAACCTATACCTAATTGTGATTCTATTAATTTCTCTAGAATCAGTGCATAATCTCCACTTACCACCTTTTTTTGTTGCCAAAACCACTGGGACTGCACATGGGCTGATGCTCTTTTGAATCAGACCTTGATTCAACAACTCTTCAACTTGCCTAGCCACCTCTTGGTTCGACTCAGGAGTGAGCTTGTATGTTGCTTTGTTAGGTAATGAGGCTCCAGGTATGAATTCAATTTGATGACTTATTTCTCTCTTTGGTGGTAGAGTTGTAGGTGTTCCATCACTAACTATACTCTTGTACTTATCAAGCAACCTTTGGACTGCTTCTGGTAAGACTGTCCTTTCAACCTTTCCTTCATCTTTTGACTGCATTAGGATCACATATCCTTCATTCCCTTGGTGTAGGTCCTTAAGGAACCCTTTACCACTGCTCAACATGATGTTTGGTACCTTGGACTGCCCCTCATCTTCTTCTAATAATGACTGCAACTTGAAAGTTCTTCCATCCTTCTTGAATTCAATGGTATTCTCCTTCCCATGATATATAGCACCTCTGTCATATTGACATGGCCTGACAAGTAGAATATGGTATGCATCCATGGGTAGTACATCACAAACCAACTTGTCTTTATATCCTCCAATTGAAAATTCCACTGTTACCTGCTCATTCACTAGGACACTCTGCCCTTTGTTCAACCATGTGACTTTGTAAGGGTTAGTGTGAGGTTTGGTTTCCAATTTCAACTTCTTTACTGCCTCCTCAGAGATGATATTATTTGTAGAACCAAAATCTACAATGACCTTGCATACCTTTCCAAATATCTTGCACCTTGCTCTAAACAAAGCTCTCCTTTGCTTGGGTTCTTCTTTGACCGGTTGCCTGATCAAAACCCTGTTAAACATCAGATTTTCTCCTACTTCTGATTCTATATGACTGATCTCAGATGCCTTAGGACTCATGATGTCCTCTTGTGCATAAGCCACTCTTTTCTCATTGCTAGAAGAGGATGCTTTCTCCGGACACCTATAAGCAGGGTGACCTAGTTGATTGCAGTGATAAAATTTCATGGTGGAAAAGTAAGAGTTACTTATACCTGCTCCTCTTCCCCTATTTGAACCTCCTTTAGGTCCTCTTCCTCTGTTAAATCCTCCTCTTGAAGATGTTTCACCCCCATGCTCGGTGAGTTTTGATTCTCCTTGGTTTCTTTGGTCACTACCTCTTCCTTGGTAACCACCACACTGTCCTCTTTGGTCTCTGCCTCTTCCCCTACCCTTAGGGGACTGATCATGCTTTCTTTTGTTCCTTTCCTCAATCTTCATGGCCAACTGATAGCATTGGTGCACTGTCTTGGGACTTAGTAAAGCCATCTCTTCATGAATGTTCCACTTCAAGCCATTAAGGTACCTAGCCACTTTTAGGCTCTCATCCTCTGTCTCATTTGATCTCAAGCAAAGCTTCTGAAACTCTTCAGTATAGGTGTTGACATCTTGATCTTTCTACCTTAGACTCTGCCTCTTCTTGTGAAGTTGGATCTCATAATCATCTGGCATATAGGCTTCCTTCACCTTAGCAACCATTCCTTTCCAAGTTGATATGGGCTGCTTGCCTTCTTTCTCCCTCTCAGTCTGAACAAATTTCCACCATGTCAAGGCTGATCCTCTCAATCTTGACTTAGAAACCTTCACCTTCTGAGCTTTAGTGACTCCATCACACTCAAAGTGATTCTCCATGCCTTCTATCCAGTCCATGACTAGGTCCGGTTCCATCTTTCCACTAAAAAGCGGTATACCTTCAAGTGCTTTTCCACTCAAAGCTTTTAATGCCTTCAAGAAAGGCTCCTCCTTCAAAACAGGGTCAGGTTCAGGGGTCTTATCTTCCTCTACAACCTCTTCTTCTTTTGGAATTCTTCCCTCAAACTGTGCACTCCTCACTGCTGCCTCAAGTTGGGCTATTCTTTCCCTCATCTGCTTGTTGTCTTCTTCTTGCTCTTCAACCATCTTAGCCAGTTCTGCATTGGTCACCATGGTGGAAGAATCACTTGACTCAATGTCTGACATGCAATATTTCTTTCCCAAATCTTTCACTGATCTGATACCAATCTGATAGGGATAGGGTTGGATTGAGTCACTCACTGGCTCAATGCTCTAGGTCACAAATTGATAACCCCCTTGGTGTTATTTCATCCACCACTCAATCTGTAGGTCCTCTGCCATTTAGGCACCCCTAGTTCAATTTCCAACCCTGCTATCATTTCTAATTTGCTGCTACCAAGCAATTCTTGGTGCTTATCCTCACATTCACCATCTAGCCCTTAATATGCTTAAAGACCAGTTATCCTCCAATTGCTTCCTAACCTCATTGCAGGGGTGTGGATAGACTTTCATAGCTTCAAATCTTTCTAGGGAGGGCTCTTGTTCAACCTCCATACACCTCTTCTCTATCGCTTTCACAAAAACCCTATTCTAGGGTTTAGGAAGGGCTAGTAGCCCTTGAGCCCCATTACGTCTCTTAGCCCAAGAAATGAGACTATAAATTCTTCCTGCTTGATGAACAACTCAGACTTCCAACAAGAACCCTGGCTCAAATTCCTAGTGCTCCAAGATTTTTAGGGTTTTGGGCCTTCTCAGGCTGTACACAGGGTAAGTCAGAGTTTGAGTAATTTAGGGCTTTTTTTTTAAGCCACTTTCTGATGCACACAGTGAGTAGTTTGTTTCCTTCAGCTTCCAAAAGAACTGGTGAAGACCCCTAACTCTTTCCAGGTCTTTGTAAGGCCTCCTTCGACTTCTACACACCCAGAGTTGCTCGAAGGTGAAACCCCTGCAACGTTATTGGTTGTATTGCACTGTCTTTTCCCTAACCGGGCATAGTCTGCTCGCCTAGGGATAGAAATTTTGCGTGCTCCTTGAACTCCTAAAAACCCCTACTACTAACCTATGTACAAGGATTTGGTTTAGCCACATTCCCATTGCTTCCATACTTCTTGATACGGTGGGAGTGCAGTCTAAACCTCCATGTTATTGAATTTACCAGTCAAGACAAAACTAAATAAAGAAGCACAAAATTTACAAAGTGGAAGAAAGTGATGGAGAAAACTATCTAATGTGCCAAAGAAATGCTTAAAAAGGTTCCTCTACATGCTATCCAACTAAAAAAACACCCTGTTCAATACATCTAACCGCTGTTCCAAGAACAAAATAAGAAAAACTGTATTTTCACATCAAAAATCATTCTCCTTCTATTCACATGAAAATTTCCACACTCAAAATCATCCAACCTCTTTCAAAGGTCGAGAGATCCCTATTACAAAGCAAAAGAAACAGTTAGGTTTTCTCTCTTGAGCCTAAGAACGGCCAAAAGCTAGTTGTTGTAAAACACAGTGTGTTTTACAACTTTTGTCTAAAACTTAGGAATCAACCACAAAAGGATTCCAAACTTATTCAACTCCTAACAAAGGTCCTCAACCACCAATAAGATGGTCCACAAGACCTTACCAAAGTCAACAAAAAGGATTGCAAAATAAAAACTTCAAGATAAGCTTGCACTTTGGCACTTTGGTTGGTGCTCCTGCACCATGTCCATAAGAGTGTTTCTGGCAAAGTGAACCTTTGCATGCTCACCCTACAGCTCATGAATCTTCTTCTTAACTGCTCCATCCTTGTCTTGAACCATATTGTAGTCCTATCTAATTTTGACAAGCTCATTCTCAATTTGTTCCAACTTGTCCTTGTATTTTCCAACCACGTGAGGCCACTTGAGATAATAATTGAAGATCTTATTCGCTGAATCAATGCATTGTCTTAGTACATTCATTTTCTTCTTTAGTTTGGTGAGAGATAACCTAAATTGCATCTTTAGATGCAAAATTATTTCTTCCTCTTTTCTGTCTTGAGACACAAAGTCCATAGCCTCCTTGATACATTCAATAAATTCTTCTTGAAGTACATTCTGCAAAATCTTCAATTCAATGTTGTTATCAACAAATTACCTTCCTAGAGTGTCCTCAATGAGGTCCTATTCATATGATGGTCCATTTATCCATATGTCAGTTATCTTTTGCATTCCATCTTCTTCTTGAACAATTTGCAATATCTTTGCTTTGAATAAAGCACCTTCTTCATCACTTTCTTCTGCAATTACCACAACCGGTTCAACTAGTTTTAGTTCATCTATTCTTGTATATTCTTTAGAATATTCATCGACTACATCCAAAACTATCTTCTTTTTACCTTTTCCTTCAACTTTTGTTGACTTAGGTTCTAGAGGAATGTCAC
Organism: Sequoia sempervirens; assembly: GCA_007258455.2. NCBI lineage: Eukaryota > Viridiplantae > Streptophyta > Pinopsida > Cupressales > Cupressaceae > Sequoia > Sequoia sempervirens. The sequence goes on along the minus strand of VDFB02000017.1, from coordinate 260,249,917 downwards.
CAGCCAACTCTCTTTCTCTCTTCTACTTTTTCTCCATCTTACCAGAGGATGATCCGATTTCAATTGCTTTTACTGGGAGAGAAATACCAAAATTTCCTAACAAGTTTCCAAAGAATTTTTCATAAACTTGTTCACCATTTTCAAAAGAGTTGAAATGCTCAAAAAATTTCATGCAAACCGGCATATTTTCCTTCCATACCACATTGTCATTTTGAGGCAAGTAATTCAGGAAATACATCATAATGCATATAGCCAGGGTACCAAACCTAAAAGAGTAATCTATATTCTTTGTCAATTGCACATTCTGCATCAATTGATCCTTCAACAATCCACATAGATCAAAGTCTTCATTTTATATTATAATCTTGTTGGCAATATAGATTGTGCCTACAGAGGTTGCACCTTCCCTATTTCTAAAGAAGATCTTGTATGAAATTCCATATATGCAATATACTTTGTTAATGGATCTTTGATCATTGAAATCATTAGAGCCCTTTGATCTCCTTTTACATTGGTTAGGGCTTCGACCTCAACATTCCAAATTGATTTCTTTTTCGGGACATCACCAATATTGCACAAACCTGTTAGATTTCTGATCACATCCTTAGAAATTTGATAGGGTTTATCCAGAGTAAGGATATCACCATCCAATCTGCTCAACATAAATCAAACTACCTCTGCATTGACGAAATGAGGAAATTCATTCCAGATGTCCAGATTCTTGTGTTTCTCTCCTCCAAGCTTCTTCAATTCGACGACAGACAATGAATTTCTTACATCCCTAATCTTTTGACTAATATATTCATCCAGAATTATTGTTCCTTTGATTTGTTTCATTTTCCGTACCGAACAGGGTTCTACCGATCATAGAATAAGTATGAAATTGATCATCAAGAGAAATACCTGGAAAGTTCACTGCTAAATTGACTTTCGCTCCTTCAAAATTTTGTTGAAAAGGTTCTACAACTTTTCTTCTTTGGTGCACGGTGACAAATGAGGGTTCCAAATGCCCTTTTATAACTTTGCACACCTAACTTCCTTGTCACATTAAATGCTTTTCCCTAGAAGTTCCGGTTACACTATTTTCAAATAGCAAGAGAGAAATCCATCTGTGGACCTTCAAGAAGCGATCACCAATGTATTTGAGGATGAATAACACAACTATAGACAACTTCCTACAATTTGGAACTAACTACACACGGGGGGAACAAAATATTTTTGTGAAAAATCCCCCTAGGCCAATGGCCTGAAATCAATTGCCAGATGAACTACTAGAGGGGGCTTTCGGTACAACCTTATTAGATCCATTCTTCTTTACCCACGTTTTCTTCATCTGATTTCTTATTTCTTCCATGGATGCTTTTCCTTTTCATTTATCACCTTTCTATGAATTTTTTCCTTGATATTTTGGACTACTTTTATCCATGTTTTTGTTCCTACAGAATCTTGCAATGCGACCAAATCTGTTACAATTTTAGCATACTAGATTTTTCTGTCTATACTATCCATTCCACTGATTTCCTCCTGATCTACATTGATTAGCAATATATCCAAATCTTCCACAGGTGTAACATTTATTATTCCTTTTACTAACATACATACTTCTACATTCTAATGACTTATGACCAAAATTTTTACAGTTAAAACATTGACCAAAGAATGATGGACTGCTAGAACTTATATTACTTCTACACTGAGAAGCCATATGCCCAAATTTATTACAAACAAAGTAATATCCATTAAACTTTTGAGCGTTGGGTTGTCTTATCAGATATCTTCTACCTTTGTTCTTCTGAGTTTTCTTTTCAGGGTCCTTTCATTCAGATCTGAAGCTCTCATCCTTCACATAGCCAAGACCTCACTTGTCATTTGCATCCTTTTGTCCTTTAGTTATTTCATCAAGCTTAGCAGAACTGATCTTGAACTTCTCCTTAAACTCATTTGCAGTAGCAAGCTCATTTCTAAGAATAACTACCTGTCTCTCAAGCTCTTGTTCATTGTTTCTGGATTGTTGCAGTTCAATCTCTAGATGATTGAATCAAATATTAACTTTGCTACATTCCTCAGACTTCTCTTTCAAGGACTGGACCAGATTATCATCCTTCTTCTTTCTTTCTTCAATCTCTTTGGTTAACTTCATCGCCATATATTCCATTTCAAGCTTTAAAGCAGTATTGTTCTTGGCAAGCTTTTCACATTCTTCTATTATTTATTTTAGGGTTTGATTCAGATGAAGATCTTTCGGGCCTTTGCTTTCTTTTTTCTTCAACTAACCACATAGTTCTTTCCTCTTTTCCCTTGACTCATTTATTTTATCCTTCAATGATTGAATGATTTTTTTGGTAGCCACAAGATTTGCTTTTAGTTCCGTGACCTCTGCTTTAGACTGATAAAGATCATCAAGTGCCACCATAAGATGCTATTGAAGACCACCTGCATCCATTGTAATCCAAGATCCACCTCAAGCTATTAAACTCAAAAGAGGAACCTGCTTTGATACCAATTGTTGGACACCAGGAACACTGAGAGGAGGGGGTGAATCAGTGTTCCACAATATTTGAATTTCAAATCAGATCTTGAACTATTAACAACAATACTAATCTTTAATAGCATCCACAACAAATAAATAGAAGGAATCATGCATACACATTAACAAGACAATGTGAACACCATAACACCAAGATTTTTATGTGGAAACCCTGTTAGGGGAAAAACCATGGTGGAGATTAATCCACAAAGTATACTCTATTAAAAGTATGATAAAAAGGGAATGCACTTGCATTCAGGCACACTGCCTAGAGCTCACTACTCAAAATAGGAAAGGCTCACTACCTAACAAAGTATTTGAGAATACAAAAAAATTTTGAACTAAGAATATAGCATCTACAAATGCCTGGATTCAGTTCCAATGAGGCACATAAAATAGATTATGTACCTTTTGTCCAATTCACACTTCTACTCTGCTCTCCTATAGAAACCCTTCTGTAGCACAAAAAAAAATCACTCAATAGATCTTCTGATATTACCTCATGTAGCTATTATGTAATTTTTCGCACACACACCTTCTCACCACTTTGTACATCACATGCAAAATGAATTACCGATCTCATTTATATATCTGATAACAAGAATTTTATTTCTATATGTCGGCTTTAAACAAAATATAATATTCTTCCATATGTTGGCTCAAATCACCAATTAGAATGAATACATAACCACACTAGTTGGCTAGACTATAGTAGGGACCCAAACCAAAACTCCCAACATAAGAAATAGTTAAACACATACTCCTCATATATCCAAAACATGACATACACAACAAATCAGCCACAATGAGAAAATAAGCAATAAATCATTCTACCGAATCTCCAAACTTGTACATGGATCAATGTAATATCATAAAACTTATCAAACAGGTAGCATACATGCTTGACAAGCTTCCCTAGGGATCCACACAACAAAATAATGATCTGGGGAAGTATTCAAATCAACTTACCAACCGGATAATCTATTCTTCATGCATTCTGTCGGTAGAATAATGTCTTCTACTTTCCTTGCTGGTAGGAACTGCTTCTAAACTATGGACCACACTGCTGACTCTAGTTGCCATCAATGGCAATGCTAGCAGCTAAAAATGATTTCCCAAAGCCATATGCCAACAATCTGCACACATTTGCACATAGAAACTCTATTTTCTCTCAAATGCACTATAAATTGATGCCTCTATTTTAGTTACTTACCTTGTAAGGCTGCACTCAGCCATCGTGGTATTTTCTATAGATCATTTTCTTTTTGTTTCCATTCATTCCATGCACTTGAATGCTCCACAAATGAACTTCAAGCTTTTACTTTATCACAACTTCATGTGACACTGCATGAGATAGCTTTTGTAGCATCAATTATTTAGAAACCAGCCTTTAGTTTCTTTGTATTCCATTGACATCAATGATGTTGTTTCACATTACATTCAGCTCAAGCACTTAGTGTATTGCATTTCCAGTTTAAAAGTGCTTCTTTTCCTTCACCCTTGACCTTCAAGATTCATTTGCAGCCACTTAAAATTTTATTTCTGGATGGAGACAATCTTTCTTCTGTACTCTTCATGCATTTTTATCTCTCTCAAGCAGCAAGTATTAATGTGAAATTTTGATCTATGCATAGAAGATTTTGAAATACACACCTGATGATGGTGTTTTGGAGCTTCTCAAATTGCTTTAGTTGCTATTTTTGATTTGTAAACAAGGCATTATGTATGACTTTTCACTATCTCATTCCATGATGATGCACTCCTTATGATGATTTACTTGAGCAATTGATCATCTATGATCTTCAATTCATTGCATTTTTAGACTTGATTGTCCTAGATGATCAATTGCTTGAGCTCTTATGACACTTGATGTACTCCAAATGCATATCTCTTTTGAGCAATTTGAATTGTTTACTTTCTCGAACCCTCTATGGAATGTTAAGGGGTAGCATGCCGAGCTCAACCCTTGTGGGAGCCCGTTTTACACCGCATGCTTTAAATTTTCAAGATAGATCAACAACATGGCTTTTCCTATACCTGCACAAGAAACAAATAGTGTTAGATTAAAAAAATAAATTCAAAGTTTCTTATGATGTTTCCTCCTTGGTATTCTCTTGCACTCCTCTTGTCTTTGCTCAATTGATACAATGCATCATAAACAATGTTCTACATTACTATTGATGGATCATGTAGGAGAATTCATAACCCAAGCTCTAACAAACAATTCATCCACTTGCAGGTTTACTTGGAGAATGAGGAAAAGAAGGATGCACAACACTAAAGGCAACTTGAAGACAAGTTCAGGAAATGATGGCTATGTTCCCTCATATGTGCTCTTTTCTCTTTTTAATCTTCAGTAGCGTAGTGTACTCTTTATGATTCATTATTTCAACTACTCCCACGACTTGTGTCGTACGCTTGATTCTCTTTTTATCCCAATGAATAAAAAACAACATTTTTGCAATTCTTGTTCAATTTCGTACTTCTCTTTTGTAAAAAATATATGAAACATTGTGTAATGAACAAATGAATACATAATGAAGTACTTTCTCTTACATTTCATGCAATATTTAATGCTGCAAATGATGAATGACAAACTAAAACACTTTGCACTTTCTTTTAATCTCAAAACTCAAAATGTGCAATGGTTTAAAGAACTACAGAAATAACTAAAAATTTTCACCTTAAAATGAACTTGAAACAACCAACTTTGTCAATTTGAATTGTGGTGAAAATTTGATAATAATACCCATATTTCAATGGTTTTTGTTACTCTTGCAATAAATTTAGACATAGTGGAATGGAATATAGAAGCATGATGAATCAAAATGTTTGATCCTTTACTGGTCAATGCTCTACATGCAAGAAATTTGGACATAGAGCAAGTGAATGCATAATCCAAATGATGAATGCATATAAAAATAATCGAATGATTCAATCTTTCAGTGGCTACTGTTATGCATGCTATGGATTTGGACACAAAGCTAATCAAGGAAGATCTAGAATGAATGGAAGGAATATTATTCAAAATAATGTTGTATGTCGTAATTGTAGTAGACTTGGAAATATTGCTAAGTTTTGCAGAAGCAGAAATACAAGGAAGGATAATCTAGTAAAGAGGAATGAACCAGTCAAAAAGGTTGATCCGGTTGAAGTAAAGAAGGAAATAGAAAAGATTTGGAGAAAGAAGGAAGAAATAGATGACAAGGGAGAATCTGTACCATCCTCCGGTGTAGATGTTTCCTTTGAAAACTAAGCTAAGAGTTATGGCTTAGGGGGACCTTTAATGGATATCTTTTATCCCCCTCCAGAAAAATGGTGTTCAAGTTGCAACACAAAGATATGTGATGTAGATCAACATGCTTGATCTATTGGTGAAGATTGCAGAAGAAAATATGTCGATACAGAAGTTTGTAGAGATTTGGAAGCTAAATGTGCATACAGTTTAAGTGTTTCCAGCTTTATGTATTGAAACATTTAATGTAGAATTAGGTCAAATCGAGAGATTATACGAAAATTTACTAAGAAAAATTCATTTCACACAATAATTCAAAGAGGATCAGAGCTACGAGAAGAGAATTTGAAGTGCATAAAGTGAACTGAGATTCAGAGCATCAAAACCCTTATTCAGTGAACAAAGTTAAAGGGTATTTTATGAATCTTGCATGCCCTAGTTTTCAGAAATATTTGTTTGAAATAATTTTGAATCCATATTGTAATGGATAACCAAAAGTTATAGAGGTCACAAAGAAACCACAACCCAAATTCAAATGATACCCTACGAAATCCATAGAAGATGACCCTCTAGGCACTTTCTCACATAGATTCTATATGGGGTTTTACCGACAGAGGATATTAGGGCATAAATTCATAGAAAAATGGAAGAGCATTCTCCCAGATTGCTAAGTGATGTATGGACAAATGAATTAACTGGTGAGGAATTTTCCCTAAAACCAGAATATAGAAACCTAGTAAAACAGAAACTACATGTTTGGCAGTGGTTCCCCAATTTCTTCTATGATGTCAAGTGGATTAGAATGGCCTTGAGAAGAGTTCATGATCAATTCATTTGGATTGATATGCCTCACATGATTACAAAAGAAGTGATAAGAGAGATCATCTATCTATGCTCCAACAGACCTATCCCTTTGCTGAAATTGGTTAAAAATAAAGATGTAATGGAGAAAATAGGTGCTACATTTGATTAGAGAGCTCTTGCTATTAATCCTATTAGAAACCCAGTTGTTAGATATGTTGCTATGGTTATTGGCTAAATTTTTTACTTCACCAATAGAGATAACTTTTTTTCTGCCACCACAATCCATGTGGAACATGAGATGGTAGAGAATGGTGTAGACTATGACCTTTGTGAATTTCTAAGGGAACAATTAATGTAGAACCTAAAGTAGACCACACAGAAGAAGTACGTGTTTAAGTATGGCACTCTGGTTATGTGCTTACTATTCTACTTTTTGAAGGAGGTTTCTATAACTAGAAAGGTGAATTAGATAAGTGAAAGGCTTGTTGCACACCAAATTATAGATTATATGAGGATCCTTGGAGATGCCAATGCACAAGATGATGCCCTTACTGCTTTCTTTGTAGTATTTCAGATGAAAATGCATGAGAGAGAAATAATTCCAAGGAGTATTGTAGAAAAATACAAAAATGATATCACATTCTTGGTTTTTATAGATCATTTCATTATGGAGGCAGTGGAATCGAGATTAGTCTGGGTTCCTAAATTGGGTTATGAGGTAACAAAGGAAAATCTTAATGGCTATGTAAATATTCTATTGAAAAGTTCAAAGGATGAAACAAAACCAAGGTATGCGACTTTTGAGGAAAAATCCATGGAAGTACACAAAAAAAAAGCCACAAATCATGAAGAATGTTGATGCCATGGTTGATATATATGCACAAGAATGTGGCATTTCAAAGGAGAAAGTGTGGTATGCTAGAGAGAGCCAAAGCAAATATGGGTGCTATAGAAGCTTCAAGTAGCTCAAGGAGATTAGGTAGAATAGCTACCACTCCACCTATCCAAAAGTCATCTAAGGCTTTACCCTCTATTAGAGAGAAGATAAAATCTACCACTAGTCCTCTAGTAAGGGAGAAATCCCCTTCGGTTGTGCATGCCACTAGGGCAGAGAAGAAGAAAACTGCTACCACTACACCTCTTGCTACCCCAGCCAAGAGAAGAATGAAACAAAAAGCTACAAGATGAAAGGACATTGGAGTAAATATTGCTAATGAAGAGGAAGAACTGGAAGAAGAAGGACCACAATTTGTCTGGAAAAGGAGTGATGCTTCACAAGGTGAAGCTAGTGCAAAAAGGAGAAGGGTTGACATAATTGATACTGAGAGTGAAGAGGAAATAGAATAGGAAAAGAATCATTCAAAATTCATATAAGGGAGAAGAAGGAAACCAAGAAGGCTTCACTAGAGAAAAAAAAAGAATGTAGAAGCAAAGAAGAATTTGAGTAAAATCAAGGAAAAGAAACAATCTGGACCGATAAGGCATCACTCCCCAATGAAACTTGAGGAACTATTTAATAGCATTCTATAAAATGAGATGTTGAAGGTGACAACTGCCTTGTATAAATATGTGGATGAGGTGGATAAGTCCACCATCATTGAGGCCATAATCAAATATATAGTTGTGCTTGAAGTTGAGATACAAAATATCAAGAAGGATATTCCTAATGACGAGTTATGGAATATTTTTTTAAAAAGGAGACAAGAGGAAATACAAGAGCATGAGAAGCTTAAAGTTGAAGCCTTGGAAAGAGTTGGTGCTCCACTCTCTGAATATGACATAGCCACATTTGTTACCATATACAGTAAGGAGATAAGAACCAAACAAAGAGTTATAATCCTTATGGGAAAAGACAAAGGTGATCTGGAGAGATTTAGAAAAGAGATCAATGATAAAGCAAAAGAGATTGTATAGAAGTTAGAAATGACTCTAGTGGTTGAAGAAGAAATGAATGTTGAAATTAGTGCTCTAGAACATAAGACATAAGAAGTGTAGAAAAATGATGCTCAACATCAACAAGATACAAATGAGGATGCTACACAAGATAACACTCCTCTGGATGTGGAGGACATGGAAAAAGAGAATGATGAAGATGCAATGATCAAAGAAGACATTGCAAATGAAAATGATACCACTCCTCCTTCAATACAAAATGATGAAACTTCTCCTTTGGTAAACACAAAAGAAACTATAGAAGATGAAAACAAGGATGATAATGTAGATGCAAAGGTAGAAGGAGAGCAAGAAAAGGAAGATGAAGTGAAGACATATGAGGAGAAAGAAGAAGAGGATAAAGAGGAAGATGAAGACAAAAATAAGGATGCATCTAGAGATGTAGAGAAAGAAAAATCAGTTGAATCCAATACTACAGATGACAAGGGAAAGGCTGTGGAGACAACAAAGACTCTTAGTGAATCTTCCAGCTCCTCTGAAGATTCTCTGAGAAATATATTGAGTGTATAGCCTAGTTTTCAACTAGTTGTGTCCTCACAACTGTAGCAATTGCCAATGAATCAAAGAAATGTTGACTTGAACAAGATCTCTCCTATCTACAAGCTTCAATTAAGAGATATGTTCCATGCATCTGCTAGGAAGTACATCATTGAATCACATCAAAGGAGTAGAGAATTAATGGATGAGACCTCTAAGGAGTTGCAAGAGATCATACCTAGATCAAATATAGACACATATCTCACCTATATGGATAATCTCAAATTATTGATTGATTCTTTCAAAACAAATGCATCTAGACTGAAGATAGAAGTAGAGAAAGCAGTTGAGAAGAGGATCATTGACAAAAGGATGTTGGAGATCACATAGAAATGTGCTATTGCACATAAGAAATTTTTAGAATTACTAAAAGATGTTGAAGGGTGCATGGATGAGGCTAAGGAATTGTTGTAGTATGGCATGAAGTGGCCCAGAGCCACACAAAGCATAAGAAAGGAGATGGAATCTATTGAGTCTCAAATCAATGCCACCTCCAGTGCATATGACCCAACAGTTGACCTCACCCATGTGAGAAAGAATTACATAGAAGATCTTCACAAGAAGTTCTTCCAACTATAGGCACAAAAAGAACATATTATTCTACAGTTTGGAGAGGTAAAGGATTTGGTTAAATCCAGACTTACACTTGTTTCAAGATCTCTTCTTAGTTCTAATAAGGCCAAGAAGATGAATTTGGTACCTACTACACCAAAAGATGGAGAAGAACTTCTATTGGAGTTTGAAATGCAAATCAAGATGATTGCAAAGGAAAAGTGTGAATGGGAAGATGGAAGAAGGACTGGGAAGATCAGTTAAAGAAGTTACAAGTGTCAACCACCTCCGGTTGACTCATTGTTTATGTTTTTATGCATTTTTAGTATCTATGTTCAGACCACTTGTACATATGTGGACCATATAGAATAATTTTTTAGTACAATTTTGAGTTTTTTTCTCTAGTATATGACTTAGGGGGTGTCAGTTCATTCTTTTTCAATTTGTACATATGCTTATGTTTTTCAAGGGAAGTTCCACTAAGAGTCAAAACAATTTTGTATAGGTGCACTTTTCCCTTGATGTCAAAGGCAGAGAGTATTTTTGGAGTTTTTGGCATGTTGCCATCAATGACAAAGGGGGAGATTGTTGGAAGTCTAGAGAGATTTTTGAAGTCTGTCATTGATGATGCTTTTTGGAAACATGAGCATGGATTGTATATAATGGTGTATTACAGTGTTGTCATTGATGTCAACATTGTTGTGGACTATTTTGACCAGGCCTAGTAGGTTTTAGAGTTACTATGGAAGAAATTTTGACAAGTTGAGTTGGTCCATAAAGATCAGTTGTACATAAATTTGACTAAGTGTCAAATCTCCTAGTTCAGTGTTACACTGTGTTGGTTTTATTGAATAGTCCAGATAACTGAGAGGGAGGGTAAATTAGTTATCATAAAACAATTTTATTAAATTTAATTAATCTGGAGCAAGCTTAAATCAATTAGATAATAATCAAATAAATATGAACATGAAAGCACATAACAACACCATGCACAATGAACACCAGAATTTACATGGAAACCGAAGAAGGGAAAAACCACGAAAAAATGCTAATTCTCAATTATAGAGCACTAGTTAAGGTGACACCGATTAAGATGATTTTTACAAAGGCTCACTGCCAAATTGCTCACTGTAGGTAAGGCTCACTATCGGTGGGATCACTTCCCAATTAATACAAAAAAAAAATAGTCTTACTAACAAAAATGAATTGATGAAGATGCATCTACATATGCATGAAGTTAGTTACGGTCTAGAGCACAATATCTGTCTGCAATAGATTTGGTCAAGAATATTCTATCCACCTTCCTCACACAACCTCTACAAAACAAATTACTTCTTCCTAACACTTTCCTTCAGCTTTCTTATCGTATAAGCCTTCACACCCTTTTATCTACTCACACACACCATACTCCTTTTTTTTCATTGAACAAAAATCAACTTTTGCTTATACCACTCCATGCCTTCATAATCTCCTAAGTCGGCCAAACACAATTTCTTCATAATCTTCTAAGTCGGCCTAGCAAAAACATGTCGGCTTGAATAACGACCTCGAAATATTTGATAAGGCTTGGCACACTAGCACTAGACTTAAAAGATAGGTCACACATAAATTTGTCCTTACCATGTTACCAAGGGACCCATAAATAGGCCATACATGAGATAGAAAACTTTGAATTACATGAATATATTTCGGAGCCGATGGGAATACCACAACCAAGACCAAATCTTGATTACCATCAATTTCATTCCCAACCAGAGAAACACAATTAGGCATACCAAAACTTGTAACATGCTACATGAATGTTTGGATAGCAAGGATACTTAGAATAAGCTTTGAGCACAACAACCAACACCAAAAGATTATTCTTCATTTTTCTACATTAACTAACTTCCATGGATGTCCCAAAAAGAAGTACTGCCATATCCAGATCAAGAAAAATATCCACACTACTCAACATCAAAGCACACAATTAGGATAGATCATTTATGTATATCATCTAGAGCACAACCTTTCAGATCCAAGGTTTTGACATCAATGACAACAATGCTAAATCATCTCAGCAACTTCTCACAATCTCCCCCTTTGGCATTGATGGAAAAACAACAAAAACTCAAAATCATAGAAAACTACAAAAAAAAGACTCCAATTGCTCCCCCTTTGTCAAGCAATTCCATTCCTTTTTTTTTTTTGTTTTTCTCTTCATTTTCTCCCCCTTTTTGCCATCAAAGGAAAAGGGCCAAATAAGAACATTCAGGAGATCAAGTAAAAATAACACTTTTCACATGAAAATTTTTCTTGTACCTTTCTCTCACAGTTGGAAGAATCCTCTTCCAAGCTTGTACTATAGAAACCATTTTGGCACACATATTGTCTAGTAGATTCAATAGCATAAATGAAGATGACCAGTTCGGAGACAGGCACTGTCATTCACAATCCTCTACATCAGAAAGTATCCCATAGAGATGATCCAACTAGACCTCTTCAATTTCTTTGACCAACCAGAAAGTTCTAGCCAAATATTCAGTATCGCATGAGTTTGATCCCTTCTGCAAAATAAAACATTCATTAAAGGACAAGGGGACATCACTAGGCGGATGGAAAACAATGACATAAGTTTTTTTTAAACGATGAAACACAGGGCCAACCAAGACTTAGGGAAAATAGAACTTGCTGATGAAATAAAATTAAAACCCAAAGAGACCAAGCCTAGACAGAACAATGGGGCACAAGTTGTTTTAGAAAACCTTCAAAAGGTAATAGCAAAATAGAACCCAACCAAGGCATAAAATAAACACTAGGGTTTTACCTGAAAACAAAGCTAAAACCCCAACCCATAGAAATTTTCCAACACCATGAAAGATTAGCGACATAAGGCAAGGCATGAGTGACAAACAAGGAGCGAAAATTTGAAGCTCTATCGGGACCTCCAAAAAGTATTTCAAGTTCGAAGAGATTTGTCCCTACCCATTTGATCCCTCAATCTCATTTGTTCCTTTTCCAAAGCATTTCAAAATTCCAAAGTTCGACAAGTATAAAGGAACTAAAGACCCAAAGAAACATCTTTAGGAGTTCTACTCCCATTGTCAAGAAGTCCTGCACAATGACAATTATCTCCTACAATTATTTCCACGGAGTCTAATGGGGGTGGCTCTAGATTGGTTTATGGCTCTTCCAAAGGGATCAATCTCTTCTTTTGCAAACCTTTCAGAAAAAATTGTCACACACTTCTCCTTTAACTTGGAGAAGGATATTGATACTCTAGATCTTCTAAAAGAGAAACAATGTGAGGGAGAGACCTTCACAAGCTACCTCCAAAGGTGGTGTGCTTTAGCTAGTCGAATGAAATCTCAACTTAGTGAGAAGGATATGGTCACTCTTTTCATCACAAACTCTCATGCAGACATGGCATATAATCTCAATCTTCACTGTGTCACAACCTTTGCAGAGGTTGTAGAAAAGGGTCCTATCATTGAGAGAGAACTCATTACTAAGGGATAAATCAAAATTTATAATCCTAATAAGGATAAGTCATCTAGGGATAAGTCCCACTACTGGAAAAAAATCAAGAACACTATCAATGATGGTGTCACTAACACCAAACATTTTAAGGTAGGCAACACCTCACAGAGGTCACAATATTTCCCTAATCAACCATCTATTTCTAATATCATATCAGTGCCACAGGGGGCACCTCATCCTCCTCAACAATCCAATCAGCAAAATTAGGGGAACAATAAATGCCAATTCACTCAATTGGGAGAATCCTTAAGTGCTATCTTTAATAGACTCCTTCAAGTGAGCTATCCAGTCATCTATCCTGTGACCAAACCTTTCAATGAGTCTAAACCCAAGCCCCCCTATTACAAGGAAAATGAATATTGTGATTTTCACAAAATTAAGGGTCATTCCATAAACAAATGTCAAGGAATAAAGACATACATCCAATATCTTATAGATCAAGGTGATATCCAAGTGGATTCCAACCAGGACCCATCATCCAAAGCTCAACTTTAGATATATCAAAACACCTTCCCAAAACACAATCAAGGTGCTAGTAAGTCCAGTGCAAATCTAGGTCAAGTAATAACAATAATTAGAGTAACAACACAAATAATGTCAGCTATAAGTATGTGCCTTATAACTATGATGGCATCATCATGTGCATTAGTCAGGTAGAGCCTCATGTGTTCATGATACGTGTCAAAGGAAAAGACCCATAGTGTGTTGTCATGACCCGTCGCACTCACATCACTATCCCAAGAGCTTCCACGTCCACCCAGCCAACTCTTGTAAGCTCTCAGTATAATATTCGTGATCACCTTGGAAAGAATCCAACCCAAATATCCATCCTAGATTTTCTTAAGTCTTCTCTCATCCATCAAGAAATACTAACCAAAGCTTTACAAGATACCCATGTTCCCAACGATATAGATCCTACCCAATTTCAATCCTTGGTAGGACACTTTTCAACCATGTATCAGCTGGGATTCAGTCAAAATGATATGCCTTGCATTGATTCAAACCATAACAATCCCCTTCATATTGAGGTCCTTGTAGCCCAACATAAAGTAAAAAGGGTCTTGGTAGATAATGGCCCTACCCTTAATCTTTGTACATTAAAGTTCATAAAACAGGTAGGCTATATCCATGCTGACTTGAACAATCAGGTTATCACCATCAAAGCATATGACAATGTAGAACGTGACCCCGAGGGAACTATTTGTCTTCCAATTCAAGTTGGCCCTATTGTACAGTATACTACGTGCCATGTCCTCAATTTGGGCCTTCCATATAACCTTCTTCTTGGTTGTCCATGGATCCATTCCATGCAATCTATCCCATCCACCTACCATCAGTGTTTGACATTCCCATTTAATGGGATGAAAGTAACTATACATGTTGATCTGAAACCCTTCGATTATTGTCATGCATTAGAAGCTTCATTTCCTCATTCTCACTAATTTCTAGGAGTGGAAGTGGGGGTACCTCAAGCATCATCATCCCATCCATCTTCCAACATGCTAACCACCACATCATCCATTCCATCTTCCACATATGACTACACAATCATCAAGGTCTAGATCATAGACAAAGGTTGTGGTGAGTATGAAATGCATACAACTTTAAATGTGGAAACCATGCCACCCTCACCTCATACTTATGGCCAATCCTCTCAGTCCACACCAAAACAAGAAGAGAAGACAATCACTCTAAGTTCAAATAACGTGGGGTCTAGCACTTTTTGATTTCCTGGGATAAGACAAGATACACCAGAAGATGACATCAGTCAATGGATATACCAAGAGGAACCTGAACTTTCTCTGCCTCTTAAGGAATATTTCCAGGAGACGTATCCTCATGTCTCCAAGTTAGTCAAAAAATTTAATTATCAAGGGGGAGGCTTCTACATAGAAGATCAAGGAAGACGCTAACCTGTTGATACTCTTGTGTGACCAAAAAGGTCCTGCACCATCGACTAGTACCTCCGATAATGTTAGTGTGGGAAATGGTCTCCTTGAAGACATACCTAAAATATAATTATCAAGGGAGAGGCTTCGACATAGAAGATCGAGGAAGACGGCAGCCTGTTGATACTCTTGTACAACCAAAAATGTCTTGCATCATCGACTAGTACCTCCAATAATGTTAGTGTGGACAATGGTCTCCTTGAAGACATACCTAAGGAAGAGTCCATCATACTTGCATATTATGATGTGGATCTCTCATCCATGTTTGATTTCCTATTCGTCTTTTCCATCAGCCTATCTCTTCACCATCCTGAGCTTATTAACTAGGATTTACGAGGTAGAGCACCTATCGATACCTTTCCATCAATGGATACCTATGTACATCTCATGGGATTGGGAGAGGATGAACACCCTAACTGCAAAAGTAAGAAGAAAAAAAAAAAAGGGTCATCTAGTGAAAACCTCTCTGAGGCACTTCCTGACTCAAAAAAATTCAAAATAAAGGGTGTATCCAATAGTGAAAACCTCGATGAGGCACTGGAGGATGGGGATGTTCATCTTCCCCTTGTGGGAACTCAATTTTTTGAACAATCTTCTATTCTAGTCGAAGAAACCTAAGAAGTAAACTTGTGAACTGAGGAAGATCCTAAGATCACATATGTAGCCAAGTCCTTATCAGAAGAAGATAACTCTATCATTGTCCATCTGCTAAAAGAGGGAATCATCAATATTGCATGGACTTATTTAGACATGCTAGGTCTAGATCCTGCATTAGTAGTGCACCATTTGGATGTTCATCCAGATGCCAAACCTTTCAAATAGAAACTAAGGAAGATGCATCCCTAGGTGGCTTTGCTTGTCAAGAAAGAGTTGGAGAAACTATTAGAAGTTGGGTTCATAAGACCTATTGACTATTTTGATTGGATATCCAACATAGTGCTCATAGCCAAGCCAAATGGAAACATCGAGATTTGTACATATTTCTGGGATCTCAATAAAGCTTGTCCTAAGGATGACTTCCCCCTGCCAAACATTGACATGTTGGTTGACTTAACCACTGGACATGAGATGCTATCCCTTATGGATGGTTTCTATGGCTATAATCAGACTAGGATTGCACCAGAAGATCAGCATAAAACTGTCTTCACCACTCCTTGGGGCACCTTTTGTTATAATGTCATGCCCTTCAGACTCAAGAATGCGGGGGAAACTTATCAACGTGCCATGACTGTCATCTTCCATTACCTTATTCACATCATAATGGAAGACTATGTTGATGACTTGTTGGGGAAATCCAAGACTAGGGAAGAGCACCCTATGATCCTGAAGAAAATCTTTGAGTGGTTAGAGCACTACAAATTACGTCTGAATCTAAAGAAATGTGTATTCGAGGTTACATCAGGAAAGCTATTGGGCTTCATCATCTCCAGAAGGGGTATAGAGGTAGATCCAACTAAGGTCAAAGAAATAATGGAAATTCCCCCGCCACATAATCTCAAGCAGTTGAGAAGCATTCAAGGGAAGTTACAATCCATCAGGCAGTTCATCACTTAGCTAGCTGACAAGTGTCAATTGTTCAACCATCTCCTACATAAAGATACCACCTTCAAGTGGGATTCAGAATGTTAGCAAGGCTTCAACAAAATTAAGGAGTACTTGGCTCATCCACCCATCCTCATGCCTCCTATTCTAGGTAAACCACTTCTATTGTATATTTTGGGTACTTTGGTTGCACTGAGGGCATTATTAGCTCAGCATGGTGAGTCCTCTAAAGAGTGTGGAATCTACTACATCAATAAAACATTAGTGGGATATGAACTTAACTATTCTCTAATGGAAAAATCTTGTCTAGCTATATTCTTCAATTCACAAAAGCTTCACCATTATATGCTCAGTCATCCTATGAAGCTAATATCAAAGGTTGATCCACTCAAGTACTTGTTATCTAGAACTTCTTTAACTAGTCACATGGCCAAGTGGGTCATGCTATTGAGTGAATTTGACATAGAGTACATGGAATGTAAGGAAATCAAGGGACAAGTAATAGTAGATCAGTTGGTTGATGCTCCTTTGGTGGATGCATATCCTTTGGTAGCTAAATTTATTGATGAAGAGGTCCTCACAATCACATAAGCAAATACATGGATGATCTATTTTGATGGGTCATACACACATAATGGGGTTGGTGTAGGTGTCTTATTTTCCAACCCACAAGGCGATTACATACCAAAGTCATTCAGGTTAGCATTCCCATGCACAAATAACAAAGCAGAGTATGAAGCTCTTATCACTAGTCTTAGGATCGCCATTCAATGGAACATCACTCATTTTTGAATCTTTGGAAATTCTCAATTGATTATCAAACAGGTCAATGAAAAGTTTCAAACTAAGGATGACAAGTTGTTACCTTACAAATTCATGGTAGATGACTTTAAGAAATACTTCACCTTCATCCAGTTTGAGCAAATCCCTAGAGTTTAGAATAAGGCAATAGATGCAATGGCTACAATTGGTTCCCTCATTGATATGCCAAAATATTGGATGGATTGTGAGTTCCTTTTCGAACAACTCTTAATCCCTACATATGATATCCCTAAGAGTGAGATGGTGTGTGACATAATAGGTCCTAAATCACCTTGGTATCATGACATTTACATCTATCTTCGTGATAACATCCTACCTCCTGACCTTACATGAAATCAATGAAAAATATTTCATCCAATGCACATCCCGCTATACTATCATGGGAGATACACTTTATCATCATGGGTATGATGGAACTCTTCTTAGGTGTCTAAACAAATCAAAAGCCTGCACTGTGTTAACTAAGGTACATAGTGGTGTCTGTGGGGCTCATTCTAATGGCATGGCCTTAGCTAAAAGGATTCTTAGAGTTGGATATTATTGGCCTACAATGGAGCATGACTCTTGTGAGTTCATGAATAAATTCCTACCCTATTAGCAACATGTGGATTTGATACATGCTACAACACAAGATTTGCAACCTATAATAGCACCATGGCCCTTTTCTCAGTGGGGTTTTGACTTGGTCAGAAAGATCTACCTTCCATCCTCCGACAACCATACTTTAATCATCACCGCCACTGAATACTTCACCAAGTGGGTGGAAGCAATGCCACTCTCTCAAATAACTGGTATTCAAATTTCCAAATTTATCCTCTTCCATATTCTCTACAGATATGGAATCCCTTCCACTATCATCACTAACAATGGAAAGCCATTTAAAAACCAGTTCATGAAAAACAGTTGTGAAACTTATCATATACAACATCATTGGTCCATGCCCTATTATCCCTAAGGTAATTTTCAAGCATAGGAAACCAACAAAACTCTTATCAAGATCCTTAAAAAGGTGGTCAATAACACTGGTTGAGATTGGAACCTTCACATCCATCCCACCCTTTGGGCTTATCGCACTTCCATTCCCACTCCCACTGGTGCCACTCCATATTCCCTTGTTTATAGTGTTGATTCCATCTTTCCGATCGAAGTCGAGATCCCATCACTTAGAATATCTCTGAAGAACCTCATAAGTGATGAAGACACTCAAGTTGCACGACTCAGTCAATTGGAACTCCTAGATGAAAAGCGTATCAGGGCCTATAATCATCTACAAGCATATCAACATCGTCTAAGGAGGAGATATAATAAAAAATTCCATCCTCACCAATTTAATGTTGGTGATCTAGTCCTCAAGGAGAATCAACATACTCAACAAGATTGAGACAAGAAAGGGAAGTTTGAGGCAAATTGGCTAGGTCCTTATGTTGTCACAACTAAATACGGATCTGGGGCATATAGGCTTGCTCACTTGAAGGAGAGCCTTTAGAGGATCCTATCAACATCATGCACCTAAAGAGGTTTTATACCTAAGGCAACTAGGTTATCCTATCCTAAAAAAATAACAAAAAAAAGTAAAAAAATGTCAAAAACACAAAAAAAAAAGTCAAAAATCCAAAAAAAATAGTAAAGAGAAATAATTTGTCCTATGGTGAAAACCACCCTTGGTGGTGCCTTGGATAAGTATGCTTGGTGAAAACCTAGCAACAGGCGCCATTCGTAAAGGGCTTAATCATTATCTACCTTGCATCCTAGGTACTTTATGCTTTTGTCCATCTTATCCTCACATCCTATCCTAGCATCCTATTCATCCAGTCCTTTCATCTGCATTCTCTTATCCACTACTTGGTATGTTTGGGTTTAGAATCAGATGATTTTCATCAGCTATCTATAATTCCTGAGCTTTTATCCCAATCTAATCTTGTGTTTCCTTTTTGTGTCATCAGTCAGTCTCCCACCTTTACTTAGGTTCCTTCATCATGTCGGTCCTCATTAGGTCCCATCTTGTCATGTCATTAATAATGAATGTGACTACATACACCTTAATTCAGACATGGTCCACCTCGGTAGATATCCTCATTAGTTTTTAGTAACTAGAGTAGTACACTCTGCAAACTGATTTGCATCTTCCTCTAGGGCTTTTGTTTTTCCTATTGTGCTAGTCCTCCATCATTCCATTTGTCTGGTTTCATCTTTTGTCATTGGTATTTTTCCGAACTACATTTCCCTTGAGCTTTCATGTAGGCAAGGTCGATCATTTGATCCGCCCCTAGGGATTTTGTCCATTTTGTCTTTGTCCTCCATCTTTGTCTCCATTGTCCTCTTTTTGCTTTTATCCATGGTCTTTTATTGAACTACGAGGGCTTTGTACTTTGACTTAGGTAAGGATAATCTCTAATCAGACCTTGAGCCCCTACGTCTTTAGGGTGTGTCAGTCTTGTGTCCTGTGTCGTGTGTCTTGTGTCATTTCATCTAGTATGTCCCTATCTAGATGGTTCATAACAAACAACATCCACCAATATCATGAGATTCAATTAGTTTCAAGTATCCTAAGTCACGTTGATCACTTAGTTTAGTTTCCATAGTTGGCCTTAACAGGATGCATCCTTCCTAATCAGACCGCATCAATCCCATTCATCTTTCGATCCTGTGGCAAACGACATTTGAAATTGATTGTTTTATTGTGATGCTTTTGGGAAAAAAATTATCATTTGATCTTCCTATCATACCTTTTCAAGGTCGCCATGATCCATCATATCATGGTGCGCTTTGACTGGTAAACATAGGGGCACTATCTTGATCTTTTGTCTGTTTATGTCTTTTTGCTTGTCTCATGTAGTACCCACCAAGATCCTTGAGGTCTTTTGTTATGCTGGGGCATCCTTTGTGCTTGTGGTTATCCCAATGCCTGGACCGACCAAAGTCCTTGTGACTTTGGGGTGTTGGGATAGCCTCCTTGTCTGATGTGTTTGTTTCATACATTATACACTAATCTTCCTTGGTTCCTCATACCCTAGTGTATCGTGTCTTTTGCTATAGAAAAAATTAGTGCTCTAAAAAATGGAAAAATAGCATTAGGATTGCATTTCATTTATCATCTTGTTGCATTGCATTTATCCCCATCCATCCTTTCTCTGGCCTATAACTGGTGCTTTTGGTAGTGCAAACATTCATCTCCCATCTCCTTTTCTTCTCAGTGATGCAGAGTTAGGGGGCCCAAAACCACTCAAGATGTCAACCTGACTTTAAGAGGCATCTAACAAGATTAAATGGATCTATTAGACCAATCCAAACAACTCCCAAAGTTTGAAAACAAACAAAAGTAGAATTTCCCACTTTCACCTTTGTAGCCCTAGTAGAAGTGCAAACCCAGTTTTAGGCCCTTAACTCCAAAAATTTTCAAAACACCAGACAAAAAAAAGGTTGATTCTAACATCCATTATAGAGTTACAAAACATATCTTAACCCCCAATATGACTCCTTTGGAACAAATTTGAGAAAACTAACTTTTCCACCATTTTAGGCATCCAAATAGGTCAATTTTACAAAGAAACCCTCCATGATTGCAACCCCAAACCAAAAAAACTAGAAAAAATCTTTAGTTATGCTTCAAAACCAAGGATTCACCAGGTCTTAGGACTCCAAAAGCTCATTTTGATCCCTCACTCAAAAACCCTCCTTTTGCAAGCAAAACTCTAGGGTCCATTGAAAATCATATGTCTCAAACTCATACAAACTTAAATCCACTTGATTCCTTCATTTTTCCACTTGTACATGCTCAAAAAAGCATTATATGTTGCTTCCCTCAAGGTTTACATACACTTGCTTTGTAAAACCTCTATTTTTCACTCTTTTCCACCCCTTCCTAATAGGGTTTTCAACCTCCTCTCACACCAAGCCTCTCCCAACTTCTCAGACCCTCTAAACACATCAAAATATACTTAATAACACAAGAACAGAGTTCCAACTCCTCTTAGAGAAAATTCACCAACTTGCCTATTCTAGCATTGATTTCAAAGGCCTAAACCCATATTTTCTTCAAGGTAGCATAGAGAATCAGCCTTATTGGCTCCACCACAATTCTAATCCTATTTCTAACCCTATGCCTAAATACACAAGACCATTCCTCATAGTTACAGTAAGCACAGGAGGAGGAATGGCCTATTTAATGCATTATGGACTTCAAAATACCCCAAACCCCTACTACAGACCAGTCAAGAGAAATCAACCACTAAAAGTCTTCAAACTCAATGAATGTATTCAAAATGGATTTAAAAGAGATTTAACACCATGCCACACAATATTCAAAACATTTGAAGGCCTGGAACTGCTGTACGGACCCGTACACAGGCAGGAATTGCACAAAAACTCAGAAAAATAACTGAAAAAAGAGCTTTTTGATTAATTTTCTCCTTCTAAAGTGCAACAACCAACCTTGCTCGAGCCTAAAAGAGAACATTTAAACATTTTTCAATCCAAAACTACTCATGAAATTCCTATAACCACCTAACCACCTTTTTAAAAGTCTACCAACTTTCTACATTGCTAATTATGCATTATTTACTAATGACAACTCAATATTTGCAACTTAGATTCCCAAAGTTCCTTCTAAAGAATCAAAACTCCATTAAATGGCTCATATGAACCCTATTACAACATGAATGGTATCATGGACCTAATTTAACACAAAATGATTCATTCTACCACTAACTCCTAGACCAACCCTCATATAGTTCATTTTGCAATTACATGTTTTAGGTGCTCCTGCACCACTCAAGATTCCTATGGTTTTGACAGGTGCAGTATCATACCCACCATCCCTCATTTTGATAATGATTATAAGGAAAGTACTTTCCATAAGAAAAAGCAAGCATGATACACAAATAAAGGAGGCCTATTACTAGCTTCCATCACTATACAGGCCCTTATTTACACTCATGCTCATGCTAATTTAATTCAGATATTAATCTCATCACTCATGTAGGTTGCATTCATTTTGTAATGCTGACAGTACCAAGGTCATTTCTACTGTCAAATCCCTGGTCTATGATGTGCAAAATGAGCATAGCAAATGAGATTGATATGTAACTATAAGTAAAAGTATGCCCATCATAGAAATAGATGAATCAAAATTTTCATTAATCTTGGTCGATGTCATATTGAACCTAGAAAGTACAATTTGGTCGCAAATGACATCAATGTCATCTCATCGAGCATGGTAGTTTCATTGCATTTCATTTCATCTCATGTGCATTTATCATATCATGTTCATTTCATTATCAATTCATTGCATTCTCTTTTTAGGTCGTTTAGAGTTCTTATTCTAAACATATTAGTCCATCTCATTAGTACATATGCATACATCATATTTTACATTTAGTCCATCGCATTGCATTTTCATAACATACATCAAATCATAATAATATGCCTAGAAAAAGTAACATAGATGTCCATGTGGTATGAGTTGATTGACGTTTCTGGATCACATTTGTTGAATCAATCACAAGGATGCCTAAACATATCCATTACATGCATAATTTTTTCTTCTCCATGCTTACATCGCCACCTACATCACAAATCATTAGTCTCATGTCCATAGCATATAACACCATAAATCATCCATCACATCATGCATCACAAAGCATTAAGAATAATGCATTTTATCCATGTCATCCACATAGGAATAAATA
The DNA here is from genome assembly GCA_007258455.2 of Sequoia sempervirens. Lineage (NCBI taxonomy): Eukaryota > Viridiplantae > Streptophyta > Pinopsida > Cupressales > Cupressaceae > Sequoia > Sequoia sempervirens. The sequence goes on along the minus strand of VDFB02000017.1, from coordinate 260,226,790 downwards.
TAAATTATCATAAACACATGCATATATCATAGTCATCAACATCATAATCATCATCATCATAATAATCCATAATAAAACACATGCATACACATGTGCACAAATAAACATCTGTCACATAAGCACCAAATAGTGTCAATAAGGGCTATTGCATATCATATAAATATCAAAATATCATGTCCATCACAAAGTCCATAATAAAGTCCATCGTACAATAAAAATACATGTCCATCATATCCATCAATAATCATTGAATAAGATACAAGTACAAGGCTTTGAATCAAATGTAGAGACTACATCAATCACTAAAATGATCTATATCTAATTTGCACTGCGAGATCTATGGTCTTTGTCCCTGTCCATTGTACATCCACCCTACACCTGTCATAAACCTATCTCCTATCCTCTCCTTTGTCCTCCCTACCCTATGCTAGCCTCATCTGACCTTTATGGGGAATCTGGTACTAGTCCTCTATGTGGGGGAGTCTCTCGATAGTTGTTGTACCCTTGTGTACGTGTCTTTAATGACCGTGACGATGTTGGCATCTATGGTACTGCTCGTACATATGAAGGTACACAATGTGCGGGATCTAGGACCTCTCTAAAGTAATCCCCCATGTAGTAGCTAGAATCTCTCATATACTCATACCTCTTTGCTACTTGTTCCCTATCCATGTCCTACTCTACCCTATACCTATTTCATAAACTAGCTAGGTACCTCCTCTCTTGATCCCATGCATCCTGTGCCATCCTCAACTGGTCTATCTATGCCTACATCTATGACATCTTTTGCACCGTTGTATCCCTCTCATCCTGCACGGTTTGCATTTGTGCCATCACTACCTCTGCTTTCTCTAGTACTACCCCTACCTCTCTAACTGTTAGCTCTACACATTCAACCCTATCCCAGAGCTCATCTTGCTCCCTCCTCAGCTCATCCTGCTCTATCCTCATCTCCTCCATCTCCCTTTGTATCTCTGCTAGTTGTCTCTGGACATCATCCCTCTCTTCCTCTATCTCCAGTACCCACCATCCTGCATCATCCACTAGGGTGTTGTAGTCCCTATCTCCCTCTCTCTATAACTTCTCTATCTCAACCTATAACCTATCCCTATTTGCCTCCAACTCCCAGAGCCTATGCTCTGCAATCCTGAGTCTAGCTAGTGCTCCTATCAATAGTACCACCAGATCCTCAGGTGGTGGAGGTACATATGGAACTATCACCAATGGATGTACCTCTAGGGAATCCTCCTCCATCACCTCCCCCTATCCCCTTGCCTATTGGTCTCCTCTCTCCTCTACCTCAGCCTCTCTGTCTCCACCCTCCTCTTTCGACTGCCTCTCCTCCTAACTCTCCTTTGTGTAGCTAATCTCCTATTGTCCTCTAAGTCGTATCCTAGTGCATCTACAATCAGGTGCACTATCATCATCCATCTCAGCCTATGTTCTATCCACCACGTAGAGTACCACACCGTCATCCCTGCATTTGCTATCCTTCCTCTCCTAGGATATTGCACTAGCTGCAAGTCCTCCCACATCTGCCTATAAAAGTAGCCTATGATCTGATCACCCCATAGGCACTCTCGGGTAAACCACATAAACCTCTATGGTCCTAGAGGGATTTTCTGCTAAACACTGAACTCCCTCGTCACCCTATTTTTCCTGTGAAGCTCAACGATGTGTGGGTCCTAGTTGATCAAGTAGCATACAATAAAAAAATAACCCCTATGCCTCCTCTCATCCTCGGTCCAACCCAAAAACCATTGCCTCTGGTACGATCTCCATATGATCTAATCCCCCTGTAAATCATCCAACCTCCTCCTCCATGCCTCCAGGTCACTCACATCCAGGTAATGGATTTGCCACCCATACTCTATACCATACCAATATGCTATTGGTAGTGTCTCATCCTATGGCCCTACTTTTAGAACCCCTAGCCTCGCCACGCTAATGTGCTCCTAGGTCCATACCTAGAGAAAAGTCACATGTGTGATGTTGAGAGTTCTCCTACAGCACACCACGTGCATGTCCCCATGAAAAAACTACCTCCCTTCTCTCCACAATGTGTCACACAACCTCAATAATCTTGAGGCTACAAAATCGTCTGCTCCTATCTGGTAGTAGTATCCTGCTAATCATTTCATAGAGGTACAATTTCAGTGCAGGAACCTCCAATCCCAATCACCTATCGAAGACTAACTCCCCCTTGGATAGGGAGATTCACCTACCCAAAGATCGCTCATAGGCTCTTGTCTCGCTCTCTCCTTTGGCTCTGTGTCTAGCTCACCAAGTGCCCTCCAATGGGCAACCACAGTATCCTCCACACATCCTCTAGTGTCATTGTCATCTCCCCTATTGGGAGATGGAATGTTGAGGTATCTGAGCTCCATTGCTCCATCAATGTTGTTAAGAGTGACTGGTGTGCTATGATGTTGGGATATCCCAACATATGAAGTAGCCCCACCTGTGCCAATGTCGCATGGTCATGGAATGCCATTGGTCTAATAGTCACCTCCAACACCACTGAATACCTCTCTCGATTCCTTAGCATCTCAAAGTTTCGCATCCACACAGATCCATATTTCAGTCTTTCATCAATTTTTTTTATTTTTCCATCATTTTTCCCCCTGCCCTGAGTTTTGGTGAATTCGCCCCTGTGTAGGACAAATTCTCCCTTTTTCAGCCCCCTGTGAATCCACCTATTTTATAGGTGAATTTTCCTATCTTTTTTTAGTGAATTCACCTATTTTATAGGAAAATTCGCCCCTTTCCCATCTATCTGTGAATTCACCTATCTTTTTTTAGTGAATTCATCTTTTTTTCTCCCCTTGCAAATTTTCCTTTTTTAGGCAAATTCACCTTTTTCTCCCCATTTGCAAATTTTCCTTGTTTAGGCGAATTCGCCTTTTTCTCCCCCTTTGCAAATTCTCGTTTTCTAGGTGAATTCACCTTTTTTTCTCCCCTTTGGAAATTCACCTTTTTTAGGAAAATTCTCCTTTTTTTCTCCCCTTTGCAAATTCGCCTTTTTAGGCGAATTCACCTTTTTTTCTCTCCCCTTGCAAATTTTCCTATTTTTAGGAGAATTCTCCTTTTTTGTCTCCCCTTGCGAAATCGCCTCTTTGTTTAGCAAATTCGCCCTTGCCCACCTGAAAATTTTCCCTTCCTACTGGTGAATTTTCCCTTATTCATCCCTGTGATTTCAAAATCGCCTTCTTCCCACATGCGTCCGCCCCTGGGAGTGGTGAATTCTCCTTTTATGGGAAGAGAAAATTTTTCCCTCCTCTCTATCTAGCGTGTTTTCCCCTGACAGCAACAATTTTTCCTTTTTCATCACCCATCACCATGGACAGGAAAATTTTCCATATGGATGGGTGAATTTTCCCATCCATCATGACTCTCTACCCTAGCCTACCCAAAAACCCCATATTAAAATGCATTAAAATCTACCTCAAAATCATGAAGTGGGTTTTCGATCTTACCTGGTGGGGTACCGCATGCTTGTAGTAATACTGGCTCAACTCCTCACCCCGGTGGATGAGCTCATCATCTACAAATCCCTCATCCTCACTACCGCTCTTGTCAGCCATCCTTGTCAGTCACTTCCTCTCTCTCTCTCTTGCTAAGTCAACTGCCAAGTGTGCAAATGGTAAACAGTAACTTTCAAACTTACTATTTATTCTTTTTAACTTTTTAAATTTTAGGTAATTTTTACCCTTTATTTAACCTCTTTTTAATTCATTTCCCCCCTTTTCTTCCACAGGCCACCATTTGCACCCCGTTTGTCCATTTTCCTCCATTCAAAAGCTATTTTTCATGATTTTTTATGCTCTATCACATGGTACCCTCTATTTCTCCATATTGAGAAGTCACCCGGGGCCCCTCTTTCTTCCCCATCTGCCCTCTCGAGGGGGCATACCATGTCATTTTCCTCCATTCCTCTGTCCTATCCACTTCCTTGCAAAACTGGGGCATCTCCCTTCATTTTCTATGACTATATAGCCTACACAACTTTTCCCGTGTCAGGACATCACTTTCCAGTTCGTGCTTCTATGGAGTTGTCTGTATTTTATTTTTCTTTGAAACACTGTTATTCTAACAGTATTTTGAAGAGGAGAAAAATGTAGACATCTAAATTTGACCACCCCCATATGGTCAAATTCACCCCCTTTATTCTTCTATCATGCATCCCTCATCTGCATTAATTAAATAATTTATTATTTAATTAATATTCCCCTTTCTCTAATGTCCCTAAGGTATTTAATTAAATAATTAAATACTTTATCCTTTTTCCACTATCCTCTCTAAATTAAATAAATATTCTAATTTATTTAATTTAATCATTTGGCTTTATGAATTTAAATCAATTTTAAATTCACCTTTTTTCTCTCCCCTTGTCTCATCCTCCATAACTCCTCTTTAATCTAGATTAATTTAATTAATCTACAATTAGGATGTGCACACCCCTAATCAAGATTAGTGTCACATCCTCCATAATTCTCCACTTGCCCCTAATCCATCATTAATTCATCTAATCCCCTATTTGCACAACCTTAATTACTTGATTAGGTCAACCTAATCCTTATGCCATTTATGGCATACCCTCAAGTCAACCTTCATTAATTTCTTTCTCCTTTTGGAGAAGGCAACCTATTCCCCATGTGAATTTAAAATTCACATTTATCCTCCCTAGGTCTTTTTAGGAATTTTTAATTCCTCTCCTCTTCCCCTTGTGGATATTTGAGGAATTTTAAATTCCTCTTACATCCCATCACCCACATAGGGACAAGGACCTCCTTTATGAGGAGATCTTATCCCAATCCCTAGGTACCATAAGGTACCTCCACCTCACCTCCATTTTGACACCTCATCTAACACATGGAAAGATGTGAGGGTTTGTGAGTTCTCAACTCACCCTAGCCCTTGATCTTGTCCATGGTGGCCTCATCCCGGCCCTTCATTTTCTAGAGGAATTTCCCCTAAAATTAGAGGATTTTTCCCTCATTTTCAACATTCATGATCACACACAATTGCACTCTAACTCTCAAGCACTCATCCAAGCTAATAACTTCCATTGTTGTAGCTTCACTAGCATCCACCTTATGCATCCATTGCAATACCCACTTGCATCATTGCATTCATCATCCTCCCATGATCATTTAGAGCTAGGTTGCATGTTATTTTCCATCTGAAGTAGCACACATTTGAACAAATCAATAGGGCCAACCAACTCATCAACTTGGACAAGGTAACACATTTATTTTTATCTTTTATTTTTTTCAAGTTCAACTAGGCTAATCTTTGAGGTGATTCTCGTTCTTTCCTTGTTTTCATTCCATTTGTTTTGCATTTTAGACTAGGAATTTACCTGCACACAAATGGTTTTTGTGATTTAGCGGGCTAAAGTGCATTAAAAATTTAAAATGGGGGGGGGTCAAAAATTATATAGAAAAATTGTTTTGGCCTTCTTGGAAATCTTAGGCTTTACTGAAACAAGTTGGCCAAAGTCAAAGTCATTTGGGGGAGACAAATTGTTTCTTTCTCTTTGGTTTTTGTGACTTCAACCAAGGAGGAAGGATAGAATAACCCTCTTTTGTTTTTGTCACCAAGGTTTTTGATGACGAGGTTCGTCCTATGCTTGTAAAAAGTGTGGGATATTAGGTAAAATGATAGCAGTGGTCAAAATTAGTAGGGTTTGACTTAACACTATAGTAGGAATCTCCAGATTTGACACTTGAAATGCAAATGCAGATATGAACTTATCAAAATCCGATTGTGTGAATGTATCAAGTATAGATGAAGATACATTAGATAAACTAGGAAAATAAGAATGTGGGCCAGACATATTCTCTTTGTTGCCATGAGGGATTTGAAACAATGATTCATTGGTAGGTGAGGAAGGGGGTGAATAAACAGAATGTGCTGACACAATGGGTGTAGCAAAAACAATATAAACAATAGGTAAAGGTTGTATAATCGAAGTAACAAGAGGAGTAGGAATTTGAACTATAGAAATTATAGGAGAAGAGGAGGGAGGTTCTTCCTATGTTGACTCTAGTTGAGAGGTATTAGGAAATTCTTATTCAGCCTCTTCAACCACAATTTCTTCTTCTGCTATATCTTCTTGAGTTGATGTTCCCTCTTTTTCTTTACCTTTGGTCCTTTTGATCTTGAAGACAAGTTTTGGATTCTTGCTAGTATTGGAATTATCTTCTTTATTATTTATTCTCAATTCTTCCATTTTACCTAAAGGTTCCTTAGTATATTCTTCATCTGACCTTGTTTTGAAAAACTTCAACTTTATCCCTCTTTTTTCCAACCAAATATTGATGTTAGCAAGAGTATTTTGGAACCTTTCTCTTATTGAAGTCATTTCCTTATGTGACCATTGAATTGGTGGAAGAGGAGTGTTAGCATTTTTATTTTCCACATATGCAAGATCTCCTATATCATCTTCTTCTTGCATGTCCTTAGGAATGCCAAAAATCTCAAAATTCTTGACCTACTCCAAGGTAAGCCGATTGAAGTCTAACTTCCTTACATTTTCTTCACTTCTACATTCGACCCATATATTCAATCTTGTGAACATGAGTATAGCTTCTCTTAAGCTTATCCTTCATACCCTGATAATCAAAATCATGCCTTTTCTTATATCTCTTCATAGTTACCCATTGTGTTTTAGTTTCCATGGCTTTGGCTCTTGGAGTTGTAGTTATTGAATACCTTCCAATGGTGAGTGGAAACTTGAAACCAAATCTATGGGATTCTTCTTGTTTACTATGCACAACCATTATCTACCTACATAACTCCATCCATCAGTATAATTTTTTCACTTGGTTACCTTGGTAGCATGTATGGTTACCCATCAAAACAACCAACCCTGATGTAGGTGAAAGTAGGAAATTACAAAAATAAAGAACCAAAATTTTTCACTTGTTCCTAAGATTTGTCAAAGACTCTTTTCTTTTCAATCTCTTTATCAAACATGTAGATGTAAGTATAGGAGAAGGAATAATTTACCCTTTTGAAGTGCTTGATGCTTTGTTTCAATGTTAACTTTGAATAGTATTCATATACTAGAATCTTTCTTTTATCACCTTCTAAAGATAGGCTAGGAAAATGTCTCATAGGGGAAGAAACATATATTAAATATGAAGTCATACAAAACCTCAACGACGTTGATACCTTTGAGAGTTGTTCACAAATTGAATCACTAATTTTCTTTCCCTAAAAGATCTTTTGATTACCCTTCCTTATGACATATATGTATTGATACATCCATTCTTGAAAAGTGTTGGATGTAGTAATCCCTTTAACTCTACTTAGGAGAGTTATTAGATCACACACTTCTTCAATGAACTCAATTTGAAAGATGTTCTCTGGACACCTTACAATTGTAGGCCTAGAAGTCTTGAGCCACTAGGTGTTGATGTTTTTCTTGCACTTATCTGAATTCTTGTCATAATAATCTTGTGTTGTATCCATGGTGATATCAACATAATAATAAATATCTAGGCACGTGAAAATATTATCAAAGAATTCCTCATCCAACCTTATGACTACCTTTCCATCTACATCTCTTATGCTCTTACTCTCTTTGTTAAAATTGGTAGCTTCTACTAACACAAACTCTAGATTCTTAGTTGATACTGGAAAAGAAAAAACCTAATGGATGCTACTATTGAGAACAACTTGCATGCTTGATGCAATAGTCTATTTTTCAACCTCTCCAAGAATTCTAACATGTCTACATGCCCAATCTATGTGTCCCTAATATTGTCCACATTGGACTCATGGAAGTCGTCAGGAACACCTCTTGGTACTTGTAATTCATGTTTTTATTATTAGGAGATATAAAATACTTTTGACAAGAGAATAAATAAATAAATTTAGAAAACTTTTAAGTACCAGGTTCATGTAGTTGTGGAGAAAATATATGCTTCTACATTTTAGCAGTGTTTTGGGTGTAGTTTGGCAAAAATTCTCTGAACTACATAGGAATTTATCTCTAGGTGTAAAGGTGGAAAAATTATCCACCTTTACGTGATGGTATAGCTTTAGATGTAGTTCAGAGAAAATTCTCTGAGCTACACTTAGGGTAGATCAAAAAACAAGTGCAAGTCAGAGATTTTTCTTTGATTTGCATGTATTAAGGGTAAATTGACTTGGTACAAATCAGAGAAAATTCTTTGAATTGCACATCTTTAAAGGAAAAGAGATGTGTTGCAGAGAAAATTGTTCAAAGTAAATGAGGGTAAGTCTCCTGATGCAAGTCAAGGAAAATTCTTTGACTTGCATTTGTCTTGTATGCAAAGGTTATGCACTTCGGGGAAAATTATCCGAAGTGCACGAAGGGTAGTTCTATTTAATGCACTTCGAAGAATTTTATTTGAAGTGCATGGGAAGTCATGCATGGAAGTAAGGTGTTGTGCAAGGAATTTTCTCCAAACATAACCTTTTTCTTTGCAAAACACCTGAATTAAGTCAGTAGGAAGTTTTAGGATGTCAAGGTGTGGGTTTTTTTTGCGGGAAATTCCCTGAACCACACCCTTATTAACAAGGTAGAGAGTTTTTCGGAGTAAAAACTCTGAACAACACCAATGCTACAAGTAAGAAATAAAAACTAAAGTAAAAATGAAAATGAAAACCTAAACAAAAATAAACAGTGGCAAACAAGAATCACAAACCAAAACAAAACTCACGAAAACCTAGACAAAGTTTAACATAAATAAAACCAAATAGACTTGTGGTAAACAAAAATGAAAAAAGGAATACCTCAAAACCCTAGATGATGGTGAAACCTTAATCAGATTCACAAAAATTTAGTATGAACTAGTGGTGAGCAATAGGAAGCAGGAGGCACAAGGACAACAAGGAAACAAGGAGAATTGAGAGGTAAGAATAAAAATCAAACATGCTAAAAACATAAATAAGTCAGAATTAAAATGCATAAATGGTCACACATGTGGAAAAAAAGGAATGTAGTTGTGGGGAAATTCTCTACAACTACACAAAACATGTAGTTAAACTGAAAATATGTTGTTGCACTAAAATTTAGTGACACTACAGATAAAAAGGAAAAATGACTAACACAAAGTTTTACTTTTACAAATTTTCAAAAAGAGAACATGATGACCCGAATCAAAATAATTTTCAAGTGAGACCAATCAAAAATTTTCTCGACATGTGTTCTTAGAGGACGTTGGCTATGAGATAGACAAGTTTTGTAGGAGTTATCCCACAAATTGAGAAAGTGGAATTCAAGGATATAAACACCCTAGAGGACTATAACACCTATGAACCTAGCATTAACACTTCCCTCTAGTGTCTTAAAATTGTTCTAGTTTCCAGTTATAATTATAGAGTCTAATTATAGTATTATATTTCATTTGTATTCTTGAAGTCCATTTCTTGTATTGGAGTCAATCACTAGAACTTTAATCCTAATTCTAGCATTATAATCCTAACGAGAGACTAAATGTATGAAATTTTAAAGGTCTCATTAATTAAATTATAATTTATTGAACACAAAAGCTCTCTCTAATATATGTTATATATACTAAAAACACATATCACCCACCTACTATTATAATAATGGAATTCACTCCTTCAACTAATTGATGATACAATACAAGACATTTTAGAGGATTGTCGAATGATGATTTTGATATGTTTGTGCAATAAAATAATACAATTTTTCACTTTTTTGACTATATGAAAAATACCTAAATGAATGCAATGAACACTTTCAGATTTGGTTTTATATCTAAAATGACCTGATTCAGATTTGTACATGCAATGGAGATGTATATCTAACCTATGATGACTAAAATTAACCCTATTACAACCTATGATACAATATGATTTGTAATTTTAAAAAAAAATTATACTTTTTAATGTAATAAATGATGTATAAATGAACAATGATAGAAAATGCAAAGCTAACTTTAGATGTAAGATGATATGCTTTAGATCTCAAAAGTTCTATAATGTTAATGAGTTAGGTTCACAAAAATGATATGTTGAAAAATTGAAACCCTATGACTTCACCTAGGATTAAGAACTTTTTGATGATGGACATATCATTTAGAATTTAGATTGATTAGGGGCATAAGATTAACTTGCAACCTAAAAGGTGAGTCAATATACCCCTATGGGATCTAAATTCCTTTGAGGATAAGGTTTTGGAATGGAATTTTGATGAAATTCAATGATGTAACTGTAGACACATAAAAATGATCTAGGCCTGCAAGTCTTATTTTCTCCACATTCCTCTCAACATAATTAAAATATTTAATTATGTCCTATGGTCTAATTCAGCTATTAATTAAATAATTCATAATTATTTAATTAATTCATATCTTTTATTCCTCTTGATTATTTAAATAAATAAATTTTATTTATTTATTTAAATACGTCACTAATTCTCTAATGTCTCTCTATAATTAAATAAATTCTTAAATTTATTTAATTATCCTTTGTCCATTATTTCCTCTTGATTATTTAAATAAGTAAATTTCATTTATTTATTTAAACAAATCATTAATATCTTATGTCTTCTTATAATTAAATAAATTCTTTAATTTATTTAATTATTGTCCACCTTGGCATTCTCCTAATTTTAAATAAAGAAATTTATCGTCCCACTTTCTAATTTTCTCTCTCTTAGTAAATAATTTTAAATTAATTATTTACTGTCACATGGTCCCACCTTTTGAATTAAATTAATTTTAATTCAAAAGAATAACTTTTCCTCTTAAATCAAATAACTTCTAATATTATTTGATTTTCTAGCTCTCTCTTTTTTCGTGCCATTCTTATCTCCTTGTCACATGCAATCGTGTCCCTTGATTTGATTTTCTTAAATCAAATCTTGACCATTCATTTCAAATTTACCCTAATGTTTCCCTAACCCTAATTGTGGGTTGTCACATTCAACCTTAACCATCGATCTTAGGGTATTTTTCAACCTTCATTCTTGGCCATTCATCCAAAATTGAATTTTCTATAAAATAGAAATTTAGTATCATTTTGACATCTCATCTACATCTTAGGAAATCTCTCACTCTCTTGGCATCTTGACATCCTAGGCTATTTCATGCATATTTAAGGCTTGCTTCATAGTTGCTTCATAGTTGCATACTTACATTGTGAGGTCTTTTTAATAGAATCCTTCAACATTTTCTTAGGACATTGGCATAGACATAGGTTGCTCATCACAAATATGAGGGAAAACTTAATATTACAACAAATAGAGAGGGTGCAATGGAGATCAATCATGGATTTTGAAGACATTTGGTAATATTGTTCTTGTTTTCATTTTTCCACTCCTTTGTGCTTCATTATTTGCTTTGGGTTATCTTATTTTAATCTCTAATCTGCTCACCTAGGTTTTTCCCTAAGCTACATTGGTGAACTTGATGCCAAAAATGCACATTTTCCATATTTTTGTACAACTTTTTTTTGTTTTTTGTAGTTACATGTATGGCGCGACACATTTGCTATTTCCTGAGCCACATTCAACTTATCACGATGCATTTGCCTCCCAGAATGACACATCTGCTCTGTTGTGACACATCCGCTTTGTAGAACAACACATTTTCCATACTGCGACACATTTTCCTACAGATTGAACAACCTTCAGCCCCAAGACGCATTCATTGTGCAAAACAATGCATCTACCTGTCAATTTTTAGATCTTGCCCTACGACACATTTGACCTGCAGAATGACGCAATCGACTGGTAAAATTTTATTTTTGAATTCTACAGAATTTTTCCAAATTTCTCTTTTCCATTTAGTAGCTTAGGGGTTTTGGGTTACTAACATTCTATTTCCAGCATGTGGCGAGGAGTCTAACCTTGTTTCTGTTGATTTTCTTATCACATTTTCAATTCCTTAAGCAAACAATCAACAAACAACAACTTGTATGGTTAAAATTTACATGCATTCTCATGTCATGGGCTCAAAATGAACACAATCATGCATTGAAACTCATATGGTTAAAATGAACATGCATTCTCACGTCATGGGTTTAAAATAAAATTTTTCTTTCTCACATCAAGTTAAAAGTGTAAAAAGAACAAAGTATCTTAAGTGTCTTCCTCACATTACAATTTTGGTAACTAAAATTTACAAGTGTCTCCAATTTTGTGTCACCTCAATTCAATAATAGAAGTATCCTCTCCCCTTGTGCACTTGTGCGATCCTGGGTGCAAGAGAAACTGATATTGACTCTATGAATTGGGTCTTCCTTGGTGGGAAAAAGTACTCACCCCAAGGCGACTCAAACTGGAAATAGAGCTCTTTAGCCGAGCTACCCCCGATCGGTATACAAATGTGAATCCTAATGGAAAACTTAGGATTACGAGTGCAAATGTGTCACATGGACAAGTGAACTCCCCAAAACCCTATTGAGCATAACCTCTTTAGGTTGGAGTTCCTCCTTATTAGAGCTAATCTTGCCCCATGTGTGGCCGCTCGAATGGGGGTCCCGAACTAAAAACCTCTGTGTAGTTGCCAAAAACCCATCTATTTGCTAGCACAACAATGATCATTGTCAAGGAATCCATATTCTCACAACTCTTAGTAGAGGTGAAAATTCTGCCATGGGAGATTTATGGAGCCTTGAAGCTTGGTTGACCCGAGAAGTGAGTGCAATGTAAGGGGGAGCCTATGTGGCCAAGCTTCTAAATCACCCGCTAAGAAGAAGTGCGGCTAGGGAAACCCATGTGGAATCTAGCAAATATAGTCCTTGCCTAACCTAGGATTATGCTTGTCTTCATTGTGCATGTTTCATCATTCAAAGACAAAATATTGTGTTTTCCAAGTGTTTTCTGAGACATTGAAACAAACAAACACCTTTCACAGACTTGGAAACAATCATTCAAACTCAAACAAATCTGAAATCCTTCCAAAATTGCAGAAAAATTAGACCTCCCTATCTTCGTACAACACATTTTCTATTTTTTGCAACGCACTCACTCTACTACACCGCATTTGAGACTTTCCGTGTTGCAATCGCTCTGCTAAAACGCATTTTCTTCCCTTTGCAATGCATCTAGCTGTCTTGAACCTTTATTTGGGATTTTGAACAATGTAATTACTTTACTGGGCCACATCTGTAACCTGGAGTGACACATTTACTTATCCTGAGATGCATTTGGCATCTTGAAATACATTTGTAATTTGAAGCAACACAATGTCCTAGAAAAAACAAAAACAATGTCACAGTCCAAAACCCAAGTCCAAACAATTTCCATTTGTTGTTAAACATCTTTTTCTAGTGGCCTCTGTTAAAAAACCAGACAAGGAATTACTCAAATCCTTCCTTCTTTGCATCTTTAGCTTGCATTATTCCATAGGACCATTCTTGCAAAATTTTAGTTACATCCTTAGGGTCCATCATCATCATTTTCAGCCATAAACCAATAGGAAGACTTACCATACTTTGCAAAATCCTTGCCTTCAAGAGTAGGTTATCATTGAACTTAGTCAAAATATTTTCTTTTAGTCATTTTCCTTTTGTGAGACCTTTCCAACTCAAAAGTCTAGCTAGGAAACCTCACTTTGTCATCTTGTCATTTAGTCATACCAACAAGTCCTTTGATAATCCAAATTGAGACATAGATCAAGCTTTGGGTGGTTGAGTAAACCTTTTCTAAAACTCCATCAAAATCATTTTGACCTTTGAATTTGCATACACTTAATCCATTTTAGTCCTCATTTTGCATACCTTATTTCCTTTCATCCTAGTGTTCATTGTCCTTTTGCATTTGTCATTTCCTTTAGACAACATTGTCATATTGCATCTCTTATTTCCAAAAAACCCCAAAAATATAGTTGCATTTGCATCCCTTATTCAAAAGTCCAAAAACATAGTGTCATATCATTCTCATTCATAGACTTAGTTGTCATTTTCATCTTCCTCATTTGAGAAAAATCCTTATATGGTTGATACTAGGCTCCAAAGAAAAAGAAGACGAATGGATTCTTTTGGACAAGACATCAAAACCTATAACTTTGCCAATGAAATGAACCAAGACACATTCTTTATCAATCCTTTCAGTGGCATGAACATTCCATCTTCCTTGCGCAACCCCTTTGAACCATTTATACGTAGAGATGAACATGAACATGTATTTGAGGAAGACGTAGAAGTTGCAACTCAAAATCCTGAAGTGGCCTCTTTTGTGGAAGAATTGGTCTTGCAAGATAGAGACAGATATTTAGCCATGCTTTTACACCAAGGGGCCAAGTTTCCACATGGATTTGACATTAATACCTTAAGGGCAACCTCTCCTAACTATGATGCAAACAATAACATAAACCATACCTCCAACACTAGTCAACCCCAAAACAATGCAAACAATAACATTGGGGCCACCAAACAAATAACAACAAGCACCATCAATGCAACCTCTAATGGTACCTCTAGTCAAAACACTTCCAACATGATTAACGCAACATCCATTGGAGGGACATCAACCATGTCACAAGCCATGCCACAATCCATGCCTCAAATGTTGACATCATCCTCACAATCAACTGGAGCTACCTTTGGATCCTCATCAATGGGGGGAAATTATTCAAACCTCTTATTTGGGGCTTCATCTAGTGCCATGGAAACATCTTCAAATCCTTTATTTAGTACTTCAAATAATGTCATGGGATCAAATTCACTCAGCCCCTTTGGGAGAAATAAATGACGTATTTCCATTCTAAGACCCCAACCAAATGTCAATACTTCATCACAACTTAATACCAATATACCTCAAAGGAAAAATACCAACATTCCACATGGACACATGTATCAATTTGGAAAAGGAAATCAGATGACACAACACATGACTTCATTTGGAAAAAAAAAATACTCAGGCTCAACACATTCCACAAATATTGACTAATACTGTTGGAGGACACATTCTCACGTACGCATCACACATGCATACTCATCAACATGTCCCTAATCAAAACATGCAATATCAACAAACTTCAAATCAAAACATGTCATATATTTCACAACACATCCCACAAAAAAAATCCAAACACATCTTCGCAACAAATGGGGACACATGAAATACCTCTCACTAACATGTGTGATGCTACGAACAACCCCATAATTGACGCACTTACAGCTCAAATTGCGACCTTGCAGAAATAGATGGAGAACATGCAAATGCAAAAGAAAAAGACTCACATATCATATGACCTATGTCCATATCTTTTTGAAATGAGTTTTCACATGCCAAACTTCCCTCCTAGATACGTGGTGCCAAACTTCACTAAATACAAAGGAAAGAAAAACCCCCCTGAACACATTCAAGAATTCACAACCAATTGCGTGGAAATCACCTATGAACATACTTATTTGATGAGACTATTTCCTAAGAGTCTTGCAGGTCCCACACTTAAGTGGTTTTCTACATTACAAAAAGGAATAAAACCATGGGACGAACTTGCAGACAAATTTGTACAAAATTATGCCTATAACATTGACACAGATGTCTCCATTACCAATTTATGCACACTTACTCAAGAGGAGACTGGTGAGACCTTTATCCCATTCTTCCAAATATGGAGAAGTCTAGCAAGTCGTTTTCATGTTGAGATACTACAAAAAGAAAAAGTCGACATGTTTGTCCAAAACCTCCTAGGCCCATTGAAATTTGGCTTGCAAGTTCATTGTTGCACCACCTTTACAGACCTAGTTGAAAAGGGAGTCCAACTCGAAAAGGCCCTTATTGCTAAAGGAGAGCTAAAATATGGCCTGAAGAGCATAAACACAAGTCCACCTGCTAACAAGAATAAATATTGGGTCAACAATAAACACATAACCAATGATGGTGTTGTGGATGCTAAGGCAGTAAACAAAATGGGTCTTGTGCTCACTCTCAAAGGAGCTCAACCACAAAATTCTCCATTAATCACATCGACACCTACTACCAATGCCATCCAAAATAATAAAAACAATCAAAGTAGTCAAAAAAATAAAAACCAAGGGAAACCATGACAAACAAGGAAATTCCCAAAGAGATGTACATACACTATCTTAGGTGAATTGATCAAAGACGTCCTTAAGAAGCTCCTTAAAAATGGTGTCATCACATTATGGTACCCTAAGCCATATGACCTAGGATAGTTTAAGCCATCTTGGTGGGATGACAATGCATTTTGTGACTACCACCACATAAAAGGGCATAAAACCTCCTCTTGTTGACAACTAAGAAATCTTGTACAAGACCTCATTGAAAATCACACCATTGAACTGGGTGGGAAATAATTTGCTTCAAACGCAGACCATACAATTCACAAGAACCCACTATAGGACCATGATTCAAATAATCCCTCAACGTTAGGTCCCAAGACTAATAATAACCAAGCTAATTACACTTGGATTACCTTCAACTATTCTGGTGGACCCATTATTAACCACCTTCGAGCTATCGATGAATATGTCAATACCATTACTTTCAAGAGAGCACCTAAATGTAATGTCACTACACGTGGTGGCAAGGTCACCATAGTTGGTCCTCCTCCCCCTAGATAGCCGAGGATTTTGATACCTAGTCCATCCGCTAAAAAGTCACAATCTGGCCCATCCACCAAACACTCACAACCTAAGGGACAGTTCAACCTCATTGACCAATTAGGAAAGACACCTGCTCAAATCTCTATACTTGAGTTGTTACACATTTCTCCTGCACACAAGGCCATACTTGACAAAACTTTACAAGAGTCATCAGTCCCTCATGACATTGATGTCAACCAATTTGAGGCCATGGTGGGATACCTAACCTCTCCCCATCACATAAAATTTTTAGACCAAGACTATTCGTCACCAAAATCCTCTAATAATGATGCATTAGACATTGAAGTCTTTCTTCATAAACATAAGGTTAGACGAGTTTTAGTAGATGGTAGAGTAGGACTGGACATATGCTCCCTAAAACTGGTTAAGGCGCTAGGCTTCTCCAATGCTTGTGTAGACACCACCAAGAGTATAGTTAGAAAGGCGTATGTTGATGAAGAACGCTCCTCTCAAGGTCTTATGACTCTTCATATCCTAGTGGGGATGTTTATTATAGATACAACATGTCAAGTCCTGGATCTTGAGCTACCGTATAACATCTTGCTTGGTTGACCCTGGATTCACACCCTAAAATTTGTTCCATCCACTTACCATCAATGCTTGAATTTTCCTTTTGACAACACCAAAATCATTATACGTGGAGACCCTGATCCTTTCTAGTATTACACCAATCTAAGGGGTATTTCAGAACATCAAGTGCCCATTAATTGAGAAGCTTCAACCTCATATTCTTCCAAATACATCGATCCATCCACACATTCCAAATCATCCACATCCACTCCCTCGTCTTCCACCACACCATCTCCCTCCATCCCTAAGGTTGTAGGGAATATAAATTGAACATGGCCTACTGCATCACTAAAATACCCAAGTCTCCTAATGCTTATGGTTGACCTTGTTTTAGAATGGAGTGTAAAGAAATTTTCAAATTTCCTCCAATGTGTGTTTTTATAAAATGAGGAGAAATGAGCAAAGAAGATATTGAAGACCTATCAACTTGGATTTACAAAGACCCAAAAGATCCATCCCCATTACCAATCTAGATGTATGGAAAAGGCTATGACATAATGAAGGAAAAAGGCTACGACGGAACTAGTGACCTTGGCAAAAATAAAATTGGGATACGAGAACCTATAATGCCTTCCCGAAGACCAAAGCTTCTTGGGTTAGAGTTTGGGCTACCAAAAATTTATGATCAATGTACCAATGTAATTTTAGGGGAGAGCGTGAATGCTTCCAAAAGTGTCGAGACTATTGAAGATTCCCTTACCGAAACTGATTCACACGAATGGGAATTTGGCTCCCAAAGATCCCTGAGTGACTACTGCCTTGATGAAATGTTTCTTCAACTTGGTGAACTTTACTTTGATGAACGATTCAGACAAATGTTCAAATTTGACCTTCCTAAAGACACTCCCAAAGACCCATTGAAAAAAGAAGAAGGGGTCGAACTCTTTCGGCCCCGTGACAATGATAAACCTACAACGTCATTTGATTGTCATTTTGACACACCTATCCAGCCATCTGACCCTAACAATCATCATCTAGACTCATCTGAATTACCACATGACACTGTCGACCATGATTTAATTCCATTTGTCCCCTATTTTGATAATGAGTTCAAATCAAGTGAAGGAGAATACTAGATAGAATCTGAATGGGAGTTGGAAGATGACATTTCATCTTCACCCTTTCTAAATCTATCTGCATGCTTTCCGCATCCTCCCCACCATTTTCCAATACTGATGATGGTATCTCCTTAGTTTACCCACAATTAATTGATTGGGATCAACAAGGCCCGCCAATCATGGACATATTTTAGAATGATGAAGCCATTGCAGAATTCATGGGACTCCGCGAGGGCATGCCAAATGGGTACCACAAGGATGGATTTACCATAGACCTAGATTGTGTGGCATATTTTGAGGAGATTTTGTTGTCCTCTAGTTGCAAAAATAAAAATAAAAATAAAACAAAAATGACACGTCTTTAGGTGAAAATCGAAAGGCACCTTCTAACGATAAAAAAGCAAAAATAAAGGACTTATTTGAGGGTGAAAACCTCTTCGAGGTGCCCAAGGATAGAGGATTGGAATTTCTCCCTGTGACATAGGAAAAATTGGCAATGCTCATAGAGGACACTATGGAAGTCAACATAGCCACAATAGAAGATCCTAAAATTATCCTCTTTGTGGCATCTTTGACAGAGGAAGAGAAAATTGAATTTCACAAATTCTTTTTAGAGCGTAAGATTAACTTTGCATGGTCATATGCTGATATGCCTAGGTTGGATCTAGAACTAGTCTTGCACCATTTTCCATTACTTCCAGATGCCAAGCTAGTGAAATAGAAGCTACGAAAAATGCATCCACAAATTGCCTTGTTAGTCAAAGAAAAGCTTAAGAAATTGCTAGATGTGGGATTCATACGGTCAATAGATTATGTTGAATGGATTTCAAATCTTGTACCTATCATGAAGCCAAATGGTCAGATACACATCTGCACAAACTTTTGGGACTTGAACAAAGCATGTCCAAAGGATGACTTTCCGTTACCAAACATAGACTTCATAGTTGACCTTACAGCAAGATACAAGATGTTGTCCCTCATGGATGGTTTCTTAGGTTATAATCAGATTCAGATTACCCCTAAAGATTAGCATAAAACAACATTCACATTTCCTTGGGGTACATACTGTTGGAACATCATGCCTTTTGTTCTCAAGAATGTAGGTGCCACATATCAAAGAGCCATGACAACAATATTCCATGACATGATGCACAAGCTAATGGAAGATTATGTGGATGACATTTTGGCAAAGTATTTGACATGCAAGGATCACATCAATGTGCTAGACAAAATTTTTAAGAGATTGGAAGAATACAAGTTCTGCTTGAATCCTAAGAAATGTTTCTTTGGTGTGACATTAGGAAAACTTTTGGGATATATAGTTTCTCATAGAGGTATTAAAGTTGATCTTGCCATAGTGAAATCCATATTAGACATGCCTCCCCCAAAAGGAATAAGTGAGTTAAGGACATTACAAGGAAGATTACAGTCTATCCATCGCTTCATCACACAATTAGCAGACAAGTGTCACCTATTTTAGTATCTCCTGCACAAATGCATCCCCTTTGTGTGGAATGATAGATTTCAAGAGGCCTTTCAAAAAATAAAGGACTATCTATTGTCACCTCTTATCTTAATGCCACCTATTAAAGGAAAACCTTTGATTCTATATATTTTTGCAACAACTTTAGCACTAGGGGCATTGCTTGCACAAAATGTTCATGATGAGAAGGAAAGGGAAATATACTACATCAGTCGAACATTGGTTAGATATGAGCTGAACTACACATCCATTAAACGTGCTTATCTTGCAGTTGTCTTTGCTGACCAAAATTTAAGAAATTACATGCTAAATCACAAGACACAACTTGTAGTAAAGATTGATTCCTTGAAGTATCTTCTAAGTTGTGCAACATTGACAAGTCATTTGGAAAAATGGGTTATGATCTTGAGTGAGTATGACATATAGTATGTGGAGTGAAAGGCCATAAAAGGACAAGTAATAGCAGATCAACTGGCAGATGCACTTGTACAAGGTGATCATCCATTGGTAGCATAATTTCCTAATGAGTCCATATTTCACATAGAACCAAAATCACCTTGGAAACTTTACATTGATGGGTCTCATACTATTCATGGCTCAAGAGCAGGGATACTTTTTATCACACCACAAGGAGATTCCATCCCTAAGTCATTTTGCATTGCCTTTCCATGTACAAATAATGTTGCAGAATATGAGGCACTTGTCACAAGACTCAAAATGGCCATAAAATGGAAAATCAAAACACTTCACATCTTTGGGGATTCTTAGTTGGTCATCAACCAATTCAACGATGAATATAACACCAAAGATTAAAAGTTAATGCCTTACAAATGAATGGTTGATAGTTTTCAGTCATATTTCCACATACTTGCTTTTGAACAGGTTCCTAGGGCACAAAACAAGGCTGCAGATGCAATGGCTACAACCGGGTCTCTCCTAGACATTCCAAGCAATGTGCCACAATTTGAGTTCTTGGTGGAACAGCTTTTGGTTCCTGCATATGACATTCCAGAGTCATAAATGGTTTGTGAGCTTGTTGGTCCCAACTCACCATGGTATCAAAACATTTATGACTATATCCAGTCCTAGATCCTTCCCCCGAACCTATCCAACAACCAATGATATTCCTTTATCCGCAAATCCACCCGATACACCATCATCAATGAAACCTTATATTGTCATAGCTTTGACAATACCCTTCTTCAATGTCTTGACATTGATGAAGCACAGACAACCTTATGTGAGGTACATGAGGGTATATGAAGATCTCATTCGAGTGGCCCTACCTTAGCCAAGAAGATCACAAGACTTGGGTATTACTAGCCAAAAATGGAGAAATATGCACTTGAGTTTGTCAGGACAAATCGCCAATGTCAAGTTCACAATGATTTGATTCATGCACTAGCACAAGAACTTCGACCAATTACTTCTTTGTGGCTCTGGGGACTCGACCTCATGGGAAAAATCCATCCTACCTCTTCCAATGGCCACAAATTCATTATCACTACCACTTAGTACTTCACTAAGTGGATCGAAGCCATCCCCCTCACATACATAACTAGCAAACAAATTTCCAAATTTATCCTCAACTACATCATCTATTGGGATGGTGTTCCACAGTCCATCATCACAGACAACAGTCGTCCCTTTAAAAATAAAGAAGTCTGTGAGTTATGTGAACACTTCCATATCCAACATCATTTCTCCACACCATACTACCCACAAGGAAACAGTCAAGCTAAGACATCCAATAAGGCGATCATCAAAATTCTTAAAAAGATAGTCAACGACACTAGCTATGATTGGCACATACAACTTAACCCTGCTCTGTGGGCTTACCGTACCAGCATCCGCATGCCTATAGGAGCCACTCCATTCACCCTGGTCTTTGGAGCTAAAGCCATCTTACTCATTAAGGTTGAAATTTCATCTTTACGAGTCTCCTTAAAGGGTTTGATCGATGATGAAGAATATAGACAGTCATGACTGCGTGAATTGGAAATGTTAGAGGAACATAGACACAATGCCTTAAATAATTTACAGGCATATCAGAACCACCTTTGTCACAATTATAAAAAGAGAGTCATGGTTAGAAAGTTTAACATTGGTGACCTAGTCTTAATGCAAAATCCTAAGAATCAATCTAACAGAGAGAAACCCGACAAGTTTGAGCCCAATTGGCTGGGTCCTTACATCATCACATCCTCATTTAGTTCTAGAGCATACCAGCTAGCTACTCCAGATGGTGAACAACTGACAGAGCCCATCAATAGTCTGCACCTTCAAAAGTTCTATGCATGGCATCAGAGAGCTAGGCTGAAAACCATCAAAAATACAAAAAAGTCAAAAAAAAAGGAAAAAAAAAATGAAAGAAAAATGACAAAAAAATAGTAAAGAGAATTATTTTTTCCAATAGTGAAAACCTGGTAAACAAGTGATTTGGATAAGTATTGTGGTGAAAACCTGGTAAACAGGCACCATGTGTAGTCATTCTTTGCTTTTCCATCTACTGCCACTTTATCTACCTTAATCCATAATAAACACCCATTTTTCTAGCACCATCTTAACACCTGTCACAAAACCATGCCATTTCTTTCCATGGTTGACAATGGTTGACATCAGGTCTTGCACATCGTTTGTTTGTCACCCCAAGCATGTCCTTTTCACATCCTTCAAACTTGGCTAGTCCTAGACCTGACTGGGGGAAATTCTTTATCACCTAACTATAATGGGTATCACACATGGTCCTACCAATCGAAAAAGTCCTAATTTTTTTTTTAAAAAAAATCATAAAATGTCCTGAAAAAAGACCTAAAAATCGAAAAATGTCTTGAAGAAATCCAAAAAAATTATAACATGGAAAAAACACAAAAACATCCAAATAACATTCAAAAATCCCAAAAATAAAGTCATAACTTGTCAAGTTAGTCATGTTAGTTAGTCTTTGTCATTTTCGAACTACGTTGTCTCTATGCATTTGCTATGTAGGCAAGGCTCATCTTTGGGCCCCTAAGACATTAGGTCAGTCCTTGTAGGTTTGTCAAAATAAAATCATGACTCAATCTTTTGTCATCAAGACAAATTCATTGGTCGTGTCGAACTACAAGGTTTCTGAGTGTATAACGTAGGCAAGGCCATCAATCGATGAGCCCCCAAGGCCGCACTAGGTCAGTCCATTAGGGTTCATGACACTACACTGGCACACACGTCAAATGTATTCAAGTCTAAACTAAAATAGAAAAAATCCTAAAACAAACTTTGGCAATCATTCAATCAACATGTCAATTACATCAGCATGTCACTATTGGCATGTAGTCAAACTAGTCAAACCCAGTCAACTTTATTCAAACTTAGTCAAAACAAGTCAAACTATCAACTCTTGGTTATTCTTTAGATGTGTCCTTCTGAAGGATAGCCCTTGTCATTTTTTTTTGCCTTAGGATTGTCCTTCCTAGGCATCATCACTGTCATCTGACATCTTTAAGGGATTCCCTCGGCATTTGAGGATCGATCCTCCTAACACTGACATCATTCAGGATGTGTCCTTGAATTTGGCATTACCTGGCATTCATCATCTAGACATTGTCAAACTTGGCATCTCAGCATTGTCAAATCTGGCATCTTGACATTCAAAACACTTCACATTCAAACATACTTGGAAAACACTTGTCAAACACTATCTTAGCATTTTGTCCTTTGATTTTTCATCATACTACTAGTTTCTCGAGGATTTCCTGACAACATGATTTAGAGAAGAAGTGACATATCATGATGATTGTCTTGTCTTTGTCTTTTTCAAATAGTCATGTTGACTAGTTCCTTGAGGATGTCTTGGCAACAAGATTTAGAGGAGCAACGACGTTTCATGACTTGTCTTTCTTGTCTTTTTATGTTTGTGGTTTATTGTGACAAAAATACTGGGGCAATCACGCTTTTAGTATGAGTCATGATCATCTTTTTCTACGATTGCTTGTCTCATGTGATGGTACGATCTTCCACACCATCAATCTATGTCATATCATGGTGTTTGTTGGCCATTACAACAATCCACCTAATGATTATTAAGATAAACAACTATTAGTTCTTTGGTAATATGTTGAAGGATTCAGTCTCTGCACTAATATCCATCTCCTTCTATCTTGTTGTTTCTTTTCTTTTGTCTCCTGATTGATATCCTGTGACATACAAAAATATAATTGCATACATGATCATATAGACATTGCGTTAATTCATCACACATTTGCATACATCCATTCATTTAGTCACATTAGGAATTAAAACATTCATTAAGGCATAAATTAAATATTCATTCATATATTTCCAATTACATGATTAACATATAATACTTGCATCCATTTGCATTCACATAGCATAAAAGTGCACTTAACATTTCCATACATCATCCATATCATTAATGTATATACATCATAACATAAGAAATCACATGTCGTATTATCCATACATGAAGTCATACATCAATGCATTTATAATCATAAACATATCATTCATTAGAATCAAAGCATTATACATACTCATCATCATGTAACCATCATATATAACATAATCTCATCATGACAGTGTATAATCATAAATAACCATCATCACTGCATACATCACATGACATGTAAAATGCATCATCATAATCATCATCATAAATGAATACATGATAGACATAATCAACACATAATACATCATCACATAACATAAAGCATATAGGCCACATCAAAACTACATCATATATATATAATCTCAAAAATCATGTCACAAGATAGAGTCATGAGATATCCTAAAAATAGAGCTCGCAGGTTCGATGGTCAAAAAAATAAATGTCATAACATAATGTCTCAAATATAATAATAAGATAACAATGTCAATGGCCTAAGCTATGCTCTCCTCATCCCCTCGAGGAGAAGATCAAGGTGACCAATGCTCTGTAAGAGGAATTGATGGTATCATAGACATGGCAGTTGATGGACCTATGGTCGGCGGCTGACTGTGCTTTGACCTATGACCTAAACCAGATGACCATGACTGTGACTAGACCTGTGGCCTGAGGAATTCCTATGGCAATGATGGGATCTATGACTTGATGTATGTCCTGAAGAAGTAGAGTCACCCACACTGCTCTAACTGCGGCTGCTGTGAGTGCGACTATTGCTCCCTAACCCAGTCCCTCACCTGCTCTGTGATCTCAATAAACCAGGATCCATCTAATCAAATGGCACTACCCTCTTGTACTACATACAATACTGGCCCCTACTCGCACTGACCCTGGCCAACTCTCTAGCCACATCTCCAACTGGTCCAACACATAACTCTACAAATCCTACTCACTAGCTCTCTGCCTCTCGTCGTCGGATCTCAACCTGATCTCTAGCTCTACTCATAGGGATCTAATCTCTACCATGTCCTCGTCTAGTCTCCTTTGCATATCTGCTAGTCTCTAGTCCATGATTGCATCATGAGGCAATGGTGGTCCTCTAGGTATGTCATCATCTCCCTCCACCATCCGCTCCTTGAGCTGCCACTCTACCTCATCCATAGCATCCTCACTGCCAATATCGAGCTCCTCATCATCATCACCACTAACTCTCTCCTCTCCTCCCCCAATATCCAGAGCCTCCTCTCCAACATGTATCTCGACCTCCACCTCAACCTCTGCTCTAACCTCGGCCTCTAGTCTCACCTCCTCCTCCTGTTGGGGTCCCTCATCCTTCTCCTTCTCCTTGGCTACCTCAAGAATAGCATCTAGGGGCACCCTCTCCACACACTACCAGACTCTCCTATCCAGTCTCCGCCATCTCCTCCCCTCCTCCTCCTCCCTCCACCCCCACCATCCCCTCCATCACCTTCGTCATCTCTTCCACCATCTACTCCCCCTCTCCCCCTGTCTCCTCTCCCTCTGTCCCCTCTACCTCCATCCCTCTCCCTCCCTCTGCCACCATCTCTACCTCCTCTGTCGCCTCGTCGCACCCATGGTATAATTGATCATTGATCAATGGGTGTTTGGCCCATCTGGATCTGTCAAAGGTAGTGGTCTATGTTCATGCCACCAGGTGTAAAACTTAGTTGTCATTCTAGGATCCGCTGGACCCCCTCTCCATGCCCACTCTTGTGTCGCTAGCCCATCAATTTACTGCTCTACTAGAGGTACTGCTATGGAGGGTCCTCATATGGTCTCCCACAATGATCTCGCGTACTCTGCAGTCCCCACTGGAACATCCTAATGCTCACCAAATTGTCGTAACACCCGCTAGGGAAGGTACATCTCAATGATAAGCATAGATTGTATGGTCTGACCAATGAGATATCTAAACTTTCTGCAAAATGGTAAATGTTCACCCTCATTGGCCCACTGAGCACAGTCCATGTACGGTCTCCACACAAAGGCCATCAATGTGTCAATCCTATGTTTCCAATAGCCTATCTCTCCAACCCTCATCTATTGAAGAGCACCCACATATTAAAAGACATAAGGCATCCCATCTTCTAGCTATGATCCTTGAATAGGAGGAAAAAAGATGGGAATATGTTCCCAAGCCCATATCATAAGTAATGTCATGCTGCAGCTGATACTATGCACACCTTCATACACAACCTCATGTAGCTAATGATACAACATCCCCAAAAGACAAGGCCCCCAAGAGAAAAAATTTCCTATCCCCCCTCATCCTCACAAGAACATCTCCCCATTGGATAGGGAACCCATGTCCACGGTGGTCTGGAATCAGGACATCGACAATCAATGTGAATAACATAGAATCCCATCGAGGATAATTCTTTTCCATGAACTCCTAGCGAATCTCATAGCACTCGATGCCTAGTCCCACACCATCATCAGCCTCATAAAACCTGGTGATTGCCTAATGCCCCCGGTGTGGATCATAAACAACCCACTCTCCTCAGATCGATAGGCGCATAATTCAGTACACATCCTCCATTGTCACTATGGCCTCTCCTATCGGTAAATGGAAAGAACATGTCTCTAAATGCCATCTCTTGGCCAGTGTTGTCAATAGTCCCCTATTTTCCTAGACAATGGGCATATAGGTGACATAATATAATCTGAGTCACATCAATAGGTTGTGCTCTCTATCCCGCAGTTGATCTAGGAAGGCGTAGGTCGAAGACCTGAACTCGCACATATAGATCGCTGGTAATCATTTCTGCACATGCAAAAATGAGTGTTAGAACATCAATAAAACATCATTGTTACCATCTATCTAATCAAACATAAGCATAAACTAAGTCTAGAAAAAAGTCAACTTTGGTCAAAGTCAAATGCGTTGTGTCAACAACATTTATGTCATGCTAAGTCAATTGCATCACTTGGCCTCATGCTTGTGTCCCAATAGAGCATTTGTGTCACATGAGCTGACGAATGCATCATCCATTAACACATGTGTCACGTCCGCTTTCATATGCATCATTGTCAAATCACTTGCATCGAATTGTCTAGCATTTGCGTCGCACCTAAGAAATTATGTCTTTATACCTCTCATTTGCATCACACTATGACAGTTGTGTCTTACCATTCCACAAATGTGTCACTCTCTAATGGACCCCTAACGTTTGTGTCACGACACATCAAATGTGTCGAATGTGAATGCGAATGCGGCTTACAACAATGCATATGCGCCGCAATGCATTTGTTTCCTTAACTTTGAGACCTAAAAAAACATGTAAAACGATAAAATGACAAAGTGGGTAAGGTGTACTTACCGGTGGCTCTATGCCCTCTAGCTGTCTAAAAGTCCAAACGATGTATCCGCGATGCTCGGTTGTTGGAATCACCATTTTTGCGCGATGTCTCCTCTCTCTGAGCTCTCAAAATCTCTACTAGTAAAAGTGAAAATGAATTAACTTTTTACCCATTTGGACCTACTTATAGGCTAAAAGTGTGATTTTCTTGCAAATTTTATTATTGGAGGCTCTTTTGAACACCTTTGACCAACCCGTTGACTGTCTGAAACACGTTGAAATCCAAAACCACTTGTGCCATTGACTTTCTGGACATTAAATTAGCTTATCGAGACACTTTCCAATTTTTTTTGTCACTGGGCCAAATTTTGAAAATTTTCCTGAGGGGGCATAGATACTCCGTACCTTCACCGAGGCATGTTTTTGAATGAATTTTCTTTGTCATAATGCGACAAGCTACATTATGACAAAGAGGGGCAAAATGTAGACACATAAAAATAACCTAGGCTTGCAAGTCCTATTTTCTCCACATTCCTCTTAGCATAATTAAAATATTTAATTATGTCCTATGGTCCAATTAAGCTATTAATTAAATAATTTGTAATCATTTAATTAATTCATGTCTTTTATTCCTCTTGATTATTTAAATAAATAAATTTTATTTATTTATTTAAATACGTCACTAATTCTCTAATGTCTCTATATAATTAAATAAATTCTTAAACTTATTTAATTATCCTTTGTCCATTATTTCCTCCTGATTATTTAAATAAGTAAATTTCATTTATTTATTTAAATACGTCATTAATATCTTATGTCTTCTTATAATTAAATAAATTCTTTAACTTATTTAATTATTGTCCACCTTGGCATTCTCCTAATTTTAAATAAAGAAACTTATTGTCCCACTTTCCAATTTTCTCTCTCTTAGTAATTAATTTTAAATTAATTATTTACTGTCACATGGTCCCACCTTTTGAATTAAATTGTTTTTTAATTCAAAATAATATTTTTTCCTCTTAAATCAAATAAATTCTAATATTATTTGATTTTCCATCTCTCTTTTTCCGTGCCATTCTTATCTCCTTGTCACATGCAATCTTGTCCCTTGATTTGATTTTCTTAAATCAAATCTTGACCATTCATTTCAAATCTACCCTAATTGTGGTTTGTCACATTCAATCTTAACCATTGATCTTAGGGCATTTGTCAACCTTCAATCTTGGCCATTCATCCAAAATTGACTTTTCTATAAAATGGCAATTTTGGTATCATTTTGACATCTCATCTACATCTTAGGCAATCTCTCACTCTCTTGGCATCTTGACATCTTAGGCTCTTTCATGCATATTTTAGGCTTACTTCATAGTTGCATACTTGCATTGTGAGGTCTTTTGAATAGAATCCTTCAACATTTGGCTAGGATATTGGCATAGACATAGGTTGCTCATCACAAATCTGAGGGAAAACTTCATATTGCAGCAAATAGAGAAGGTGCAATCGAGATCAATCATGGAGTTTGAAGACATTTGGTAATATTGTTCTTGTTTTCATGTTTCTACTCCTTTGTGCTTCATTTTTTTCTTTGGGTTATCTTAATTTAAGCTCTAATCTGCTAACCTAGGTTTTTCCCTAAGCTACAGTAACTAGCTAACAACGAAAATGTAATTTTTTGATATGAAAAAACAAAATCTAGAAAGTGACAGACAAATTTGATTATCATAAAAAGATTGAGAAGACTTGTGTTCACATGTAGTTTGAATTTTGACTTGATTTGATTGGAAAAAGTTACCTAGGGTTCTTATGTCTAGATGATTGAATTTGCAATCTATCCTCACAGTCTACAAGTGTTTGATTAGAGGCTTCTTCCTTTTGGATCTTACTATTGGATCTTCTCTAGTTACTGAGATAACTAAGTTTTCATATCTTGGCAAGTTGTAGGGTTTGAATGTGACAATGAACAAATGGTCCTCAATCTTCCTCCAAAACTTCTTTAGATCTGTAACCTTTCAAAGAGAGAGGAAGGGTCGTTCCATTTAGGGGCTTTCCTCTGTCAAACCCTGTGTTGGGGTTTCCACCTCCATAATGGAAAAATTATTGATAGAGAGCTTATCCTTTTGAGGGATAGAGGCTAAATGATAAATGAATGATGAATGAACAATGGATTGAAACTCACCACTCAAACATGATTTCCTTGAAGGACTGTAGTCATGCACATATCCTCAAGGCTTGATTTCAATTTGTCTTGGCTTGCTTTGAAGACCTACAAGTGTTAGTCCACACAAACAAAATGTATACACAAACATGAACAAACACATAAGACTTGACATGATGCTTTAAAAATGAAATTTTGCAATAATTCTACTCTTGAATTGATTGTAATTGCTTGATATTCTCTTTCTTTCTAATTCTTGCTAAATCTCCTTATTAGTTTTTAAATGATGAAATGACTAGGTATTTATATGCAATTAATCTAATTTCTTGCAAATTAAATCTTGATAGCCGACATTTGAAATTAAAATAATAAATTACGAACTCTGACACATTAAAATTTGGACTCAAAATAGGGGGACAAGGCCACCCATGGTGCCATTTTCCCAACCCTAGTTTTCAAGATCCAAGGTATCGAGGGAAAAATATTAAATGCCTACCTTGGTTTTGTACATGTGATTTATTGATAAATGTTCAAATGGGCCATGCAATGCATAATTTAGGAAATTAGGAACAAAATTAGGTCCAATCACATAGAAGGGAGAAAAATCTAGTGTGAAATTATCAAGGGAAACAATTTATGATGCTACTTAGCCCCCAATCTAGTGAGAGTATGAACATATGCATAGACTCACACTAAAGTAGAAAATATTTCAAGAGGGGTCTAATTATCCAAATGTTGAAGAGATAGGATGTCAATGAATCTAGGGGGAGTGCACAATCCCCCAAGATTCAAGATCCCATGGAAAACCAACATAATGACAATGTAATACATATGTATGAAATGCAACAAGACAATGAAAAACATACATGATAAACATAATGCAAACACAAAATGAAAATGCAAAAAGTGGTTATGACAATCACAGACTAGCAATCTCCACAAAAAATCTTACTAGGATCCATACCCAAGGATGTTCATGACTCATGGGCTAACAAAGTTTGATATTTTATAGGTGAATCATAAACCAAAGGAACCACGAGCTAGTGAAGTTTGATATTCACTTGGTGAGCCTTGAAAAAGGAGTAGAAAAATTAGAAACATATAAGGGCTAGTGAGGACTAGTTTTGACTAGGTGTGTACTCATGTCGACTATACCAAGAGTTATAGTTCCAATAACCTTGATAAGGTGCTACACAAATGATCAAAAGGATAGGAAAATGCATCACTAAGTACAACATGTGTGAACAAAGTGAAGCACATAATGGAATATATGCCCCCACCTTAAAGTAATTGCTAAACACCATGTTGTGAGAAATTTCTTTAAGGTAGAAAAATGATAATTGCAATATGATAAGGTCATGATAGATTATTTGGAAAGCCCTAAGAAAATGATATGCTTCCAAAAAAAGCTAGCTCATGATAAGGGGTTACCCCCAATGAAATGTAACAAACAACAAAAAGATGATCATATAAGGGATCCATGAACTTGGGGGTAAGTATACATCTTTGCTACAATAATATAAGTGAGCTCAAAATTGACATCATTCCCCCAGATACTCATGGAACTATGAACACAACAAAATAACAACACATAAATAAAGAACAACAAAATTTTTGGCCAACATTGAAGAGACCTAAATATCTCAATGCCTTGAATCGTCCCCAAAAATAAAACACAAGATAGCTAAAAATGTTTATGACATAAAGAAAAGTGGACACAAAAATAGATGAATGGCACAACTAATTCATTTCCTTTGTATCCTTATGCCAATAGGGAAACAAGGGTCATCCAAAGAAAAATCACAAATATAAAGACACATCAAGCAACACAACATGAGAGATCACATTATGTGTAAGAAAACATAAATAACACATAAAGCAAACACAAAGGGTACTACACATGCAAGATGATCTAAATCAAATCGTCTACATCTCAAGCTTTCTCATCATATATGGAAGGAAAATAACTAGCCAAAGGGACTAAAACAAGTGTCATACAAGGAGCATCATCAGGTTCAACACGTGGTGAGTCACTCTCCTCAAGAGGATGTTGCAAGTATGAGTAGTTGGTGTTGTCATTGATGTCAACAAGCTTGGAGTAGATTGTTGCAAGATTGTGTTTTTGTTTCCATTGATGACTGGTGATGGTTAAGAAGTTGTGTTGATGCTTTCATTAGTTTCATTATGTTGTCATTAGTAAGTGCTATTGGTGTCAAATTCTAGTGTTTCTTTAATAATCTTCTATTGGTGGATGTTGTTGGTTTGGTAAGGATGGGGATGTACTAAAGATGATGAGTATGTGTCTTTGGTGCTTGGTTTCCAAGTTCTTTTAAGAAAATTTGAATAAAAGAGGAAACGGTGTGTTACAAAGGTGTTCTAGTGTATAGTATGGTGTTCTGGTTATGACCCACATTTCTTCTATGTTGATCTACTTGGTTGGTTTGGATATGTTGGTTAGAGGTGTTAAAAGGTTCTATATTTAAAATTTCTTTGTTTGGATCATTGTGTAGAGAGAGTTGTACTCACCAGTGCATGAACTGTATGTTGTAGTGGTGTCTAAGAGAAATGGTTTTAATCCACATTTCTCATGGTTTTCTTTTTGGTCTTATGGTTTTGGAAGTGTGTTGATAAGGTTCATATCTACCTATAATTGAATTTTTTCATGGTTTGGAGCTCGAAAAGTTGATTTCTTGAGTTATATTGTGTGTAAGTTTGTATGAGTGTATTGGGTGTGTACATTCTTTAGGTGAAAGTTATTGCAAAGGATTTTTTTGGACTTTAGGGTGTTTGTGGAATATTCCAGATTATATTCAAGTGTTGTGTGTGGTATGTGAGTCACCTTCGGATTTGAGGAAGTATGTCCTTAAATGTTAATGGTGTTTACACTAGTTCGGTCAACCTTGGGTGTTTACACTAATTAATGGATTGTTTCATTGTTTGTGGAAGTGTGACATGATGCATATGTTTGATTTGGGTCTGAGTTAAGAAGTGGAGTGGTCTACTTTCATTCCTTTCCACCGGGGAATGTTTAGTGCCAACTTAATTTGAATTTGCATGGTTGAGGTGCATAGCCGACCTTGGAGAAATTTTTCAAGGTTGAAGATGGTATAAATAAGTTTTGATTTGATGAATAATTTAGTCGTGAAGTGTGTGATGTGAATTGCAGAGTTGTGAAGTGTGATTTTGTGAAGTGCAATGCGAGCTTAATGAGTTAGACCATTGGAAGAAGTGAGTAGAAGGTGCCTACAATCTTCAAAGAGACTACAAATTTTTTTGGTGATGTAGTGTTGGATCTTTCCTGTTGTATTGAGATGGATTTCTCACTGTAACATCTTTCTTTCTTTTTTTTCTATAATTTGGTAGTCATCCTTTGGTAGTGAACCCTTCTTTCTTTTGGGTAGTGAGCCTATTATATTAAATATTACAATTACTTTATATTGTGAAATAATCCTCACTGTGTTTTTCCCTTCTAAGGTTTTCCATGTAAATCTAGTGTTCTATTGTGCATGGTGTTTCAACTTTCTATTATTATTTTCATGCTAAATCATTCTAATAGATTAAGGGTTAATTAAGTTGATGTGGATTTTATTGTTTATGAGGGTTTTAAAGTTTTAATGTACAACTGATTCACCCCTCTCTTAGTTGTCTTATGTGCATTCAACAATTGGTATCAAAGACACCTTTCTTGGAAGAAAGCTTAACCGCTTGAGGTAGATCTAGGATGGTGCACAAGAGGGATGCTCATTTGTTTGATGGATTAGAATATGGATTTTGGAAGGAAAGGATGGAAGGTTTCCTGATATCTCTTGGATTTGGAATTTGGAAGTCTATTGAGATTGGATATATTATGCCTATTGGCAGTCTGAAGACTGATGATGAGATCAAGGCCTATGGGAACAATGGTAAAGAAAGGTATGCTCTTTTAAGTGATCTTTCTAATACTGAACTTGTGAAATTTATGAATTTAAAATCTTCTAGAGAGATTTGGACAAAGTTGGAAAGTATTTATGAAGGATATGATAAGGTCAAGCAAGCTAAGATGTAGAATCTAAAGATCACATTTGAGAACTTGTGAATGTTTGAAGATGAAAACATTACAAGATAAATATAGAAGGTAGAAAAAGTTGCCAATTCTAGCAAAGGTCTTGGTGAAAATATTAAAGAAGAAGTGGTAAAGAAGGTACTGAGAAGTCTTCCTAAATCTTATAGTCATAAATTTTATGCTATTGGGGAAGTTCATGATTTAAGCGAATAATCTAGAGATAAGTTGGATGGTGCTTTATAAAATTTGAAATAAGAGAATTTAGTACAAGTATTACAAAAGTTGAGACTACTTTTAAGGTTGGTAAAATAAAAAAGACTAAGGAATCAAATTAGGAGGATATTGATGATGTAAAAGAAAATTTTGTGAGGAAAATGAAAAAGGGTACTAGTAAATACAAAGGTAAGTTTTCTTTTAAATATTTTAGTTGTGGTAAGATAGATCATTATGCTTCAAGATGTCTAAACAGGGAGTTTAATACAAGATCAAAGAAAACAGAGGTAAAGCAATCAACAAAATTTATTATGTTAGATAAGATGCCAATATATCTAATGATGAATCTGACTATAGGGATGATGAAGATAGTGAATGCTTGTTCATGGATATTAAAGATGAAAGTAATTTTGCTAACTTTGAGATATGTGTGAAGGAAAGTGCTTTGGAAAATGGTCACAATGCTATGGTGACTACTCTTCCTGCTAGAAAGGAGAAGAATTATTGGATTATTGACAATGGATGCTCAAATCATATGACCGGTGACAAAAGTAAGTTTTTTAAACTTGAGAAATATGAAAGAGATCTAGTTAAGTTTTATGATGATACATCTAATAAGATATGTGGAAAAGGTTCTATCAGTTTTGATGGAAAGCATAATATAGATGATGTTCTTTATGTTAAGGGTTTGAGACATAACCTTTTGAGTGTTGGAAAAATGTATAGAAAAGGATATAATCTTATATTTCAGGATGATGGATGTGAGATCAAAAAAAGCTCCAAAACTATGGTTGTTGCTAGAATAAGGACATATGGAAATGTTTATCAACTTAAAGGTGTTGATGGTCACTGCTTTATGACTTAGGTTAATGAAAATTGGCTATGGAATAGAAGGATGTGTCACATTAATTTTGACTTCCTGTTGAGCATCAGTTTAGTTCAAGTTGTGAGAGATCTTCCAAAGATTACAAAGCTCGTTAATGTTGTCTAAATGGAATGCTTAATTGGGAAGCAAGCAAGAAGAAGTTTCAAAGTCAAATACCAATCTACTATCAAACTATTGGAACTAGTGCATATAGAACTTTGTGGTCCTACCAGAGTAAGAAGTCTTCAAGGTGACAAGTATTTCATGTTATTGATTGATGATTCTTCTAGAATGACATGGGTTACTTTTCTAAAAAAATATGAAGCTCTAGATAAGTTTAAAGCATTCAAAGTTATGGGTGAGAATGAAATGGATATGAAAATCAAGTGTTTGAGGTATCACAGAGGTAGAGAATTCACCTCCAATGAATTTAATAGTTTTTTGTGAAAATCATGGGATAAAGAGGAATTTATCTGCCCCTAGGACTCCTTAGCAGAATGGAGTGGCTGAAAGAAAGAATAGGACTGTTCAAGAAGATGCAAGGACAATGATGAAAGAGGAAAACATATCAGAAGTCTATTGGAGAGAAGTAATTCATATTGCTATTTACATTCTTAATAGAGTCAAAGCAAGAGAAAACAATACAAAGACTCCCTATGAGTTGTGGTATGGAAGGATTCCTATTGTCAAATACTTCAAAGTGTTTGGAAGCAAATGCTATATTAGAAGAGATAAAGAAAACTTAGGAAA
This sequence comes from Sequoia sempervirens, assembly GCA_007258455.2. Taxonomy (NCBI): domain Eukaryota; kingdom Viridiplantae; phylum Streptophyta; class Pinopsida; order Cupressales; family Cupressaceae; genus Sequoia; species Sequoia sempervirens. The sequence goes on along the minus strand of VDFB02000017.1, from coordinate 260,191,369 downwards.
GTTGGATACAAGATCTAATGAAGCTATCTTCCTTGGATATTAGTGCTACAATAGGAGATTGAAGAATATTATTGAAAGTTCAAATGTCATAGTGGATGAAGACTTACAGAAGAATTTTGTGGTGATAGATGCATATGAATAAGATGATTCCTCTTGAAAATAAAATGATAGAGATGAAGGTAAGGAAAATGAAGTTCAAATTGAAGAGGAGGAAGCTTCAAAAAGGATCCATAAGACCCCTAAGTATGTGTAGAAGAATCATTTTGAGGATCAGATCATTGGTGACAAAAGAAAGGCTGTGTTGAAAAGGAGAAAAGTTGATATGGATGAAGAACAGGTAAATCTATGTTTACTCTTTAAAGTTGAACCTAAAATAGTGATTGTAGCATGCAAGGATGAGTATTAGATCAAGGCTATGGAAGAAAAAATAAAGTAGATTGAGAAGATTCAAACTTGGGAACTTGTCCCAAGACCAGTAAACAAGAATGTGATTGGAACTAAGTGGGTATTCTAAAACAAACTGAATGAGAATGGAGAAGTGGTAAGAAACAATGAAAGGATTTTTTTTAAGGGCTACTCACAAGTACAAGGAATAGATTTTGAGGAGACTTTTTCTCTGGTGGCAAGAATGAAATCTATTAGGATGTTTTTGTCTTTTGCAACACACAAAGATTTAAAATTATATCAGATGGATGTGAAGTCTACTTTCTTGAATGGTGAGTTGGAAGAAGTATACATTGAACAACCAGAAGGATTTCAATTATCAGACAAAACGGATATGGTATGCAAATTGAAAAATGCATTATATGGATTGAAGAAAGCTCTTAGAGATTGGTATGCAAGGTTATATAAGTACTTGATACAATAGGGATTCAATAAAGGTGCCACAAATAGTAATATTTATTTTAAATTTGAAAAAGATCAAATCTTGATTGTAGTTGTCTATGTTGATGATATAATTTTTAGAGGAAATGAAGCTATGTGCAAGAAATTTGTAGAAAATATGTAGAAAGAGTATGAGATGTCTATGTTCTAGGAGATGAATTTCTTCCTTGGGATGCAAATTAATCAGAAAAAGAAAGGTATGTTCATTTCACAATCAAAATATATCAAGAAAATGTTGAAGAATTTTGGAATGGAATATTCTAAATTAGTATGTACTCCTATGGTTACTAGTTGTAAGCTAAGAATGATGAATCTCCTAAGGTTGATCAAAGAAAATATAGATCAACGATTGGAGGAATATCATATCTAACTACTACTAGACCAAATATCATGCATGCAGTTTGTCTTGTGGCTAGATTTCAAGAAGATATTTTAGAGTCACATGTTGTAGTAGTGAAGAGGACATTCAAATACTTGAAGGGCACTCCAAAACATGGCTTGTGGTATCCAAAGGACATTAATTTTTCTCTAAGTGCTTATACAGATGTTGATTGGGTAGGATGTGTTGATGATAAGAAAAGTACAAGTGGTTGTGCATTCTTTCTTAGATGTAGATTGGTGTCTTGGTTGAGCAAGAAGCAAGATTTAGTATCTTTATCTACTGAAAAGGAATAATATATTATGGCAACATCTTATTGCACACAAGTGTTGTGGATGAGGCAAACCTTGAAGGATATTAGAGTTGTATATGATGAACCAATTTCTATCTTTTGTGATAATACACATGCTATTAAAATTTTAAAGAATCTAGTGATGCACTCAAGGATAAAGAATATCTCAATCTAGTATCACTTTTTGAGAGAGAAGGATACAAAGAATGAAGTGAAGCTTGAGTATGTGCCTACAAAGGATCAAGTTGTTGATATATTTAATAAGGATCTTCCTAAGGATACTTTTGAGTATCTCTAGGAAAGTTTAGGGGTTATTACCCCTCCTTTGAACTAGATGCATAAGGATAAACATCAATCCAGTGGATTTCAAGATTTATTCTTTGTTCTAGATTTATGTTGGAGGCTACCTCTTAGGGGGAGTAGGTAGTGATTTTTTGGTTGTTGTAGTTAGGGAGAGTTAATGTTGGTGTAGGTTGGTGGTGTCCTTTGTCATCTATGTCAAAGGATATGTGTAGTCGTTTCTCGTTGGTATAGTTTGTTGTGTTCTCCTAAGGGGGAGTATGTAGAGCAATAAAGAGAGAAAGTGTGTATGTTTTAGGTCAAAGGGAAAAATAGATACAAAATGTGTCGGCATTTGCCATTGATGTCAAAGGGGAGAGAAAAAAAGGTGAAATTTTTTCAATTGTCAAAGGGGGAGAGGAAGCAGTGTGAAAAAGATTAGATGAGAAAGGGGGAGAGAATAGTGTGTTGAATACATCGAATACTGAGAGGGGGGTGAATCAGTATTCTGCTAACAAGATTAATTACTAACCATATAAATAACAATCCACATATAGTTGCAATAGTGAAACAAAACATAAAAGAGATCATAACACATTGACACCAAGATTTTTATGTGGAAAACCCAAAGTGGGAAAAACCACAGTGAGGATAAACTCACAATATATTATAACTGGTTATAAGATATTACATGGCTCACTGCCAGGACTCACTGTCCTTGAAAGGCTCGCAACCTGAATACTAAATATGGCTTATTTCCAAGATGAACTGGAGAAGTGCACCTACAAAGTGTTGAAAGCAGTTACAATTATGCATTGAAATATCAAAATTTTGCTCCAGTTGCTAATGAACAGTTATTGTTAGTAACTTCACACTATTATACTTGTCGCATCATTCCCATACAATTATCTATATCTATTTCACCACTTTTCCATCATAAATATATACACAACCATAACTTCCTTTATCAATTAGGTTGGCCAAATTGAGGGAATAACCAAAAATAAAAAAAGTCTTGTCCGTCGGCTTAATACAAAATTATTTTTGTCGCATAAAAGAAAACATGTTATCAAACATTAGGTTGGCATGGACCTAAAGAGGAACACGCAGAAGATAAACCTTTTTGGCCTAAAGAATACTGAATTTTTGTCACCTGGATAGCTCAATCGTATCACACAAACATGTTGAAAACTTGTTTATACCTGTAACTGACATTCTTGAGCAACATATCAAAAACTCATAGAATTCCCTTCTACTGGGAAGATTTTCAAACCAAAATACTGGATCATCATGGATTCATAGTTTACTTAGCCAGTTACCAACCAATGTTGGCATCAATGAAAACAAATCTAGAGTGAACCTCCATTCTTCCAAAAATCTCCCCCTTTGTCATTGATGGCAACATGTGCCAAAAATGAAACTTGCTTCAAAACAAAAATTGTGCTCAACTCCCCCTAACATATGTATAGAAATAAACATAACATATCATAATTTATACAAACTCTTCTCCTCATCTCCTCTTCTCCTCTTATCCCACTTTGACATCAAGGACAAAGGATCGAAAAAAAATTCAAATCAAGAACTGGGGGCACCTTGTAACTCCTTGAGAATTGCTTTCCAAGTAGGATTTCCATCATCCCAGACTCCTTTTTCACTGGAATTTTTTTTATGTAGAGATTATATTTCCACTAGGAATTCTTCTCCTTCTTCCGGATTGGATGGAGCATTATTCATTTTCTCAAGTTTTTATGCTTCTATTAGTGCATTTGATATAATAACATGTCTAGACATAACCAAATCTCCAAGCTAGGAATATCGTCTCATAGCCTCTTCTTTCTATCTTTGTAAGGTGAAAAACTTACTTTGAAGATCATCAATAGAAACCCACCTAACATAGTTTCTATCACTGATAATTTTATAATCTCTGGAGGCATCAGCAAGTTGAGACTCAATCAAGTCCATTAGATCCTTGATACCTTGATTGGATTTCGGCCATTTCATGCAGTAAACAATTAGTGGTTTGGATTCTTCATCGCATTCTCTTACCACTTTCAAAGTTTGCAAAGCCTTGTCAAGTGCAATTGTACACTTTTCCTACAGAAAAAACAACCTTTTCTCTAACAAACTTAACTCTACTTCTTTTGCGGTCTACATCTTAAGATTGGATGTGTACTCTTTAACATAATCAACTATAAGCCTCAAATTTTCAATAGAGCTAAATATTTTTCTGAAGTAACACCTGGGGCTATCTCTTGTAGAGCTTTGATAGCTTCATTTATCAACTCATTCCCCTTTTGATATGACTCTATAGCCTCTTGCATGATAGAGCTAAGAAAAGTGTCACTTAGCTTTATTTTTTCACTAGGTGTGATCTTTGTTAAATCCACATAACTTGGGTGAGATGGTAGCTTGACTAGCTGAGGTGGAAGCACGGCTTGGATTACAGCTTGTCTTGAAAGAAGACCTTTAAGAGTACTTCTGGATGACTCTTAGGATGACTTTGATGGTTCAGGGCCTTTGGGAATTTCACCTTCAGTTGGAATGGTTTTCTTATCTTCCTCTTTCTTCTTTTCTTCCTCCTCTTCTTTTCCTTCTTCCTTTTCCTTTTCTTTTCCATCTTCAGATGATTTTCTAGAGGAATTTTTTCCATTTTCCTTCTTCCTTCTATCCTCATCATCCTTGTCTTTATCATTTTCTTTGTCTTTACTTCCTTCATTTACTTCTTTGTTTTTCCCTTCCCTATTCCCAGTGGATTCTTGATGTTCTTCTCTCTTTTCACTAGATTGATGTCTATGATGGTCATTAGACCTCTTGCTAGTAGTTTCATCAGTGTTCATATGAGGGGAAGGGGTCTCTAAAGCACCAAGTGTCTCATCAATAGTTTCCAAGACTAGGTTATCCATAACTTCTGCAATAGTAGCATTTTCCTAAATCTAAGTAGTGTGAGATGAAGAACTGGTTCTTGTCTCATAGCTCCTTGCTAATTTCCTAATCACATCTTGAGTTTCTTTCCTTACTTTTTCAACATAGTCATCTTCCTTAGTCATTAACATGTTTAGTCTCTGCTTGACTCTAAACAGCGTAAAACATTCTTTCAACAGATTTGTAGATTCTATCTCTGAATAAGTTGAACTTACAGGTTTTAAGGCTTCACTTCTCATCTTGTCTTTGACATTTAAAGCTTCTTTCCTTCTAAGTACTAACTCTTTCCACACATTTTCAGTAACTTTTTACTATATGGTATCCATGTTTATGTTACAGATAACTATGTATTGAGAAAAAGCATTTATGATGGTTTATTTCCCTTCATCATTAACCTCATCATACAACTCAGTACTTGACATAAGATCATTTTCAATCATATTGTTCACTAAGGTTCCAAGAACCAAGGGTGGATGATTACTTACCAGAGAAGAACTAGGAATGTTCTCCATAGGATCAAATGAGCCTTCTTCATTCTTCTTTGTGTGTACATGAATTCGGTAGGCATCCTCCTCTTCCTGTGTCTCCTCATCAGTGGAGATTTCAAAACTGGTTTTGACTCCTTCACCAGAGGTAGTACTTCTATTTCTTTTCATATGATGCTTTTGTTCTAATCCAAGATCAATTTCTTCCTCAACAACATCACTCAGAATCCTTTTCTTGTGAGCCTTTTCTTTCACTCTTCTTCTTCTTGAAGCAATAGATATGTCCTTCTTCTTAGATGCCCTAGTACTAGGACTGATAGGTGTAGCAATATAAATAGATGCAGGGACACTTTGTTCTTTCCTTTTCCCTTTTTCAGCATTAGCACAACTGGGGGTGGAATAACTGGAGATAGGTGCTGGTGTAGCACTAGAAGATAGCCTTCCTAATTTTCTGGGTCTAGAGGATTGTTAAGAAAATTTGGATTTTCTTTTATCAAGAGCTTCCTTCAACTATTATATATCATCTTTAGTGAATGTTTGGCCTTGGAAGAAATCTTCAACCTTCTTTCTTTGTTTAGGTGCTATAGTCTCTGAATGAATTTCAGTAGATTTCTCCTCATATGTACCAATCCTAGGTAGAGAGGGGTGCTTAGGACTAGCCAACAAAATCTCAATATATCTTTTTGCCATTTTCTCTTCAATCTCATATCCCAAAGGTTCAATCCAATGAATTTTGGGTTCTATGGCTTCAATGATGCATTCATTGGTAAACACAAGAAATGTTATCTCCTCATACTTCTTCACCAAACTCCTTGGAATATTGTCTCTTTCATGCATTTCATTCTAAAAGACTGTAAAGAATGTAGTTAGGGAATTGTTTTGTGCCCTAAAGTCTCCTAGACTATGTAGATGATCACAAATTTGATGAGCAACTGGCCTAGTGTTATCCCAAATTATGTTCTTTCTTCCTGATAACTCCCTTAGAAAATAGAATAATAGACAAACAACTATTGTGCTAAATTTAAAGACATGTTTCTTCACCTTTGTCATACTCAGGTATTCCATAAGTTACAACCTTAGCAACTCACATAGATCAAAATATTTTCCATTCACCACCATTTCATAAGTTGTATGAATTCCCATGGCTAATACTGAGTTTGCTTTGTTTGTGAAGTAGACTTTTTCCCAATCATAATGGAAGCATACTTGACAACAAGGTTTGTGATAGACTTCATGGTTAAGGCTTTCCCGTCAAACTTGGCACTAGTTAACCTTGTGACCTCATCATTTTTCACTGACTTTAGAACTGGAATGGCACCAGTGTCACAAAGACAAGTAAAAACTCAAATTGCATGCTTGTTGATAATCCCTGGTTCATTTATCCACACAAGATTGTTGTGAACCCTACTTAGGGCCATCCCAACAAACTTTGCCTCATTCTCGATGGAAAAGTTTGGAAACTAGTTCCAAACGTTTAGCTTCATTCAAACTAGGTTTTCATACTATGCCTTGAGCAGTAAATCATTAGTCAACTCATTGTCCCACAAATCCTTTAGCTCTTGGTGATCAAATTCTTTGATCTTCCCATGAATGTATGTTCTTGGATCTTCGATGGGTGGCGCATGACTTAGAATGTGCTAGAACACACCCATTGGGTCATTTCCATATACTTTCCATGAACATATTCTGGATTTTGGTTGAGGCCTCTCAAAAATTTCCACAATAGTAGGAGTGGCCCTATTCCTCAAAAAAACTTGAATAAACTTAACAAAAAGTTCCTTCAACTTCAAAAACCACAGAATTCAGATAATAGAGAATACCTTTTTATTCTTGTCATGAACTAGGGTTTCAATGTATGATGCTCTGAATCACTTTCTAACTCACTTCTGCTTGCATTGATTCTTCCAATTTGCGTGAATGCTATTTTCCTTAACTTAGTCTCTTGCTTTATTATTTATGAATTTTTCCCTAATTTTGCATTTATTTCTTTTCAGCTTTAAAGCTACTAGCTCCTTTTTGAAATACACTGTAAACTAAGAAGAGCTCTACAATTCTTCTATTTTGCTTCTTTTCTACCAAAAATTTCTCCAATGCCTTCAAAATAGAAATTCACATCACATATCCTTGTGTCATCGCATGATACCTCATATATTGGGGGTGTGTTATATTTTTTCATGATTGCTCCCTCTAAAACTATTATTGGGTTCAATTCTTATAAGAGGTATCTGCACCAGATGCAGTATACAAGATTATTCAATTCATCTTTGTGTTGCAAGTATGAATGAGTATGGTGGTGTTGTCATTAATGTTGTCATTGATGTCAATACAGTACAAGTTGTTGCAGAGAAAGGAAAAAAGTGATTGCAGGTTGTGCATGTATAGTTGAAATGCTATTGAGATGTGAGTACATGGAGCTATCTTTATAGTATTGCAGGTGTGCTGATATGATGAGATGTCAAGTGCTTTTGAGAAATAGTAAAGACACAGTTGTGTGTGTATTCAAAATGTGCTCCGATTTGTGCTCCACATTTCTTCTGTGTTGATCCTATGATTGTGCAGATCTGAAGTGTTGTTTATGGGATTTTTTTGGTGATATATCTTGGTTTTTAGTTTCTGGTTTGATGCAGAGTGAAAGTTGTGTTCACCGATGTGTGAACTGGTTTAGTAGAGTTCTTTGTTTGTGGATTGGGAGAAATGTTTCTTCTCTGTAGTCCTCCGCTATTTTGTTTTTGGTCTTTCAGATCTTGATGAAGGCTTGTAATGATATTATCTATGTTTTGACAAAAGTGTTCATGGTTGGGTGCTTTAGAAGATGAGTTTCAATATTACTGTGTGTGTCTATATAGTCCGTATGGACTGATGGAAGGTGTTTTGTGTATGGAATTTGTTGTATTTTCTATGGATGAATCTAGAGGAATCTAAGATGTGTTTTAGTGTTTGGTGAAGCGTTTTATCGGATTTGAATATTATCTTCTCATTGCAGAAGTGTGTACTTCAAAGTTCATTTATGTTTTCATTAGGTTTGGCCGACCTAGTTTCTACATGTCATGCGAAGGATAAATATCAATTGAGGAAGTGTGTGATTGATCTAATACATTGTTTTGGGTCTTGGTTAAGTGTTGGTTTGGTCTGCTCTCATTCTCTTCCACCATGGAAATGTTGAGTTGCTAACCTAATTTGAATTTGTAAATTGAAGTGTCATGTGTAGCCAACCTTGGAGAAAGTTTCTAAGGTTGAAGATGGTATAAATACAAGTCGAGATGTTATGAATTGATGTATCAGATGAGCCACAAGTTTGAGAAGCAAGATTTGTGTGAAAGTGAGTTGAAGCAACAATACTTTAATGTGCTAGATTCCTAAAAGCAATGAGTTGATGGTGTCTTCAATATTTTGATCAAAGTTGTGGATGTGTATAATTTATTATGGTGGATTTTTTTGTTATCTTTTGTATCTATACGCAGTGAGCCTCCTTGTTGGACAGTGAGCCTTGCATTCAGAGAGTGAGTCCTTTTGGGCAGTGAGCCTGTTTGTAATTGGTTTTGGAATTAATTTATATTATGAGTTAATCCTCATCGTGGTTTTTCCCTTATTGATTTTTCCATGTAAATCTAGTGTCTCTTGTGTTGATATTGCTTTTTGTTATTTGCATTTCATGTTCATTCTTAATAACAGAATAAAGTGGATGTGAAGTTGATAAGTGTTTGGGATTTTTGTTTGAGTTTGGTGACAACTGATTCACCCCCCCTCTTAGTTGTCTTATGCCTTTCAACACCTTTTTCTTAGGTTCTTCCTTCTTTCTCCAATTTTTTCCATTTCTTTCCTTCTTTGGGATCTACCTTGTTCATAGGCTTGTTCTTTTGCTTCAGATTAGGTTTCTTCCAAACTTTGATCCTAGAAAATTTTGAGATATGTCCTGGTTTGTTGAAAGTGTGGCACACAACATATCCTTGATCAAATGAATTTTCTTTCATCCCTAACCTGCACTGATTAGCCTTGTGTCCAAAGATATTGCATGTGTAACAATAACCGTGAAAATATTGAATCCTTTTGTTAGCATTAAACCTATTCATCATCATTTGGTTTCTACATTTGGTAGCTCTATGTCCAAACTTGTTGCAAACATAGCATTCTATAGCAAAGAATCCAACATTCTAACTAATTTTGTTTTGGTTCATCCTACTTCTACATCCTATTGCTCTATGTTTGAATTTATTGCATGAGAAATAAAATCCATTAAAATATGGGTACCTTTGAATATTAGGTTTTTGAATGGGAATCCTTCTGATATTGTTCCTTTGATTCTTTTTTTAATAAGCATTACCTTGAAATTTCCTTTGATTGTCCACTTTGTTGAGAACCGATTTAGTCTTTGAGCATTGTCCTTCTTCAAGTCCTAGACCACTTTTTTCCTTAGCAGGTTTGTGAGATGTAATCAACTCATCAAGTATTGTAGAACTTCTCTTGAATCTTTCTTCATGATTTTTCGCATTTTCCAGATCATTTCTTAGGGTTACCAATACTTGTTCGAGCTTTGTACATTCATTAATTTTGTTCTAGATCTTAATTTCCTAACTTTCCTCAATTCACTTTTTCTCTTCCACTTGCACTTTTAGTCGTAATGTCTTCATTAGCCATTTTCAGCTGATCACTAACTTCTCTATGCCTTTCCTTGAACTTTTTAATTTGTTCTCTCAGCTTCTTGATGCAATCATTTTCTTCCTTCAAATTTCCTTTCAAATTTTCCTTCTCATCCTCACTTTTGTCTAATTCCTCAAGAGCAACATTGATCTCTTCAAATACAAAGTTTTCTTCTGGAGGAATAGAATAGTTTATGTCAGCCATGCATTCAATTTTTGGGACTTTCCTCAAGCTGTAAGAATTTTTTAGAGGAACTAAGATCTAATACCAATTGTTGAATACACTGAATACTGAGAGGGGGGGTGAATTAGTATTCTACTAGCAAGATTAATTACTAACCATCCAAATAGCAATCCACATCTAATTGTAATAGTGAACCAAAACTTAAAAGAGATCATAACACATTGACACCAAGATTTTTACATGGAAAACCCAAAGTGGGAAAAACCATAGTGAAGATTAGTTCACAATATATTATAACCGGTTATAAGATATTACATGGCTCACTACCAAGACTCACTATCCTTGAAAGGATCACAACCTAAATATAAAATATGGCTTAATTCCAAGATACAAAAAGGGTGTGGCTCACTACCAAGATGGACTGGAGAAGTGCACCTACAAAGTGCTGAAAGCAATTCTAGTTATGCTCTAAAATATCAAAATTCTACTCTGGTTGCCAATGAACAATTACTATTAGTAACTTTACACTATTATACGTGTTGCATCATTCCCATACAATTATCTATATCAATTTCACCACTTGTCCATCATAAATATATACACAACCATAACTTCATTTATCAATTAGGTCGGCCTAATTGAGGGAATACCCAAAAATCAAAAAGTCTTGTTAGCTTAATACAAAATTCTTTTTTCCACATAAAACAAAATGTGTTATCAAACGTTAGGTTGGCCTAAACCTAAAGAGGAACACACAGAAGATAAAAAAAAATTGCGAAAAGAATACTGAACTTTTGTCACCTAGATAGCTCAACTAGATCACACAAACATGCTAAAAACTTGTTTATACCTGTAACTTACATTCTTGAGAAACATATCAAAAACTCATAGAATTCCCTTTTACTGAGAAGATTTCTGAACCAAAATACTAGATTAACATTGACGCATAGTTTACTTAGTCAGTTACCAACCAATATTGGAGTTAATGACAACAAACCCAGAGATAACCTTCTTCATTCTTCCAACAGAGTGTAGCTGAGGGAGAGAAAGAGAAAGGAAGAGAAAGAATTGATATGCAATGGTATGTTGGTGATCAGAGTTGTTTGTCGTTGTTGATGGTTTTTTACATCACGTGTTGCCATCAATGATAAAGGGGGAGATTGTTGCAAGTATGAGTAGTTGGTGTTGTCATTGATGTCAACAAGCTTGGAGGAGATTGTTGCAGGCTTATGTTTGTGTTGTCATTGATGACTGGTGATGGTTGAGAAGTTCTGTTGATGCTTTGATTAATTTCCTTATGTTGTCATTAGTAAGTGCTACTAGTGTCAACCTCTAGTGTTGCTTTGATAGGATTATATTGGTGGATTTTTTTTTGTGATGATGAGGAAGTATTGAAGATGATGATTTTGTGTCTCTAGTGCTTGGTTTCCAAGTTCTTTTGAGAAAATTTGAATAAAGGAGGAAATAGTGTGTTGCAGAGGTGTTCTAGTGTAAAATATGGTGTTCTAGTTCTACTCCGCATTTCTTTTGTTTTGAAGATCTACTTGTGTAGTTCAGATATGTCAGTTAGAGGTGTTCAAAGGTTCTATATCTAGAATATATTGGTTTGGATCATCGTGCAGAGAGATTTGTTCTCACTAGTGTATGATTTTTATGTTGTAGTGGTGTCTAGGAGAAATGTTTTTTCTTTGAATTTATCTCTAGTTTGGTTTTTGGTCTTGTGGTTCTAGAAGTGTGCTGATAAGGTTCATATCTACCTATAGTTAAAGTTGCTCATGGTTTGGAGCTTGAAAATTTTATTTCTTAAGTTACAATGTGTGGAAGTTTTTTTTAGTGTAGTGTATACATTCTTTAGGTGAAAGTTGATGCAAAGTAATTTGTTGGACTTTAGGGCATTTTTAGAATATTCCAGATTGTATTCAAGTTTTGTGTGTTTTTCATAAGTTGTCTTTAGATTTGAGGAAGTGTGTACTTAAATTTTAATGGTGTTTACACTTGTTCGACTAAACTTGGGTGTTTACACTAATTGTGGATGTGTTTCAGTGTTTGTGGAAGTGTGGCATGATGTATATGTTTGATTTGGGTCTAAGTTAAGAAGTGGAGAGGTCTAATTTCATTCCTTTCCACTATGGGAATGCTTAGTGCCAACCTAATTTGAATTTTCATGGTTGAGGTGCATAGCCAACCTTGGAGAAACTTTTCGAGGTTGAAGATGGTATAAATAAGTGTTGAATTTATGGAGAATTTAGTCATGTGGTGTGTTATGCAAATTATTGAGTTGTGAAGTGTTATTTTGTGAGGTGTAGTGCGAGATTAATGAGTTAGACCAGTAGCAATAGTGAGAAGGTGTCTATAATATTTAAATAGACTATGAATATGTTAGTGATTTTGTGGTGGATATTTCCTATCACACTAAGATGGATTTCTCACTGTAACATTCTTCTTTCTTCTTTTTTGTAATCTAGTAGTGAGAATTTGGTAATGAGCCCTTCTTTCTTTTGGGCGGTGATCCCTCCAGTAGTGAGGCTATTGTATTTTGTGTTACAATTACTTTATATTGTGAGCTAATCCTCACTGTGGCTTTTCACTTCTAGGCTTTTCCATTTAAATCTAGTGTTCTATTATGCATGTTGTTTCAACTTTCTATTATTTTCTTTCATACTAAATCAGTCTAACAGATTAAGGGGTAATTAAGTTGATGTGGATTTGAATGTTTATGAGGGTTTTGAAGTTTTAATGTAAAATTTATTCACCCCCTCTCAGTTGTCTTGTGTACATTCAGCAAAGGATCATCATTATTTCACCCATCTAAATCTATAGACTTTGAGAACAACAAAGACAATTCATTATGTACTTATTCATTTATCTCTGTGAAACAAAGGAAATTGGTTCACCAAAAATGGATGGGAAAACCAATAATGTGTGAGGTGTGTGATATATATGGACCTATTTTCCTTTATTTCATTAGGAAATTAGATCCACACAAAGAATTGATTTACAACCCTTAGGTGATTCAACTTAATGAGAGAATCTACTAATTTTCCTATGATTAAGGATAGGGGTATCAACCCGAATAACACTTTTGGGAGAAAATCTAAAAATAGTAAATCAACTCAATTGTGCCTATTCAAAATTGAATCATAAATTTAAAACATAATGTAGACAAAAACAATAAACTTCCAACAGATCTGGAAATGATAGAGTGATGTGTACCTATCACCAAAATGCAAATCTAGGAGGCTACCAAGGACTCATTCATCCATAGGAAAATGGGTCTTTGTGTAGAGGTTTCATTCCATTCTTGGGATCCTCTAGTGTTAGTCTCTAGATTCTTTTTTATCCAAATTTTAATGTCGAAAAATCAAAAATAAAGTTTGTAGATGAGATTCTATGAATTGACAACAAATATGACCACTTTTTTCAACTTTGACAACTTTTTCAATTTTTCTTTTCAAGAGATCTTCAATCCTTCTTCAACTTATAAATTTGTACATTCACAAAGAGGAGAAAAATATCTTTTTTGGTGGATGGGGGTTTTCCTTGGTCAAACCCCATTTGGGTAATTAAATCTTGAATTGAAATAATGAAACATGAAAGGAATGATGAATGAGCAATGCTATGTTGTGATGCAGAGGCATCAGGAGCCTCATAGGCATGCTTTTGTTATTTTTGGGTTTTTAGGTTGCTGGTGTGTTTTATTGTTTAATAAAGTCATTTATGACCATCTAGAATCATATTAATCCATTTTTGAAGTGTTTTGGGTCATTGGTTTAAAAGTTCTTAATGTTGCTAAAAATGGCCATGCAACTTTTGGGAAAGTGGCATAAAATCAAGGAAACATTAAAACCAAGTGGGCGAGCATTTGTAGCTATTGAAAAAGGCATGTATAAGCTTGTGCGGGTCATTTTTTGCAATGTTTCCAAGTAATTTCTTGTTGGGTTGTAAGAAAAGGTTTGTTATGTGCATGAATCAAATATTGAGACAACAAAATCAAGGAAGTAGATGTTGTTCAAAGTTTAGAAACTTGTTGATAGCCATTGAAAATGGTAAAGGAGTGTAGGGAGGAGTCATGCAAAAATAAACAAAGCATCTTGAATGTTTTATAGGGATTTTCATTGAGTTTTTTGTGACCGTTCCAATAGGACAGAGCATGCAATTTGAATACATGAGTTGAAACCATGAGTCATTGCACTATGCACCATCAAATTGTAAGTTGCTAATAGTTCTTCAAACCCTTAGAAAATTCTATCATGATGTTTACAATATCTCTAGATTGTGTTGAATCAAGGTCTCCAAGTAGGTTCATTGCTAGGTCTACTAAAAGTGCATTTAGGAGCAGCTATGAAGAACATGCAAGAATGTTTTTCCTTTTGGATCTTTTTCCATGAAGAATGTCCTTCCTCTACATCAAATTGGTATAAGAGCATATAAGATCTAGATGGTAGGAATAAATAAGTAAATGCTACAAGAGGTTGTAATAGTTTTGTTGTTTTGTTCAGTTTGCAAGGTGTGCATTATGTGGAAAGTTGTGTGGGTGGTTTAGGTAGGAGAAGCCTAGATAGGCTTGAAGGAAGGAGAAGAATACAAGTGATGCTCAAAAGAGAAGTTTCCAAAAGACTAAGGTGAAAAAGACTCAGGTGAGGTGGAGTTTCCAAAATACTGAGGTGAAAAAGACTCAGGTGAGGTGGAAATATTGAACTAGAAAAAATTCTTATAGTGATGAAGCTTATGGAAGAGATTAGGAAAAGGAACCAGCCCAAGCCACAACAGGATGTTGAAGAATAAATAAAAGAGATAAGAGATATTTTGGACAAGTTTGGACATCATACGGGAGCTACTACAGGGAATAAGATCACATGGATTCTTTATAGAGGTTAAGAAAAAAATGAAATGGCCTCCTAAGAAAATGATGGAAAAGAGAACGAAGCAACAAGAAGCTAATAGATTGAGGAGGCGGCTGAAAGCACTTGACAGGCCATCCAAGGAAAGAGATGTAGAGGCAAGTAAGTATAATTGTTTTGAAATTAATGAAATCTTTGAGTGTGTAAATGCAAGCATAATAGTAAATGAAGAAGAAATCACAAGTGAAGAAGATGGAATATTATGTCATCCTAAGGAAGGTGAGATACTTGATGAATGCATATTGTGTTATTTTTTTGATAGTGAAAGGTTGATAAATAAAGAATATGTTTTTGATGAAATTCATGATGAATTGGATGCTTTATTATTGGAAGAAATGGATATGAGTGATAAGTTGTTTGTAGCAGTAGGAAAAACTGAAAAGTTCAAAGATGAATGCAGCCCTGAAGTGCAGTAGGAAGTATTTAGTCCATATACAAAGATTGATCACATCCTTTGGAAGTAGATGGAAGGTTTGGGAAAAGAGGAACACTACTTTGTGTATGAAAGTCAAGAGTAATTAACAATTGTGATGGAAGTGCTAGAAGACACTATTTATCAAAGGAGACACTTAGAGGAAAAGTTCAATCCTAAGCAACCAATAGCACACATGGAGGATCTCTTGGGTGTTGAAGTGGAGTGTATGGTGTAAGGAGACAAGGAGGAGACCTCAAGATATCAATATTTTATTTCTAATCTTTCATTGGACTATGTATGTGCAGGTTTTTTAGACAAGGAGATAAAAATCATTAAGAAGCAAGCTCTTGAAAGAGATCAGGTTCAAAGGAGGATGCCAAAAGAGGAATACCTTGCAAGGAAGAAAGAAGAGAAGGAAATAAGAAGACAACCTAGATAAAATAAGTTGAGGACAAACAAACAAAGCCAAGAAGACATCAAGGAAATAGTGTAGAATAATTGGAAGGCCAGGAAGAATAAAAAAGACCTACACTCAAGTGGGACTTGAGTTTTCTTCCCCTTAGGTGTATGATGCATATGCATCGGGAGCCTCATAGGAATTCTTTTGTTATTTTTGGGTTTTTAGGTTTTTCGTGTGTTTTAGTGTTTAATAAGGTTATTTATGACCATTTGGAATCATATTAATCCATTTTTTAATTGTTTTGCCTCGTTGGTTTAAAAGTTGTTAATGCTGCTAAAAATGGCCATGCAACTTTTGGGCAAGTAGCATAAAATCAAGGAAACATTAAAACCAAGTGGGGAAACATTTGTAACTATTGAAAAAGGCATGTATAAGGTGTGCATGGTCGAATGAAAGAGGGAGGAGTTGATTTTTGTTGTTTTGATGAATACAAGTCAACTTTTATAGTGATTTTTCTGAATTGCAGCATTTTTTGTCATCTTGTATGGGTTGTATGGTCTATGTACAAATGTAAAAGTGATTGAAAATCACGGGGATGTGAATCTAGTTTTTTTTTTGTGGCATTGAGTTTCGTTGCATATTTTAAAAGTTATGGCATTTTTACTAAAATTGATTTTTTTTCTATGTTTTCTAAATGTTATAGTCATTTTTTGCTATTTAGTACAGACTGTACAAACTAAATGAGGTTCTAAAATCAATTGGATAGTGTGGATATGTGAATATAATTAATTTTGGTTTTTGTTTCATCGATTTTCATTTTGTTTTGAGGGAGTTGTATTTTTCCTAAAAACTACTAAAACCCTACCTAAGGTAACCCGTGAGCACTAAAAATGTGATTTCTCAAAATTCCACCATGCTAAAATTATGAAAATTTGTCCAAAATTATGTCTCATCATGTTGAAGGCCCATGCTAGATTTTGGGTCTTGGGTTGCATGTATGAAAGATCTTTCTTGGATATTTTTCTTCTGATTTGAATGAAAAGAGTGGGAAAAACCCTCTCATGGTGTTGTTTGATCAATTAATTGCCTTGATCCTTGAATGTTAGGTTGGTAAATTTTGGTTAGTGTCTTCAAAGCTTGTGCAGGTTGTGTGTTGCAAGTTTTCCAAATCATTTCTTGTTGGGTTGTAAGCAAAGGTTTGTTATATGCATGAATCAAACATTGAGACAACAAGATCAGGTAGATGTGGTTCAAAGTTTAGAAACTTGTTGATAGCCATTGCAGATAGTAGAGGAGTGTAGGGAGGAGTCATATAGACCTAAAAAAAGCAACTTGAATGTTTTAAGGGGATTTTCATTGAGTTTTTTGTGACTATCCCAATAGGACAGAGCATGCAATTTGAATACATGAGTTGAAACCATTGGTCATTGCACTATGCACCATCACATTGTAATTTGATAATAGTTATCCAAACCCTTAGACAAGTCTACCATGATTTTCACACTATCTCTAGATTGTGTTGAATCAAGGTCTCCAAATAGTTTCATTTCTAGGTCTGCTAAAAGTGCATTTAGGAGCAGCTATGAAGAACATGCAAGAATGTTTTGCCTTTTGGGTTTGTTTTCATGAAGAATTTCCTTCCTCTACATCATGTTGCAACTAACCAAACCCTAGAATAAACCTTGGACTGAAATGTTGATCTTGATCTTGCATGAAATGGCTTCAATGGATGTGGATCTTGATTTGAATGCTTGACTTGGATCTTTAAAACCTACGTCTAGAATAAACATTGGAATGAAATGTTGATCTTGATCTTGCATGAAATGGATTCAATGGATGTGGATCTTGATTTGAATGCTTGAGTTGGATCTTTAAAACCTACATCACAATGTTAACTCCGAAAACATGCATGATTGCAAGAGATTTTGAAATGATGATTGTGATCTTGAATGCTGCAATAAATGGTTGAGAAATGTGCTCTTGAACACCTTTGACAATAATCTAATCTCTTGTGTATGCTTGCATAAAGTTCTAGCTTGCTCTAGGATTTGAATTGATAAAAAGACCTTGTATTTATAAGTATCTATCCTTAATTTCCAAAAAATTAAACATTGCAATTTGACATTAAAATTAGAATTTGGGGACACTAAAATACCACCAAAAACATATTTTAAATTTAGGTTCAAAGGCCTAGGGAGGACACATTCACCCATGGGAGAATGGGTCCTAGGTCCCTATTCCTGGAACACACATTGCTCAAAGACTCAAAGAAAGAAAAGAAAAAAAGGGGTGGATCAAAACTCGACTATTTTTCTAACTCGATGTGGATCAAGCCTTAGCCATTTTTCCAAAAAAATTTACAAGTGGAAACCCACTGTCCACTATGCAAACAAACATGTGCTTATGCAGGCTAGTGAAATACGTTGTCCACTAGGTGAGCCCTAGAAAGTGGCTAACTAACCATACCAAAGTTCTATCTCCTGATAACTTTGATAAGGTGCCATAGAAATGGTCACAAGGCTAGCAAGTTGTGTTATTCTAGGCACTCATGAAAAAGGCTCCTTTGGCAAGCAAGTTGTGCTATGCTTGGTGGCCTTGAAAAAGGGCAAAGGCTCCACTAGAAAGCAAGTTATGTTATGCTTGGTGGCCTTGGAAAAGGGTAAAGGCTCCACTAGCAAACAAGTTGTGTTATGCTTGGTGGCCTTAATACATGCAATATGATATATTCAAAGGGTTTTTGCTTAATTCATGAAGGTATCACCTTAGGGAACATCATGCCTAATGTCTTCAAGAGAGAACTAGTTGAGGATAAAAGATTTGCAACTTTGGGAATGCAATCTAAAGCATCACCACTAAGAGGAATGCCATATGACAAGAAAGGTCATACTCTTGAAGGACATAAAACCCAATGACACCACCAAGAATAAGAAACATCTTAGGAATCAAGAAGACTACATTAAGAAACACGAATCATAGTAAAAAAAATGTCAAAATGATAATGCCAATAGATACCCTACTTTAAAGAAATTGCTAAACACCATGTTGTGAGCAATTAATTTAAATTAGAAAATGATAAATGCTAAATAATAAAGAAGAAATGAGAGCTTATTTGGAAATGCCTATGTCAAGCATATGTTTCCAAATGAAGATATGTCATGAAAAATGGGTTTCCCCCAAATGAAATCCTAAACACATAAGGGATCCATGGATTCAGGGTTAGCACATGTCTTTGCTACAATGCTATTATAGAGCTCAAAAACATCATCATTCCCCAAATACCATAGATCTGGAAGAATGACATATAGAGAGTGAAAACAAAGAAAATATTTCCACTTTCTCTTTAACTTTATAAAAAAATTGATCTTGGGAGGAACAATGGAGGAATGAAAGAAACCATGGAAGGTTGTTTAACCACTTTCTCTTTAACTTTATAAAAAAAAATTGATCTTGGGAGGAACAATGAGACTTATATTGTTATATCTTGGTCTCTTACAAGAAATAGGTGAAAGATCTATCATGGGTTGGTCTTGCTTACTTGGAAGGGATTTTGGTTCAATCATGGACTCATCAATGATAAGAGGCTCAATCATGAGGCATATTGCTAAGGGATAATTCTACTATATGATTTTCCTTAAAATTTTGATAAGATTTAAAAAAAAGTCCTCATGAGGCTTAATAGGTTCCATAGGTTTGGGCCAAAATAAATGCAATGAGAAATTCCCATGGGAAGACATGGGATTAAAGCCACTATGATGCATAGTAAATATTTGATTGTTAAAGGGAAACTTCAAGAATTTGTGAATGACCAACAAGACGGATTTATGGAGTGAAGCCATGGATAGCCTAACTCACATGAAATTTATCTAATGTTAGGATGATGGACAATGAGACATTTAATTTTTTTGATCCAGCTTGTTAAGGAAGAGTTATCAAACCTATCGCAAGGAAAGAAAAACCATTATGTGTTTTGATCCATGCTTTTGGTTGTTCATAAGTATCTTGATAAAGTTCATGCATAAACAAGAATTTTTCAATCATCACATTATCTACACAAACGAGATCAATTGATATCCCATTAGTAGGCTTTTCATTGATTCTTCCAACTATGTAAAGAGGACCATTGAGTGCATGTTTGACTGTCATTTTGTGAGAAAGCAATGTCAAGAGACATATTGGTTTGACCCTTCTGAGGTTGAACTTAAATGAAGTTGACCATAGTATTTATAAGATAAATTTTCATGTGATGGTTAATGATGTAAGCAAGGCTATGCAAAATTTCTATTCCTTTTTCATTATTAAGCATCTTTCTCATGTTATCTTTGATAGGAATCAAGGTACCAACAATGTATTCATAACTCATAATTTTTTGCAAATTTCTCTAATTCTTCATCCATTTGTCTTAGTTCTCCTTGAGGGACAATAGCAACCATTGATTCAACATTAGTAACATTGGTTGTTGGTAAAGAGGTCATAGGAAATGAGGTGTAAAGGGTATGGTCCATGATGGGTTGACTAGTGTCAACACTGTGAGTGAAAGAGCTAGGGAACGCAACATCCACAGTGGATGTGCTAGCATGAGATGGCATGAGTTTAAAGATACATCTCACTAGAGTATTGGAAATAGGAAATCAAGTTCTGAAGATCATAAATTTTTTGCCAAACCTAAGGTGCACCCAAAATGGAGAATAGGTAAGAAACAATCAACAATAAGAAGTGCAATGCAAATATGTAAAAAGAGAGGAATTTCCAAATTTTAAACAAGATAATTTTTTTATTATACTATGAAAAACCCTAAAAATGATGTCTTTTAAGTCAATATGTTTGAAATGCACTTGAATTGATAATTTAATCTTATTGTAAATGATTGCAAAAAATAAAATTCTAGAAACTGGAACAAAAAGTTGAATGCAGAAACACAAAAAATGGATAGAGAGTTTTTTGTGCCCAAAAATTCAAAAACAAGCCTAATCAGGGACTCATTCGCCCATGGGCGAATGGGTCTTCTGTCAGGGTTTTTAAAAATTAAATTACAAATTTTTGAGTTGATGTTTATGTTTCTGGATTCTAGCTACAAACAGGTAGTTATAGTTTTAGATTTTTTGAAAATCATATCTAAATGCAAGTTTGAAATGGTGCTAAATAACAAGCAAAAAGACCTAATTTGAGATGCAAATTTGATTCAATTTTCTAATTTAAGTGACTAATCATGCAATGTTTTTTTTCCCGATAAAAGGCTATAGCCTATATTTATATATTAGTATTAAAATAAGTAGAAGATACATGAATGCTAGAATTATAGTATTGGTAGGAGGTTGACCAAAATTTTAAATACAAAATGTTCCTCTAAGCAAATATACATATAATGTGAGGCACTATTTTTTTCTAAACACAACCAAAAAACTTTAAATTCATATTAAAACATAGACAAGGACATATTGTTAACATATGAAGAAAACTTTTCTTCATTCCTCCATGGCCCATCATTTGTAGATGTGTCCTCACGACTTGCATTGAGGTCGATACCATTGTCACCTTGACCTTCATTCATGTGGAAAATTTTGCATCATTGGTATAACCCTTGCCACTACAATTTCTCTTTTTCCATGTTATATATGATGTGAAAGAAGAAATGAAACAACAAAAAACTTATCTTTGAATTTTTTTACCATTTAAGGACCCAACTCTTGCGAATGAATATTTAGTGCCCTATAACACCCATGGATCATCATCCGTCAAACCTTTTTTGATAGAATCAAACACCTCCCTGTAGGCTCTATTTCCCTTAAGATAACATTTTGGGAAAATTCCTCCTAAATAAGCTTTCCCCTTTTCCAGCTCATACCCCTAAACAATATTTAGGAGTTCCCCCTCTTTGAAATAGTTTGGTTGAATCGTCTCCTTGACCATAATAGTCAGGAACTCAAAAGACTACAGGAGGTCCATTGCATTAGACAGATTGGTTGAAAGAAACTAAGAAGGAAAAGGCAGTCTAAGAGCTTTTGGACACAATACTTCTTGGCCAATAACAATCTTTATACTGTTGAGTAAACTAGGACAAGACATTTTAAATACTTGAGATAACTCAAACTCAGTCACCTCTCCTAAGAAAGGTAGCTCCCCTTCTCTCACCTACACAACAACCCTAATTTTTTTCTGCAAATAATCCATTGTATAATGACACACCCTATACCAAATACCTAAGAACTTTGGAAAATATGAACTTAACACTTCCCCAACAATGCTGACTAAACACTATGAAAAGATTATACCCACAATGACACTACCAAGCATACCCTGCATCCCAAAGTATATAAAAAGGTTTTACCAGAATTAGCAAACACATAGCACTGCAACAGAAATACTTTGACACTAAATGCCCCATAAGTGAATTAATAATTTTAGCATTATAATTTGAGATCTCTAAACCTACACCAAATTCCCTAGAAGTGAAGAACTATGCTTGAACCCACAACTAAAAACCCAAACGCTGCCAATAACCAATGACAAAAAACACCAAAGACAAAAATGACAGAAGAACTAGAGGACACCATTCCTTAAGACCCCAAAATTATGGTCGATGCCAAGAATTCCATGCATTTTAAAGAAGCCGACATGTACTGTGTTATTGCAAGAACATCATTTGATTTAATATAGCACTAAAATTAATCCTTTCGACACATATTTTTGAATTTTTTCACACGGATGAAATCTTTCATTAGAGCCGGAGATACATGTAATTATTACACTGAGCTGGAGATTAACATAATTTATCCCTATTGAAACACTTTAGGTAATCAGAGGTGCCATGTCTATTATTCTCACACTGCTACTTGTAGACACTGAAAATTGTCCTAGGCCTGCGACTCTAATTTTCATCATAATTCTAATCTTCATTTTCATAATTAAATAATGTTAATTGTTTAATTATTTTCTAAAATCATTTGTCCACTATTAATTAAATATCTTTAATTATTTAATTAATTAATTCTTTACCTTTATTCTTTTTTGATTAATTAAATAAATATTATTTGTTTAATTATGCCGTTAATTAAATCTATCCTTAATTAAATAATCATTTTGAATTATTTAATTAATTTCCAACCACACTTTCGACTATAATTATATAATCACTTTAATTATGTAATTATTCTTTAGCCTTTTCTATCTTTAATTAAATAAATCTTTATTTATTTAATTTAATCAACTTTCTAATGTTGAATTAAATTATTATTTAATTCATAAAAAGGTTTATTCTTGGCATATTCCTCTATAATTAGATAATCTCTTTATTATCTAATTAGTCGTTTACCACTTAAGTCAAGATTTAATTAGATCCGTCAGTTATCTCCTGATTTAGTATCTGATTGTTTCTGACGAACAAACTTTCTGGGTCAATTAGTTAGTTATCTAGATTTATTCCTATCTTCTGTGTGCAAACTTCTATTAATTAAAATAACTTTAATTATTTAATTAATTCATTCATGTGCATTCTAATAGACCTTTCTTCTATGCTAATATTTATCCTTTACATGCAAACCTTATTCTTCTGAAGTTTCAAGCAGTCTTAACTAAAGATTAAATTATTATTTAACTTAATCTCCACCTTTTATGCTTTATCACTCACGTTATTACTGACACTAATCTCAATGCATGTCACATCTTTCAATCTTAATCATCGGTCTATCTTTCAATCTAAGCCTGTCATTCAAAAGTCATATTTTCTATAAATTGGCTTGACCTTCATCACTATTACTCCTCTCAAAATCTTATGACTTTTGGAAGTAACTTACTTTAGAATCTTCGATGTTTTTCTATTAACACTATCATTAGGCTATACTTGCACACTTAACAGAAATCTGAGGGCAATTATCATACAACGGAAAAATGGAGAAGTACAATCGAGGTTATTCATGGAATTACATTGATGTTTGGTGAGATTATTCTTGTATTTATGGTTTTCATTATTCTATTGTTCTTTGTTGTTAGGAATAGGTTTATATTTGAGTTTATTGCATTGTATTGCTTAATCTTGCTTGTTTTCTATGTTACATTGGTGAAGCCGACGTGAAGACATGGTCTTCAAAAAAAAATCCATAGAAAATTTGAGTTTTGTAGGTACAGGTACGACATGGCGCATCTGCAGCACAAGACAACACAATTGACCCCGTGAGCCACATATGAATTTTCATGATGCATCTAACATTGCATGATGCATTTGTGCCTGCTTGCTACACATTCAACTAGTATAAAAAAAAATTTGGTGTCCAAATTTTGAATTTCAATTTTTAATTGTAGTTTTCATTATGACTAATTTGGAGTTTGCAGTGTGTGTTCATGAGGAGATAATATAGTGTTTGCAGGATGTTTTGTAGAAGAAAAATATACAAACAATGTTCGTAGGATGATTGATGAAGATAAAGATCATACTACTAATGAATTGTTTTGTAGAATGCTTATCGAAGATTATTTTGAAACAAATTGTCTGATTAGATTAGATCATTGTCATTTGGGCTTAAAATTAACGACTGTCTATTGTGTTTGGTGCGTTCGCAGATTCTGTTAGATTAAAACCCAATTCAATAATAGAAGTATCCTCTACCATTGCACACTCGTGCAATCCTAGATGTAAGAGAAACTATTATTGACTCTAGGAATTGGGCCTTCCTTAGTGGGAAAAATTACTCACCCCAAGGCGACTCAAATTGACAACGAAGCTTTTTAGCCAAGCTACTCTCGACTGGTATACAAGTGTGAATCCTAATGGAAAAATTAGGATTATAGGTGCAGATTTGTTATCTAGACAAGTTTATCTTGTCTCACGCATAGCCACCTGAATGGGTGCCCTTACTAAAAAGCTAATTCTTTTTAGTTTTAACCAAAATCCTTCTATTTGTTGGTGCAAGAGGTCGGACCTCTAAAGTTGTCTCACATACTTGTGGTTCTTAGTAGAGATGAAAATTTCATCATGGGAGATTCATGAGAACTGAAGCTTGGCTGACCCATAGAAGTGAGTGTCATGAAGGGGAGCCAGTGTGGTCAAGATTCTAATCATCTTCTCTGAATAAGCATAGCTAGGGAAACCCAAGTGAGAATTCAACAGATATTGTCATTGCCAACCTTAGGATTGTACTTTTCTTCTAGAATTATACATGTTCACATCAAAATCAAACCTGAAACATCATGTTTTCTAATTGTCTTCTATTTTCCAAAATTTGATCAAAATCACACTGAATCAAACTTGCAAATTTATAGAAAACTACATTTGTTGTCCTGATTTGCATCTATTAACTAGAAACACGCATCTACTTTTATGAGTCACATTTGTAAACTATAAAAATGCATCTACCAAAACCAAGTCACATCTGTCATATTGAGTCGCATCTATTTACTCAAAACATGCATCTTTCATACTAAGTCGCATCTGTTAATTTGAAAACCACATCTGTTGTTCTGTGTCACAAGTGTCAAACCTATATCTACTCTTCTGTAGACTGAAAAACTGCATTTGAAAGCCTCTGTGATGCATATGAGTTTATAAGCCATATTTTTAGTCTCAAACGACACACTTTCCTATCACAGAACCAAGACATAGTTTACCAAAAAACTACATGACACTGAGAACTGCATTTGTTAATTTCTGCAACACATTTGTCAACCTGAACCACAATTGCCTAATTACTAGAAAAGCAAAATTCACTATCACAGTCCAAGGTCAAACAGTCATACTAGTCTCTAATTTATCCTTTCATAGTGATCTCTAAACAAAAACCAAAACAATTTTCTCATACTTTTCACGGTTGCATCCTTTAGGTATCATTTAACCATAGCGATAGATATACTAGTTGCAAACTTTAGCTACATTCTAGGATTCTTAATTACCTTTAGATCAAACATGCTTTTAGGACAACCTCCTTTGCAAATTTTAGAATAGGCCAACTTTCCATGATTTAGATAAACCCTTGCTTCAACGAAAATTGTCATTGAACCTAGTCACTTGTCAACATATCTTTTGTCATTTGTGTGAGTCCTTCCAACTCATTAGTCTAGTTTGGGAGCTCACCTTGTCTTTTGGTCCTAGTCCTACAAAGGTCCCTTGACAAAACTAAATTGAAGCCTTTGTTAAACTTTAGGTGGTAGGTAACCTCTTTTTAGAATGGCCCAAAGTTGTTTACCCTTAAAATCTTGCTTAGACTTTTGCATAGTTAGACACATGACCATCCTAGGATAACATCATTTTAGACATTACTTTTTTTTTGGAAAATACCAAAAACATAATTGCATTCATTCCTTATATCCAAAAAATTCAAAAAACATAGACTAGAATCATGCCATTCATAGACATAGTTTTTGCATCACTTGCATTTTGAGCTTATCTTACATGGTAGAAACAAGGTCCAAAAGGAAAGAAAGAGAAAAGATGGCTAATCCAAATGACTTCATCAATCCATTTTCAAATCCCCCATCAAGGAAATCGAGACCTCACAAAACTTTTTTAGAAAAATTCATCCACAAGGATGCATTGTAGTGGACTTAGATGCTGCTACACAAGACCCTGAGTTTTCCTCTTTCATAGATGAGTACTTAGTAAATGATCCTTAATGATACTTAGAAAAATTGCTAGCTGAAGGTGTCACGTTACCTCCTAGATTTGACATCCATACCTTGCAAATTGCATCTACCCAATGGATAAACATGACGACTACTAGTGGTTCTATACGTCAGCATAACTACAGCCATACCATTTGGTGTACCTACACAGAGTGCCACAATAGTACACACATCCCCATTTGGTACATCAAGCATGACACAAGGCCTAAATTTTACTGTAGGAGCATCATTGTCAAATCCCTTCAGTACCAATACTAGAAGCAAAAGGCCTAAATTTAGCACAAACACGAAAAATACAATACCAAGCATCAACATCACTAGTGCTATACCTCAGACAACTGCAATACAAAGTGTCAATGTCACTAGTGCCATACCATAGATAAGGGTCTCACAAATAGGAAACATACCCTCCATCCAACATGGAAGCCAACCCATTCCTTTGCAAAATGATCCCATTTCGAATCAATCAATTCCAAAACAAAACCCATTCACCCAAATTCCAAAACAAAACCCATTTACTAACATTCCAAATCAAAATCCACCTTTCATACCAACACTGAACCAAATTTTGTCACAAAATGTTGGATTCTAAAACACTTACGTAGACCCCAACAATCCAACTAACACATCATTGACACAAGTGGATGTTCTGCAGACACAAATGCAAGCCCTCCAAACACAGATGGATAATATGATGGTGTCTAACAAGAGGACTTTTTCAACAAAAGACTTATGTCCATTTCCCTTTGACAAAGCATTATACATGACGCCTTTCCCACATGGGTATGTTATACCAAACATTCCTAAGTATAACAAAAAGCGCAATCCTATCGAACACATAAGGGAATTTTCCACAATGTGCATAGATGTCACATATGATCCTACCTATCTCATGAGACTATTTCCATGAAGCCTTATTAGAATAGCACTTGAATGGTTTTCTCAACTTCCATATGGCATAAGATCATGGGGTGAACTTGCTGAAAATTTTATTAAACATTTCACCTTTAACATTGACAATGAGATCACCATAGCAACCTTGTGTCAAACTACACAAGAGGAAGGAGAGAAATTCGTCACCTTCTTCCAAAGATGGAGAAGTATAGCCAGTCGATGCCTTGTTGAAATACTTGAAAAACAAAAGGTCACCATATTCTTAGAAAACCTCAATTCAAAATTGAGAAGTGACCTAAGAGTACACTGTTGCACTTCTTTTGTGGAACTAGTGGAAAAGGGCATCATACTAGAAAAAAGGCTCATTGACAAAGGTGAACTCAAGATTCCAAATAGAAATCCAAATGTGTAGAACACCCCTAATGACATAAACAAGTTTTGGTCTCAGAACAAGAACGTTATCAATGATAGGATTGTTGATGCAAAAACCCTACAAGAAGGACTATTCATTACACTTAGAGAACATAAACCCTCTAATAACACACTCAACAATGTCAATCAAACTCCCAACACTATCCCAAACACCCAACCACCACCATAGCAAAGGAGGTTTCCAAAATGCGAGTTCACTCCCTAGGGGAACCAATCAAATTAGTCTTCAAATAGCTATTGCAACACAACCTCATATAGCTTCAAGAGCCAAGAAAATATGATTTAGGGAAATTTAAACCAATTTGGTGGGATGACAATGCTTTTTGTGATTTCCATCGGACTAAGGGACATAGCCTACAAAATTTCTGACAATTGAAGAATATCATACAAGATCTTGTCGTGAACAAAACTATTGAAGTTAGTGGACAGAAACAAACCTACTTAAACACTGATCACAAGGTCTTTTATGATCCATTACCTGACCATGGAAAAGGAAAATCCCCCAGTTTAGGAAATAAGGCCAATACTTCAACCAACTATGCTAATGTCAAGTATTATTCTAACCATGACCCAATCATAAATCACATTTGAGCTGTTGATGAGCATTTCAACACTATTACCATAAACAAAACTCCCGAGTGTACTGTCAACACTCACCAAACTAGGATAACCGTCCAAGGTCCTCCATCATAGCAACAACCACAGTCCTCCAAGCCTCAACATAATTTACTTGACCAGTTGGGAAAGACCCTAGCCCAAATCTCTATCTTGGAACTATTGTGTATATCACTTGATCACCGATCTATTCTAGACAAATCTTTGCAAAGCACAACCATCCCATAAACCTTGATGTCAATCATTTCCAAGAGATGGTAGGCTACCTAACCAACAATCATCATGCTACCTTCTCTGAACAAGATTATGCAACTAAGAAGATAAACCATAATGACCCTTTGCACCTTGAAGTTCTTGTTCATAAAATGAAAGTTAGACAAGTCTTGGTAGATGGAGGAGTAGGGTTGAATCTTTGCACCTTGAAATTGGTTAAGGAATTAGGATTATCAGAGGCATGTGTGGACACTACTAAGATCATTGCATTAAGGCATATGGTGATGAAGAATTATCATCTAAAGGAGTTGTAATGCTCCCCATCATAATTGGTCATGTAGTTTTGGATACCAATTTCCAAGTCTTGGATCTCATCCTCCCATATAACCTTTTACTTGGCAGACCATGGATACATGCTATGAAGGTAGTCCCTTCCACTTACCATCAATGTCTTAAATTCCCATACAATTGCACTGAGATCACAATAGATGGTGATATTGATCCTTTACAATATTGCACTAACCTACGAGGGATACCCCAATGACAAGTGCCTATAAACCAGGAGGCTTCATCATCCAATTCATCCCAGTACATCGATCCACCCACTCTTTCCAAAACACCTACTTCCCAATCATTACCTTGAAATCCTAAGGTCGAGATCCAATATAAGGGTTGTGGAGAGTATCATATGAAAGAATCTTATTGTGTTAGCCATTTGGTTCCTCCCAAATCATACAGTTTACCAACAACAAATAGGAGACAATCAGTGGTCACCATACACGTCCCTCCCACAATGGCTTTCATAAAATGGGGGGAACTAAGTAAAGAAGCTATTAATGAAGAAGATGTGACCTTTTGGTTATACAAAGAAGACAATGAAGAACCTCCTCTACCTGGTCAGATACCCAAAGATCAATATGGAAAAGGTTTCACGATAATGCAAAGCAAAGGATATAATGGACATAGTGGGTTAGGATTACATCAGAATGGGAGGACTAAACCTATCATTGTTTCTAAATGGCTGAAAGGTTTAGGGCTTGGTTGTCAACCGCTCCAAATTGGCGTTTCTAGTACCACATCGCTTTTACTAGAGGAAGTAAGTGCTTCTGAAGTTATCAAGATATCCAATGAGTCATCTAACCAACCCTACTATGATTCCCCTGACTCAAATGAATATGAGTGGGATTCCCTATCCTCCACCTCTTTCATGGACCTCGATAAACCATTTGGGGAACTTGATCAAATACTTAAATCCTTGCAAAATCCATCGAATTCCTATCCACAGATGTCTTTGAAAAAAGAGGAATGGTTTAAACATTACTATTAGGAATCCCTTGATCCTACATCTTGGGAACCTGACAAATCCATTTTTGATAACCAAACCTTGACAATATGCCCATCTCATAATCTACCTATGCCCAAGAAAAAGAGTAAGGAGGATTTGGTAAGGAAATTTTGTGACTATGTCAACAACTCAGCCTTTACCTTGACCCCCTTGAACTTTGATACTTTTGATTATTACACGCCCTTAGTAAATCCCCAGCTTATCGATTGGGATCAAAAGGACACACCCATCTTATATATCTTTGAGAATAATGAAGCAATAGCTGAGTTCATGGGACTATGAGAAGGCATATCTAGTGGTGACCATAAGGCTAGATTTACCATAGACTTGGATAACATGGCTTATTTTGGGAAATTTGTTCAACCCTCCAATCACAAAAATAAGAAAAACAATAAAAAATAAATAAAAATGACGAGTCCCTAGGTGAAAACCGAAAGGAACCTTTCGATAATGAAAAAGAAAATATAAGGATGCATTCGAGGGTGAAAACCTCTCTGAGGCACCCAAGGATGGAGGTTTGAACATTCTCCTCGTTGCTCAGGAAAAGTCACTAATGTTAGTTGAAAAATCTATGGAAATCAACATAGGCAATGAAGAGAATCTGTGGCTAATCTATTTTGCCGCATCTTTGACATAAACATAGTAGTCTGAATTTCATAACTTCTTCACACAAAGATAGATAAAATTTTCATGGTCATATGCCGACATGCCTAGACTAGATCCTAAACTGGTATTACATCATTTTCCACTACAACTAGGTGCTATGATAGCAATACAGGGTGGCCACATAACAGGTTTGTACAAAGTTTCAAAAGTTGGGTCTTAAATGACTCTTCAATGGCATAGTTCTCAAGGACTCCAATCCACACCAAAGAATCAAGATTCTCACATGAATTTTCTTAGGCATCTAACAAGATTAAAATTGATTAGGAAAACACAATTTGATAGTCTCATGGACCAGCAACCCCATCCAAGGACAATCCCTTCATTCTATTGCTAAAACCTTGTAGGTCAACAAATAGATATGTCAAAACTTTTCTCTCAAGATATGCACTATAATCTAGAAGGAAACACATATTTGAAAGCCCCCTTGGCTTGCATAAAACATATTTAAAAATTGGTTATAAGTACTTTGTAACCTAAGGCTTAAAACTTGCTGACTTAGACCAAATTTAGGCCTAATTAGACATGGCTACCACAAGAGGGTTATTGGTTTCACCATTCCTATACTCACATATACTTTCCTAACACCAAAAACATGTTTAAATATGATTTCCTATGCTTTAAAATCTTTTTACCATCCCTCGTCAACCCTTTTTTAGGAAAACTCCAACTAACAACCATGTTTGTCACAATTCAGTATTAATAGGGCAATATACAAAATGTACTCAAATGCTTGTAGTTTGTCAAATCCTCCTTAGCCAGGGGTCACAACACATTTTAACAACCTTTACAAACAAAATTACCCAAGATGGTTACTCATTTTCACAAACAAAGACACAAAAACTTCACTATATCTTGTTCTACTAGACTTTTACACAAATTTATAGACCTAGGGCATCGTCCATTCACATGATAACCATAAAATTGAGATCTAAAACTCTAGAATATGAAAGTATATTCCAACTTAAATGATCTCACCAAATATTAGAAGATTCCATGGGTTAGATCAAAAGATACATAATTTTGTTTAACCACGGTTTACCCTAGGAGGGTTTTTGACCTGTCTGTAGTAAAAATGCAATATCTTCCTCCATAATGGATAAAAATGAATGAAATAAATTGAAAAATAAAGTAGACTCACAACTCTATCTTATCCAATCAGTCTCAGATCTTGAAGAGGTTTATTCCTTCTGTATAGAGCATCAGAATAAGAATAAAGGCATTGAAAATTGAGAAAATCAGGGTTTCTTCATTTTAATCTTCAACTACATCTTCTACCACACCCGCCTCGAAGTCAAGGAGGCTTATTTATACATTAAAAACCATAACTAACTCAAATAAAATGACTCTAACTATATTTTCACCTCCAAGACCCTTCATCTCCCATTTTTACACTTTTGCACTTTCACATAGCAATTTTCACAATATTGTAAGAACATGACCACATAGACTTAATGACCCCTCCAAATAATTTAAATATATGAAAAATGGTCTACGTGGACCTTATTTAATGAAAAAATACTCTAAACCTCAACCTAAGACCTCACTTGACAATTTTTACTAAAATTTCACTTGGTGCCCCTGCACCATACTCCCTACCAAAATAAATTCAAGTCCCTTGAAGAATTTTCTGCACCATTCCTTTGTTTGAGTCTTCTTGTCCTCTTGCTCTTTAAATGATCTTGCACTTGGTAACCCCATCCACTAGGTCAGGTATTGGAAAATTGCACCAATAAGGACCTTGAATCTGCTCATAGCTTGTCATTGCTTCTCCTTTGTAAACTATCCTTTGACCTTTCTCTTGCCAAGAATTGATGGTGTACTTAGCTTTGTGCCTACAAACAATCATTTACCTTTTGTCCATTGGAATTTCTTCTACATCATTTCTACTGTATGCTTTAGCTCACTCACTTTCTTTGACCAAACATCCACTTTTGCTTCACTTTCTATCTTCACATCTACCTTTCCAAATTTAACTTTTCTACCATTACCTTACATACCTTTCCTTTACACTTGCATTTGGTCCTAAAAATTACCTTCCTCCATAGCATATCCTTCTCTTCAATCAATTCTCTGATTCCATTTGCCATGTTTTCCTTTCAACATCCAACTGTCTTCCTCTTCAACCTTTAACTCTTCACCTTCAAATATCTACTCCTTGTAGCTCTGATACCATTTGATAGCATTACAGGGTGGCCACACAACAAGTTTGTATAAAGTTTCAAAAGTTGGGTCTTAAATGACTCTTCAATGGAATAGTTCTCAAGGACTCTAATCCACACCAAAGACTCCAGATTCTCACATGAATTTTCTTGGGCATCTAACAAGATTAAAATTGATCAAGAAAACACAATTTGACCATCTCATGGACCAACAACCCCATCCAAGGATAATCCCTTCATTCTATTGCTCAAACCTTGTAGGTCTCCAAATAGATCTATCAAAACTTTTCTCTCAAGATATGCACTATAACCTAGAAGTAAACAGACATTTGAAAGCCCCTTTGTCTTGCTTAAAACATATTTCAAAATGGGCTATAAGTGCTTTGTAACCTAACGCTTAAAACTTGCTAACTCAAACCAAATTTAGGCCTAATTAGGCATGGCTACCATAGGGGGGTTATTGGTTTTACCATTCTTAGGCTCACATCTACTTTCCTAATGCCACAAGCAAGTTTAAATATGCTTGCCTATGCTTTATAAACTTTTTCCATCCCTTATCAACCCTTTTTAGGAAAACTCCAACTAACAACCATGACTGTCAGAATTCTACATTAACAGGGCAGTATACAAAATGTACTCAAATTCTTGTATTTTGTCAAATCCTCCTTAGGCAGGGGTAACAACACATTTTAAAAACCTTTACAAACCAAAAAACCCAAGATGGTTACCCATTTTCATAAACAAGGACACAAAAACTTTATTGTATCCTGTTCTACCAGACTTTTACAAAAATTTATAAATCTAGGGCATCGTCCATTCACATGCTAACCATAAAATTGAGATCTGCAATTGTAAAATATGAAAGTGTATGCCAACTTAAACCATCTCACCAAATATTAGAAGATTCCATGGGTTAGATCAAAAGATACATAATTTTGTTTAACCAATGTTTACCCTAGGAGGGTTTCTTACTTATCTGTAGTAAAAATGCAATATCTTCCTCCATGCTTGATAAAAATGAATGAAACAAATTCAAAAATGAAGTAGACTCACAAATATATCTTATCCAATCAATCTTAGATCTTGAAGAGGTTTATTCCTTCCATAGAGAGCATCAAAACAGGAATAAAGGTGTGGAAAATAGAGAAAATCAAGGTTTCTTCATTTTAATCTTCAAATACATCTGCCACCACACCTGCCTCGATGTCAGGGAAGATTATTTATACATTAAAAACCATGACTAACTCAAATCAAACTGCTCTAACTATCTTTTCACCTACAAGACCCTTCATCTCCCATTTTTACACTTTTGCACTTTCACATAGCAATTTTGACAATATTGTAAGAACATGACCACATAGACTTAATGACCCCTCAAATGATTTAATTATATGAAAAATGGTATACATGAACCTTATTTAATGACAAAATAGTCTAAACCTCAACCTAAGACCTCACTTGATAATTTTTACTAAAATTTCACTTAGTGCCCCTACACCATACTCCCTACCAAAAGAAATTCAAGTCCCTTGAAGGATTTGTTGTACCATTCCTTTGTTTGAGTCTTCTTTTCCTCTTGATATTTACATGCTCTTGCACCTGGTAACCCCTCCCACTAGGTCAGGTATTGGAAAATTGCACCAATAATGATCTTGAATCTACTCACAGCTTGCCATTGCTTCTCCTTTGCAAACTGTCCTTTGACCTTTTGCTTGCCAAGAATTGATGGTGTACTTATCTTTGTACCTACAAACAAACATTCACATTTTTTCCATTCGAATTTCTTCTTCATCATTTTTTCTACGTTCTTTAGCTCACTCACTTGCTTTGACCAACTATCCACTTTCACTTCACTTTCTATCTTCACATCTACTTTCAGATCCTCTGCTCTTGGAACCTCTATGTAATCAGACTTATAGACCTCTATCATGGTAGATTGTGACTGCCTTCCAACCTCCTATCCAATCAGTGGAAAAATTACTTCTCCCACTATGAACTCTCTAGGCCATTCTTTCCTTTCCTCTAGCAACTCACTCTCACTTACCTCATACCTTCCTCTTATTAGGGTCTCTGCCCCAAGGATCTCTATCTCATCTAATACACAAACCTTTGCACTATCAGGTTCACACACTTCTTGTCCCATCAATGGACAAAGCATTACTTCTTGCATACTCTCATCATGTCTTTTAAACTCTTCTTGCATCTTCATGAGTTCTTCCTCTTTCTCAGATTTTATCACCATCTCTTCCTCTTTCCTTTCTACTATTGCATCATTCTGCAACATTTTTGGCTTGACATCTTCCAACCTTGAAGTGGCTTCAACCTCTATCTCCCCTTCATCCTCTACTTGCACAAATTCTTTTTTACCACACATAATTACCCTTGTTGCTTTATTTTATCCTTCTTCACATTTCATCAATGGATGTAATGTGAATGAAACCTCATCCTTCTCAATCTTATATGTATTCTACCTTCCATAATATAAGGCATACCTCTCATATTTCCAGGGTTTCCCTAAAAAAAAATGACATGCACTCATAGGTACCACATCATATAGAAGCCTATCTCTATAGCCACCAATATGAAATTCTACAAATGCTTGCTCCTTAACCAAAAGAGAATGTTCACCATTCAATCAAGAAACATAATAGGGATTCTCATGAGGAAAACTTTCCAAATTTAACTTGTCTACCATTTCTTGTGATACCATGTTATCCAAACTAGCTGAATCTACCATTACCTTATATACCTTACCTTTACACTTCCATCTACTCCTAAAAATTTCCTTCCTCCATAGCATCTCCTTCTCTTCAACCAACTCTCTAATTCTCATTGTCATGTTGTCCTTTCAACTTCCAACTGTCTTCCTCTTCAACCTTTAACTCTCCACCTTCAAAGATCTACTCCTTGTAGCTCTGATACCATTTGATAGGAATACAAGGTGGCCACACAATAGGTTTGTACAAAGTTTCAAAAGTTGGGTCTTAAATGACTCTTCAATGGAATAGTTCTCAAGGACTCCAATCCACACCAAAGACTCTAGATTCTCACATGAATTTTCTTGGGCATCTAACACTATTAAAATTGATCAGGAAAACACAATTTGACAATCTCATGGACTAGCAACCCCATCCAAGGACAATCCCTTCATTCTATTGCTCAAACCTTGTAGGTCTCCAAATAGATCTGTCAAAAAATTTCTCTCAAGATATGCACTATAACCCAAAAGTAAACACACATTTGAAAGCCCCGTTGGCTTGCTTAAAACATATTTCAAAATGGGCTATAACTACTTTGTAACCTTAGGCTTAAAACTTGTTGACTCAGACCAAATTTAGGCCTAATTAGGCATGGCTACCATAGGAGGGTTATTAGTTTCACCATTCCTATACTCACATGTACTTTCCTAACACCACAAACATGTTTAAATATTCTTGTCTATGCTTTATAAACTTTTTCCCATTCCTTATCAACCCTTTTTAGGAAAACTATAACTAACAACCATGAATGTCACAATTTTTTATTAACAAGGAAGTATACAAAATGTACTCAAATGCTTGTATATTTTCAAATCCTCTTTAGCCAGGGGTCACACCACATTTTAACAACCTTTAAAAATAAAAATACCCAAGATGGTTACCCATTTTCACAAACAAAGACACAAAAACTTC
This sequence comes from Sequoia sempervirens, assembly GCA_007258455.2. Classification (NCBI taxonomy): domain Eukaryota; kingdom Viridiplantae; phylum Streptophyta; class Pinopsida; order Cupressales; family Cupressaceae; genus Sequoia; species Sequoia sempervirens. Next base: position 260,154,987 of record VDFB02000017.1, on the reverse strand, counting down.
ACTGTATCCTATTTTACTAGACTTTTACACAAATTTACAAACCTAGGGCATTGTCCATTCACATGCTAACCATAAAATTGAGAACTGCAGCTATAGAATATGAAATTATATACCAACTTAAACCATCTCACCAAATATTAGAAGATTCCATGGGTTAGATCAAAAGATACATAATTTTGTTTAACCACTGTTTACCCTAGGAGGGTTTCTGACCTGTCTGTAGTAAAAATGCAATATCTTCCTCCATACTTGATAAAAATGAATGAAAAAATTTGAAAAATAAAGTAGACTCACAACTCTATCTTATCCAATCAGTCTCAGATCTTGAAGAGGTGTATTCCTTCTGTATAGAGCATCAAAATAGGAGTAAAGGCATGTAAATAAGAGAAAATCAAGGTTTCTTCATTTTAATCTTCAAAACATCTTCCACCACACCTGCCTCAAAGTTAGGGAGGCTTATTTATACATTACAAACCATGACTAATTGGAATCAAATGAATCTAACTATGTTTTCACCTACAAGACCCTTCATCTCCCATTTTTACACTTTTGCACTTTCACATAACATTTTTGACAATATTGTAAGAACATGACCACATAGACTCAATGACCCCTCCAAATGATTTAAATATATGAAAAATGGTCTAAATGAACCTTATTTAATGAAAAAAGATTCTACACCTCAACCTAAGACCTCACTTGACATTTTTTACTAAAATTTCACTTGGTGCCCCTGCACCATACTCCCTACCAAAATAAATTCAAGTCCCTTGAAGACTTTGTTGCACCATTCCTTTGTTTGAGTCTTCTTGTCCTCTTTCTCTTTACATACTCTTTCACTTGGTAACCCCTTCCACTGGGTTAGGTATTGGAAAATTGCACCAATAATGATATTGAATCTACTCACAGCTTGCCAGTGCTTCTCCTTTGCAAATTGTCCTTTGAATTTTCTCTTGCTAAGAACTGATGGTGTACTTACCTCTGTACCTAAAAACAAATATTTACCTTTTGTCCATTGTACTTTCTTCTTCATCATTTTTTCTGCCTGATTTAGCTCACTCACTTTCTTTGACCAAACATCCACTCTCACTTCAATTTCTATCTTCACACCTATTTTTAGATCCTCTGCTCTTGGAACCTCTATGCAATCAGACTTACATAATTTTATCATGGCAGATTGTAACTACCTTCCAACCTCCTATCCATCAGTGGACAAATTACTTCTCCCACTATGACCTCTCTAGGCCATTCTTTCCTTTCCTCTAGAAACTCACTCTCACTTACCTCATACCTTCCTCTTATTAGGGTCTCTTCCCCAAGGATCTTTGTCTCATTTGATCCAAAAACCTTTGCACTATCAGGTTCACACACTTCTTGTCCCATCAATGGACAAATCATTACTTCTTGCATACTCTCATCATGTCTTCTTAACTCTTCTTGCATCTTCACAAGTAGTTCTTCCTCTGTCTCGGATTTTATCACCATCTCTTCCTCTTTCCTTTCTAGTATTGCATCATTCTGCAACACTATTGGCTTGACATATTCCAACCTTGAAGTGGCCTCAACCTCTATCTCCCCTTCATCCTCTACTTGCACAAATTCTTTCTTACCACACATAATTACCCTTACTACTTTATTATGTCCTTCTTCACTTTACATCAATGGATGTAATGTGAATGAAACCCCATCCTTCTCAATCTGACATGTATTCTTCCTTCCATCATATAGGGCATACCTCTCATATTCCTAGGGTATCCCTAACAAAAATGACATGCACTCATAGGTACCACATCACATAGAAGCCTATCTCTATAGCCACCAATATGAAATTCTACAAATGCTTGCTCCTTAAACAAAAGAGACTGTTCACCATTCAACCAAGAAAAATAATAGGGATTCTCATGAGGTAACCTTTCCAAATTTAACTTGTCTACCATTTCTTGTGATACCATATTATCCAAACTACCTGAATCTACCATTACCTTACATACCTTGCCTTTACACTTGCACCTGGTCCTAAAAATTGCCTTCCTCCATAGCATTTCCTTCTCTTCAATCAACTCTCTAATTCCATTTTCAATGTTGTCCTTTCAACATCCAACTTTCTTCCTCTTCAACCTTTAACTCTTCACCTTCAAAGATCTAATCCCTATAGCTTTGATACCATTTGATAGCAATACAGGGTGGCCACACAATAGGTTTGTACAAAGTTTCAAAAGTTGGGTTTTAAATGACTCTTCAATGGCATAGTTTTCAAGGACTCCAATCCACACCAAAGACTCCAGATTCTCACATGAATTTTCTTAGCCACTACATGTTAAAGCACCAAAAAAAGTTGGTCACAAAGATAGATCCTTTGAAATATCTCCTCAATAAAGCAACATTAACAAGACAAATGGCTAAATGGGTAATGGTACTCAGTGAATATGATATCCAATATGTAGAAATAAATGCTATAAAAGGACAAGTTATTGCTGACTAGCTGGCAGATGCACCAATTAAGGAAAATCATCCTCTAGTTTCATATTTTCCTGATGATTTCATCTTCACTCTTGACACATGAATGACATGGAAGTTATACTTTGATGGCTCCCACACAAATCATGGTTCAGGGGTTGGAATATTATTTATCACACCACAGGGTGATACTATTCCTAAGTCATTCAAAATTGATTTTCCACATACCAATAATATAGCAAATTATGAGGCTCTTGTGACAGGATTACACATGGAAATCAAATGGTAGATTAAGCATCTACAAGTTTATGGTGATTCTCAGCTATTTATCTGACAAGTTAATGATGACAATGAAACCAAAGATGAAAAGCTTGCCCCATACAAGCAGATGGCAGATAGTTTCAAACAATATTTTGACAAGATCGTCTTTCATCAAATACCTCACATTAATAATAGGGAAATAGATGCCATGACAACTATTTCTTCACTCTTGGACATACCTAGCAATGTGCCTAAATTAAAGTTTTTGGTAGAACAACTTTTGGTCCCTACCTTTGACATGCCAGATTCAGAGATGGTGTGTGAGCTTGTTGGTCCCAATTCCCTATGGTTCAAAGACATATATGACTACCTCAATGCTGAAATCCTACCCCCTCACCTCTCAAACTACCAACATAGGACATTTATCCATAAGTCAGCTAAGTATACCATCATCGGAGATACCATTTATTGACGTGCCCTAGATAATACCCTATTGAGATGTCTCGATACTGAAGAAGCACAAGCAACCTTGCATGGGGTACCTGAGGGTATATGTGGATCCCATTCTAGCAGTCCTAACTTAGCTAAGAAGATTATGAGACTGGGCTATTATTGGACTATAATGGAAAATGACTCATATGTCTTTGTCAAGAAATGTTGATAGTGTCAGGTTCACAGAGACTTGATACACACACCAGCACAGGAGCTCCATCCAATAACATCACCATGGCCATTTTCCTAATGGGGACTCGATCTCATATGTAATATACATCCTACATCATCCAATGGTCATAAATTCATCATTACTGCAACTGAATACTTTACCAAGTGGATTAAAGCCTTCCTATGACCTACATTACTGACACAAAGATTTCTAAGTTTATCCTTAACTATATCATTTGTTGGTATGGTGTTCCTCAATCCATAATCACAAATAATGGCCGCCCATTTAAAAACCAAGAAGTTCATCACCTCTACAAAGAATTCCATATCCAACACCACTTTTCCACTCCATATTACCCACAAGGTAATGACCAAGTTGAAGCATCTAACAAAACAATCCTTAGAATCCTTAAAAATATTGTCAATGATGTTGGTCGTGACTGAAATTTATAGCTTAACCCTGTCCTATGGGCCTACTGCACAAGCATGCATACTCCCATCGGTGCCACTCCATATTCCTTGGTATTCAATTCTGAGGCCATCTTGCCTATTGAGATCGAGATTCCTTCCCTAAGGGTATCTTTGAAAGGGCACATTGACGATGAAGAGTACTGTGTGTCAAGACTACATGAGCTAGAGTTCCTAAACGAATGAAGACAAAAGGAACTAGATCATCTCTAAGCATATCAAAATTGTCTTCATCGTAGTTAAAACAGGAAAGTCTTGAATCAAAATTTTGACATTGGTGACCTGGTCTTAATGGAAAATCGAAAGAATCAAGTAGAAAGAGAAAAACCAGGAAAGTTTGAACCAAATTGGTTAGGACCTTACATTGTCATAGAAGCCTTTAGATCAGGAGCATACTAACCCTCTACTCCTAAAGGAGAACCATTATCAACACCAATCAATAGCCTTCATCTGAAGAAGTTCTACAGATAACTTTTGAGAGCCTTGTCTTAATCATCAAAAATACAAAAAAAAAATCAAAAATTAAAAAAAAATCGTTACCTAGGTGAAAACCTTGAAAATAGGCATCTTGGTAACATCAAAAAAATTGAAAAATCAAGAAAATAGTAAAAAGAAATAATTTTTCCAATGGTGAAAACCACTTCAGTGGCACTTTGGATAAATACTATGGTGAAAACCTGGAAAATAGGTGCCATGTGTAGTTGAGTCTGATTCTTTGTCTACCATCATTCCAATATGACTTTTTGGTCATATCACCTATCCTTCCTATCTACTACCTATACATATCACTCATAATAAATGGTTGTCCTTCCCATAACTTGGAACGATTGACATCAAGCACACTTTTTATCCCCCTTCCATCCTATTCAAAATAAATTGGTCTTATATGTGACTGGGCGAAGGCACTTGACTTATGTCATTTGGTTCTTACAATGGCTATTCTGAGGATGTAAAACCATCGAAAAAATCCCAAAAACATCACAAAATGTCCTAAAAAAATCCAAAAACATCCAAAAACTTCAAAAAGACAAATAAATCAAAGCATGTCAAAAACAATCCAAAAACAAAGTCAAAGTCAGTCACATCAGTTAGTCTTTGTCATTGTCGAACTACATTGCCTCTACAACTAGATGTAGGCAAGGCCATCTGCCGATGTTCCCCTGAGGCATTAAGTTAGTCCTTTTAGGTTTTTCTATATAAAATCATGACTCAATCCATTGTTTATGAGAAAAAGTCATTGGCCGTGTTGAACTATGAGGTCTCTGCATGTATCGATGAGCCCCTGAGGCTGCACTAGGTTAATCCATTAGGGTTCATCACATTCACTATCACACACATCGGATATATTTAAATAAATCAAATCTTTTTTAGTCAGTTTTTTCAATCAAAGTTTGGTCGAACTACGAGGTCTCTGCATGTATAACGTAGGAAAGGCCATCAATTGATGATCCCCTAAGGCCACACTAGGTCAATCCTTTAGGGTTCGTCATGTCATACATTGTCGTCTAACACAAATAATTGTTAGAACATTGAGAAAAGTCATGCATCAACAAGACAAACAAGTCAACAAGGTCATCAAGTCAAATCAAAAAAATTGCCAAAGAAATAACCAAAACAATCAACCTATGTCCTATATAGGATGTGTCCTTCCTAAAAATAGACATTGTCATCTAGTCAAACAATCATCAATTCCTTACGCAGGTGGTCACATGATCGAAAAATGACTCAACGTGTTATATGATACGTGTCTTTCTAAAACCAGGCTTAGTCATTTCCTTATACAAATAGTCACATGATCGAAACTAGACTCAACGTCTTACACGGTATATGTCATTCCTAAAACCAAGCTTTATCAAACAATCATCTTATCAATCCCCTAAAACAATCAAACAAAAAACATGATCAAATTTTGGAAAATATTTTTATTGGTTGTTGATATTATGGCTTGTTTTTTCTTATCTTTTCATTTGGTTTTGTCTTTGAGTTCGATTACTAGCTTTCTCGATGATGTCCGATGAAGGATTTAGAGAAGCAAGTATGTATCGGGACTCTTTTTCTTTGACTATTGTTTTTCGACTTTCTTTTGGCTTTGTATTTGAGTTAGGTTACTAAGCTTCCTCGAGGATGTCCCAAGAAGGATTTATAGGAGCAATGATGTTTCATGACTCATCTTTTATTTGTTTGTTGTCTATGGTTTGTATTGACAAAAAGATAGGGGCAACTTTTCCCTTAGTATGAGTTAGGACATTCCTTGTCTGTGACTGTCTGTTTTTAGCAAGTGGATGACCTTGCACACCTTGGTCTATCTCATATCATGGTGTTTTTTCTCCATTTGTATCAGTTACTGCCCAATGATGATTTAATATAAGGCCCATTGTGTTTTGGAAAAACATTGAAGAATTCTAGTACTAATATCCATGTCTTTTATGTTACTTTTCATCTTTTGTGCACTAACATTTCTTCTTTCTTGCATTATGACGGAGTCCTGTGACACACAAAAACATAAATCATCCTACATATGCCTTCATGTTAGAAACATCATCTAAACATTATCATACATATATACATATTAAATCATACATATATGTTGCATTTGAAAACAAAAAAAATATAGGCATCCATTGCATCTAGGAATCCATAACACAATATGCATCCACCATTATAAACTGTATAGCATATTCCCACAAAAAATTACATTTACATGGCATTGCAAGTACATAAATCACATTGCATCTCATAATCATAAATCCATGCATGACATTCATAATACCATAAAATTAAATGCATACATCGTCATATAGAATCAACATAACATCATAGGTTGCATTAACACCATAAAGTAAATATTGGAATTTATAACACATGCATAAATAGAAGATTGCATATCATATAAATCGCCGCCAAAAATGATATATATATATATATATATATATATAAAAGTGTCATAGTACAATGTTAGAATGTAACTCTCAAAATGGAGCTCACAAGCTCTATAATCAAAATATAGTGTCCACAAATAAATAAAACATGTCCCTAGGCTGAACTCCCACTGCTCCCATGCAGAGAGTGAGGAGGTGACTGATGGGGAGGTGATGATGACTGTTGTGCAGAAGGGGACCTATCAGAAGGTCCTATCCTGTGAGGTCCTACGACATCCTCAGTGCTTTGGGATCTATTGTGTGACCTATTGTGTGATCTATTTCCATGCACTTGTGAATAACTAGGAGCCCATCTCTCAAGAGGTACCTCTTGCTCATACAAATATCTATAATATCTCTCTCTATCACCAGCTCTAACCAACTCCCGAGTGAAAGTTGTAGCCAGTCTAGTGCAAAGGGCTCTAAACTCCACAAATCTTTGCTTTGTCTCCTGTCTCCATGCTATTTCCTAATCCCTCTCCACCTACATTGCATCCCTCTTCACCATCATAGCTCTGACTCACTCCTCCAAGGCCTCTACTTGGTCCTGCAAATCGGCTAGTCACTGATCAATGGGACCCTCCTCCCATCGTGGTCTCTCTCCCTCATCAACATCCCACTCCTCAACAATCCTATCTCAGAGCTCCATCTCCTGATCTCCCATCTCCTCCTCTAGAAAATCATCATCTATTTCCTTGTATCCTGCCAGTATACCAAGAGCATCCATCTCCACCTCCTCCTCAACATGCTCCTCACCAATAGTCTCCTTTGCAGCATGCTCCTCACCAACTACCTCCTTTACAACATGCTCCTCTCCTCCACCCACCTCCAACATAGGTACATCCTCTCCCTCCCCCTCCTCGCAAACGGGTGACAACTTTGGGCCTTAGCCTCTACCACCTCATTGACCCTGTCGACCACCTCCTCCTCTCCCATCATCTCTACCACCTCTGCCACCTCTGCCACCTCGACCACCTCCCCTACCACCACGCCGGGCCTATGGTCCGATCCCTCGCCGCTCTATAGGGGTTTCCTCATCAAGATCTGTCAAAGACACAGGCCTATGTTGTGCCCACCAAGCATCATATGCATTTTTCATCCTTGGATCTGTAGCTCCACCCCTCCAACCCCACTATAATTGTTGCAAAGCATCTATGTCTGCCTCCACTGTCGCTATCAAAATCTGCGGCCGCCATAGAGGAACCTCCCTAGAAGATTAAGCAAACTTATCTCGGCCCTGCGACACATCTTGTACCTCACCAAACTATTTGAGGACTCTATCTGGTAGGTGTCTCTTGATAATGTGAACTCTCAACACAGTCCTCCCAATCAAATATCGTGTCTGTTGAAAAAAAGGTAGGTGTCGATGCTTGTCCCGCCACTGTGTACAATCCATGTAAGGCCTTCATTTAAACTACACGAGGGTGTCAATAGCATGCCTCAAGTACCCTATGTCTCCCATATGAGTCTGATTGATGATCCCAAAATATCAAAAAACATAAGGAGATCTATCATCTAACTCAAATGCAACTAGTGGGCGGAAAACAAAAATGTGCTCCCATGCCCAGATCATCAACAGAGTAGTGCCACAACCCATCGGTTGTGCCTCCCTATAAGCTATATCATGCAAGTGAAAATATAACATTGCAAGTAAATAGGGGCCCCATGCATATACAATCTATCTCTCTAGCATCCCTACCAACATCTCCCCCATCCACCAGGAAACCCATGCCCTCGACAGTCAGGTAAAACAATCCCAGCAATCAAAGTGCACAATATAAAATTGATCAACTCATATCTATTAACAAGGACATGCCATCTGATCTCGTAATGCTCTATATCTAGCTATCTAATATCATCATACACATAAAAATGGGAAAGCTCACTATAACCCCTCTGGGTATCATAGAGGACTCTCTCACCCCTTATCGGTAATCTCAGAATCCTATAGACATCCTCTAATGTAACAATAGCCTCTCTTATAGGCAGATGGAAATAGGAAGTCTCTGAGTGCCATCACTAACAAAGTATCATCAACATCCCTCAGTTTTCCCAAATGTTGGGCATAAATGTCACATGATGCAATCCAAGGTTCCATATCAACCGTCTCTCTGCACTACGTAACTAGTCTCGCAACTCATAGGTAGCCGACCTCGACTCTTGGGTGTATATTAGATCAAAAAAATCCTACAAATGCATAACGAATACCTTGTGACAGAAATACAAAACAATTTTTTACACCATAAAATTTTCAAAAATTTGACAGGCAAATGTATCATTTTATTAACAAACGCATTGCAAAACTGAAAATGTGTCATTTAACATTACAAATGCATTGCAAGAAACCAAATGTGTCATTTAACATTACAAATGCGTTGTAGGAAATCAAATATGTCATTCAACATTGCACATGCGTCACAAAACACACACGCGTCATACCATTTCTACATGTGAACAATCATGCATATGCGTAACATCAAATGTGGTGCACTTATACATATGTGACACTAAACAAATGCAATGCATAACCATAAATGCATTAGAAAAGAAAACAAATGTGTTGATTTAACCTACATGCAAAAACAAGCCTAGATGTGTTTTTACAAATGCGTCATATCGCCAGCACATGTGTCACATATGAACGCATTTGTGTCAAACGTGAAGTGACGCATTTGAAAATTAAATTTAAACTACCTAAAAAATGCGTGAAAAATGAAAATTCAAAAGATGGTTTTGGGGTACATACTAGGGTTCTTGCATTGGTTGGCTGTCTGAATGTCCTAACTCGATAACCGCTGTGCTCGATGTATGGAACCGGAAACATTTTGGCTGAATGCTCTAGAGAAAAATCAAGGTTTTTTAAACTTGCGAGGTGCAAATGAATTCATTTTTCACCCAAATCCTATTTATACCTAGGGTTTTTGGAGGGTTTTCTCTAACACCTTTATACTGGTCATACTATTTGCAAACTTTCAACGATCATTTCTCATATCAAACCTCGCCGAAACTGATTTTTCTCACCACCATCGAACTTCTGGCTATCAAAAATACCTAATTGGGACAATTTCTAAATTTTTTTTTGAGTTTTTCAAAAATTTGTCATTTTTTTCAAGGGGGCATACCCTTAGCTATTTTACACTAGGGCACGACTGGGGCATATTTTTTTAATTCTTCGACACAAACACCAAAATGGTATTATGTCGAAGAGGGGCAAACTGTAGACACTGAAAATTGTCTTAGGCCTGCGACTCTAATTTTCATCATAATCCTAATCTTCATTTTCATAATTAAATAATGTTAATTGTTTAATTATTTTCTAAAATCATTTTTCCACTATTAATTAAATAACTTTAATTATTTAATTAATTCATTCTTTACCTTTATTCTTTTTTGATTAATTAAATAAATATTATTTATTTAATTTAATCCTCAAATTTTGAATGTTGAATTAAATTATCATTTAACTCATAAAAAGGTTTATTCTTGGCATATTCCTCTATAATTAGATAATCTCTTTGTTATCTAATTTTTCATTTACCACTTAAGGGGCTCTCTTTAAAAGCTCGCACCATTTTATATGTAGCTGTGAAACAATCTGGTGAAATATAAAGCAGTTTGCTTTGATTTGGTTAATTCTTTGGGGCATGCATGGAGATTAACTAAGAGAAATTTTAATTTTCAATATTTTTTATGCTTTATTTTAGAATAGATGTTTACATTCTAGAAAATATTTCAAAAAATAGATGAATGGATAGAAATTTATTGAAAATATTTCATTTCCTATGAAATTGTTGAATGCTTAAAGCTAAATCTACTTAAGTGATAGAAAAATTATTGATGTTCATGAAATATTGTTTCCAATCTTTCAATTTCATGATATTATTTTACAGCCTAACTAAAAATTCAATGTCTAATACATATGATTTCAAACAAACATAGTCCCTTTGAGATTAACAGCAATATCACATCATACCCTGAAGTGAACCTAGTACTGTCAAGACCTGACTACCAGAGACTTGGGATTAAACTGAGCCAACCTTTATCCTATCACACGGATCCCCTAGGGTTGCCTTTGGTTAAGTCTTTCAAGAAGGATAGGGTTTTCACGATTTGTTTTTGAAGAATTTATTCACCATGTTGCTGTGAGTAACATCGCCATCAACAAGAACTAGTGCTAGAAGGAGGGCCTTATTTTGAAATTTGTATTAGTCCTAAGTTTAAGGAGAAAGCTTGTAATGTGAAAATTTAGTGCAAGCTAGTGTTTCAATATGGAAGTTGAGAAACTTTGGAAAAATTTTAACTAGAGATTACATCCTTTGAGTTTACTCACCTTTGGTAGAGTCACCGAGTGTAGAATTCATGATACAACTGATCACGATGAAGTAGACTATGAAATGTTTTTAACTAGGGTAATTTTGGCCATATGTAAGGTGATTCCATTAACAAAAGAAGTTCTAACCGCTAAAAGAAAGGAACCGTTAATGATAAATATGTTCAACCCTAGTGGAATTGGAAATATTAAAAAATTATCCAATACATCAAAACAATTTGACAACTGCAATTATTATAAAGAAAATCCTAAACTTTTACAGGAAAATAAGCAAGAATGTCGAGATTCAAAGACATCACATCAGAAATGAGGTAGTGGTATTGATGATTCATCATTATCCTTATATGTGGAAAACATAAATGAAGAAAAGGAGCTAGAAAATTGAGCGGGAGATGCGTGTATTTTTCTCCAAGTTGAAAATTCACAAGTTAATAAAGGAAATTTTCCTAATTTTATGCATGATACAGAGTATCAAACTTTTACTTTTTCTCTCTCTGATAACAATATAAATTGTGATATATCTTGGTCTAACAAAGTGCAAAGTGAAGGTAGGACCAAAGACATGAAGATTTTCGAAGGAGAAGAAAGTTGAGAAATGGACATAGCCGTTCATGGAAGCAAACAAAGTAAAGAGACAAACCATGAACCAGGGTTGAAAGAAGGTAGAGTATGGTCACATCAGATGAAGTTTGTGCAATCAACCTTTAATGAGGTCGTTTTCATACATATGATCCAAGTCATTGGTAATTACAACTTTGAATTTATGATTATTAAACACAAAAAATTTAGAAAAATTCATTGTTACAGTAGAACTTTTGAAATTTCGTTGAATGAATTTAAGGTTAAACCTATTGTAATTCATACAAAAACAATAATAAAAATAGTCATTGAAATCACAATAAGTTGTTTCATTAAGGTTAGTAATTTGCTAGATTAGAAGTTTGGTTAGTTAGGGTTAGTTTTATTTTTGTAGACTTTGTTTTGTTTTTTTTTATTTTCTTTGTTGTCACTTTTCTTTTTGTTTGGCCTCTGCATTAGTAAATTCTACTTAACTTATCTTACACATGAGAGTTAATCCAAACATTTGTCAAATTATGTTGTGAAACTAAAATGATAAAACCATGCATAGTAAATACATGCTTTAAGGTGTACTACAAAGCTATATATATGTGTGTGTGTGTGTATCACATATATACATGGAATGTCAAAATTCTTGCTTCAAAAGATCAAAAAATTCAAAAAAAGTAAGTCGTGTTGCAAGTAGTAGTAGCCATTTAGTCGATACGGGATGCCTCATCTATCAGGGCCAAATACCCTATGTAGGCGAGTTCGAGCTATGAACTTCAAAGTCACAAATATGGAGGTCAGTGAGGAAAGGCTAGAAAGGACATAGTGGAACCACTCCCCCATGTTCTAGGAAATGAGGAATATCATCCATGGAAGGGATTCCGATGGTCAGGTGTGCAAAAAAAAAAATAGTATCCAAATTCTCTAAATATTCATGCCTTACTATCAAATTGGCAGTTGAGCGAACATCTTCTACAGGAAGCCCAATATCCATAATTGATGCTACAAAATGAGAAGCCACGTCAAAATAGAAATGGAAGTAGCGGTTGGATTCTACATACTTTTCCCCAAGAACTAAGCACAAATTTAGTACAATGAAACTACAAGTCCGAATGAAGAAAAAAATTTCAAGCCTTTACAGTGTGATACTTCCTAAGAAAACATTCTAGCGGCAAGAGTAGGATAGGAAAATTGGAGTATCCATAACCTAGAAGCAAGCAATAACTAGCAGAGCAAGAAATGTAGACTAACAAGAAAGATAAGCAAAAGAGTGAAGAATTTGAGAAGTGCAAAATTTATAGAAAGTTGTGAGGAAGTTGCGGTACATAGTTGCCTCGAGTGAAGTCTTGGAAACTGTAAGCAAGGTGGCAACTGAATAATTATCTTCAGAGTGGAAAGTTAAATCAAATTAATTATTTACACAAAGTTGGTGATAAATTGCTTCAAATTTTATCAGTACAAAGATTGCAAATCAAACAAGTTGAAGATTTCAAAGTTAATAGTGGTCATTTCAAAAAAAATTAAGTTGTATTAATTATGAAGGTGATTATGTGTGCGGAGTAGAAAGGAAAATGAAGCCAGTAAGGTAGCACGCATCATCACCTAGATAAATTTAAGAGAAGTAATATGTGAAAGTTGAGGCGTGTGAATTTAATGTAGAATAATGTGATTGTGTTTCAATGTCATCATGACATTCTTGATTCATTAATGTGGTGCAGCACCGTCAAATTGGAAATCCTAGTCGCGTATTTAGTGATTGCCATAGAATTTAATCGGAAGGGTGGTGACTAATGGTTCTAAATTTAGATTTAAATTTGGTGATTAAATTATTCGTTGCTAAATTTTAATTTATACATATTTTCTAACATATAGTGAGTTGCAGTTAGCTAGGATTTGGCATAAAGTACCCGAAAATATGCACCAATAGGGAATTATTAAATGAATTTTTGAGAAGTGAATTGATGAAGGGATTTGCATTAAATGAAAAATCAAAAGGTAACCTTCATTACCACTATAATTCCCAACCTAATAGCTGGCTTCATTGCTTGCAAGTTGAAAAATGAGTTATCATTGAAATATCAAAAGAGAAAATGAGTTATCATTGCAATATCTATAAAAAAAATCAACTCTTTAGGCTATCCAAATATCTCTACTGGAGCTATAGACGCTTGGTTGGCAATAAAGCTATGTTTGGGGGGAATTACGAAGATAACATTGTCAGGGCTATGGACGCTTGACTAGTAGCAAGGCTCTATCCCTGGTTGGCTTTGGAGGATTACCATATTATGTAGTTCAATGTCAATGAACTGATTCTTTTCACTAAATTTTGAAAAATAGAATTAATCAAAGCACACACGGATGTTTCCAAGGTAGTTTTACTTTTTATGGCAGAATCTAGGTAAAGGTAAAAGTTATTATTTTAAAATATGCATAAATTATAATTTACGACTGGTGATTTAATCTCAAGTTTTGGTTTAAATTTGGTAGTGATGTAAAGTGAAGTTTTAAAGTCTTATGATTATCTAATGATTTTGATAGTCTAGTAATCTAGTATATACAAGATAAATATGCAAGGATTTGTAATATGTTAGAAACTGTGTTATTTATGAGAAATTTATGTGATAACAATTGAATGATGATTTTATTTACATGAGATGTTTATAAATGTTTTTTTAAAGGGATTTAATGAGTGGAATTTGTGATTGCAAGAGATGCAAAGTTGAGGTATGGATGGTCAAGAAAATTTGAATCACAAATAAAATCATATCCAGATCAGGATGTATACTCTGGGAGGTTATAAGGCAAAGGGCTTTGAGTCCACCTGAATGTTGAAGATCCTGGTATTCCACATGCAGTGGAGACAAATGTCAATCTTCGGGGAAGCCCAGAGTAGAGAAAAATGTAGGAACAGGGTGATAAAGTAATCATTTTGAATATATGGGAATGTTCTTGCACAAAATCTTGATTCAAGTTATTTTCCTAGCGAAAATAAAAGATTAAAGCCTGAAGTGCTTCAACATGTGATTGGAATTGACCTTCGTTCACTTCAATTGCAATTCTCTTACCAGTCACTACATTCCACGTGCCTTGATGTGATTCATCCCTTGGATTTCCTCTCATGTATTTGTCGTATCCTATTTGTGCCTTACTTCTATAAAAGGCCAAAGGATATTTCTTTCTAGGTTAAGTTCAAAATTTGTGGATTTTGGAAGAGCCAAAACTTCTCTAAGTTTTGTTCTGTTCTCCTATTTTATGAATCATTCTAGTCTAAAAACTTGTATGCACGTAGATATTAATCAATATTGAAGCCTTGATTTGATAGCTACCTATCTTATGAATCTTTGTAGTTGGTTTTGTTAGTTCAGCTGAACAAGATTGTGTGTTGCACCATTTAAGGGTGCATATAGAACCTACTCGGTGTCCAAACTAAAACCCCTCTCTTTAAAAGCTCGCACCATTTTATATGTAGCTGTAAAACAATCTTGTGAAGTATAAATCGGTTTGCTTTGATTTGGTTAATTCTTTGGGGCATGCGTGGAGAATAACTGGGAGAAATTTTAATTTTCAATACTTTTTATGCTTTATTTTAGAATAGATGTTTAAATTCTAGAAAATGTTTCAAAAAATAGATGAATGGATGGAAATTTATTGAAAATATTTTGTTTCCTATGAAATTATTGAATGCTTAAAGCTAAATCTACTTAAGTGATAGCAAAATTGTTGATACATTCATGAAATATTGTTTCCAATATTTTGATTTCATGATATTATTTTACGGTCTAACTAAAAATTTAGTGTCTAATACATATTATTTCAAACAAACATAGTCCCTTTGAGATTAACAAAAATATCACATCATACCCTGAAGTGAACCTAGTATTGTCAAGACCTAACTACCGAAGACTTGGGATTGAACTGAGCCAACCTTTATCCTAGGTACCAATATGGATCCCCTAGGGTTTCCTTTGGTTAAGTCTTTCAAGAAGGATAGGCTATTCATGGTTTGTCTATGAAGAATTTATTCGCCCTGTTGCTGCAAGTAACATCTCCATCAACAATACGTATACATGCACATAGAGGGATATATATATATATACAGTTGATATGATTACTATGTGAATGTTATCTTGACCATATTCATTAGTATATCAAATGTATATATATACTTGATTGACATGGAATATATAAAATATATAAGAATATATATATACATACACACACACACACATATATATAATACATAGCATTGATGCTATTCATTGACATATATATATGTACATGTACATATATAAATATATGGTATTTAATAGAGGCTGATTTGTATATATACTATGCAAAGTATTATACTTAGCATGTGTGTTGCCTGCAAATAGAAGATTGTTTCAAAGAGATAAACCACGTGAAAAAGATAGGAATGATGGTTGCAACATGGCGCCAATATATGAAAACTCTCTTTCTGTAGGAGTCTATTTTGGTTGCAAGTCAATTCTCACATTTTGGGCATGTGCATATTTGAATTAGTCTTGAGTTGTTGTCAAACTAAAAGGGTTGATCTGTAGAATACTATGTTGAGTTTACACTTAGATTTTTGCTACCTTATTTTTGTGTGTAGTGATTCGATCTACATGTGGAGAGGTGTCAACTGACACACCTTTTCTTTTTCCTTTAATGTCTCAATTTTTCAAATAGAGGGGCAAGTTCTCTCATTTGGACACACATTTTTTGCAAATCTATTCTACTGCAAATAATATGTGAGTTATACTTTATGAGAGCTTAGAGTCACTTTGTGAGAGTATATTGTTATCCTATGTAAGAGGCTATAGTGAAGAATTGCTTTGAGTTGATAAAGTAAAGCTACTAAGTTGTTGTTGGAAGGTTGTGCATCAAGTCGGTCAGTTGGATCAAGCGTATTATAGGCATGGGGATCTAGTTTTCTCTTAATTGTCTTTACTTTTGAAAGAATGAGTTTTGTATGCTTTGTTTGGACTACTTGAGAATACTTGCATTAGGAAATCATAGCATTTGCTTGGGAAAGGAAAAAGAAGCTATTATATGCTTTTCTATGAAAGTGCTTGTATTTAATCCATAATAGGAGGGATTTTTTTTCATTAGTATAAGTATACTAGATATGATTAAACAAAGATAGCTTATGGGTTATTCATGGCTAAGTTATTTGATTAATTAGATAGCTTGTAAGTTACACATAGGATTTGATTATCCATTGAAGGAAGGGTAACTAGTATTTATGCTTTGTGGGAAGAAGTTCCATGGAGTTTGTGGGAAAGCAAATAATATTTTTCCAGGGTTAAAGACTACCCATAGGAGGGAATACCTATGCATATATTATAGTGGCCTAAAGTCAAATCGAGCTTGAGTAGTGTATGTGAGTAGGATGACTATCACTTGAAGTACTGAGTGAGAACACTTTGGCCAAAGTAGTGTGATTTCCTTTGGCTCCACTATCAATTCACTATGATCCATTTATGCATGCTATTTCTAGATTGTAGGGTTTACAAATTCTAGACATGTAGGACACAACACTAAGCTTAGTATGTTTGTCATTACGAGGTTACCCCACCAATTTCTTCATCGAAGTATAAGTCCATCTATCGTATGACAGATGTGCGAGGGATTGTATATGAGTCTGTGGTTGGCAGAAAAGTGCTTGAGTGATTCTTCTCCTCCTCAGTAGGTGATAGAAGACCAAGATTTGAAAGGAGGTTCCTCGACCATCTATATCTATTATTTTGAAACTCGGTTGAGCTATGTATGTACTATGTACACATTCTTTGGAATATTGTAATATGTGGATTATTATATTAGAATGGAATCAATTTTGATTATTGTTATGACATCTATGTTCATTTTTTCTCTATTAATGAAAGAATTTTTTTTTGGCAATGGCTAAGTTACATAGTTTATTTACTTGAAAGTGAAAACTTAAAACTTAGGAAATTTTACTTTAGTGAACGATTAGCATGTTACATTCTCACTATAGGTGTTGACATCTAAATAAAACCTTCATATTATGATGAGAATGGAAGGAATCCTACCATTTAGAACATATTTTTATAAAGGATGACTAACTCACTTCCTAGAATGCATCAGCATGCATGATCTTGTGGTTTCAAAATAATTTTTCTAGGTCTTAGAAATCTAATGTGGTTTTAGTGGGGGGATTAGCTTTAAATTGATATAAGAATCAATTATTTTAGCCACTATATTTTTCATCAAGGGTTTAAAATCCATAGATTCAATAAATCCAAACATAAAAAACATGTCGACACTTTTCTCAAAGGTGGGGTGAGACATGAGAAATATTCAGCTAGTTACTTTAGTTAGGTTTTTCCCAAACTATGGGTCAATGTATGTATCACCCTAATAAAATATTTTATCATTGAAGGCTTTTAAAAGTGCTTTTTCTCATCTCACTTCCATATAATTAATCATTTAAAGCATAAACAATTCATCAATTTTTATTTTTACCTTCTCATGTCCCTTGAATAGTTTGTTCAATATTCCTTGCTTGAGAAATTTGACCTTCCCCTCCATCAAATCCTTATCTATATGTTGGTTGAATTCAAAAAAAAAAAAAAAGTATCCCACCTAGACCTATTAATTGGGTCTAGATCATTGAGAATGATAATCCCAATAAGGCTTCTTCAAGCACTAATCCAATTTCCACCTATCATTGTACTAGTCATATCCCTATCCCCTCATTGTTCAAAATCAAAATCTTTTCTTTCAATCCCTTGAATTATGATGCAATAAATCCTACCAACTTTTGTTACCATCATATTCCCTACCTTAAACCCCTACTCTCTACTCCTATTAAACTTCCCACTAAAGTGTCAATGATGCTAAGTCTAAAGGCAAGTCCCCTATGGATTATGTGTACCCTAGATAGTTCTTCACCTCCTTTAAATTTAAACATGTCAATGCTACATTGGAAGAAGGTAAACAAGACAATACCATCCAAGATACGAAGGTTAATACTTTATATAAGAACTTTGAAGGATTGGAAACTAAAAAAGAAACATTGTGGATGCTTTCACTTACACCACATCATCCTAAGATGGTTCAAGAATGAAAATGAAAGGATGAAAAGGAATATCCTCCCTTAACAATCAGATCAAAAGAAAGGAACCTAAAATTTATATCCATATCAATATTTTAGAATATTGAGATATGATTAAAAAGTATCCTTATGCTCATTGACATAATGGACTTCAAGTAGAGAATGGAGATGATGGAGAGGATTCAAGAGAACTGGACTTATCCAACCTAAAGAATGTTGTGTAATCAGAATAATCATAATTAAGAACTTTGCAACAAGCACGACCATGCTACATGATTATATGCTCAAGAGGAAATATCAAATGGTTGACCAAGGACATAACAAAAGAACCAAATCCAAAATAAATAATTCCAAAAAGAATATGATCAAAGTGGAGAGAGATTATAGAGGAACACCTTGGCTTTCTTAGGGATGAATAGAATTATATAAAATGTCTTAAATTTTTGGCTTTCTTAGGGATGAATAGAATTATATAAAATGTCTTAAATTTATGTCTTCTAACTAATCTTCTTCACTATCTTTGTGTTGTTTATGTTGATTTCTATTGTTGACTTTTGATGTGACTTTCCACTTCTCATGGGAACCTTTTTTGTATGTCTTGATTTTAGGACATGTTCTTTTGAGTTTCATTTATAAAAGGGGTTGGGCCCTTTGAAAACCCCACTTTTACCCCTATTATGAAAGAAAAAATATTTTTTCTCAATATTACATCCAAGTTCGAATAAAAAGTAAATATTGAATAATTTTTTTAATTATGCAAACAAAAAAAATTATAAATATTTTTATTCTATAATAATTTCATATTTTATCCATAATGGAAAATATAATTGAATAAATCTAAAGTTAACTTGATACAAATATGTTGTCATTTTCGACCAAAAAAAAAAATTCAATATTTCTTTATATCATAAGTAGAAATATAGTTGTACACCTATCTCATTTCTTTATATTATATTTTAATTATGAAAACAAAAAAAAATATAAATATTTTTATTCTATAATAATTTCATATTTTATCCATAATGGAAAATATAATTGAATAAATCTAAAGTTAACTTGATACAAATATGTTGTCATTTTCGACCAAAAAAATAAAATCAATATTTCTTTATATCATAAGTAGAAATATAGTTGTACACCTATCTCATATCTACCCATAAAAAATGGAAACTTCTTCTAAATCAAATTTAAATTATATATTTGTCCACTCGCCTAATATCTACCCATCACAAGTAAATAATTTCCCATTTAAATAATGTTTCTATTAACCTCCAAAAGTATATTTAAATATGATTTAAAAAGCTAATATTTCTTCTTCTTCTTGCCAAGTGGGACACTAATTTGATGTACTAGACTCCATATGTGCATACCTTGTATATTAGCTTAGAAGATGTACATACATCAAATTTCTCATTTTGAACTCTATTGTGTACAAACACCTTCATCATTTCATCCACTTATGACTAAACAAACATACAACCAGCTACACTTTATTTCTATATGAAAGTCAAAAGTAAAAAATAAACCTTAAGCCCTTTCATTGTCTTATACCAATACCTAAGAATAATATGAATATAATTACGCTCTCTACTCCTAATACCTAACAATATATCTATATATTTTTCTTAATGCTTATAAATTCATGTATTAGAATATTACCTATTCAATAATACCCTGGATATACGTTCTGGTAATAAAGGTGTTTTTATTCATGACTAACCCTAAGTTATTTTAATTCACATCTGCAAGCAATGTCCAAAGAAACTGGGTTAATTCTAATTAACTGGAAATAGTTTCTTGCTTTAAAAGTACACAAATTCATTTCAAAACTTTCTGATCATTTATTTTGGAAGATGAATCTTACAGAGTAAGATTTGACTCTCATAATCTGGAAAGATATTTGGAGCAATTTTGTCCTTCCTTAATGGTAACCTGTACAAGGGATTTCTCTCCTTGGTTGGGCCTCAATTTTGGGAGATGACGTTTACTAATGAATGAGGTTCTGACTAGTTCATCAAATTTCTACTGCCTGAGCAATGGACGCCCTATTTTTCTTTGTGGGGATGCAAGAAACTAACATTTTTCAGTTCCTAATAAAGATGTACAGCCAGCAAATGAGTTAACTCTTATGATTATTACTTGGTCTATTTAGAAAGAGTCTTAAAAATTATACTAATGTCCACAAGCGAACAAAATGTGGGCAGTGGAATTTCTCAATATGTTTCATGTACGCTATGTCAATGAAGTGCCCAACTCATCTTTGATGAATAGAATATAGTAAAATACAACCATAAAATTACAACAAATGCAAGCCAGCAATCTGCCATCTGCTGCCAGGAAGAAGCTGACAACTTTAAGTGGTAAACAGCTGTCAATGATCATCTTCCCAAATTATAAAGTCACTCGTTTCCTCTCTTGAGAAGCAGAATGTCATATTTTGAAATGTATGCGGCCATTGGAGTTTATTGCACTAAGTATCATGGATGTTGCAGTCACATAGCTCCCAATGAAGAGGGTGCATCTCTCCTATCATTCAAGGCCGACTTTGTACTACATGGAGGAATGCTTGCTTCATCCTCCAAGACCATTGTCCTCCACTCTCCCCATTTAGCCCTGTCAGAGACTAAAGCAGATGTGAGAAGAAATATTTCATTTTAGTCTGTCTTAAGATAAACTGTCTTTTGTAGACAAACTTTTCACAGATGTTTTTTTGATAATGTGATTTTTTATCTATCTTCATAAACTTTTCACAGATGTTTTTTTTATAATGTGAATTTTCATCTATCTTTTGGATCAAATTTCACGATTCATTATGTTTTCCTTTTTAGTCTTTTTTCTGATGATGAATCATGAAATTTGATTCAAAATGTCAGTATAAAAGTTCACAGTCAAATTCAGAAACATCTCATACTAAACTGTCTCTTGATTAAATGTTAGTAAGAAAAATTCATTCAATTTCTCACTCGCTTATCTGTTTTGATAAAATATGTTTCCTCTCTGTAATAAATTTCTAGTTCTCTTCCAATGATGTGGTTATTTGTCTAAAAAGTAAACAGCCTCTAAGTAGTTTGTTAATTTCAAAGTCAGAGATTTAACCTCTATATTAGCAGACAAACTCACGGGTTGTTGAATCCATTCTGAGCTATTCTGACTAGGGCACACCCTTACAAATTCAGTCTGTATTTGCAGGTGGAAGTGAGGACAAGGGAAGCAGAGAGCTTGAAGCTTCACTTGTTCTGCAAAAGAAATTCTTGCTTGCTTCTATCCACAAAAGGGATCTACATCGACTTGGTCTTGATGTCAAGCAAGGAGTTGCACCCTGCTTCAATGGGTTTGCACTCGATGTTTTCCAAGCAGAGGTATTGCAATCATTTCATTCTCCTGTCCATATGATCAATCTCTCATGTTAGCCAATACACTCTATTTTGGATTTTGCAGAAACAAACGATGGAAAAAAGCACTCGAGCCAAGGAGATAAAAGAACTGCTCTCACAAACAATCAACTGAACCTAGCAGCACAACATACTACCAGATGAATACAAAATCAACGGAGCTACGACCACACACAACATACTACCAGTTGAATTCAATATCAACAGTCAGAAGCATACCATTCCGCCTCTACCCCCTTGTAATAGTAGATGATCATAGCGGGCATTGCCCCTAGTATGAGTGTACAAAGAGATTTAAAGATGTAGAATCTGTTTTTTCATTTTGATGATGGATCATAGAGTGTGATTCGAAATATTATTGTGAAAATTCTAACATAATCTAATTCAGAAATAACAATAATAGACCACCATTGCCTCTAAAGTAAAAATGTGAAGAACGATAAGAGATTGTAGTTTCTTGGGTTTGAGTTTGGGTTAAGGTGTACGAAGAGTAAGAGCTTTTTGTTTGGTACAGATGGACATGTGATTGATGATTGTGATATAATGCCAAAACAACTCTCGTGAATACTCACTTAAACAGTAATATTGTGAATGATGTCTATTCTAGTTGCTGAATAGTACCCGAGTGCAGAAGGAAACCCAGCTGTATCGATCATTAGAAAGGAAAAAACATTGCAAGAGAACGTGATATCTTACGAGTTAGCTTATCATTTCCGCTTGTGATATGAAAACGATGCAACAATCTTGTCATCTTTCCTCCTAATAAATCAGTAATAAATTTGTATTCGTCTGCATATATAATTTCTCTTACCTTAACTCTCAGACCTGCATTTCATATAATTTGGAAGTGATTGATTTTGAGAGGAAGAATTCATAGATACTTTTTCTTATGTCATTGTTTTCTTTTTCTTTATAGTCACGCAATTGAACGTTAATAGGAGTTAAATTTATTAAATGTTTATTGTTTGAGGAAGCTTTTATAAATTTGATATAATGAGTACACAATCAATTATTGAGTGTATGATTGGAATTTATTGAGACCTTAGATCAAATCCACTCTATCAAATCCACTCTATTTAATTGGCTTGGGGGCATGACCCTTACTTTATTCTTTGCACTAATAAAACTCGATCTCAATTGGGTTCTTCGTGAGATAAAGTATAATAAATTTTAACTTAAACAAGTGACGCAAGCGTCAAGTTCCTGCCGAGAGGTAAAAAACATATAGCTATGAGTGAGAAAAAGTAATTAGATAGGAGATAGGAATATAAATGTATTAAATTTAGGTAGGAAAGTTTGAAATAATTTGCAATGGTGCATTAATGCTTGGAATGTTTAGGGTCCATGGGCAACTTGGTCTGAAAATTGTATTTTTGGGTACCATGTATACATGGACTTTTTCTATAGATATACCAATGAATACTTGTATTTTTATGAGTTTGTATACATTTGCAACAAGAAACATCCTTTATGATCTTATTCAGGAAGCAAAAATGTATTCTTGTTTTGTTTAAATTATTAAATGCTTGAGTTATCTGTATATACATGTATGCATGTATACATGTATCCATGTGCACATAATGCATAAAAGAGTGAAAAGCATCTCCGGCATCTAAACAAGGCTTAAAGCATGAGGAGACTCAACTTGCATTTGTAGTATTAAAAGAAAGAAAACAGGAGAAATAAACTACTTATGAATAATGTACAATGTTTAAAGTTTTTTTTTAATAAACCTTTCGCCCCATAAATTCATTAGTCATTTCAATTGCAACAAAGTTTTGATGTAGAAATATTTCTAAAGCATGAAATATCATTTGCAACAATTTACAAAAACATGTGCCAAGAGACTAAAAAATATTGCATTTTTTACATGTCCCCGCATTATTGCATATAGACACATATCTATATGCATGTCCAAACAAAGTTTACCATACTTCTTTTTTTTGCTTCTATGTGTATTTCTAAATAAAATTATGTTTAGTGTGCTAGTGTAATGTCTATTTGTAAACTTTTTTAAGATCAATCAATCTTTTTTTTTATTTAATATGAAAGTTAGTTCTATATAAAGCTATTGATTTTATTAGAAATAAGATTTTAATCTTGTTTATGTAATACGGAAACATACTTTTGTGTATAGAACAATGTAATTATATTACAATAAATTCTTAGATGAAACACTAGGAAGCTATTGATTTTATTATAAATAAGATTTTAATCTTGTTTATGTAATACAAATAGATATTTTTGTGTATATATATTAAACAAAAAATAATTTGCAAAGATATAAAGAACCTTATTACGTAAGATAAAATGTAGGTACACTAAAATAGTTGACATGTTTATAGCACTTTGCATTGAAAATAAAATGTAATAATTTGATTTATTAAAATGTAGTAAGTCAAATAAACATTACAATAAATTCTTAGATGAATCATTAGAAAGCTATTGATTTTGTTATAAATAAGATCTTAAACTTGTTTATGTAATACGAATAAATTTTTTTGTGTATATATATTAAACAAAAAATAATTTGCAAAGATATAAACAACCTTATTACCTGAGATAAAATGTAGCTACACTTTAATAATTCAGATGTTTATAGCACTTTGCATTGAAATTATTGAGAGAGAAACATTTGCAACAATGCTCGAGGTATCTATGTATACATGTATGCATGTATACATGTATCGATGTGCACATAATGCACACAATAGTGAAAGGCATCCACGGAATTTGAACGAGTCTAAAAGGACGATGAGACTCAACTTGCATTTGCAGTATTAAATGAAA
This sequence comes from Sequoia sempervirens, assembly GCA_007258455.2. Lineage (NCBI taxonomy): Eukaryota > Viridiplantae > Streptophyta > Pinopsida > Cupressales > Cupressaceae > Sequoia > Sequoia sempervirens. Next base: position 260,130,063 of record VDFB02000017.1, on the reverse strand, counting down.
TAAAATAGGAGAAATAAACTACTTATTAGCAATGCATATATCGAAGGGAAGCATAAAAATATGGATGCATGTAAACATTTATACATGCATGGATGTGTACATGTGTCCATGTAATTTGGTATGTAAACAAGAATCTATTTATGCCTACGTGCAGAAAGCTAGAAATGTCAGAAACAATTTGCATTTGCAGTATAAAATGAAAGAAAATAGGAAAGATTAATTATTTATTAGCAATGCATATATCGAAGGAATGCATAAATACATGGATCAATGCAAGCATTTATGCATGCAACGATGTGTACATGTGCCCATGTAATTTGGTATGTAAACAAGAATCGATATATTCCTGCGTGCATAAAGTTAGAAATGTCAGAAACAACTTGCATTTGAAAGATATACAAAAAACATTTATGATCGAAACAAAAGAATAATACATTATTGTTTTTTGAACAAGTGTATAAAGGATATCTAATGATGCATTTGAATGCATGTATACATGTAAATATTTGTTAAATCTGATGATACATTTTAGTCTCCAAGAAACTATCAGACGTGCTCTTAGCTATCTGTAATAAACAGGATGTAGAAAAAATGTTTTGAAAAGAACTCTTGAATACAACTGTATGTTATGATAGTTATTTTGAAAGCCCTCAGTGTTTAATTGCATAACCTTGATATTTTCTTCATTTTTTCCTCTGTTTGGTATGGTGTGAATTTTGTTGTGATGGATGAAGGTATATTTGAGCTATAGATAGATAAAGCTATGTAAGGGTAATAAAGAAGAATGAGCTATGTAAGTGCAACAAAGAGAGGGAATTGAGAGAATGATGAGATGCAAGTAAGGTATGTCAATGCCTTATGAAAAGTATTTGATATGGGAGGAAAGGATATGCGAGCCTAGATACGAGAATGAATGGAATGTAAATGGTAGGAATTTATCATTTTTGAGTTACATGCTTAAAATTAAATGCAAGAAATAAAAATTTGAATGAGGGAGATGGATTGAATGAAAAAGGGAATGCAACAGATTGGTGTGATGCAAGGCAAGCATATAAATGGGTTTTGGAATGTATTTGATTTGAGAAGAAAGGACGTGCAAGGGTAGAAATGGAAATGAATGGAATCGATAGGGTATGAAGTGATCATTTCTTCCAACAAAGGGTGGAAGAATGTGTAGTTTGTTATTGGTTATGCTTTTTAAAATCATAATAGGGCTAAGTGTCTCAATACAAACACAGAAAAAAGACTCATGTCCCATTTATCACTCTCCTTCATATTGAACAAGGTGCCGAGATCCTTGAGCTTCCTCGAAATGCGACAAGAGAAGAATATATATAAATATATAATGATATTTAAGGATACAAGAGTCAAAAGAGAAAACAAAGTAGAAGTTGTTATGCATATACTATGAAAATAATAAATACGTGGACTTTTTGATAGATATACCAATGAATACTTGTATATGTACATGTGTGTATGTATACATTTCCAGTAACTAATGTACTTTATGATCTTATTCAGGAAGCAAAAATGTATTTTTTTTTGTTTGAATTATTAAATGCAAATAATCTTAGATATTTGTAAGAATGCTTGAGCCATCTATGTATACATGCATTCATGTATACATGTATCCATGTGCTCAGAATGCATAGAAGAGTGAAAAGCATCGTTGACATCTGAACAGGAAATTTGAATGGAAAACACTAAAATCGATTAGAAATAGAAATTTATAATCAAAGTATTCTAAATGCATCAAAGCACAATGAGACTCAACTTGCATTTGTAGTAGTAAACGAAAGAAAATAGGGAAAATGAACTACTTATCACCAATGCATATATGGAAGGAATGCATAAATATATGGATCCATGTAAACATTTGTGCATGCATGGATGTGTACACGTGTCCATGTAATTTGGTACGTAAACAAGAATCTATATATTCCTATGTGCATAAAGTTAGAAATGTCAGAAACAATTTGCATTTGAAACATATACATTATTGTTTTTTGAACAAGTGTATAAAGGATATCTAATGATGCATTTGAATGCATGGATACATGTAAATATTTGTCAAATCTGATTAGACATTTTAGCCTTTAAGAAACTGTCATATGCGCTTTTAGGGATCTATAATAAACAAGATTTAGAAAATACATTTTGAAAAGAACTGTTAAATACAACTCTATGTTATGATAGTTATTTTGGAAGCCCTCAGTGTTTAATTGCATAACCTTGATATTTTCTTCATCTTTTTCTTTGTTTGGTATGGTGTGAATTTTGTTGTGATGGTTGAAGGTGTATTTGAGGTATAGATAGATAAAGATATGTGACGGTTAAAAAGAAGATTGAGTTATGCATGTGCAACAAAGAGAGGGAATTGAGAGAATGATGAGATGCAAGTAAGGTATATGAATAAGTTATGAAAAGTATTTGATATGGGAGGCAAGGATATGCAAGAGTGGATATGAGAATGAATGGAATGTAAATGTTACGAGTTTATCATTTTTTAGTTATACGCTTAAAATTAAATGCAAGAAATAAAAATTTGAATGAGGGAGCTGGATTGAATGAAAAAAGGAATGCAACAGATTTGTGTGATCCGAGGCAAGCATATAAATGGATTGTGAAATGTATTTGATTTCAGGAAAAAGGACGTGCAAGGGTAGAAATGGAAATGAATGGAATCGATAGGGTATGAAGTGATCATTTCTTCCAACAAAAGGTGGAAGAATGTCTAGTTTGTTATTGGTTATGCTTTTTAAAATCATCATAGGGCTAAGTGTCTGAATACAAAGACAGAAAAAAGACTCATGTCCCATTTCTCACTCTCCTTCGTACCGAATAAGGTGCTGAGATCCTTGAGCTTCCTCGAAATGCGACAAGAGAAGAGTAGATATAAAAATATAATGATATTTAAGGATATTACCTTAGAATTTATATTGCAATAACTTGAATATGACCTTGAAAAATATTGGAAAACCAATAAAATATTTATTAAATTAGAGAGATATACACTTCCTAGAATGAACTCTAAAATAACATATATCATTTTTTCTTGTCTTCATAGTGCCAATATTATTCTGTAATACCACTTGTAATGAATCAAATTGCACAATAAAACAATACAGTAAGAAATACACTACAAATACTTGATAATAGTAAGACTGTTTCAAGAGACAAGCTCTAAAAGTCTCGAAGAAGAACACAATTCAGAATATGATGACAATAAACTAACTACAAGCTTCTATAAACACCCTACTTATGTCTTAGAAATCACCCAAGCTAATGTAGATTTAAAATATGTAAATATATGTACATTTTATTTTTGAGCAGCCAACATCTTATATGTAACCATTGTAGTGATTAGACCGTTTCTAGTAGAAATGCAAATAGATACATCAAGATGGATTAGCATTACCCAAAACTTGTAAAAAAACACAAAATGAAAACAATAAATATGGTAGGTCATGAAACCGAAAAAATGCAAATGCTAATGCGTTAGAAAACAATAAATGCATGGATAGAGAAATACGTAGAGCTAATCACAGATATATGCATGGATGCATCGACATACACATGTATACACAAAAGAGAGAACTACATGGACAGATGGAGAAATGAATACATGTATACATGGATCCATGCATATTTGCATATAAATACAAATGCATATGTTACATGGAAGGATGTATTCATATACACATGGAAATATGGATGAAGGAATATATGCATATATGCATGTATGGACAATATGCATGATTGTATGTCAACATACAACTTTTGATTTTTTTATATTGGAAAATTAGCATTTATTTGTTTCTATTTATCAGAATAGCTCTATAAATCATTATTGTTATAGAAAATCAGTGAAATGTGATCGCATAGATTGATTAAATAAATTTAAGGAAAGGAATAGTTTATAAAACTGGTGAGTAGAGGTACGCAATGCATTAGTGCAAATTAAATGCATTGAAATATCAGGAAAATGCGAACACATAGAGAGGTCAAAATAATTGAAGTAAATGCATTAAATGGCATCTGGCTGGTGGCGAAGGTGCTGGTATGGCTTGGTGGCCATGGGTGGCCAGCATAGGTGCACAAATGCATATGTGCATGTTGTACATGCATACATGTATAGATGGATGCATAGACACATGTATACAGACAGAGATAGATATGTTACAGAGAGAGTTGTGCAGATACATGGATGTGCAGAAATATGCATATATGCATCTGCAAATGGGCAGACACAAGGACATATACATAGGTGCACGAGTCCATACATGCATATATACATGTATCCATGCAAGATATCGATAGATACATATATACATGGATGTGTGCATGCAATTCATAGGTGCATATATGCATAAATTGATGTATAGATGTAGCCGTAGATACATCCATACATATATAGACAGATGCATAAAGAGATGGTGAGATATATGCATAAATCGATATATGCATGATTGCATCTATGGATACACAGACACATAATGAAATGAAGAAAAAGAGATATTTATATATGCATATACGGAACCATATAAAATTGATATATGTTTAGCATATTGTAATCAATGAGTATTTAGACCGAACACCTTGATAGTGACATGTTAACTGTGTCATTGTTATCGAGTTTCTAGTGCTAATTTACCCTTGTAAAAATGCATATATAATTAATTAGGTAGCTATTAATTAGTCTTTAAATACATAATAATTAAAAGAAAGAAATAATGATAATTATCATTGTGCATATTTCAGTTATAAATCAAAGCCAATTAACAAAGTAGCAATGGAAAACCATGTGCATGTTAATATGTTAGAGAGCATGTATTTGTCCATAAGTGTATAAGGATGTCATGAGTTGTGATTTCTACTTGCATGTAGTTGTATTGAACAATTAATAGTAAGTATAGAATGACCCGTTCGGGTTGGAAACTGAATATTTATGTGGCTTTTAGATGATACCAGGTTTGGAGCCATGAGACTTGTTAGATGCTAATACGTGACAGTAATTATAGCGTATCAGCTAATAGGACCAGGTGACATTCCACTCATGTTAATCTACACAGTTCCATATTTCTCATTTACCCTTGTTTGATCTGATATGTAATTAATTAGGTAGTTTTTTAGTGTTTAAATACATAGAAATAAAAAGAAATAAATAAATACAATTATGCTTCTGTACATATTAGCTGTCAATGAAAGCGAAATAACAAAGTAGCAGTAGAAAACCATGTGCATGTTAATATGTTGAAGAGCATGAATGTGTGCATCACTGTAAAATTATCTAGTAAGCCCTTTGTTTGACTGCGTAACCGCGATAGTTTGTTCATATCTTTCTTTGTTCTGTATGGTGCAAATGTTGTTGTGATACATGATACACATGTAGGCATGCATAGAAACCATATATGCATACATACATGTATCCATGTATAGTATTTAGAGATGCATAAATGCATATACCAATGTCTACATGTATCGATAGAAACATCTATACATATACTAATAGGTGCATGTATACATAGTCACATATATACATGAATCAATATGTGGATGGTTGTATCTGAGGATACATAGATAGACAATGACATGTAGTAAAAGAGACATATTACTCATTGCATTCCCCGGGAGCACACTTTCCTGAGGAGTTTTGTAAAACAGTTCACTTGTCTTATAAATGCTTTCGTATTTTACATGTGTGCCTATGAGAACAATAACCACGACATCTGAGAGAATTTAAATGCTTGCTGGCAGAAAAAAGGTTTCTACTGCATTGTTTTGTCTATCTTTGTGCAAATGAAAATTTGTATTCTGCTATGGTAAATTCTCTAGTGCATCAGGTACTTTAAAGCACAATATTTTGGATGTTGCTCTTGTTCCAGGTTTGATTCTTTTCACGGGTTATAACTACCTACTATTGTATTAGTTTCCCATTTTTTCTTCTACAAATGAATGAATATATAAACAAATAATCATATATAATAGTTTTTCTTTGACGAGTTTTTTCAAACAGTTCACCTGTTTTTTGTATGCTTCCATTGTTTGCATTTATGCCTATGAGGACAATAACCACGACTTTTAACAAAATCCCTCTATGCTTTATGCTTTGATGACAACGGAAAATCTCAAAGCAACACACTGTCGACTTATTCTTTGAAAGCATAGCTGAAGGTACATAATTCATTGATGCAAAATTAATGCATTGAATGGCATCTGACTAAAGAGGAGGTTGTTTGGATTTCTAATTAGTCTTTGAATATATAACAATTAAAAGAGAGAAATAATTATAATTATCCTTGGCCACATTTCACATTTTCACCTTTCAATCAAAGTCAATTAACAAAATAGCAATAAGGCCTAAAGAAGGTTCAAGGAGTATGTTGGTAGAAAACCATATTCTACACAATGGCTAGAGAATGTGTTGAAATTGCTTTTTAAACTTTGAAGCAAATGAATTTTTCCTTCTGTTTACTTTCATTGTACATCTTAAATGGAAGTTGGGTGTAGCATTGCTACAATGCATTTGGATACTTTGATTATAAAATCATAGTTAAGATCATTTTAAGTGTTATCCATTCAAATCTTTCATCTGAGTCTCGGAGGCAATGCACAGCTGTCCCATAAAGAGAGCTTTGGAACAAAAGTGTTGTCATAAAGGATAGAGGGGTATTGTCAAATATTGTGGTTATTGTCCGCATAGGCACACATGCAAAATATGGAAGCATAGAGAAAGCAAGTGAACTCTTTAAAAATCCCATGAAACATAGTCTTTCTATGCATCCATGCATAGAGGTATACATGTATATATGTGTGCATGTAATTATCGTACATGTTCACATAATAATTAAAACAAAGAAATAATTACAATTATCCTTGTGTACATTTGAACTGTTGATCAAAGGCAATTGACAAACTAGCAGTAGAAAACCATGTGTGTGTTAATATGTTGGATAACATGTACTTGTGCATAGGTGTATATGGATATGGAAACCTGAATTTGAAAATGAATGGAGTGGAAATGGTATGAATTTAACAATTTTCCGCTGTACATAGAAAATTAAATGCAAGATATAAAAATATGAATGGGGCAGGTGGATGTAAAGAAGAAAGGAATAGAAGGCATTGGTGTGATAGAAGGAAAGGATATAAGTAGATTATTAAATGTATTTGAAACGGGAAGAAAAGATATTGAAGCCTAGAAATGCAAATGAATGGAATAAAAAGCCTATGAAGTCATTAGTTCTTTCATCATAGGGTGCAGCAATTGCCAGTTAGTTATTGGTTATGCTTTATAAAATCATCATAGGGCTGATTGTCTAGATAGATATACATAAGAAAAGCTCAAGGCCCATTCCTTACTCTTTGTTGTACACAACAAGGTGTTGAGATCCTTGAGTTTTTAGATCATGAAATTAGGAAAATGCGAATGGCAGTGCATATCAGGGGCACTCAGTGCTTGAGGCAATAAGCAATTGCATATCTTAGTATCTTTAGATTTTAGATCGCATAGGTAACATGTGCTTCATAGTCATCTAGTTAGGGTAATATGATCACTTTGTGCATATTGCTATTTAATTCTAGAAGTTGATGTTTCAAAAGTTATTTTTTTTATTTGGAAACTGGTATTTATCTGTTTTGTTGTTTGTGTTTCAAAGTGAATGCATTAAATGGCATTTGGATTTGTTATGGAATATAGATTTAAGTGACTAGAGATGCATTGTGATTACTTTGAGCATTTCATTTCTGTTATTCTGTAGATCTGTGTAGTCATAGGAGATGTTGTTGCTGCAGAGTCAAGACCCAAAAATGAGCTACTTGATACATGTATCCATAGATACACGGATGTGGACATCCATCATGGTATCTATAGATGCGTAGATACATGTATCTATGAATACATGTATCCATAGATACATCGACACATATATGGATAGATTCCTGTATACATATGCACATAGAAGCACAGATACATATATGCGTGGATGCATCTATAGGTAGAAGAATACATAGAAACATAGTTACATGGATAGATAGATATATGCATAGGTGGATACATAAATGCTTAAATATGCATGTATGGAAATATCCATGGATTGCATATGAATTTGCATAGATACATATATCCATGCTTGCATGTATACATAGATGCATGTATTGTAGTACACATGGATGCATGTATATGTGTACCTATGGGAAGGATGCATGGAAGCATGTAAATAGAATAATTTTGTGAAATGTCATAGCTATTGTCCTCATAGGCACGTATGCAAAAAATGGAAGCATACAAAAGGAAAGTGAACTGTTTGACAAAAGTCGTCGAATAAATGTGGATCCATGAAATGTGGTTTGAAAGGGATTATGTAGAAGCCCTTTTGTCTATCCTATTGACTGCATGTGAGCCCTGTAAAGACTATATATCTTCAATTGTTGTAGAGCTGTCTCATAGAGAGAGCTTTAGAACGAATGTGTTGTTAACCTATGCCATAATGAGAAATTTGGAACAATGTAAACCTAAACTCTGCAATTGTAGGTAAGGAATTCTTATACTTTGACTATAAATTTGTATTTTAAACTACTTTTAGTATTATCTATTCGAATTTCTTGTTGAAATGAGAAGGTTTCATCTGCGTTTGATAGGAATTATGTAGAAACCGTCTTGTCCATTTTACTTCGTGCATGTGAGCCCTGTAAAGTTTGTGTATTTTTTATTACTACAAAGCGGTCCCATAAAGAGAGCTCTGGAACCAAAATTATGTCAACGTGTGTGATAATAAGAGTTTTCTCCTTGAACCTTGTTATATATTGAAAGACTAATTAGCAATCCAAACAGTTTCCCCTTTAGTCAGATGCCATTGAATGCATTGATTTTGCATCAATGAATTATGTACCTTCAACCACTAGTTTTAATCAAAGAATGCATATGGATTCAGAATCAAAAGCTGTTTCCTGTGAACCCATTTTTAATTTACCTATGCATTTGCCTGGAATGCTTTTAACTGGTAGCATCGCCCAATCACATTTTTCCATTTAACATATTACTTATTTTTTTGTATAGTTTGAATTTGGAGAGCTATTTTTTATATTGGAAAATTAGCATTTATCTATTTTCCTATTCATCCGAGTAGCTCTATAAATCATTTTCGTCTTTAAAATCCAGGAAAATGCGAATGCATAAATTGATTAAATAAATTTAAGCAAAGGCATAGTTTGAAAACTGGCGGCTAGAGGTACATAATCCATGAATACAGATTAAATGCATTAAAATATCAGGAAAATGCGAGCACAGTGCATGAATGCAAATTAAATGCATTTAATGGCATCTGGCTGGAGGTGAATGCGCTGCAATGGCTTGGTGGCCATGCGTGGGCAGGGTACTTTGGTCATTTAATATAGAGTTAAGCCACTTGCTATGCATATCTATTACTTTGTGTATGTTGTTTTTTGTGTTCTGTAAGCCCGTGTTCTATAAACCTAAGCTCTACAATTTCTTTGAGCTTTTTCGCTATGGTGAAAGCATAAAGGATAAAGAAATTTTGTGAACTGTTATAGTTAACGTGCTCATAGGAACATATGCAAAATATGGAAGCATATACAAGGGAAGCGAACTGTTCAAAAAAACTCTTCAAATAAATGTGGTCCCATGGAATGCAATAAGTATTCATAATGGACACTTTGGTTTTCGCATGTTAATGTTGTCAGATAATGCAATTTGACATGTAATGGGTGAAAGAAACATATATGCATTGTCTTGTGGGGTAGAAGTGGGCACAGTATTCCAATATCTTGAATGTCCAGACCATTGATTGCATAACAACATCAAGGAAGAGCATAGAGGTCTATCAAAAAGTAAGCAACATAAGAAAAGAAATGTTGGAAGTCATGACATGAACAATAGAACTATTTAACACTGAACTCAATGTCTCTAATAATTATTGCAAAAGCTGTAAATGCCATAGATGAAGTAATATGAATAAAAATTTAGTTTCTGCTTTTCTTGAAATGCAATTCAAAACTACTATAAATGCATAACACAAGGTTGTGTAACATATTGCCACTCCTGTTTCTAATTTCTTTGGACATAAATGCTTTACACATTTTATTGCAATAGTAACATGTCTACGAAAATGGAACAAGAGAGATGAGGAATACAAGATGGCAAAATGAAAACATGAAACAGAACTTTATGTAGTCATTATATTGAAGAATTTCAATTGCATTTCAAGAAAAGCATAAAGACAATTTGGAAAGCTGACCTTGCAATGTGCTATTGGATGATCAAGTATACTTGCAGCAATGTAGAAAGGATTGTTTAAATAGACTTGAAAGCACCGATTGCTGTTACAAGGACAGTCTAGACAAATGAGTATAGTGAGTGACATATACTATGTTATTCATAAAAAGAAAACAAAATTCTTATGTAGATTCATTTCGACAAAAAAGAACCTAAGTAAGAACTTTTGTTGCCTATAATGCAAATTGCATTTTATAATTTTAAAATACTTATTGTTATTTGTGTACCTTATAATATAGAACATATTTTGCATATCTATGCATTAGTGTAATTTTGTTATTGCAATGGTGGCATAAGCTCTTTAAGATACACTGAAGGAGAAATACAAACCAAGGTTGTTGGCATCCTGATAAAAAAGATGATGAGATACATCCAATTAATGTATGCCACAACATCTTATTCAATGAAGATGATTTGGATAGGGACGTTATAAATGAGAATCCTTATTGGTGTGTGAGTAATCCTCTTTTTCAAGACTTCTCAAGGAAATTGCATACCAATACTATCAGTAAATAGGTGGAATCAGATTTATTAATTGACTTTGATTGATCGGTCAAATGTGCACAAGGATAGTTATAATTATTTCTTTGTTTTAATCATTATGAATGTAAATACTATTTAACAGTTACCTAATTAATTAGATATGAAATGATAGAAGGGAAAAGAAGATTAATTAATTAAGATAATTTGATTGATTAAATAATAAGGTGAACTATCATTCAAAAGTACATAAATTAGAAGTTTGGAAAAATCCCTCTTATCTTTATGCTTTAATGACAACGAGAAAGCTGAAAGCAATTGTGGAGTTTAGGCTTATATCTGTAAATTGCATTTTCCTGACAATTTATAAAGCCTTCTCAACACATTGTCCACATATTCTTCCAAAGGTCCCATTATGGGACTTGCTAACAACACAGTGGCTCTAAAGCTTGCACTGTGGAACAGTTGTGCAGTGATTGAAGATATGTAATCTTTAGAGGACTCATAAGCACCAAGTTATTGTGAAGCTCCCATATTGTACACTGGACAAAAGACAATTGTTCATCCAAGGAACCAGTCTATGAAGATTAGTGTAGGTTGAGCACTATGAAACCCAATCTACCTATAGACTCTAAAATGAAAGAAAACTGATGAAAATAACTATTTATTGCCTGAAGTAACTTGTCTACAAGTGTCCTTTTTGGAACCATGACAACCTTTTCCCTGTCACTATAAACTCTTTCGTAGAAAAGACATATAGACACACACATATATATATACATATGTATACATATGCATAGATGCATCTATGTAGACACATATAAATGCATGTATGGACGTAAACATACATGCATGCATGCATATACACATAGATGCATCTATACACACATACATATATGCATAAATACATATATGCATAGATATATCCAGAGACATATGCATACATGCATACATGCATCTACAAATGTTTACATAGATATGCACATAGATAGATGCATATGTACATAGAGACATGCATACATACATACATGCACCGACACATCACACACAAAGTGATAGTGACAGTCCAAGTAAATCACTATGAAACACAGCTTCATTATGAACTTTAATGTAAGGAAACTCTGAAAATTAACAAAATATCACCTCAAGTAACTCGTTTATGCATCTGGACACTGCAACTATAACATCTCCTACTCAGTTGCTACAAACTCTTCCTCAGAACATGCGCCTATAGAACTCAAAAACAACACACACAAAGTAATAGAGATGCATAGCAAGTGGCTTAACCCTATATTAAATGACCAAAGTACCCTGGCCATGCGTGGCCACCAAGCCATTCCAACGCCTTCGCCTAAAGCCATATGCCATTTAATGCATTTAATTTGTATTTATGCATTACGTACGTCTACCCGCTAGTTTTATAAACTATGCCTTTGCTTAAATTTATTTAATCAATCTATGCGTTCGCATTTTCCTGATATTTTAATGCATTTATTCTACATTCATGGATTACGTACCTCTAGCCGCCAGTTTTAAAACTATGCCTTTGCTTAAATTTATTTAATCATTTTATGCATTCGCATTTTCTCGGATTGTAAAGACAAAAATGATTTATAAAGCTACTCGGACGAATAGGAAAATAGATAAATGCTAATTTTCCAATATAAAAAATAGCTCTCCAAATTCAAACTATACAAAAAGATAAGTAATATGTGAAATGGCGAAATGTGATTGGTCGATGCAATCGGTTGAAAGCATTTTGGGCAAATGCATAAGTATTCCTACCTTGATGCTAGGAACGAATAAAATTTAGACTATACAAAATAGTTTATCCAAGTGAGTGCTAGAAAGCCAAAGGAAAAGCTTTAGTCTTCAAATGCTTGGAAAACTTCCCAGTCAAACAGTAGATCATGAGCATTTCACACATACCAATCAATTCTATGATTTTAAAGATTGAATATATGCATATTTTAAGCCATCTGTTATCTATTCTTTGTATATTTCTAAACTTTTTTTGAATTCACTTGCAAGTTGCAATGATTATGAAGCATTGTGTGTTCAAATGCTTTAAAATAAAGTTACACGAACATATGAACAATAATATAGTGTGGAATACAGTGGACGCCTATGCAAAGATGAAAATAGTTGACACTTCTGGCAATTTCTCAAGACTCTCTAAGTTAATATAGTTAGGCTAGGAATATGTGAGGTATACATATGATAATTGAAAAGAAGCTCTATTTGTAACAATATAAGGCAAAGAGGGAAATATTTTTTTTTTAATGATTTGTGTATTTTGATTCAAAGTTTTTTAATATATGTGTTATTATCAGTCATGCATTTGAAAACAATGTTACTCCATGTACAAAGAAATTTAAGCAGAGGCATAAATCTCAAAACTCACAACTTTTATTAATACAAAGGGGACATTTACAGTGATAGAGCAAAAGTTCCTGTGCTCATTGAATGAACACCAAGAGACAAGTTACTCAAGGTAACAAACTACTACTTTTATTTATTAAATCCATGTCTTATAATGCTTAGATGAATGTATATATCATGTTCTAAAGCTCCTATTTTATTAAAAGCAGGGAAAATGGTCATAAAGATTGTGTATCTGTCAATGTGAATAGGAAAGATTGATTCAACTGATTTGGAGGATAAAGATGACTAATAATTAACTATGACTAACCACTCAACACAATTAATTCATCAGTCAATTAGCTTGATTGATCGCTGAATTAACTTGTTTGAAAGCTAACATGTTAAGCCAATTAGCTAATACGCCACATACAGTATGACATTTGAGATTCAAATAAGTCTCATGTACGCAAATATGCTATCATGTTAAAGCCACATAAACATTGATGTTCCAACTCCATGGGGTCATTGTATTTCCATTTGCCCAAGTTCATTGCATTCCATTATCCAACACTAATTATTAAATGTTTAAACCAGCTACATGCAAACAGAAATCACAACTCATAGCATCCACATACACCTATGCACAAGTACATGTTATCCAACATATTAACACACACATGGTTTTCTAGTGCTAGTTTGTTAATTGCCTTTGATCAACAGTTCAAATGTACACAAGGATAATTGTAATTATTTCTTTGTTTTAATTATTATGTACTTAAAGACTAATTAGCAACTGCCTAATTATTTAACTAATAGTATTGGCATGCAATTTTGTTCACAAGTCTTCAAAAACAACATTATTCACACACCAATAACGATTCTCATTTGTAACCTCCCTATCCAAATCATCTTCATTCAATAAGATGTTGTCACATACATTAATTGGATGTATCTCATCATCTTTGTTATCAGTATGCCAACAACCTTGATTAGTATTTGTCCTTGAGTGTATCTGGATGCCATGAATTATGAATTCTTCTTGCATGTGGATTGATTGCACAAGTAATAGTAAGTGCTACATAATGGTACAAATCACAACTCATAGCATCCATATACACCTATGCACAAATACATGCTATCTAACACATTAACACGCACATGGTTTTCCAGTCCTAGTTTGTTAATTTCCTTTGATTAATAGTTCAAATGTACACAAGGATAATTGTAATTATTTATTTCTTTTAATTGCTATGTACTTAAAGACTAATTAGCAAATTTTGTATTTATTTGATTACTGCAAAACAGTCCCATAAGGAGAGCTTTGGAACCAAAATTATGTCAACATATGCGATAATGAGAGCTTTCGAAGAATGAGTTAATAGTATATTGCTTTGAGCTTTTCTGTTATCATCAAAGCATAAAGAATAGAGGGATTTTGTTAAAAGTCGTGGTTATTGTCCTCATAGGCATAAATGAAAACAATGGGAGCATACAGAAAAACAGGTGAACTGTTTGAGAAAACTCATCAAAGAAAAACTATTATATATGATTATTTGTTTATATATTCATTCATTTGTAGAAGCAAAAATGGGAAACTAATACAACAGTAGGTAGTTATAACCCCCAAAAAGAATCAAACCTGGAACATGAGCAACATCAAAAAAATTGTGCTTTAAAGTACCTAATGCACTAGAGAATTTACCATAGCAGAATACAAATTTTCATTTGTGCAGAGATAGACAAAAGAATGTAGTAGAAACCTATTTTCTGCCAGCAAGCATTTATATTCTGTCAGAGGTCGTGGTGATTGTTCTCGTAGGAAAACATGCAAAATACGAAAGCATTTATAATGCAAGTGAACTATTTTACAAAAATCCTCAGGAAAATGTGCTTCCGGGGAATGCAATGAGTAATATGGGATGATACAAGGGTAAATGAGAAATATGAACTAGCCTAAATCAACATGAATGAAATGTGAGATAGAGCTATTGGGTAATATGCTACATATATTGTGACATTTAAGCTTCAAAGAAGTCTCATGGCTGTAAGCCTGGTATCATGTAAAAGCCACATAAATATTCATTTTGCAATTGGATGGGGTCATTCTATTTCCATTTACCTAAGTTAATTTCATTTGGCTGTCTAGCAGTAACTATCAACTGTTTCATCAAACTTCATTCAAGTATAAATTACAACACATGGTATCCTTATAGAATTATGCACAAATACATAGTATCCACCATATTAACATGGACATAGTTTTCTATTGCTGCTTTGTTAATTGGCTTTGAGTTATAGGTGTAATGTGCACAAGAATAATTATAAGTATTGCTTCCTTTTAAATGTTATATATTTAAACACTAATTAACTGTTACCTAATTAATTAGATATGAGATGATAGAAGAGTAAATGAGAACTAGAAACTAGATAAAAATGACAAAGTTAACATGTGAATATCAAGGTGCGCAGACTAAATACTCATTGCATTCCAGGGACCACATTTCACCCAAAAATTTTGTCAAACAGTTCACTTGTGTTGTCTATGCCTCCATATTTTGCATGTGTGCCTAGGAGGAACATAACCACGACATCTGATAACAGTAAAATTCCTCTATCCTTCATGCTTTGTTGACAGTCAAAAAGCTCAAAGCAATTGCAAAGTTTGGGTTCGCTTCTCTAAATTGGGTTTGCTTAACAGTTTCCAAAGCATTTTGAACACATTGTCCTTACATTCCTCTGAAGCTCTTACTATGCGACAAGTCCAAAGCACATTCGCTCCAAAGTTCTCACTATGGGAGAGCTCTGCACAACGGAAAAAAGGGTTTCTACATAATGCTTATGAAACCACATTTCATAACAAGTTCTACCTATTGTTCAATGCCAAACTAGCAGCCAACGAACAACAAAAGCTTTAAAACTCTCAGTTAACATGTAAAGGGCTGGAAAATATTGATCTGCCAACTGAATGGAGGCATTTTACTTCAATTATCTAGCACTTATTCTTAATTGTTTAATGCAATCACATGCAACCAGAATTCAGAACAATTAGCACCCATACACACCTATGCATAGATACATGTTCTCTTACATATTGATATGCATATGGTTCTCTATTGGCACAATCCTTGAACATTCTTTAGGTACAAGCGCTAGTCTATTAATTGACATTGATTGCTAGATAAAATGTATACATAAACACATAGCTGCACACAAGCATTTAAAGCAAATGCAATAGTAATCTATTATATACACACATACATACATGGTAACATAGATACATGCATACATATATACATAATTACATGCACACATATATACATGCATTCCTGTATGCATGGATGCATAGAAAGACAATGTTTCATGGGATTGTTAAAGAGTTCACTTGCTTTCTATATGCTTCCATATTTTGCATATGTGCCTATGAGGACAATAACCACAATATTTGACAATATTCCTCTATCCTTTATGACATCACATTGGTTCCAAAGCTCTCTTTATGGGACAGTTGTGCATTGCCTCCAAGACTCAGATAAAAGATTTGAATGGATAACACTTAAAATGATCTAAACTATGATTTTATAATCAAAGTATCCAAATGCATTGCAGCAATGCGAAACCCAACTTCCATTTAAGATGTACAATGAAAGTAAATTGAAGGAAAAATGCATTTGCTTCAAAGTTTCTAAAGCAATTTCAACACATTGTCTAGCCATTGTCCAGAATATGGTTTTCTATCAACATACTCCTTGAACCTTCTTTACGTCTAACTGCTATTTTGTTAATTGACTTTGATTGAAAGGTGAAAATGTGAAATGTGGCCAAGGATAGTTATACTTATTTCTCTCTTTTAATTGTTATATATTCAAAGACTAATTAGCAATCCAAACAGCCTCCCCTTTAGTCAGATGCCATTCAATGCATTGATTTTGCATCAATGAATTATGTATCTTCAGCCACTAGTTTGAATCAAAGTATGCATTTGGCTTCAGAATCAAACTCTAAAAATAAAAAAGACTATGTTTAAATTATAAAGTGCAATCAACCACCAAAGAAATTGATTGGATAGTAATTGCGTTTCTGATATCATGTTATTGCAACAAAGATCTACTTTTGAACCCCAATCGCTTAATTTTTATGAACCATATAGCATATGCCATTCACAATACCCATTTGTAAAGATTGTCCTTGTAACAAAAAGCAACGGTATGACTACAAGTACAATCAATATAGTGAGAATCTTGAATTAACCTTTTTCTTTGTCTACTCTATGCAATTGTAAACAAAGGACAAGGTTCATTCTAGAAACTCACCTTGTACTGTTTTTTGAAGAATTTGCTACAGTTGGACCACTACACCACCTCTCCTCCTCCAATAAAAAGCATTGCACCATGTAATAAGCTTTGATTAGAAAACAAAGACCATTTGTTTGTTTTTCTAAAAGAATAGCAATAAAGCTCAAGCAAATGACCAAAATGCAAACAACTCCCAAAATTACATTTGCAATATATAATACTCCTACTGCGATGGATACTAATAGCCAAAACCAATAAAACACTAGCAAGCATTTTTTAGATTCAAGAGACACAAGTATAAATGTAAATCAGATTAACTAGACAAACTAGTTGCCATAGGTTCTTGTACCACAAATCTTCTAGCAATGAATTTAACTGGTCTTTTGCACGAAGTCTAAAATTATTTCATCAAGCAATATTACTTCACTGCTCTATGGCAACATTGCAATTTGAATTCTAAAACATATTTGGCATAGCTTTTTATAACCCCAAGATACAATTTTCTAACTTCCCAAGCATTCAGTCTAAGTTTTCCAATTACAAAATCTCAAATTGTTGTTTGCTTGGTATGTTTGTTCCTTGAATTTGATCACTAGGTAAAATGTGTACAAGGATAATTGTAATTTGTTCTTTCTCTTAATTACTATGCATTTAAAGACTATTTAACAGCTACCTAATTAATTAGTTATCTAATGATACAAGGATAAATGACAAATATGGAATTGACTACTTTGACATGAGTAAAATGTCACATGGACCTATTAGCTAACACGCTACATATACTGTGACTTTTGAGTGCTTAATCCATCTACATGCAAGTACAAATCACAACCCATAATTAAAATGTCCCCAAGGATATTTATAATTATTTCTTTCTTTTTATTATTATGTATTTAAAGACTAATTAACAGCCACCTGATTAATTAGATACGAGATGAAAGAAGAGTAAATGAGAGCTACCAACTCAATAAAAATGCCAAAGTTAACATGTGAATATCAAGGTGTCTAGATTTAATACTCATTGCATTCCCCGGAAGCACATTTTCCTGAGGAGTTTTGTAAAACAGTTCACTTGCCCTATAAATGCTTTCGTATTTTACATGTCTACTTATGAGAACAATAACCACGACATCTAACAAAATTTAAATGCTTACTGGCACAAAATAGGTTTCTACTGCATTCTTTTGTCTATCTCTATGCAAATCAAAATTTCTATTATGTTATGGTAAATTCTCTAGTGCATTAGGTACTTTAAAGTGCAATTTTTTGGATGTTGCTCTTGTTCCAAGTTTGATTCTTTTTGGGGGTTATAACTACCTACTGTTGTATTAGTTTCCCATTTTTTGTTCTAGAAATGAATGAATATATAAACAAATAATCATATATAATAGTTTTTCTTTGACGAATTTTGTTAAACAGTTCACCTGTTTTCTGTATGCTCCCATTGTTTGCATTTATGCCTACGAGGACAATAACCACGACTTTTAACAAAACCCCTCTATCCTTTATGCTTTGATGACAATGGAAAAGCTCAAAGCAACACACTGTCGACTCATTGTTCGAAACCTCTCACTATCGCACACGTTGACATTATTTTGGTTCCAAAGCTCTCTTTATGGGACCACTTTCCAGTAATTAAAAATATACAAACTTTCCAGGGCTCACATGCATGAAGTAAAATGGACAAGAGGGTTTGTTTCCCATTTTTTGTTCTACAAATGAATGAATAAATAAACAAATAATCATATATAATAGTTTTTCTTTGATGAGTTTTGTCAAAGAGTTCACCTATTTTCTGTATGCTCCCATTGTTTGCATTTATGCCTACGAGGACAATAACCATGACTTTTAACAAAATCCCTCTATCCTTTATGCTTTGATGAAAACAGAAAAGCTCAAAGCAACACACTATCGACTCATTGTTTGAAAGCTCTCATTATCGCACACATTGACATAATTTTGGTTCCAAAGCTCTCTTTATGGGACCACTTTGTAGTAATAAAAAATATACAAACTTTATAGGGCTCACATGCATGAAGTAAAATGGACAAGAGGGTTTCTACATAATTCCTATCAAACGTAGATGAAACCTTCGCATTTCAACAAGAAATTTGAATAGATAATACTAAAAGTAGTTTAAAATATGAATTTATACTCAGTATAAGAATGCCTTAAAGCACTATGAAACCCTACTTGCATTTCTTGTATCAAATAGAAGAAAACAACGTAAAGTTACCTCTTCTGACCTCAAGCAATTCGTTTCTCGATGTCCAGTGCGCAATTCTACAACTACTAAATCCCCTGCTCGGCCACACAATAGAGCACTATGAAATATAACTTCATTATGCACTTTAATGTAATGAAACTCTCAAAATTAACAAATTATCACCTCAAGTAACTCGTTTCTGGGTCTGGACTCTGCAACTATAACATCTCCTGCTCAGTCGCTACAAACTCTTCCTCAGAACACGCGCTTACAGAACATAGAAATAACACACGTAAAGTAATAGAGATGCATACCGAGTCGCTTAACTCTATATTAAATGACCAAAGTACCATGGCCACGCGTGGCCACCAAGCCATTCCAGTGCCTTCACCTCGAGCCTAATGCCATTTAATGCATTTAATTTGTATTCATGCATTATGTACATCTACCCGCTAGTTTTATAAACTATGCCTTTGCTTAAATTTATTTAATCAATCTATGCGCTCGCATTTTCCTGATATTTTAGTGCATTTAATCTGCATTCATGCATTATGTACCTCTAGCCGCCAGTTTTAAAAATATGCCTTTGCTTAAATTTATTTAATCAATTTATGCATTTGCATTTTCCCGAATTTTTAAAATGATAATGATTTATAGAGCTACTCGGACGAATAGGAAATTAGATAAATGCTAATTTTCCAATATAAAAAATAGCTCTCCAAATTCAAACTATACAAAAAAATAAGTAATATGTTAAATGGCGAAATGTGATTGGCTGATGCTACCGGTTAAAAGCATTCCGAGCGAATGCATAAGTATTCCTGCCTTGGCAGCAGGAATAAATAATTGAGTCTTAATTCTAGGTAAAGTTAGATTATATTATAAAAGAATATTTTATTAAGCAATAATAAATGTGATAAGTAGGAGGTCTTTTAATATATAATGTAGACCTCAACGGCTACTAATCTACTGAAGCGGGAGGGCTGCTAATATGGTTCTAATCTACCTCAACGGCTACTAATCTACTGAAGCGGGGGGGCGGGCCTACTTAATTTGAGCTACAACGTGTCAAATTATGATATTGCTGTCAGGATTCAACCGTGTAGTTTCGAGTCAAACTCATTGACCCATATTTTAATATTAATAATAATTGTATTAATATAGTTGTAAATGAGAAAAGTACATATTTTAGATTGTTTTCTATTTGTTTTACATTTATTTTATTTTTTGTTGTAAACATGTTATTCAAATGTTTATTTTGAAATATTTGTGTTTATATATTGACTAAATCTAGTATTGTGAACTATTATTTTGCTTCATTTGTTTCTTGTGGTATAAGCCTAACCTAGATTTTATCATCTCCTCACCTTGTTTCACAACTATGATTTTGTATCCTACGAAGAATCACTAGTATGATCTTGTCCACCTTTTTCAAAACCCAATCTCACTTTCCTTGAGCTCACTTAATTCAAAAATTTAACCATTACACGTTGTCTTGTGTGCAAAGTCATTCAAATTAACCTCTAGTATTTCTTATTTAAAGGAAAGCTCCTAAAATATATATGATCACTCACAAGCATTGAAATAATTCACTTGAGGACCTTATAATAATTATCTACAAGAATTCAAATCATAGTGATGCTTCATTAGCAATAGCATTCACTAAATTGATTACTTATCTTGTATTTCATATACTCAAATTTGTTCTAATGCAAATTGAGGACAAAAATAAATAAGTGGATTTATTTAGGCTTAAATAAATTTAACACTTCAATCCTAGCAAAGAAAGCCCCCAAAGGCTTTCTTTAAAACCACCTTGACAATATTTCAATTGACACATGCTAGAGAAGGATTTGGAAACAAATGACTAACAAAGATATGATTGCAACAAGGAGGATACAGTAATGAGAGAGGAAGTTAGAATAATTATTGTAATCATGTTTGGCTATGCTACATGGATTTGACTTTTTTACTTCAAGGATAAAGCTAAGTGTTTCAGTTTTATGTCAAAGAGTAGTCTAGGAGTATAACTACAGTCTAATTTCATGGCATATACTATCACTATTCTCAAAGAGTTAAGTAATCCCTAACCCATTATTTAATATTGTGTTTTTCTTGTCATGTTTGTGACTCAACTGAATTATATTACTCTAGGGCTTGATGTAGTGCCTTAAAACAATTATTAGACTATTGATAGATTTATCATGATTTGAGATGTGATATTTTATGTGTTTGACATATCAACTAATGTTTAGTTATATATTTTTTTCACAATTGATAAATTACAATCCGATCATTATCATGTTTGTAGGTTTTATAACTTATTATTATGTTTATGATTAGTATATTCATAATTACACATTTTAAATTAATTATGTAAATTATTGATTATATTCTAATATATGTTTATTTTGATTGACCTGGCATGTTTTCAACTCTTTATTTTACAATATTGCATCCCTAATGAATGAAAAGTATAATGGGAGAGGACAACACATCATCATGGTGTAGTATTATGAAAGAAAGGTGTTTTCAAGGCACTTCCTAACTCTTCATGTGTATTGAAAACATGGTAAAGTTGGTGTTTGTACATTGATGTCAATTTGATGATTGTTAGTCATTTTGTGTCTTTGACTTCTTATCATTGCATGATTTTCCTTGAAGCTTGGTTTGTCTAATTTTATTTATTTTTAAATCTTCCTTGTTGTGTCATATCATTTATGTGTGTGTTTATTTATCTCTTGAATTGTCTTTTGATTGATTGTTGTTTGATTTTAATACTAAGATTCTTAGAAAATAATTTTTCCTAACCTAATGTATTACATGATATCAATATAATACTTTAATTAAATTGCATCAAGCACAATTTTATAGGGTTTAATCTAAAGTGTGATTAATTGACTTATTTCTAAGGCAATGAAGATGATTAATATTTAGGAATATTTGAAATTTCATTTAATGGCATGTGACTTAACATATAAAATAAATTATTATGATTCATGTAATCTTTGATGGGAAAATCGCCATGGGAGTATTTGGAAACCAACACTTGGACTAGTATTTATAACATTTGTTAAGCATTAAGTACTATTGACTTTTAAAGTAAGTTCAAGTTTTAGAAGGTGATATTATGTAAAACCCTAAATTTTGACATTCTATGAAGTGTTTCTATTGAGGTTGAAGCCCTTATACCAACCTATCCACCATAAAAAGAGAGTTTCTCATCATTTTATTAGATACAAATGCATGTGGAGCTAAATCCATATGAATTTGGAAGATATAGTTTAGTTATGAGGATTTTAGAAAAATGATAATTCAATTTTTATTTTATGGAGGCACCAATAGCACAAAACTATTTTATTTTGATTAAAATGATCGAGAAAATATTGAATGGAAATTTTCATTTGGTTCTTATAGAAGTATTATTGTAGCTCACCAACACAACACAATTTGTATATGCATTCTACAAATATTATCATGGTTTCTAGTCATAGAGCAAGCTAGATCTTCAGTTATGAACTTTATTTGTATCAACTATTCTCTTTTTTTGTGCACTAGTTTATTATTTCTAAATCAAATTGTGAATGATGATCTGTACCTAGCTAAACATAGACAAACACAAGAACATTAGTTGTTCAAATAAGCACAAATATCATTCCCTATGAAATTATTAAGCATGCAAAGAAGATGAAAACAATACTCAAAACATGAAGTAAACATGAAATCAAGCATGAAATATTAATCTAAACTACCCAAACCTCATCCCATAGGGGGATTGGTGTCACTTTGATGTGGAAAGTGGCCCTTTCCCAATCCCAAGTTGATAAGCTCCAAGATTGTTGATGCAACGTGATGAAATTTCTCCAAAGTGGTGATGAATTCAAGCTAAAATGATGAAGATGCAAGTAGATGTGAGATGAAAATGGATATGATGAATGCCAATTTCCCTCAAAGATAGTGATAGCAATTGGATGATTGGTGGATGAAATGAGCATAATGAATTTGCATAAGATTGTGGATCCATTTCAAGTAGAAGAGGCTTCTACTTATAGGAGTGAAGGGCTGAAGAAATAGTGAAATTGGTGAAGATGGGATTAAAATGAGAGCCAATAGGAATATGACACTTGTCACAAGGCTAATGGATGGAGGTGGAGCACATTTTGGAGAATGTGTAGAGTTATGAGGATGTAAGAGAATTGAATGAATATGGTTGAGGGTGTAAGAGGATGTTGTTGAGAATGTAAGAGGGGTTAATGTCTCTGTAAGAGATAAGATGGCATGTAAGAGGGATTCAATTCCTTTTTAAGAGGTATTTATGGGTGTGTAAGAGCCTTTTGGAGGGAAATTGAATGAGGGGGTGGTTGGAGGAATATTCCTAGGAATATGCCATTGTGAGGATAAATAAGGTAATTAGATAATTAAAAGAAATGAATTTCATGTGCAACTTCATTAGTTAACCATGGGTTGATTTAACTTTAGGGGAGTTAAAAGCTAGAAAATGGGTAATGAGTGTAAAAGTTGAGAAAGCCAACTTCACAGACCCCGAAGATCACCTGCATGCAAATAACCTGTCACAGAAAGAAGAGATGGAGACAAACAAGCAAGGGTGCTCTGAAAGCTGAAAAATGTATTCATCTGAGAGAGAGGTAAATTACAATGATGAATCCTTATAAAAGGATATTGTGCAACCCTAAAAGAAACCCTAATAGGTAGACATTTAATAATTAATATAATTATTAAATGTCACAAAATGCAAACTAAAGTGAAATCTTAAGAGAGGAATAAAGGTAATTTAATCAACATAATTAAATTAAAACCTTTACTCTAACACCCCCCCTTAAGATGAGCAAAAGTGCAGTTACAAACATGTGCAAGAAAGCAAAGGTAACTACAATGCAAGAAAGTAAACTTGGGTCCCGGCAACAAGGCCGATCAGGTACCCAATTACAACCAAATCTCTGTAAAGTGGAGAAATAGAGAAAACCTCATGGGAAAAACTCTACTCCAAAAAGAGATGAAAGAAATAAATGCACTAATAATAGAAGGATAGGAGGTGGATAACATAAGACCCCCCATAGACAGCTTCTATCATATAAGTACATGTACAATGGTCTCCATAGGAGAAAAAGAAAGAGACTAGAAGGCCCCCCCACAATGAAGAAACTCCTATCGCACATATGGATGCCTGATGTAGAATCCAGAAAGATATCCTGAAGCGGCAATAATATTCCTCCCCTTGGGAAGAAATGGATCCAAAGGACGAAGATGAAGAAACCCTGTGAAGAGAGAAGAATCAATCTGTCTCAAGATGTGTGCCATAATAGGATGTTGAAGAATCTCTCTGTCTGAACTGAAACAAAAGATGTCAAATCCAAACTGAACTGAAGACTCAAAAACTGCAACCTCTGAATGCACGATGATGGTGGGCTAACAGCTGGAATATGGCTGTCAACAAAGAGGAGCTGAAAATCCTCAAAGTAATCCTCCAAATCTGCAATATAGGACTCTACAAACAAAGACGAAATGCCTGCAAGATAAGAATCCCAAGTAGCCATGTCTGAAAGATGTATGATGTCCTGCTTAGCTGAATCAATAGGAGCCAAAGAAGAGGCAATATCAAACTGATCAAGAACAACAGGAGAAGATGCTAATACAAGTATAATCTCAGTCTGAAGAGTAGGAACTGTGAGACAATCCTCTGATTCATCGGAATATGTAAGGGTGTCTAAATACTGAAGTTCCTTTAAAGTATTATGATCAAAAGGTGTGTTATCTCTCCAACCAATGGGTACAAGACAATCTGAAGCAGGATCCTCTGGGAATGGAGAAAGACTGGGGTCTCCATAGATCTCCCAAAGATGTGCCCAAAGTGGGTGAGGACAATCAATGCCCGATATAGCCCACACAGTGTCATAATCAACACTAGACAAAATAACTCCTACTATGTGATTTCTAATGATATCCCAAGCTAGTTTTCCCTCTGAAGTTGCTGGTGCAGGTATGAGATCATACAAATAAGGAAAAATATTAAGCCACCTACAATATGTAAGTATACCCTTTGCCCATGACTCATAATTACCCCGTTCCAGAAATACAACTGAAGGGTGAGTAGAGAAACCCATGATAACTCTTCAAATTAAAACATCTGAGACTAACTGACCTCAATACTGATAAATCAGATCAAATAAAGCCATCCCATGCAAACAAATCGTTTCCAAGTGCTGAAACGTCCAAGTAATTGACAGATGTGTGAAAACACAAAATACTGAATAAAATGTACCTGGTGCAGATTCTGGAAAAATAAATGACATATCTGGAAAGAGCACAGAAACACCTTTCTAATTCCTATTCGTTTGCGAAAAACAAAGTCTGGACGCAAAAGATACGACTCCGGGAGTGCAAAAATCTTGTTCTGACTTTGACTGAGGAAAACAGCATCAAAACGGAAAAACCAGAAAATAATACCTAATCCATCAGAACGGCACCAGAATCAGCTTTCCAACGGTATCTTGTTTGAAAAAAACAGAGATCATACGCCCATTTTATACCCGATTTACTGAAAGAGGTCAAAAAAAGGCTTAAAAGGGAAGCCCCGGTGGCTCCGCTCGGTCTGGCGGCGCTCCGGTGGCTCTGCGGTGGCGCGGCGGTGCTCCGGTGGCTCTTCGGCAGCGCACCGACGGTGCGCCGGTGGCGGGTGGGTGGCTAGCCAGTGGAGGCCGCCTGGCGGTGGTTGGGTGGCCGCCTGGTGGCCGCTTGGTGGCCGGCGGGCGGCGCCCAAAATAACACTGTGAGCGCTTTTTTTAATGCGCTTTTTTGAATTTTTTTAATATTTTTTTTATTTTTTTTGCAATTTTTGACCTCGAAAATCGTGCCTGGGGGCCGTACAGCCCCTGAGCAAAAAAAAATTGCTTCCCAGATCAACTATGGCCAAATAGGTCATGCCATATATGAAAATATGGGTTTTTGGCTGCTCTGAATCCAACCGTGAGGTCCGTTTGGGCCCAAAATGCACCCAAAAAATGGAGTTACCCAGATCCTAAAAAAAAACAACCAGAAAACCTGAAAGCCAGATCTAACCCTCGTAGCTCCAAATTCTTCAGAAGACGAACAGGAAGCAGCAGGTCTGGAGCTCTGATACCATGTAAAAGTTGAGAAAGCCAACTTCACAGACCCCGAAGATCACCTGCATGCAAATAACCTGTCACAGAAAGAAGAGATGGAGACAAACAAGCAAGGGTGCTCTGAAAGCTGAAAAATGTATTCATCCGAGAGAGAGGTAAATTACAATGATGAATCCTTATAAAAGGATATTGTGCAACCCTAAAAGAAACCCTAATAGGTAGACATTTAATAATTAATATAATTATTAAATGTCACAAAATGCAAACTAAAGTGAAATCTTAAGAGAGGAATAAAGGTAATTTAATCAACATAATTAAATTAAAACCTTTACTCTAACAATGAGGATTAGGAGGTGAATTAAAATCAATTAATATAGAATTAATCAACTCAAGTGGGTTAGGGGATTTATGACATTTAATTAAATAGTTTGATTTATTTAATCAAATGAGAGGACTTTAGGGGGATTTAATTAAATAGGATGAACATTAGTCAGAAGAAGGTGAATTAATTTAATCAAGTTAATTATTTGATTAATAGTAGAAGTTAATGAATTTAACTAAATAATAATGATTATTTAATTAATTGGTTAGTGCAGAAATGATTTAGGAAGAAATGGTGTTAGTTATTCAGAATCAGATGCATAGTATCAATCAAGACTTTTTAAGTGTCTACATTTTTCCCTCTTTGAAGCAAGGTACCTGCTACATTGGTTCAAAGAATAACACTACCAAGATTGAAAGTCAAAAAAAAAAAAAATCGAATGCCCTACTGTTGCCCCAACAGACAAAATTACGCTACTACATTGCCCCCTCGAGAGACCAGGCGAAAATTTTGATTTTTGGGTCATAAAGATTTAGGACCAGTTCAGCTCAGAGAGGACTAGAAAGCTTGAATGTTTGATGTAGAAAAATTTGATGATGTATCTAGACAGTCATCGGCCATAGGTAGCCTCATGTATATTTTGATATTTCACACATATTTGACACTTGGATAGAATTGTTAATAAAGATAAAAGAATAAGAAGAATAAGATGGATGGATTAACCATTGATTCTGAGAAGATTTAGAAGTCCAACAAGTCTATTAGTCATCGAGACTTTATTAGATATGATGATGAGTGATGATGATTTGCTTATCCAGGGATTGGGGACATAAAGAGCATAACTTTCCTTATATTTGATAACACACATAGATACGATGCATCAAGGTATAGACGACTAGGATGGCATGGTATCTAGTGCTATGGACTTTGACTCAACAAACAGATAGGAGTATTCTTGTTCACACCTGACATACGGAAACCTCACTAGGATGTACTTCAAAAGTTTCAAAAAATTTAGACTAAAACACAAAAAAGCATAACCTATCAATGTAATAGTCAAAAAGTTGTCCAAAACGCATTCCATACACATTTAACAAAGCAAGTATTTGCCAAGGTTATATTACAAGAATATCCAACAAGCACAACAAAAAAAATATAATGATCAATGCCCCATTCCTTTCTCTCTAAATCATTTGATAGACATCATCGAGAGTTCATTGGAATGGATGCAAATAAGATAAATCTCAAGAAAAGATCAAGTGAACAAGCAATTCAATGTTCTTCATACCTCTAGCCAAAGGGATGTTTTTTGTTTAGGATAAGTATCCAAAGCGATTGCCAAAGATAATGTGCATTATAGGAAGGATGCATCCTAGGACATGTTAGTGGATGGTGGCAAGTTGATAGGTTGTTTGAAAGGCTGTTGATATAAGGTTGATTGGCATGTTTGCTAAAGAGATCAAGAGTTTGCTTTTGCTAATTTTTGTGGTTGTTTATGTTTGTTTTGTCAAAGGATGAAGGTGATGATTGATTTATTATGGATGATTGATTATCGTGGGTGAAGTGAAATGAGACAGATGGATTTTTTCAAATATTTGGATGTTTTTTATGTTTTTGTAATGTTTTGAGGCTGAAAATTTTGGGTTTTGTGTTTTCAAATGTTTGTGTTTTTTTGAGATTTATGAATGTTTTTTGTATTTTTGTGTTTTTGTGTCTCAGGGGCTCATCAATGATGGCCTTGCTTATTTTTAAGCTTAGAGACGATGTAGTTCAAACAACCATGTTTTTGACTTTTCTGAAATTTTGACCTATTTTGGGATTTTGATATGATTTGAATGTTTTTGGATTTTTGCATGATTTTGACGGTTTGGATATTGATATGTGCGATGATATCAGTGATCTATTTTTGGATTTTTTTGAAAACCAAGCTAAGGTTGATTGATCTATTTGATGGATTGATGATGATAACATTGTTGAGGATACATAATAATTCAAGGATAGTGTTAAGCAACTCGAGGATTGGGAAGGATATCCCAAGATGATGATGGGTTGATTGGATTTGATTTGATCAAGATTTTGAAGCTTGGTTTGGAACAAAATATGTTTGAATGATTTGATGTGACATTGAGGTGCAAATTAGATGTGACTGATATTGATTGTTTGGATTGATGTTCGATGAAAGATAAAGCTTGATAAGGAACATCTTCTTGTCAAAATATGTTATGGACCTTTGTGATTTGGATTTTGGCTCACAAATGCTTTTACCAATTTGATTTTACATTTTCTAATGTTTGGATCACCACATAAGTTGGAAGATATAGATCAAGATTTATTCCCGAAGCAAGATGTAAATATATGCCCCCAGTGTCTAGCAATGTATGGAATTCCATGGGTGGATTCTTGGATAGATGTATGGATGGATGGATATGGTAAGCACGCAAAGGATGCCAAGGATTATCTTGTGATAAGATAAGGTGTTCAAATAGAGGATGCTCATTTGGATAGTGCTTCACAGCTTAGATAATGTTGGGTAGGATAGGATCAATGAAAATGACTCATGTCAAGATATTTACCATAAGAAAGTGTAAAGTGTACACCAATATTTGTTAAGATCAAGATAATTTGGAAGATGGATGTAGATGGATGAAAATGGATTAGATAAATGGTTCATGGATGAATGGTTTAATTATGGATAAGATGGATGGAATGTTGGATTTATTATGGATGAGGTAAGATGCTTCCACTTGAATTAGTGAATGCAGATGCTCAATTCTATACATGGAGCATATTTTCCAATTTTTCATCATGGTACCTATCCAAAGCACCACCATAGTGGCTTTCACTAGAGGACGATTTTTTGTCTTTACTATTTTCATGATTTTTTGATTTTTTTGTGAAATATGTTAAGCTCATGTTGAACCACTTGGTGGTGTTGATGTAGATGCTTATGTCAGAATGTGCCATCGATATATGCTTGAAGAAGCTACTTTTCCAAGATACGTGCACTTGAACATAACTTTTGAGATTCCTAATCCACTTTGTTGATACCAAAGTTAACTATGTCTTTGTGCACACATCGTGATAGAGTACCTTCTGAATCCTTTATGATGAAGGGTGTATGCCAATACATGGTCAATGTGAGAATTAGATATCATGCATGGAGGATTGGATGGTGGAGTATGTTTAGGAATAAAATATGGATTGGTTGATAGTTTGGAACCTTTGACTCTCGAAACTTGGGAAGATGAGCAATAGTGGGTGGATACGAAAGTGTGTGTGGAATTAGGACCAACTGTTTGATATACTTTGTACGTTGCTTGAGAATCCTACTTTTGCATTTGTGGACGTCATTGATGGATGTATTTCCCTTTTTTATTTATCCTCATAGTTTCTTTGACTAATGGAGTTTGATAGGGATGATTTATCTTTGTATTTTTTAGTATCCACATGTATTTGATTTGTCCTTCATGCTTCACTACTTTTTTTCCTTTGATGACATTCTTCGTGCTTTTATTTGAATCTTTCTTTTGATGTTGGTCCCAATTCATGGATGGGGTGATGGGTGGATGAAGATTCATGGCATGGCTAGTTGTAGTATTGGAATTGGTTTCATCATAAGGATTCTTTGTACTCCCTATGTTGGTGTTTGCTTGATATGAAGTTTCCCCTAGTATTATGGAAGTAGTACCTTCATGCTTTGATTCTTCCTATTTCAAGATGTCCTGTTTAGAAAGCATTCTCTGATAAATAACCATTGCAAATGATGTTATTTCAATTTGTTGCTTTGTTGATCCTAGAATATCTCATTTGGTTTGACTTGTTTCCTTAAGTGGATAATGTTGGATATCTTCATACATGATGTCCTCAATATGAATTTTGGATATATCTGATCCTGATGTTGACCACCCAACTTGATTGCAATAATTAATAACCTCCTGTTCTTGTGTAATAATGTCAAGAGTAAAGGGATCTTGTTCTAAATGAAGATCCTCTACATGTCCATCCAAAGAAAGCATCTCATGGGTAGATGGAGGAGTATGTGCTATATGGATATGATCATCATTTGTGACATCTTGTATAGTTTGGAGAGTGCCCATTAGATCATTGTAGCATCTTGGAGATACAGATTCTTGATCTTGATTAATTTTGGAATTGCTTTCAACGTGCTTTGGATCAAGTTCTTGATATGTGTCAATTTCAAAGGATGGATTGTTTACAAAGGGTTCTTGGATATATTCATTAGACATGGGAAGTGGATCAATATAATCTTGATCTTTGAGTGGATCTGGATCAAGTGTTGAGTTAAGGATTCCTTCAATATCTGCAACCATGAGGTCAAAGGATATCAATATGTCTTGGAAAGGACCATTGCAAGACTTGGTGAAAGATGTTGATCATGCTTTGGAATAAATTCTTGAGATATGTCTTCTAACTCTTTGGATGATGTAGAGGCCTTATCAACATGATCATTGGTGGAAGAATCTTGACCCTTGTCCTCAAAAATTGTGGTGGAGATATTGTCAATGTTTTCAACAATAGGATCAAATGATGTTAACATTTCTTAAATTGGATCATTGTTGGATATTGTTGGTGGATTTTGATCATGATTCAAAAAGTGACTCTTGATGTATGTTGATTTGATTGTTGGATGAGGTAGAAAAATATACAAGGTGCTCATTGATGGATAAATCTTGATCATTGTTTTCAACAATTATGGTGGAGAGATTGTCACTACTATCACTAGTGGTTGAATCTTGATCATTGTCCTCAACAGTTATTATGCGTTGATCAATAAGTTCTTGGATGAGATTTTTTAGTTGAATACAATTTGGTGTTTTATGAAAATTTTCTCTATGATACTCACAATAATCTCTACCCTTATTCCAAGGGAAGTTTATGATAGAGTTGAAAGCACTTACTTTTGGAAGAGTGATGAGTTTTGCATTAAATAGCTTGTGTAATGCGAATTCAATTAGATCTCCCAAAGGAGTGTATTCACATTTGTTATCTTGTGAGGTTTGTGCTTGTTGAGAAGACTCTTGTCATGATTGATCTTGTGGTTGAGGTTGTTGATTTTGATATCCAACTTCTTGATATTGAATATTTTGTTCTTGATATGGTTGGGGACACAACTCAATGTTTTGATGACATGGTTTAACCAATGGGGGAGTGCTTATATTTTGGGGTGGAGATGTCTCTTGGTGAAATGAATCAACTATTTTGGTAAGTGAAGCAATTTGATGTCACAAAATTTGATCTTTATTTTGATTTTGACACCCTTGATATAGTTAATTTAGTTGTTGGTCAAGCATATTTGGAATGTATATATATGGTATTTGTATGGGATCATGCACAAATTGATTTTGGACAATGTTTTAATTTGGGATGATAATTAGATTTTTCATTGTAGGTTGGCATTGAACATTGTTGTGATTGGGAAACACATTGCTTTGATTTAGGTAACCTTGATTTTGCATGGTGTTACCTTGACTTGGATCAATACATTGAGTTGTTAACATATTGTTTGGACTTTGAACAACACTGGTATGATTCACAAATATATCTATCCCATAGTTCACCAAATGTGGATTTGATATGTTCATGTTTGGTAATTTTGTACTTGGTATATTCACATTTGGAATGTATTGATTCAATTCGATAATGTTGTTTGGTTGAAGACACATGCATTGATCATTTGGTTGATAGATTTGTAGGTTTTGACTTTGATTTAAATCTACCATAGGGAAAGGTGTTCCAAAATTTAGATTAGGCATACTCACATTTTTTGTATCATTGAGGTTTGTAGGAGATAATGATCCCATGTATGGATTGTATAAAAGTGATTTTTGATAATTAATTGGTATTGTAAGGCTTTGATAGTTTGGTTGATTTAGATCACTCATGATGTATGAATCAAGTTTATATTCTATGTTTTTCTTGTGTTTTGACCTTGTTGACCTCTAAGGAACTTAGGACCAATGATGAGATGAAAGATGAAAGGGTGAGTGATATGGGTGTTTGAACTTTTAGAACTTTGGTCAATACTAGACTTAGGGTTTGATTTTGATGTTTTGATTGGATAATGAACTTGTAAATCCTAAGATGGACTTGTGATCTTTGGATAAACTTGTTCAAAGGATGATAATTTAACTAAATGTGTGAGAAATGATGCATTCCCACACACCTAACTAAACAAGGTGATTTTGATTTGGTTTAAATTATTTACCCAAGTCTAGTATAATGATGTTTCCAAATATCTAAAAGTTGTTTGTGGGATGGAAATGATAAATGTTTTGGGATGGATGAAAATGTTTGGTTTAATCCTAAGTGAACCTAAGAAGAACTTTGTTTATTAGGACAAGATATTGAAGAACATGCCTTACCCTAGGAGTAACTCAAACCAAAAGACAAATATTTGCATGGAAAACCATATGACCAAAAGATACCAAACACATGTGTGGGGTTCAATTTGAGTTAATCTTGATTAATGACTTGCTTTTATTTACCACATCCACTTGTCTTACTTAAATTTCAAACTAAATGTCTATGTCTTAGCTCCTTTTCATTCCACGAGGTCCATTATGTGAAATTAAAAGAGCCAAGGCCATAGTTTCCCTAGGTTGACTTTGAAGAGAGTGAATTGAGATATGAGTCCAAGTATTTAGAAGCCTCTAAAGATAAGATCCTTAGGGACAAGCAGTAATATTAGACTCTTCATTGAAGGTATTCACACTTTTCAAAGGGTTTGAAATTTTGATGATTGTTAAATGTTTGTCTCAAAGTTTTAGAACCAAGCAATGTGTTCAACTGACTTTCAAAATGCACAATTCTCGGCTGAAAAGATACTACTTGTTGAGTCCCCACTCAGATTTCTCCAAACACTAAGACAAAGTGAATAGTTAGAGATTTGGCGACACTGGCTCCCCTCCATGGCACACACTTCTCAAGACCACCAAATCTCAAAATCTTGAAGATCTGGAGATCCTAAGGATTTTCTTGTTTCAACTTTGAATAGTACAAATGTGGGGTGGCTTCAGAATGACCGTTCCTACACCAGCAAGCATAAAGGTTTTTTGGTCACTAAACAATTGGTTCGTAGTAAGGGCTTTCGTTCAAGGTGGCCATGCACATGGCAAGATTAGCTCAAGATTATGGTCAATCAAGATGCCTCCCAGTCTCTTCCTAAGAAGAGATTTTAATGTATCACATGGATACTAAGGGTGACACTTGTCAGTATGACACATCCACACCTGTTGCTTATGACTTTTGTCACAAGCACATTATTTATATAGTGGATTGAAAGAGCTTGGATTTAGCTTGTTTCTGATTGGGTTGTTCTCACCTTTCGAAGCGGGGAGGCAACCCCTCTAAAGATAAACAAAATCAAGGGAGTTCATTTGTAGTTCGACCACCCAAATCGCGTGAAGCACAAGGAGGGAACACACACAATGTCTTTTCCTCATACTAGCATGGGGTTCATTTTTTAGATCCAAATTAAAATGTGTGGGTGATTAGACAACCAATGTTAAAGGAATGTTTTTGATTCGCAAGATTTCCAAGTGGCGCAAGAGAACTGCATATGCATTCAAATGACACAAATTATAAAACCATAAAACAAAGAAGGCACAAGTTATTTTTAGTTCCCAAAGTAAAGGTGAGTTTGTTTTAAGCACCAAAAGCTAAGTGTGAATTTGTCTTGTTCAATTTTATCCCACAAAGCAATGTCTAGTAAGTTCCTAATGTTCCATTTTAGTCCAACTTTGACATGCTTAAGTAGATGGTTAATTTTAAGCCCAAAGTAATGCTAGTTGGTCCTAAAATAGAGAATTAAAAGAAGAATTGGAAAGCCTAAGCTATTACAATGAGCATTAAAAAATGATTTTAGTTTTCCAAGTCAATATTCTTCCTCTTCTTGCAAAGGTGATGTTGGGCAACAAAGTCAGCACTCTGTGGGCTAACAAAGGTGGCACTAAATACAAAGGAGATGCTCTAGTAAAAATAAAGGTGACGCTCTGTAGCAGATAGAGAGCACAAATGTGGTACTTTATCAAAGGCGACGATCTGTTAGAAAGTAGAATTAAGTAGAAAATTTGAGCAGAAAAAAGTGACATTATTGCAAAGGTGACGCGACAGGAACCCACAATCACGACACGACATGAATAAGGTGACATTGAAGACAAAGGTGGAATTCTATGCAAAAGTAGTGTTGTATGGAGAAAAGGCGATGTCGTCCTCCTGTAGCTGCAAAAATGTCAATTTCAAGCCAAATTTGTCAAAATAAAAAGGTTATCCCTCCTTCTAGTGCCAAAATGTGAATGATGATCTGCACCTAGCTAAACATAGACAAACACAAGAGCATTAGTTGTTCAAATAAGCACAAATATCATTCCCTATGAAATTATTAAGCATGCAAAGAAGATGAAAACAAAACTCAAAAAATGAAATCAAGCATGAAATCTTAATCTAAGCTACCCAAACCTCATCCCATAGGGGGATTGGTGTCACTTTGATGTGGAAAGTGGCCCTTTCCCAATCCCAAGTTGATAAGCTCCAAGATTGTTGATGCAATGTGATGAAATTTCTCCAAAGTGGTGATGAATTCAAGCTAAAATGATGAATATGCAAGTAGATGTGAGATGAAAATGGATGTGGGTATGTGCATGATCATCATAGAAAAAACAAGCCCTTAAGTGGCGAAAATTTCAAAAAATCAGAGTTAGGCAACTTGATGTAAAAATTTGAATAAGTTATCT
Source organism: Sequoia sempervirens (assembly GCA_007258455.2). NCBI lineage: Eukaryota > Viridiplantae > Streptophyta > Pinopsida > Cupressales > Cupressaceae > Sequoia > Sequoia sempervirens. The sequence goes on along the minus strand of VDFB02000017.1, from coordinate 260,094,231 downwards.
ATATTATTTCAAAAATATGTAAGAATAGAATTTGTATCAAATTAGATTTAGTTTCTAAACTACTAGGTTTATTTTTTTTTAAAACTATTTGGTGAAAATTTGAAATTTCAATGCAGAAGCACTTAAATTTCAGGGAAAAAATAAGAAGTAGGTGTCAGTTTGACCACCCTAACCACAATAAAAGGATAATATTTTTTTATAATATTTTAGATATAAGTAGAGGAATCATGTCCCAATGTGATGCATATTTTTTTGTAATTTTTTTCCAAGTAAATAATTAATTATGAATTTTTTATTAAAACTTTAAAAAATATAAGAACTCATATGTCTGGCCACCTTAACTTGGTCAAAACTTCATGAAATTCAATATATATTTTTTAATCCTATATTATGCAAAGCATAGAATGTGACACATGTTTTGGATTCAAAAAATGTGATACCGTTTGAAAGCTATATATGTTTTTCAATCAGCCTATCAATCAGGACTTTAGTCAAATTCAAATAGAAAATGAATAATAATTATTTATTAAATTCAAAGTAAAGCGTAATTTATATTGTTGGAAATCTGAGAAACTCCTTTAAAACCCCTTTTTGTTTCATCAATTTTGGGTAAAACAAAAATTGTCAACCACATACCCTACATATACCCATCATATTGCCACTTTTTGGCCCATCATGATCCTACACATACCCATGTGATGAATGGCACTTACCCTCAAAGATAGTGATAGCAATTGGATGATTGGTGGATGAAATGAGCATAATGACTTTGCATGAGATTGTGAATCCATTTCAAGTAGAAGAGGCTTCTACTTAAATAGGAGGGAAGGGTTGAAGAAAGAGTGAAATTGGTGAATGTGGGATTGAAATGAGAGCCAATAGGAATGTGACACTTGTCACAAGGCTAATGGATGAAGGTGGAGCACATTTTGGAGAATATGTAGAGCTATGAGGATGTAAGAGAATTGGATGAATATGGTTGAGGGTGTAAGTGGATGTTGTTGAGAATGTAAGAGGGGTTAATGCCTTTGTAAGAGACAAGATGACATGTTTAAGAGATTAAATGCCTTTGTAAGAGGTATTTTTGGGTGTGTAAGAGCATTTTGGAGGGAAACTGAATAAGGGGGTGGTTGGGAGGAATATTCCTAGGAATATACCATTGTGAGGATAAATAAGGTAATTGGACAATTAAAAGAAATGAATTTCATGTGCAACCTGGTTAGTTCACCATGGGTTGATTTAACTTTAGGGGATTTAAAAGTTATAAAATGGGTAATGAGGATTAGGAGGTGAATTAAAGTTAATTAATACATAATTAATCAACCCAAGTGGGTTAGGGGATTTATGACATTTAATTAAATATTTTGGTTTATTTAATCAAATGAGAGGACTTTAGGGGGATTTAATTGAATGATTTGATTTAATTAAATAGGATGAACATTAGTTAGAAGAAGGTGAATTAATTTAATAAATTTAATTATTTGATTAATAGTATAAGTTGATGAATTTAACTAAATAATAATGATTAATTAATTAATTGGTTAGTGCAAAAATGATTTAGGAAGAAATGGTGTTAGTTAATCAAAATCAGATGCATAGTATCAATTAGGACTTTTTAAGTGTCTGCACAAATATTATACTCATCACATTCTTCTCTCCAAGAAAGACTCAAATATTGCATACCCTACAATTTTGGCACTAAAAATTATCCTTATTTTAGTTCATATTCATTTATCATGTTATAGAAATAATTCTAGCCAAACCCTACTTGTTTCTTCACCAATTTTTCATTTTTTATATCACATGAACTACTATTTCTCAGTAATGTTTAGTTTTTTGTTTGATTTTTGGGAATTTTCTAAAGGTCAATAGTGTGACACACTAGCATCCTTTGAGTTTAAAATGTAATCATTGCTTTCCTACTCTATTTCATATGCTTACTTACCATAACACCCATTAGTTGAAAAAGTTGCTCCTACATTTGAACTTGACCTTTCATATTCCTCATGAGCCTCTTGGAAAAGTAATTTTGTATCTCTCAACACTTCAACACATGAAACTCCTCTTCCTCTTTGATGCACTTTGAATATTTCACCTCCATTAATTTTTTTATGAGTAGATGTTTTTTCACCTTCATTGACATGTTCAAGCATTCCTTCATCTCTTCTCTCTCTTTTTGGTAATATAATTTTTTATAATTGTGTTTTCTATTTATATTTTATTATATTATAGAGGCTTCTTTATCATTTAACTTCTCTATTTCTATTGTTATATCTCTTTGGTGATCATCACCACCTCTTTTCCAAATAAATACATGTACATAGGTGATTATCCTTATATACTAGGGTCTTAGTATCAATAGATTTATTTTAATACTATTGTTTTTAAATTCTTTGACATACATAGGTTTTAAGAGCGTGCATTTTCTAATATATCTTTAATTCATCAACTACTAGTGGATGTTGAAAGATTAAAATAGGGGCTCGACTTGAACGAAAAATACTAATCAGATAACCCTTTCTTCCCATCTCAACTTGCACGTATTTAAATTTTATGAATGCACAAAGGTTTCCTATTTTTCTCTCTCTTCTCATCTATTATTTCAATACTTCACTTAAATTTTATAGTTTAGAGTGATATATTTATTTTTGTAATATTTTTATATGCATAGAGGTTTCATGTTGTTGTCCTTATTATTTTTTGTGTAGATCCATGTGGATTCTTGTGAGATTTATAAATTTTATATTAGTCAAGGATGAAAACACATGGAATGGATGATAATGTGGTGCATTGGTGTCCTAACCAATGAGATCCTAATTTTATAGGTTCTTCTCTATCCACTCTTTTATATTCTAAATTCTATTTTTTATTTCTATATTATATTTTTTAGTTATTCCTTGATTCTATAATCCAACTCATATTAATATAATATAGAAATTTAATAGTAGATTAAATTCTCTTGTGCAGCTCCCTAATAATTTGTTAGGCGGGTTTCTTGTATTTTCCATATGTTTGTATATTTATGATGTACGAATGTATCAATATTTATAGGACCGTTTTACTTAACACCTTTTATTTTCATGATTATCTATTCAAATGCATTTTTTTTAGATTCTTAGTATGGGGACATGGGCTTCTTGATCAAGAATTTCACTATTTATCCTTTTATGTATTCTCAAAGCATTTAATATTTTTTTTTTATACTTTATCATAGCTTTATCACCTAGTGGCACAAGCCTACTAAATTAAGGATAAATTATAATGCCAAAAATTGCCTATCATTTAATTATTGCATTCTATTTTACATTTAATTTAGTGTTTATCTCCTTAGCATGTTCTAAGACACACTAAATTGATGAATTCTAACTTTTCTCCTTAACTAACTTACAAAAAAAATTATGTTTTTCTAATATACTTTAGCTTTATATAATTTTCTAACCTTTTTCTTACATTTATCTTCTAAACACTAATGCAACTACATTAATGTATACACAATCATGATGTCATCCCATATATTTTAAATTTTAAAATATTTATCCATTAACCTTTTTTAATATTAATGGTTGTAAAAAATCCATGTAATGCCTTTGTACTGAAAATTTAATGTTCCTATTCATCCCTAACCTCTTGGAAAAATCATTATTGGAAATATAAGAGCATGAGAAAAAATATTTTCTTCCTCTCTTGGTCATAGATTTCTAGAATAGAATTTCTCCTACCGTACTAATATGCTAGTATAAAAATTCTTATTTTATCTACAAGTTCCTTATTATGATATCCCCTTTAATATCTATAAAATATTTGTGTATAGCTATATTTCCTTAAATATTTAATGATGTTATAACCCTCTTTGTTTGTGGAATTATCTACTCCTTAAGGCTCTTCAAAATTCCTTTATTCCTTTGAGGTAATGGTGTTTTGTTCTCTTTTTATTTTGTTATTTCATTTTATTTATTTTCATTGGAAAAATCCTTTGTTAATCCACATCTCCTATATTTATTTTTCATACAGACTAGGATATTAAAATATTTATATACCTAAGTGATTAGTATTTATAGATCATTGTTTTTTTGTTTTTTTACGTATATACACACTTATAATTGACCGTCCACACCAATTCTAGCCATATAGTGTCATTATGACTGCCCATGGAGGTTGAAATACCAAATTTGGTGCTTAAGCATTTTGGAAAGCTCTCAAGAGATCAACTCATCTCCATCCATCTGAGGCATAGGTACTATGTAATGCCCCGCCACACAACCCTAGGGGAAGTTGCAATTAACTACTCAAACACAATAATTTGTTTTTATTTAAGTACAATTAACATGCAAGTTCACTACCCATTGCCAACAACCCCTAAGGTTACGAGATTGGGTTTACTTAAAAGAAAACAAGAAACATGAATTGAAACCATAACATTTAATTACTTAACAAATTAAATACACATACATTCCATACATGATAAAATTTCATCAAAGGCATAATAGATACCACATGTTTCCAATAATATAATTTACAATACGATTACAACACTCATTCCTTGAATGAGGTAAATCCAATAAGCATGGTTATAAATTACATCTTCCACCTCGATAACAAATGAGGGGTAATAAAATAAAAGTTTCAACTGAAATGAATAAAGCATGAAATGAAACTAGATCCCATGAGCTCTCCAACTGGAAATCTCATCCACACGAACAAGAAGAAAACCCAATTGATTAAGGTGCACGTCCCACCCAACCATGTGATACCCGAAGGCTCACCCCCCGTGCTAGGAGATAGTAACAAGGAATTCCTATACAAGACCATCTACCTCTAGACACAGGCTAAAACATAACTGAACTGAATCATAAACAAGCACAATATTACTTACCACAATGGTTACAATGCTTCTAGAGAACAATGATCATCTACGCAATACAACAAACTGACTTTAGGTTGACATAGAGGGAGTGTCACACATCATTTTCTATGAGTTACCCTAGCTCAACCTTCCTAGGCTACCGGACCCCCATCTTGGGTTACCCTGGCTTGCCTCTACCAGCCGTCAGACCCTCATACAAACTGTGCATCTCGTCTCATCTCAAACCTTAAAAGCGAATGAGTCATGAGAGAGGCATTCATTATCTTAGTTAGTCTGAGAGTTTTTCATTAATTCTTTTTAAGTTATCACTTACTTAAACCCTAAGTGAGTTACCCTGGCGCCCCTCTATGTGTCGGACCCCCACAAAGAGCCACTCTCCTATCGACAACATACACGATACAAAACCACAATTTAATGGGTAAACTAGATAAGATAGCCACTCCAATCCAAGGAGGCAACAAATAATGAAAACTCACTCCAAACATTGTAGGAGACAAAATACATAATCCACTCCTTCCAAAGGAGGCACAAACCACATAAACCATTCCTAATCCAAAGGAGGTACAACCATCCCCGTTCGTGAAAACCGGGTGAGACAACATGATACATCTATACAAACTACCCAAGACAAACCAAAGGTTGGCAACATTTTACGAAAACCCACAAAAATAACTGAAAAGCCCCATCTGGAAGACTTACATAAACAAATGACTCAATTGCCCAACATCGAGAATGAACGAAAACATCACTTAGAAAGCATTTCAGGCAACTCAATAAACTAATGTTAGGATTTCCTAAATCCAAGCCAAGCAATGACATAGTGCATGAAATCAATTAAATAATTAACATTATTTACACGCACTCAAAAGTAAATCAAATCACATTGACAACATTAAGGAATTTAAAACTAATCATTTAATTCCATTTGTTCAATCATACATAATGATTAAAACAATCTTTTTAAATAAAATCATTTGATTATAAAATCAACTTTTTAAATAAATCATTTGATTATAAAATCAACTTTTTTAAATAAAAACATTTGTTATAAAATCCACTTTTTGCTTCTATTAACATAACAATAATCATCTTAAAATAATCTATATTTAAATATAACTATATATTAAATATACATATAAAAGTATATACAAATATATATATATATATATATAAATATATAACTATTGTTTAAATATATAAATATTTTTAAATCAACCAATTTAAAATTCCACATCCAAATTATTTAAAAATGCATAATATATACATTATATATATATACACAATATATGCATATTATATATATATATATAAATAATTATACAAAATTTATTTAAATAATATTATAATATATATATATATATACATATAATATATATATATTATATATAAAATATAAAATTATTATATATAATATATATACATTATATTATATATATAATATAATATAAAAAAGCTAAACTTTAAAATAAAATAAAAATTAAAAAGAAAGAGGGTCTATTGCTATTGTGCAACCCCCAAAACAGGGGACGCAACCCCTCCCCAACATGGAGGGCGCTGCCTATGAAGGTAGCGTTGGCGCTGCCTTCACAGCCAGCACCTCCCATGGATGGGGGGTGGTTGTGGGGCAGCCTCCCAGCCCCCACAAATAAACAATAAAAAAATTTATATTAAATTTTTTAATTTTAAACCAAAAGCCAAACTCCCTTGTTTTCTGATGAATTTTACCAGAAGACATAAATTTTCATTTTATAAAAATTTCCACAGAATCTCTTCAGAATGATAAACAATTTGCATACATAACAATATGTGTGTATATATATATATATATACTCCATATATATATATATTTCCATTTTATAACCAGATTGGGAAAATTTTCTACAGGAGAAATCTAAGAAGAAGAATTTTAAACACAATTTCATGATATAAATTCTGGAAATTCCCCAAATCCAACAAAGAGGTTTTACACTTTTCTTTTATTTCCTTTCTATTCTCTATTGTTAAAACTTGGAAATTTCAGTTGAAAGAGATTGTTTTTCTTCAAGAACTCTAAATTGTTTCAAGATTTTAACCAGGTTTTCAAAACGATTTCCAAGCAAGTTTTCAAATTGAAAATGCAATTTTCTAAAACAATAAACAAATGGAACCTGCAATCTGAAGCTTGAAGGAGAGTTTGAGAAGAAAGATGAGCTGCAATTTCCAATTCTTTCAAAGCTTTTCCAAATCTTTCCCCAAATTCAACAATGCATAATCCCAACAAGAATCCTTCCTTTTTATTTTAACCGCAATTTCTCTCCACAATTTGAAAATTCAAAATTCAAAATCAAAATTGGAATGGCTCTCCTAATTCTTCCCCAAATTTGGTCAAATACCCTAAAATATCCTATCCACCATAGTTATTGCATTTTTGGAGATATTTTGCTTATTTGAAAATTTAAAACTAAAATTCTTTTCAACATGACTTTATTATTTATTTTAAAATTTCTATTCCAAATGCTTTTAAATGCTTTTAAATATTTCCAAAAAGCATTCAACTTTAAAATTTTCTTTTCAAAACAACTTTAACACTTATCCTTTTTAAATTTTCAATTCAAAAGAATTTAACAATTACAATTTCCAAAATGAATAACTTGATTTATTTCAACATAATTAATTTAATTAATCACTAAAATAATCTAATCCAATATTAGATCATTTTATTAATTAAATTAAATTACTGAATAAATTAAATAACATTGATAACATTATAACCAGATAAATTTAATAAACAACTAAATACATAAAGCCATTTATCTACCTTTTTCAATGAAAACAAGAAGGGATGCACAACAAAGAAGCAACTTAACCCAACTAAAACCCGACGACACGCTATGACTAGGGTGATGGCTTGGCATGGAAAACCTAGCTACTATCTCCCAATCAAATACCGTTGGCCAATGGACACGTTCAAACCTGTGAAATTAGGTGGAGTCGATGTCATGTACCTGTCAACCTGCGAACAAAGAGTATATCGAACATGCATATATACATAATATGATCAAACACACCGTGAAGAGGAAATCTCGGAATCGTAGGGTGCTCTCAAGTGAGTGGTACAATCCTGTCCCCTTCACCAATATAGAATTACTAACTAACAATTCTAACATCAATAATACAATCAAAAGCATAAAGCATCATTAATTCAATATTTGCTAAGCTAATCCAAAGCAAGCCATAAAGATAACATCAAAATAAAATACCATCACATCAAAATATAATATTCTCATCGCTTTACAATTCATGATGAAATAGTAACCAAGCTCCAAAGCCAAAGTACAAACCGAAATAACATAACAAAGAAGAACATTGCTGAACAAAGAGCCCAAAATGGAGGGGTGTTACATCCTCCCCCCTAGGGTCAGGCTTACTCCTGGAAGCCTGCAAATACCCCTAGTACAACTCCATAAACTCACACATAATCAATGGTTCTAAAACTGAACCACTCCATACCTCAACATAAAAACAATAGCAACCCGTGCTATAATCAACCCAACCAAGTACACTGTCAATCTATACAGATCAACATGGTGAAGCAACCACCAACCAAATCTCCAAAACACATATCCATGGATTAACATACATAATACACATATGCACCAATACACATCCCCGGGAGTCATCACAAGGCCACACATAGTGTGATATCTTTACAATGTTTACTCAAGACAAGGTATGCAACATTATCACTTCAACATTCATTTAACATTTTTCATTTTGAATCCAGGTACAATAATTTAACATCTACATGATTTCTTAAGACTTAACAATAAATTTGGGGACTATAGGCCTCACCAACAAGATGCACCTATTATGCAATTATCATTAACATGCAATGGTTTCACTAATCCCTTTTCTCTAAACTTTTACTTACTGCAAAATGATTTTCTATTCATATTATACATTTTCCATGATTATGAATGCAACTTGGGGACTTAGGTCCTTTATGTTGGAATTGTGTGCCTCAATCCCATAGGCTGAAACTTCTTGTGAGAAATTTCGGTGAGACTGGTGAGATGTCTAGCCGACCTACTAGTTGATCCTAACTGTCGCTGTGACCTCCTGAATGTCTTGGCGATCAACATCTGAAACCTTCGGCGTAACCTTGGACTATCGGAATGATGTCTCGGTGATGATAGGAAGTCTTGCCGATATCGGCATGACCTTTGGTCTATCTGGCCAATGTGGTAATTGGTATGAATTGCTCCTATCGGTATGAAGTCCTTTCGACTAGGAGATGTCTGGCTGACGATTTTGATTCCTAGTGTTTGTCAAGGAGACTCTTGGCGACTAATTTTTTCGGGGAGACCCTTGGCCGAAAGGCTTGCTTTGGTGTGATGTCTCATCGATAGCGGTATGTCTCACCGACGGGTATACATTTGGAGTCTTCGCGGTAACATAAAAACTTCAGCGTGAAGTCTTGGCGACAGGGAGAGTCTCGCCGATAGTCTTCGGGATGACATGTTCACTCGGCATAAGGTCTTGGCGAAAGTCAAATGTCTTGCCGACTCGGTATGACATGTTCGCCCAGTGTAAGGTCTTGGCGAAAGTCAAAATTCTTGCCAACTCGATATGACATGTTTGCTCGATGTGAGGTCTTGGCGAAAGACGAATGTCTTGCCGACTGTCGGGTGCTTCGATGAAACTTGAGGAGACTCGGTGTAACCTCTTGGCGAGCGGTAAAGTCTTGCCGATGGCAAAGAATCGTTGTGACTTGTGAGCATCGGTATGAGTCTTGTCGATGAGGAATCTCTTGCCGATAGAAATGTGATGGATGTTGGTGGTGTCGGTATGACTTGTGGCATTTGCTATATCTCTTGCCGACTGTTGGGACTTACACCGATATCGAGATGAAGCCATTGGGCATCGGTGAGACACTTCTTGTGTCTCACCAACATGCGAACTCAGTTGAATGTTCCTTTGACAGTTTGAATTTCCTATGTGGCATCTTGTGGACCAATTAGAGGAAGTGAAATTCAAATGGTTGGCGGTTAGATTTTTGCAACAACTGCGATGCTGGACCTGAACTGTATGCAAGGAAAAATCTACACAGGAGTGGAAACATCTACAATGTTGAGCTGGATGATTTGATAGTTGTGATCCGACAGTTGGAAGCAAACTGATTCACAGAGGCTGTTGAGAATGAAAGCATATATGTATGCATTGGATGTTTTGAAGAGAGAGTACAGTGAGAGCCGGTGAGAACAAGAGAAGCAAGAAGACCGAGAGAGCGAAGAGAGAGGGCTGAGTGGCTGGATGAAAGGCTGAGGCCATGAGGCCGAAGCAGAAGAGGAGAGAAGCAGGGTTCTGCTGGAATCTCTTCTGATCATGGATCATGTTGATCTCTCTCTCATGTTGATTTGCACTACTTTGTATCAGTGCGAAGATTGTATGGTCTGATGGGTTGATCAGTTGCTACTAGGTTGTATCCAGAATGAACAAGATGTAATCTCTGAAAAGGCTATGAGCCTAAAACTGTATTGTAACTTTCTGTTGCTGAATAATACAATGGATCGATCTTTAGAGTGTGGGGTTTTTTACCTGAAAGGGTTTTCCCCACGTAAATCTTTGTGTTCTATTTTCTTTCTTATCTTTCATCTGTGTTGATTCTGTTTCTAGAATCTGTTATTTCTTGTTGTTGAATTCACATGCGCTTCTCTCAAAAGGATCAATGTGGGAAATGAACTGTGTCTATTTCTGCTTTAGGACATAGTTGTATGTGTCTTTGAAGTAATCTAATCGGAAATAAAGTTACTGAAGGCACTACTGTTCTTGGAGGTTACTTTGAGATGCCATGCCTTTTCCCTTACAAGTGGTATCAGAGCCTTCTTTTGGTTTCTAGTTCTGGGTATTTCTCCTATGAAGATATCTCAGTTTGTTAGGCTGGAGGAAATCTAGAGGAATGAACTGATTGATTAATCCTTTGGTGAGTGGAATTCTTATGATATTCGGAGACAACACGCAGATTGAAGGGTGGTGGAGATGGAAAAGGGAGTTGATCATGTTGTTTTGTTGTGATCTGTATCTCCTGGTTGGTAGCAGTATAACCTTGGTGTATGAGGTCGATTTCTTTTCTCCGTGGCTATGTAGCAGTAAAGCTTTCATATTGGGTGTCTGTCTGAGAGGCTCCTTGATGATATGGAGAAGCCTAGTGTGTTTCTCAGCCATGGAAGAGAGTGCTTATGCTAGGTGGTGTTTCCTGGTGTTGGAAGGCATTGTTTCCTATTAACCTTGAATACATAAAGGCTATGGAGTTAATCATTAGATGATTTGCAAGCTTCTGAGATAGCCTTTCTCTCTTTCTCGGATGCATGTACATGTTGGTGGTTTAGATTTGGCCTGAAAGGGGCCTGGATTTCCTGAACTATTGTTTCCTTTTTTAAGGATGTTTTGTACTTGCATGGCTCTGTGGTTTTGCAGGTTTTACACGGTTAAGAAAAACTTGTGGTTTTGTGGAATTGTTGTTAAGCTATTTTCTAGACCTTGGCTTTTGGGGTGTTGCTGGATGAGATAGTTGCAGTTCTGCATGCATGCTCTGTGCATGGTTTGAGGAGGTGTGATTTCTTCTCAGCATGGGAGTGTTGGTACGTGATTTTTCACTCAACATTCTTGTGGTGGTGCTTGTGAGTTCCCTGATTATGGTGCTTATTGTGGACATGATTGGAAAATCAGGTTTGGCATGATCTAGTGTTTGAGTCATGATTGTCTATGTGGTTATTCTCTTTGAAATCTCAATGTTGTATTTTCCAATGCGATGATGGGTTTGTATGTTCGATGCTTGTGATCTACGAGTTATGCGGTTGGTGGATTAGCTACCCATTGGTTGTAGTGAGATAACTTGGATGTGGACTGCCTTTATCCACAAGGTTGATTCATTGCTGGTGCAGACTTGTTAGCTGGCCTTGTCTGTGGTCACTTGTGCATTGGTGTGGTTGTTTTGAGATGAGAGGATGGATACTATTGAGTACCTGAATAGTCGGTTATGGGAACCTGAAGTAGGTGGTCATGATGCTTGGAGAGCTCGGATGTCACGTTTTAGTGGGAGCTTTAGCAGTGACTGTGGGTTCATCACATGGTAGTGAATGGTCTTCTTTAGTGTTGTAGATGTTTCTTGGGGGATCCCTTAGATCCTGTTGCTACAGAAGGGTTCTTTCACATTTGCATGGACATTATTTGAAGATGTGCAACATCTTGGATCCATGAAGGACGCTTGGAGTCTTTGGCTGAGGTGTTGGTGGTACTTGACAGGTGATGTTGGTTTTGAGTCTATTTGCTTTATGTCATGGTATACTCTTGTGTGCACTGGAGTTTTGGCATTGTGCATTGTACTTGAGACAATGGAGAAGTCACCTGAAGCATGGTATCTCCTAAGGGGATATGTATATCATGGTGTCATGATAAGTTCCTGATTCAGCTGATTGGAGCTTTGACAGTGGTCTGGTAATTCTTTGTGTATTGGGTGCTTTGATTATTTGCTTGATACTTCATGATAGTGCAGTAATTCAGTTGAATTTTAGCATGAGATGATTGGTTGCTAGTACTCATGGATAAATGGAGAATAAGGTGAGGTTGTTTTTCTCTTATGAGAGAGGTGTTGTTGATTGGTATTCCTGATAAAGTTTTTCAGCAGAAAGTCTGAGAAGCCTACACCTTAGTTGAATGTAAGTTCAATAGAGACCTATGAGGAGATTGCTCTTGGATTATTCATGATGGCTTGTATATCTTGAAGGAGTATTCTCGTTCCCACTTTTGGTCTGCTTAGTAGTTGATATGAGAGGTGTTTGGCCCATTATATTTTTCAGATGTGTTTTTTGTTCACTTTCATGATATGGATCTTGAATTGTTTAATGGTTCTGGAGGATTCATGGTGGAAGATGTATAGTTTTTTTTATCTCCTTGAGATTTTGTGTTATGTTTTACTGATGAGAATTGGTAGGAGATGATGTATGGGATGATTTCCTGAAATGGGAAATGGTGTAGTTTGGCCTTCTTTGAGAGGCTTACATCCATGTTTTTTAAAGTTGGTTTGATTTTGGTGATTGAACAGATGGATGTTGTTAAGGCTTTTCTTTTGGGATGTGAAGGAGATCATTCTTGACACAGTTGGCTGTTAGAAGTGTATGTAGGAGGATGTTCTACAGGAAGATGATGTGCAGATTTTCTCTCTGTGGCCGTGAAGGTTTGTGGTGAGAGAAATGTTTCTTGTAACAGTTTGCTGCAGGTTGTGCATGTCATTGTGGATATTTCCTTGGTATTACATGGTTACATTTTCTATGTGTCATTATTGGTAGACTTATGATGTCTTTGGATTACTCGGACAGTGGGAGTTCCTGTTGTGTTTTGTCTTCTTTTACAGTTGGTTGGCACTTGGAGCTTGCATTCGCTGTTGATGGGTTGGTTTTGGAGCGACATGAGTTTACTAATGTTGATACCTTTGAGGTATGTGAGATTGGATGGAATAGCATGAGCTGTGGGTGCTATTTTCAGTCGCGTGGGTTTATCAGTTGGACGGAGGCAGTCAGACTGATTGTTGTTCTAGCTGGTGTTTTTGTCTTGTTTCTGGAGAATGACTTCACTGTTGTGTTCTAGTTGAAGCTTTGAAGCTGATATTGCTTATGTATAGCATTTGAGCATAGTGAAGTGGTAGCAGTATCTTATTGATGGTATCACTGGGATCTTTTTCTTGTGTTCGTTGGAATGGTGCTTATTCACCTTGGCATGTATCTTTCTTCCATAGGTGGCATGTTGGAGGATGACAAGGATTGTTGCCTGAATGGTGAACATCTTGGATGTTGGTGTAGAATTCTTGATGGAGCATGAGAGCATGTTTGAGGTCTATGTGGTTTCCTGGAAGGCTGTGATCAGTTTCTTTGTTGGACAGTGAGTTGTAGTTGGATGACTGGTCTTTGTTGCAAATTGTCCGGTGGATTGATTCTGTGGAATCTAATTGATTGGGTGTCTTGAGTTTTGTGGGGTCTGAACTGGTGGATCTAGTGTGATCTTAGTTTTTGGTTGCTTTGGAGGTACCTGTGTGATCTTCCTCAAGTGGGAGATTTTTGGAATTGTGTGCCTCAATCCCACAGGCTGAAACTTCTTGTGAGTAATTTTGGTGAGACTGGTGAGATGTTTGGCCAACCTACTAGTTAATCCTGACTATCACTATGACCTCCTGAATGTCTTGGCAATCGACATCTGAAACCTTTGGTGTAACCTTGGACTGTCAGAATGATGTCTTGACGACGATAGGAAGTCTTGCTGATATCGGCGTGACCTTTCGTCTGTCTGGCCAATGTGGTAATCGGTATGACTTGCTCCTATTGGTATGAAGTCCTAGCAATTGGGAGATGTCTAGCCGACGGTTTTGATTCCTATCATTTTTCGGGGAGACTCTTGGCTACTGATGTTTTCAGGGAGACCCTTGGCTGAAAGGCTTGCTTTGGTGTGATGTCTCATCAATAGTGGTATGTCTCACTGACGAGTATACATTTGGAGTCTTCGCGGTAACACAAAGACTTCGGCGTGAAGTCTTGGCAACAGGGAGAGTCTCGCCGATAGTCTTCGGGATGACATGTTCGCTCGACGTAAGGTCTTGGAGAAAGTCAAATGTCTTGCCGACTCGGTATGACATGTTCGCCCGGTGTAAGGTCTTGGCGAAAGTCAAAAGTCTTGCTAACTTTGTATGACATGTTTGCTTGATGTGAGGTCTTGGTGAAAGACAAATGTCTTTCCGACTATTGGGTGCTTCAGTGAAACTTGAGGAGACTCGGTGTAACCTCTTGGCGAGAGGTAAAGTCTTGCCGATGGCAAAGTGTCATTGTGACTTGTGAGCATTAGTATGAGTCTTGTCGATGAGGAATCTCTTGCCAATAGAAATGCGATGGATGTTGGTGGTGTCGGTATGACTTGTGGCATTCGCTATATCTCTTGCTGACTGTTGGGACTTACGCTGATATCGATATGAAACCATTGAGCATCGGTGAGACACTTCTTGTGTCTCACCGACATGCTAACTTAGTTGAATGTTCCTTTGACTGTTTGACTTTCCTATGTGGCGTCTTGTGGACCAATCAAAGGAAGCAAAATTCAAATGGTTGGTGGTTAGATTTTGGCAACAGCTGCGACGTTGGAGCTGAACTGTATGCAAGGAAAAATCTACATAGGAGTGGAAACATCTACGATGCTGAGCTGGATGATTCGATAGTTGTGATCCGACAATTGGAAGCAAACCGATTCACAGAGGCTATTGAGAATGAATGCATATATGTATGCATTGGATGTTCTGAAGAGAGAGTACAGTGAGAGCCGTTGAGAACAAGATAAGCAAGAAGACCGAGAGAGTGAAGAGAGAAGGTTGAGTTGCTAGCTGAAAGGCCGAGGCCATGAGGCCGAAGTAGAAGAGGAGAGAAGCAGGGTTCTATTGGAATCTCTTCTAATCATGGATCATGGTTGGTCTCTCTCTCATGTTGATCTACACTGCTTTGTATCAGTGCGAAGATTGTATGGTCTGATGGTTTGATCAGTTGCTACCAGGTTGTATCCAGAATGAACAAGATGTAATCTCTGAAAAGGCTATGAGCCTAAAACTGTATTGTAACTTTCTGTTGCTGAATAATACAATGGCTCGATCTTTGGAGTGTGGGGTTTTTTACCCGAAAGGGTTTTCCCCACTTAAATCTTTGTGTTATGTTTTCTGTCTTATCTTTCATCTATGTTGATTCTATTTCTAGAATCTGTTATTGCTTGTTGTTGAATTCATATGTGCTTCTCTCAGAAGGATCAATGTGGGAAATGAACTATGTCTATTTTCACTTTAGGACATAGTTGTACATGTCTTTGAAGTAATCTAATCGAAAATAAAGTTACTGAAGGCACTACTGTTCTTGGAGGTTACTCTGAGATGCCATGCCTTTTCCCTTACACTTTACCCAAGGTTTGACCTAATAAAACAAACCTTCATGAATACATAAACATTTTCTCATAAGATACAACATACCCTGGGTTTCAATACACCACACACTTAAGGATAGGAATCTCCGTTAAGCCAATGGGAAGAGAGAGAAGACAAGAGATATTTACAGTTCTAACATAGGCACGAATGCAATCATGGTTTCATCATCACACAATCACTTTCACACAAATGCATCAATCATATGAGAGCATGCACAAATCTCTATGAACTAACAACATGATCATTCATTTTCTATTATCATATTTCATAATTTCTATACAATATAACATGCAAAAGCAACTCCAAAACCACATAGGGTCAATTGGGAAATCACTTGCACAATGAGGTAAAGCACAAGAAGACATGCATCAAAAACTTGCATGGTGATGAAAGACAACAAGACTCTAGAAGAGAATACACACAAAAGGAACTTCTTGGAACCCTCAAGGTCAAACAGACCTTCCAAGAACATGAGCAAAGAAACCAAGCAAGGGTAATTTCAGGCAACACATGTCACTTGCAACCCACCAACAAACTAAGGTCCAACATGCTCACCCACAACATAGGATATAGGGAAGTAACAGATCTCAACCTCGGGAGACTCTCAACCAAGGGAATCACTGCAATCCTAAAGGGTAAGGCAAGACCTAAGAGGTATCATTCCTCCACAACACAAGACAAGGTTGGAAAACTCAACCCTCTAAAACACCATACTAAGGAACTCAAGGCAAGAGATCCTATGACTATCTCACCCCAACAAGCACTTGGAACACACCCCACAAACACACTACAACCACACTCAAGAAACACTCAAGGGTCACATCCCTTTACACAACGAAAGATCCATGCATCAAGAAGGAGACCAATCAGAACACACTTCTTGGTACGCTCGCGGTCCTAACTAACCCTCACAAAAGCATTCATCAACAAGACATGCAAGGGGCAGAAACCATAAAAAAATTGGTTGTCGTCCACCACACACAACACACCAAATTCACACACTACACAATTTTCCATAATGCATTCTTCCAGTTGGAAGGATTTCAGTGCATTGCACACTACACCGAGGGTTCTATCCTTTCCACTAGTTTTCTGCACCATTGGACCTACACCACCTAACGACAACTTCTGGGCAGACAAGTGAGATCAACCCAAAAGGAAAACATAAACTTAAACAGTAAAAACATCTAGGTCAATGCAATGGGCACATAGTGTATACTGTATAAACCTATGCAACTTACGACTTAATGGGTTCAACATAATCCCAGAGCACCTAGTGTTTAAACCTAGGCTCTGATACCATGTGTAACGCCCTGCCACACAACCCTAGGGGAAGTTTCAATTAACTACTCAAACGCAATAATTTTTTTTTGTTTAAGTACAATTAACATGCAAGTTCACTACCCATTGCCAACAACCCCTAAGGTTACAAGACTAGGTTTACTTAAACCCAAACAAGAAACATGAATTGAAACCATAGCATTTAATTACTTAACAAATTAAATACACATACATTCCATACATGATAAAATTTCATCAAAGGTATAATAGATACCACATGTTTCCAATAATATAATTTACAATACGATTACAACATTCATTCCCCAAATGAGGTAAATTCAATAAGCATGGTTATAAATTACATCTTCCACCTCGATAACAAATGAGGGGTAATAAAATAAAAGTTTCAATTGAAATGAATAAAGCATGAAATGAAACTGGATCCCACGAGCTCTCCAACTGGAAATCTCATCCACACAAACAAGAAGAAAACCCAACGGATTAAGGTGCACGTTCCACCCAACTATGTGATACCCGAAGGCTCACCCCCCGTGCTAGGAGATAGTAACAAGGAATTCCTATACAAGACCATCTACCTCTAGACACAGGCTAAAACATAACTGAACTGAATCATAAACAAGCACAATATTACTTAACAAAATGGTTACAACGCTTCCAGTGAACAATGATCTACATAGTACAACAAACTGACTTCAAGTTGACATAGAGAGAGTGTCACACATCATTTTCTATGAGTTACCTTGGCTCAACCTTCCTAGGCTACCAAACCCCCATGTTGGGTTACCCTGGCTTGCCTCTACCAGTCGCCGAACCCTCATACAAACTATGTATGTCGTCTCATCTCAAACCTTAAAAGCGAATGAGTCATGAGAGAGGCATTCATTATCTTAATTACTCTAAGAGTTTTTCATTAATTATTTTTAATTTATCACTTACTTAAACCCTAAGTGAGTTACCCTGGCGCCCCTCTATGTGCTGGACCCCCACAAAGAGCCACTCTCCTATCAACAACATACATGGTACAAAACCACAATTTAATGGGTAAACTAGATAAGACAGCCACTCCAATCTTAGGAGGCAAAAAATAATGAAAACTCACTCCAAACACTGGAGGAGACAAAATACATAATCCACTCCTTCCAAAGGAGGCACAAACCACATAAACCATTCCTAATCCAAAGGAGGTACAACCATCCCCGTTTGTGAAAACCGGGTGAGACAACATGATACATCTATACACACTACCCAAGACAAACCAAAGGTTGGCAACATTTTACGACAACCCACACAAATAACTGAAAATCCCCATTTGGAAGACTTACATAAACAAATGACTCAATTTCCCAACATCGAGAATGAACGAAAACATCACTTAGAAATCATTTCAGGCAACTCAATAAACTAATGTTAGGATTTCCTAAATCCAAGCCAAGCAATGACATAGTGCATGAAATCAATTAAATAATTAACATTATTTGCACGCACTCAAAAGTAAATCAAATCACATTGATGACATTAAGGAATTTAAAACTAATTATTTAATTCCATTTGTTCAATCATACATAATGATTAAAAAAATCTTTTTAAATAAAATCATTTGATTATAACATCAACTTTCTTAAATAAATCATTTGATTATAAAATCAACTTTTTAAATAAATCATTTGATTATAAAATCAACTTTTTTAAATAAAAACATTTGTTATAAAATCCACTTTTTGCTTCTATTAATGTAGCAATAATCATCTTAAAATAATCTATATTTAAATATAACTATATATTAAATATACATATAAAAGTATATACTCAATATATATATATATATATATATATATATATATATATATATATATATATGTGTGTGTGTTTAAATATATAACTATTGTTTAAATATATAAATATTTTTAAATCAACCAATTTAAAATTCCACATCCAAATTATTTAAATATACATAATATATACATTATATATATACACACAATAAATGCATATTATATATATAATATATATATTATATATATAAATAATTATTAAAAAATTATTTAAATAATATTATAATATATATATATACATATAATATATATATTATATATATAATATAAAATTATTATATATAATATATATACATTATATTATATATATAATATAATATAAAAAGACTAAATTTTAAAATAAAATTAAAAATTAAAAAGAAAGAGGGTCTATTGCTGCTGCGCAGCCCCCAGAATAGGGGACACAACCCCTCCCCAACATGGGGGCCGCTGCCTGTGAAGGCAACGCTGGCGCTGCCTTCATAGCTAGCGCCTCCCATGGATGGGGGGCGGCTGTGGGGCAGCCTCCCAGGCCCCACAAATAAACAATAAAAAAAATTATATTAAATTTTTTAATTGTAAACCAAAAGCCAGACTCCCCTGTTTTCTGACGAATTTTACCAGAAGATAGAAATTTTCATTTTATAAAATTTTCCACAGAATCTCTTCAGAATGATAAACAATTTGCATACATAACAATATATGTATATATATATATATATATATTTCCATTTTATAACCAGATTGGGCAAATTTTCTACAGGAGAAATCTAAGAAGAAGAATTTTAAACACAATTTCATGATATAAATTCTGGAAATTCCCCAAATCCAACAAAGAGGTTTTATAGTTTTCTTTTATTTCCTTTCTATTTTCTATTGTTAAAACTTGGAAATTTTAGTTGAAAGAGATTGTTTTTCTTCAAGAACTCTAAATTTTTTCAAGATTTTAACGAGGTTTTCAAAATGATTTCCAAGCTAGTTTTCAAATTGAAAATGCAATTTTCTAAAACAATAAACAAATGGAACCTGTAATCTGAAGCTTGACGGAGAGTTTGAGAAGAAAGATGAGCTACAATTTCCAATTCTTTCAAAGCTTTTCCAAATCTTTCCCCAAATCCAACAATGCATAATCCCAAAAAGAATCCTTCCTTTTTTCTTTTAACCACAATTTCTCTCCACAATTTGAAAATTCAAAATTCAAAATCAAAATTGGAATGGCTCTCCTAATTCTTCCCCAAATTTGGTCAAATACCCTAAAATATCCTATCCACCATAGTTATTGCATTTTTGGAGATATTTTGCTTATTTGAAAATTTAAAACTAAAATTCTTTGCAACATGACTTTATTATTTATTTTAAAATTTCTATTCCAAATGCATTTAAATGCTTTTAAACATTTCCAAAAAGCATTCAACTTTAAAATTTTCTTTTCAAAACAACTTTAACACTTATCCTTTTTAAATTTTCAATTCAAAAGAATTTAACAATTACAATTTCCAAAATGAATAACTTGATTTATTTCAACATAATTAATTTAATTAATCACTAAAATAAATCTAATCCAATATTAGATCATTTTATTAATTAAATTAAATTACTGAATAAATTAAATAACATTGATAACATTATAACCAGATAAATTTAATAAACAACTAAATACATAAAGCCATTTATCTACCTTTTTCAATGAAAACAAGAAGGGATGCACAACAAAGAAGCAACTTAACCCAACTAAAACCTGATGACACACTATGACTAGGGTGATGGCTTGGCACGGAAAACCTAGCTACTATCTCCCAATAGAATACCGTTGGCCAATGGACATGCTCAAACCTGTGAAATTAGGTGGAGTCGATGTCATGTACCTGTCAACCTACGAACAAAGAGTATATCAAACATACATATATACATAATATGATCAAACACACCATGAAGAGGAAATCTCAGAATCATAGGGCACTCGCAAGTGAGTGGTACAATCCCGTCCCCTTCACCAATATAGAATTACTAACTGACGATTCTAACATCAATAATACAATCAAAAGCATAAAGCATCATTAATTCAATATTTGCTAAGCTAATCCAAAGCATGCCATAAAGATAACATCAAAATAAAATACCATCACATCAAAATATAATATTCGCATCGCTTTACAATTCGTGATGAAATAGTAACCAAGTTCCAAAGCCAAAGTACAAACCAAAACAACATAACAAAGAAGAACATTTCCGAACAAAGAGCCCAAAATGGAGGGGTGTTACATACTATTTGGGATTCCATTGCACCTAGGTTTTGTACTCTTCAGCTCTTGGTTATATTTCCTATGCTTACATATATTTCATTTCTAAATGATTCCTTTTAGTTTGAAGAATATAATTTATTCAAATATTTCTTATTTTTTTGTTATTATTTATCGGTATCTAATGTGTGCAAGTGGTTTTTTGTGTTCTAGATCTCCAAATTTGTATTTAATTTTTTCCCCTTGTGTATGGGGATGGCAACACATTTGGACAATAGTGTAGTTTTTTTTCCATCTATGAATCACATAGGATATATTTTTCATCTACCATCTAAAACTTTCTACAAATTCTACCTCACTATAGTTTCTTATTCTTGTTTCTACTTTCTAGGTTTTGTTAATGTATTCTTATCTTTTCTAGTTTTCATGTAAGAAATTATACAATATAACTATGTATATTTATTTACATGTTGTAAGCTACATTTCTATGTTTCATTTCTATATAAATATTTAGGTATTTTAATCCTTAAAGAGATAACATAAACCTATTTCAATTTTGTACTTTGAATAGAAGCTCACTAATCCATCAAAATTTCATACTTCAAAATAATTAGTTTATGATGTTGATTAAAGAATATCTTTGACCTTCTCAATATCCATATTTAGTCCAATTTGATATATCATAAATTCTAAGTACACCAACTTTTTCTTCATGAATCTACATTTCTTCAAATTTACAAGTAACTTCTAACATAGATATTATAACTCCTACCTCAAATGCACTAAGTACTCTTATTTTATATTCAAAAAAATAAAATTTCATCTAAATACACAATATAAATATTACTAATAAAATTATTTAGAACTTCATTCATCAATATTGTGAATGTAGTTGGTGCATTGGTTAGATCTAAATGCATCACCAAGTATTCATACAATTCATCCTTCATTTTAAAAGTAGTATTTAATTTTCCATCCTATTTGATCCTAATCTAGGGGTATCTACTTTTAGGTATATCTTTGTGAAGTATTTCACCCACCTCAAGCAATCCATTAAGTCATCCATCTGTGTCATTGAGAATCTATACTTTTTAATGGTTTTTTTATGGATCTCGAATCAACGCACATCCTCTACTCTCCTTTATTTATTGATAGTATAATAGAAGCTAAACACAATCTCAAGATTTATCTAATCATCCCTTTTGTAATAAATTTTTCAACTTTATTTTTCACCTCCTTATTCTCTTGTGCCATTAATGTTCATGTCACTTTGACTAGAAAACTAGATCAAAGTATGTAATTCATCATATGATATATGCTTTGCATGGGTGGCAAGCCATTAATATGATATTTTACATGATACCTTCATACTAACCCAATATCTCCTTCACTTCATGTTGTGGTTCCTTCTCTGCACCTTATGAACTTGCAACTTGAGTGGGCTTATGCATGAGTGTGTAACATATATGCTCCTTCTTGGCTCCCTTTATAGCTTTCTTTACTATTACCAACAATTTTGAGCTATTCTCAACCTCTAATCTAATATCCTTATAAGGATTCAAATAATATTTCCTCCCATCCTTCCACAAGGTATAAGTATTTCCTCTTCTATAATTTATATATTATCTATTAAACTACCAATGCCTACCTAAATGTACATGACACTAGTCTATTGGTATGATGTTACATAGGACCTTATAATTGTATGTGCCTATCTAAAAAAAATTCATACATTGTTCATCAATCAAAAACTAATGTTCTTGCAACAACCATGACACTTTGTATAGATTTTGATGTTTAATTCTCGTCAAACTAAGTTTCTTTACCATCTCACTAGAAACAAAATTGTATGTGCCATCACTATTAATAATAATCTTACAAAAATTACCTCCTTATTTTCATATAGTTCTAAAAAAATTATTTCTCTATGCTAGCATTTTTTCTTTCTTCAATAACTTCAACAATACTTTTCATCATGACATCCTCATCCCACTCTATTTATTTATATACAATTTACTAATGTGTTACTCTCTTCATAAACTTGTGCAACATGGTTACTAATATTTATCATGTGCATAATTGTATTTTATTTCATGCATGGGAACTCAAATATTATATATATCTCACTTCACAACATATAAAGCATGTTCCATAGAAATCCCTACCTTGTCTACTCTTTTTTGAAAGGATCCTCTTCCCTTTGTGTTTTATCCTAATTGTGTGATGTGCTCTCTTCTTCCTCATGTGCTTATTTTGGTTTTATTTTTTTATTATTTATCACACCTCATCTTCCTTGTGCAAACTTACCTTTTCCTCAAACTATTTTTTTTTCCTTCAACACACTAATAGTCTTCTTCCACAAACTCCAAATTGATTGATACCAAAATCATCTTAATGGAATATCATTGATATTTAGTCAATAGAAATACTCAATGTAGGATTTTATGCTCATATATTTTTGCCTTGGTTTTATGGGTAAAAAATTGCTTTTAACTTGGAAAAAATATATTCCAAGCTCAATTTTTATCCTTTCCCTATCATTTTCTATCCTTTTGAATATGATCCAACCACAATGACACAATCCCCTTCTTTTTTTATATAAAAATTATTCCTTTTATAGGTCTCTAAGTTACTAAAATCATATGGGGCATATATGGAAATATGATGATGATTTGATGATCCAACCATTTTGATGGGTCTTTTGATAGCCAAATTAAGTAGAATGATGAACACTCTACTTCTAAAAATTTAACCAATTCAAAGGATCAATCAACTTCAAATTCCCTTTGCACCTGGTCTTGGTGATGAGCAACTAAGTGGTCTATGTGATTTATTTAAAAAGGGTCCTCTGCTACAAAAGTATCAAGTTGAACAATTCTTACACCCAAATGTAAACTTGCTAGAAAAGTTTTAAATATTTCTAGATCTAAATGAAATAATTATAATCTAATACTAACTACAAACTGCTTAGGATAGGTTGTAGGTTGTGTTCCTTGTAGGCCCTACTATTTTGGTTCCTCCATTTTGTGGGTAGGTGTTGCACCAAGGGAACTAGAGGGTATTTCCCCCTCAGTTGCAACCTCAACAGGTTCTTTTGCTTCTTGTTCTCAACCCCTTTCTTCTTCATTATACATTTAAACAATGTTGTTGATGTTACAATTTAGAAAATCTTCCCAAGATATATCGGGAAATTGAACCCTAAGGCTTCTCTTAACTAGTAAAGTAACTGGAAAGAAAGAAAACATGTCTGCAAATGCTAAGAAATGGGTACATTGGGCAGATGATGAATCTAATTGGCCTTTGTTATCTCACAATAGGTACAACCCCTCTTCTTCTAACAAACACCAAGACCCTCTAGTTAATTATTTCGTCTCTTGGAAAGATAAGGGTATTCTAGAAACACCCAAGACGGGCTTCTTACATCATGCAAAGAACACTTTTGGTCATCATTTTAGTCATCCTAACTGACATCCTAGAGAAAACCCTTATGTTAGAGGTCTGAACAAGGAAATGAACAAGAGAAACAAAATTTCTCATCAGGGGTTGAATCGACAGGAGAATCGCATCCAACAACATCGTTCTAGTAACAAATAAAATGAAAGCAATTCGAGGAACAACTACTCTCATCCTTCTCACTCTAATGGCCTGAGGAGTGTAAACCTGCAAGGGAAATATCTTTCTCAATCTAGCAGTCCAAGGAGTGTTAACCCATTTGGTGGAAAAAAAATTAGAAACCCTAAACTTAGGGTTTTAGGAAATCCTACATCTCAAACTCCCTCTGGTAGCAAGGGTTTCTCGCATCTGAGAAATTGATCTCATTGGGAGCCTCACATGGAAAGCTCAAAACAAACCAGACCCACCCATTAGAAGGGATCTTCTTTAGAGCCCCAAGCAGAATGGAGGCTGATTGCAATGATTCCTCTTCACCTAGAGGTATAACATTCTGATTACGAACAAAATGGTTTTTTTGTTCAAATTTGGGGCAAAGATTGTTCTCTGTCTAAAATTCCTTCTTGGATCAAAGATAATTGGTATGAAACTTTTGACTTAATTGTGGTTTCAGCTTCATAATTCTTTATTCTTTTCAAGAATGCTTCTATTAAAAATAAACTCTTTTGAAAAGGAACCTTTTGGTGTGGTAGTACTTTTTTGGGTATTTTTGACTGGAGTGCAAACACATCCTTAGACTCTCTTAAAATGTCTCCTCTTCTGGTGCATTTTTCCATGCCTTTCCTCGCAGTTGAATATCTCAACTCCGCTTCTATTAAGAATATTGTCTCGCATTTTGGTGATTTCCTTAAGTGCAAATTTTTGATAACGAATGGGAAACCTGCTATTAGGGTTTGGGCCCTTGTCAAGAATTCCAAATTCCGACCTCACAAGGTGTGGCTTTCCTCAAAAAGGGGAGATTAGGTCCAAATAGTTAAGAATGAATCATCACTTTGGAAAGAGGCTAATATCATTGTAGATTCAGATATCTTCTCTCAAGTTGAACCCTTGGATTTATCTTCTATCACACATACTTTGGGTGCAATCCCTTCTTTGTCTTGTGCTAAGTCTCGGTCTTCACCTCATGATCTTTATTTTAACCAAGATGATCCTTCCTCGACTAAAAGCCCTAAGCTTGTTCTTGGCAATACCCTTTTGCCTCACTATTCTTCGTCATAGACACAAAAGGATCCTGAACCATTGAGCTCTATTTTTGGGGCTAAGGAATCGATGGTCTCTCCCTCACAAAGCTCTTCCACCAAAGGTGTTGGGGATTCATCGATTCTTCCCTCCAAAAATTTTGATTCCCACTCCTACAAATGTTTGGCCTAGGTTACCCATTGTAATGTCTCTACCTCCCCTGTTGACAACCTTGTTTGTAGAATTAACCAAATTTCTCACTATGAGAATCTTCTTAATGGCTCAAAAGATAAACTAATGAATTTTTTGAATGAGGCATTGCTAAAAGTTGTTGATGGCCTAATTGAAGAAATGGTTGATGAGGTTTTATCTTAATATACTCTTGAGCTCAACTCTCCTAATCTTCCTATCTCTCAATTAGCTTCAAAGAGAAAATTAGAATTCTTAGAGGATAATCCAATTTCTCCATCTTTGCCTCTTACTTCTTTACCTTCCATCCCACTGAATTCCTTCTCTTCCCCTCTGATTTCCCAATCAGATTCGGAGGCTAAAATTCTCACCACACCCAAGAGTAAACGTGGTTGCAAATCTCTCAAGGAAAAAATGAACTTGGAAATAGCTGCAAACTTGCAATCAACTCTAGAAATGAATCTCCATTCATCGACCAAGAAGGGGGATGAAAGAGATACCTCCCTTTAGACTCTTCAAGTCCCCTAGTGTGATTCTACTATGAGGTGTAAAACCTCAGAAAGAAATTTGAGAATGAGGAGAGATGTCATCTCTCCTCGAGTGTAATGAGGATACTATCATGGAATGTTAGGGTATTAAATGCCCCTAACAAACAACATTTAATTAAGCATCAACTTTATGGAACTCTCTC
This sequence comes from Sequoia sempervirens, assembly GCA_007258455.2. NCBI lineage: Eukaryota > Viridiplantae > Streptophyta > Pinopsida > Cupressales > Cupressaceae > Sequoia > Sequoia sempervirens. The sequence continues at coordinate 260,067,521 of VDFB02000017.1, read as the reverse complement.
AAACATAATACTCCTTCAGGAAATAGAATTATCTCTTTGTTTTGCTTTGGAAATCTTTGGTTCTTGGAAAAATTGGGATCTTACTGTCTCTTTGGCTCAGGGAGCCTCGGGAGGCCTAGTGATTTTGTGGAAAAAAAATTATGTGAATATGGACTAGCTTGAATCCTTGTCCAACTAGATCAAAGAAAAAGCTACATGTATAAGGAAAAATAATTCCTTTTGTTTTTTTAATGTTTATGGTCCTTGCTCCACCACAGGGAAGAGACAACTTTGGAAACATCTCTCTTCTTTCTCTGTGAGATGGAAAATGATCTTAAAATTATTGCTGGGGATTTTAATGCCCATTAGAAATCTCTCTAAAAAAAATGGTGGCATAACACCCCTGGCAGCAGTCATGGAGGAATTTAACAATTTTATTGTTACCAATAACCTATATGATTGTGCTTTCAAAATGGCACCTTCACTTGGACAAATAAGAGAATATTTTTCTCAAATTAATGAAAGGCTCAATCATTTTCTTTTATCTGACAATTGGTTGAATACTTCTTGGGATTTCACTTTGATCATACATACTCTAGTAGGTTCAGATCATTTTCTGATTTCCCTTTCGGTATTTGATGACAGGGATAAGCTCAAAAGCCCCTTTAAATTAGAGGCCATGTGGTTCAGAGATGTAAATTTCATCAACCTAGTTAAGGAATGGTGGCAGAATTATCCTTTCATTAAAGGAACCAGAATGTTTCAACTTAGTAAGAAGCTCCAATACTTGGAAAATAAGTTGAAAAAATGGAATAAGAACCACTTCAAAAATATTTTTTCTGATAAATTGAGAGTTGAATCAGAATTATTTGATATTTATGAGATTGTAATCAAATCAGGCATGGATAATACCCTTTATAATAAAGAAAAGGACCTAAATTTTGATCTTGAGGAGATTCTTGCTCAAGAAGAAAGTTGTTGGAGGAAAAAATTGAGGGAAACCTGGCTAAAAGAGAGGGACAAAAACATGAAATTTTTTCATGCTTCATCCAAATTAAGGAGACAATCAAACAAAATTGTTTCTATCCAATCCTCTTTAGGTGTGCAACTCAGTATGGAGAAATAAATTGGGTTAGAAGTAGTCAACTTCTTCATGAAGTTGTTATCCCCTCCCTCAAAACATAAGCATTTTGAGTGCACTGAGATTTTAAATAATATTCCTTCAATTATTTCTGAGGAAAATAGTAAATTCTTGATGTCTAAATTATCCTTAGAAGAAATTAAACAAGTGGTATTTTCAATGGAAGCAAAAAAGGCCCCACGTCCTAATGGTTTTACCACTCTTTTCTTTCAAAATTGTTGGGAATTTGTGGCTCAAGACATTCTTTTAGCCTTCGAGGAATCAAGGAGAAACAAAAAATATTCTAAGGGAGCTAAATTCAACCTTTCTTGCTCTCATCCCAAAAAAATCTAATCCTTCCCCCTTTAATGACTTTCGTCCAATAGCTTTATGTAACTCAATTTACAAAATATTTACCAAATCCATTGCATTGAGACTTGTAAAGTTGTTGCCCTCAATTATTTTAGAGGAACAAGGGCATTTTGTCCCTGGGAAAGACACTCCCGAAGGTGCCATTTTGGCACATGAGGTTTTACACTCAATCATGATTGACAAAAATCCTACTATGGTTCTTAAATTGGACATGTTAAAAGCATGTGATAGAGTAAACTGGGATTTTTTGATGGACATCTTAAGAAAATTTGGCTTCTATTCCAGTTGGTGCAAATGGATCCTTGCTTGCATCTCTAGGGCGAGATTTTCAGTTTTAGTGAATGGTATCCCTCACAGCTTTTTTGCTCCCACACAAGGTTTGAGACAAGGGGACCCCTTGTCTCTATCACTTTTCATCCTCATGGTAGAGGGTTTGAGTAGATCCATTATTACAACTCAAAATTCGGGGGTATGGAAAGGAATTAATGTTCGGTCTTTTCCCTCTCCTATTTCCCATTCTCTTTTTGCAAATGATACTCTCCTTCTAGGTTAGGAAACCATGGAAGAGGCTAAAGTGATGAAGAAGGTTCTATTTGATTATTGCTTGCATTCATTCCAACATTACAATTCAAAAAAAATTAAAATCTTCTTTTTAAATGTCAATCCCATTGTTAAGAACCATATTTTAAAGTTCTAGGGTTTTAAATGTGACTCACTTCCATGCAAATATTTTGGAATTCCCTTCTTCTCTGGAAAAGAAAAACATAATTTTTGGGATAGAATAATCTCATCAATCTCAAATAGAATATCTCTTTGGAATTCAAAATGGTTAACCTTTGCTAGGAAATTTATTTTGCTTAAATCTATCCTATTCTCCCTTACATTATATTTATTGTTAGTCTTGAAGCTTCCTAAAGGTAAAGGCAGTGCTCTTCAGAATATTTTTAAATATTTTCTTTGGTCAAAGAATGTTTCCTCAAAAAATAAATTATCCCTTGTTTCTTGGGATTCTCTGTGTACTTCTAAGGTTCAGGGTGGAGTTGGCTTACGAGATATTTTTCTTCAAAACAAAGCCTTGGGTGCTAAGCTAGTCTGTAAAATCTATTCAAAACCTGATACTAAATGGTGTCCTTGTGAATTAGTCCTCTTTTTCGTTGTGTCCTCTATTGGATAGATCGGGAATTACTCCTCTTTTTCCTTGTGTCCTCTATGGAAATGTTTTTGAATATGCAGACCACATTCTTTTGGGTTGTTAATTAGCTTATAATTTTTGGTCCTGGGTAATGAATAAACCTTGCTGGTCTAGTCCTCTCCCCAATTCAATCTTCCCAATTCAATCCTTAGTCTTTTTATCAGTTGGCCTTCTCTTTATTCCTCCTCATCATTAGCCTGCATTTTGGAAATTACCCCCTCCATAATTATATGGAATATTTGGCTTGAAAGAAATAATGGAATCTTTAGAAAAAAATCCTCCACTCTTCCCAAAGTTCTTCGTAAAATTGAAATCTCCATTTCTAAGGTGACTTCATCTTCCCTTCTTAAGTCCATAAATTCAATCAATCTTATTCATGTTGGGATTTTTTCATTTTGAAAATTTGGCAATTAATTAAACTTCCTAGATCTGGGTTTGTTCCTTCTAAGGCCTCTATTGTAAATAGAAGTTCTATTACTTGGTTCCCCCGCTCTAAAAAATTTATCAAATTTAACTTTGATGGGACCTCGAGGGGTAACCCAGGTAATTTTGGCATTGTTGCAGCCTTGAGGGATTGGAATGGAAATTTTATAGGTGCTTCATGTGAAAAAATTCCTGATTGCACCAACAATATTGTAGAATTTAATGCTTTGAGGATTGGATTATGTCTTGCAAAAAAGCTTTATATTTCTTGTCTCCATATTGAAGGTAACTCGATGGTTGTAATTTTGGCCCTAAAGAGAAGATGTTCTGACTCATGGAATTTGGATTATATTATTTCTTTCATCTTGCAACAAATTGATGATTTTCCAAGTATTAAAATCTCTCATTGTTATAGAGAGACAAATGTGCATGCCAACACCTTGGCCAATAAAGCAATTGATGAAAGTATCTTATAAATAATTATTAGCAGAGGAATGTGCTCAGTTATTTTTCAAAAAATAGTATTTTCCTGGCCTCATCTTTTTAGCGTTCAAATTATATCTGGGGTAGCAACTATTTTTGCAATGTTTGTATTTTTTAGACTGCCCCACTTATGCCTTGGGACTTGCTTTGTGCCGTCTATATTCTCCATGGTTGGTTGCTTTGGTAATTTCTTACCTCATTCTTTTTTCTCAGCATATTGATTACTTGAGGATAGATGTACGACCATATCTAATGCTTCCATCATTCTAGGTCCTTTGCTTATGGCTAATAGCTTGGACATGATGTATCTTGCTTCAAGGGCAGCTAATTGTGGCACATGTTCTGTACTCTCATTTTCTCATCGAGTGACACTTTTAATACTCATGTATTTCTCTGACATTTCTTGCAGCTGGTCGACACCTAGAATTCCTTCATACTCATGTATTTTTCCTCTCTTGTTTGCATTAAATAATTCATTTCTTTATGCTCGACATTTGTTAGGAAATCTTGGCAGAATTTATGCATTGGGAATCATGATATGGAATGGTTTGGTATTGCCCTTATCAATTGACGACTGCAAGCATACTTGGCTAAATTTAGAAAGTATTTATTTTCCTCTGGTGTTCATCTTTGAAAGATAACTTTAGTTGGCAAACATTAGGGGAAAGATTGCTTGTCAAGATTCCCCTTTCCTCTATCGAATTTAGAGGCATCTTTTCATATGCTATGATTTTATGGATTTATAATCTTGTGAAGTTCTATTCTTATCAATTGGTGGCCACTAATATGCTTGGATAAATTTGGTTTGTTCCATTGGTGTTTGTCTTTGAAAGGCTATTTTCATTGGAAAAAATTTGGGGAATGATTTCTCTTCAAGAAATATTTTACTGCTATTGTATTTAGCAACATCTCTCATATGTCGTGTGATTTGACTAATTTAATCATATTTCCCAAAGCTTGTGTAATTCTCTAGCACTTGGCATTTTTTTACATTTCCAGGTACTTGCTGCATCAAAACATTGATGGCTCCTTACCTCCTTCCTGCACTGAGGTACAATTCAATTGTAGTATTTCTCATGCCACGTTGTGTGAGGCCTTGTCATATGTGTTTCGACTGCTCCATCATTCTATAAAAATGGCTCTTTGGTGTCTTCTTTCTCACACTATTTCTGGAGCAGCTTCATTTTCTTTTATTGATCTGATGGATAGTTTATTTTGCATATTTGTTCCTCCTTGAAAACATGAATTTTGAGATTGTTCGAGGTTCACCTTAGAGAAATTTCAATGCATGTTTGCAATTGAATGTAAATGGGTACACATTGATGTAATTGAATTGGTTTTGGGTTATGACTGGCTTGAGTTGCATGTCTCAACCCTTCCTCATGATGTTTCCTCGAGGTTTGTATTGAATTTGATGGACATCCTCTGGTGCATAGAGATGGTTAAGTTTCTTCCTGGCACTTATCTTCTCCCTCACATATGCCCACTATCATCCTTACAACCAACTTTGGAGAATTATGATATTCTCCAGGGCACAAATACTGTGGGTGGCATATTTTTTAGGTAACACTTGCTCTCTAATAGGAGTTTTACTTTGTTCCTCTCTTCAGTGGCTAATGGTTTATTAAGCAACTCTCCAAGAGAATTTAACTATCAACTCCCCAGGCTCCAAAATATTTATGGAAACTCTTTTTGTGACTCTATTCAGGAGCTGTATGATGCAGTATGTTTCTTAATCAGGCATGCTCTTTTTTAGCATCATACAAAACCTTTTTTTCTACCTCCTATGGATTTGGCTTCCTTTGAAGAAATTTCCACATAAGAAGCTCGTCCTATCTTGGCTTCTTGGTTACTCCTTTTCGGGTTTCATTTTTGGGTCCTTCTAACTTGGGTTTTTGTATTGATTAACCAGCTCTTGTTATGTGTTTTTTGGCCTCTCCATGTCTACTCTTGCAGGCTTGGAATCCTTGGACTAGTGGTCTCTGAAAGTATGGAATTTTGGTTTTGTTTCTCCTCTACTGGCAGCTCAGAACATTACATAAACACTTTCATGGTCTTTTTTTGTTGGTAGTTAGGAATTGCTTCTTCTTAGTTGACTTTTTCTTGTACGACATACACACTCATGGTCGGAATTTGGATGTGCTTCTTTTCAGTTGTTTCTTGTTTGACTTGCAGTTATTTTCTCCTAAGTATATGGTCATATTATCTTCTACTCTTGGGGTTATTCTCATACTGATTCCCCACTTTTGATGTTAGGTTTATCCTCCTTCATTAGTCAGATCTTCATCGAGCACTTCTCATGGCTTGTAATTAGCTTATGTAACTTTTTTTTACATTAATAAAATATTTTAGTGGCTCTGCCACTTTTATTTTTTAAAAAAATTATAATCTAATCCTAATCTGCCAAATTTGTAAAAAAATATCAGAAGATTTTAGGGTTTAAAGAAGTATATAGTAAATGAAAATAGCCAATCATGCACTCAATTCTAACCTTAATTTTAAAATATATGATGAAATCCAAATAGCTTATAGAGTTGTTATTTATATTTCACTCAGTCACAAAAACTATAGATGCAATATTTTAAAGGAATTTTGACAAATATTGGAGTTAGATGCATAAAACCATAATATTGGGTGTTGATATTTCATAAATTAATCATAATTTAAATAAAATTAACAATATTTCATGAGTTTGTTCATGGAAATGGGGGACCAAAATGGGGTCTTAAGTGGTCACTTTTTTCCTGAAATCAGGAAAAGATGATCTTGGATGAGAATTTGAAGATAGTTACACTCAAATTTTAAAGATGCAATAAGAACAAGAATTGTAGTGCTCTAAATATATTTTCTAAACTACTATTTTTTAAATGGCGGAGATCAGGGGGTTCAAATAGGGGGGCCACACAAATTTCTCCTATTTCTATCAAAAAAATAACATAGCATCTAGAGTGGGCCCCCTAAAATGTTAATATTTCTTATTATTTCAAAAATCAATTCAACAAAGAATTAGCTAACACCATGTAGTTTATGCTTGAATTTTCTACTTTATTTTTTAATGAATAAATTATTTTTTACTAGTTTTGAAAGTGGACACATCCTAGCACAAAAAATTGAGTATGAACCCCCTAAATTTTTTGGAAACTAATTGAAAGTAAATAAATAAATGTGTAAAGAATAAAGTCTAGTTTGTAAAAATGTTATTTGTTTCAAATTTTTATGAACGAGTAAAAAATGAAACCAAAATACCTTATGTAGGTTTTGGAAAAAAAACAGAAACACTAACAAAATAAGTTAAATATCAAAACCTTAAGATTATTTAAACACAGAAAAGATTACATGGTTAGAAAGCTAAGAGAGAGCTCAAATTACTATTTTATTTTTTAACTTGACATTGAAAGATGTGCAAACATAATGGAGAGCATGCTTGAGATTTCCATTTTTTAGAATTTACAAAAAAAGCTCCTACTGGTGTTAACATGTAAGTCCAACCCCTTATATTGGATACCCAAGGAAAATCCAACCCTAAGGGTTAGAAATACCCAAAGCAGATAATAATGTGAGTTTTTTATAGTGTTCTTGCATTATAAAGTTCTTGTGTTTTCAAAAAGAAAAATTACCTCTCTCTTTCGCTTACCATATCTCTCCACCTCCTTATATAGCTCACATTCTGCCTCTTCCTCGGACTATATACATGAAATAAATATTTAAGTATAAGTGGAATTTACATATGAATATTTAATTCCTTATACTTTTAGTTATATTTCATGTATATAGTTTCAAGATGTTTGAGAATGGTTTTGTATCTCTAGGAGCTATAATGCATATTATAGGTTTTAGAGGATCTTATAATTTTGCAGACTTAGTCTAATTTTAGTAATTATCAAGATCTTATCATCTTTTAGTTGTCAAAGTATAGTTGTAACTATTCAAAAGAATCATCAAGCCTCTCCTTAAAAATAAGAGAACCTATTCTTATGCAAGATACCAAAGAGTGGGAGGGGAAAGCCCTCCCACACCCCCATCAAGAACTAATATTAAAATAAAACTAGAATAAAAACCTCTAAATCAGGAAGATAATTAGGCTTTATTACCAACAATACCTCTCTCTATATGTGTGTGTGTGTATCACTCTATATCAACATGTATACCTCTCTCTATCTCTCCCTCCCCCTCTTCCTCTATATCTATCTATCTCCTCTATATATCATTGTATCTCTATTCCTACCTCCCTATCAATCTATCATTATCTCTCCCTTTACCTCTATATCTATATCTATTTCTCTCCCTCTCCCTCTATTTTCATCTCTATCTCTATATTCCTCTCTTTCTTTCTATCTCTAGATATGTCTCCCTCTTTCTATGCATCCATTTTTTTCCTCTCTCTCCCTCTCTCTCTTCTTAGACCATTATATCTATATCTCTATTTTCCTCTCTATCTCTCTCCTCCATCTTATATATTTACATTTATCCTTCTATCTCTTCATATCCCTTTACCCCTATATCTCTCTATCTCTCCCTCTTTATATATTTATCTCTTTTATCTCTCTCTATCCCTTTCTCCTGTAATTCTCTCTATTTATCTCTCCCTCTCCCTCCCTCCCTCTCCCTCTCTATCTCCATCTCCATCTCCATATCTATATCTATTTTACTATCCACATCTCTCAATGTTGTTAATGGATCCTTATTATTTAGTTATGTATGGATCTTAGTTCTTGATGGGGGATGTGAAGGGTATTTCCTCTCCCACTTCTATCACCAAGGGAGAGAAATAGAGAGAGGAGATAGGATAAGTAGAGATATATAGAAAGGATTGATAGGGAGAGAGAGAGAGAGAGAGAGAGAGAGAAGGATAGAAAGAGGGAGATATATCTAGAGATAGATATAACTTGGGAAACATATAGTGGGGAAGAGAAAGGGGGAGATATAGGTAGAAAGTGATCTATAGAGTTAGATAGATGGAGTGATATAGGGGTAAAGAGATATGGAGAGGTAAGGAAATAGAGATAAAGAGAGGGAGATATAGAAGGATAAATATGGAGAGATAAAGATATGGGAGGGAGATAGAGGAAATAGAGATAGATATAGAAGTCTAGGAAGAGGGAGGAGAAATAAAGGGATGAATAAAGAGAGGGAGATTTATCTAGAGATAGAGACAAAGAGTGGAAGATAGAGGTAGAGAAGAGATAAAGATAAATATATGTATGGAGGTAGTGTTAGTAATGGAGCATGATTATATTCATGATTCAAAGGTTTTTATTTCAACTTTGTTTGGATCTTAGTTATTGATGGGAATTTTGGGTTGTGGGGGGATATCCCTTCCCACTTTTTTGTCTCTTGTATAAGAATAGGTCTTCTTATTTCTAGGGAGAGTCTTGATGATTATTTTTAATAGTTACAACTACCCTTAGACAACTACAAGGTGATAGGAGCTTGTTAATTATTGAAATTTGCTAAGTTTGATAAATTATAAGATCCTCCAAAACCTAGAATCTACATTATAACTCCTAGATATCCAAAACCATTCTCAAATATCCTAAAACTATATACATTAAATATAACTTAAAGTATAAGGAAGTAAATTTCCTTATGTAAATGTCACTTATACTTAAATGTGTATTTCACATGTATAGTCTGAGGAAGAGGGAGAGTGTGAACTATATTAGGAGGTACAAAGAGATGAGAAGATAAGGAGGTATTTTTTCTTCTTAAAAACATGATTCATTATAGCACACTCATGTTATGGCTTGATAGTGACCAAACCTAGACTTGGTCACTACCAAGCCATAATATGAGTATGTTATAATGCACTCACATTATGCCTTGTATAGGTACCAAAAAGTGGCATGGCCACTTTTTGTTCCCTCATCTTTCTTCACTTTCCTTGAACCAATTTATTTAACTTAAAGAGCATAAAACACCAATGCATCACCACTGGTAGAGATGAAATTTAAAATAAATATTCATGATCCTTTTATTGATTTATAAAGGGTTGATTACAACTTTCAACAAGATTTCCTACACTAAAAATATAAGGGTTTTCTTATTTTCCAAAAAATGACCTCTAACAATTTCTCTAAGATAACATATATAGCCAACCTAGGAACTTAACACTCCCTACAATATCATGTTGTACTAGATCCTAAATTGGCCCCTAGGCCTAAAATTTAAATTTATAAGTTGTTACTTTGTTTTCAAATGTATGCTCCAAAAGTAAATTAAAAAATTTAATTAATTGGACCTAACAAAAGAAATACAATAGGACATACCCACAAAGGAGTGATTTAATGCATCATTAAAAGAATAGTTACATGAATGCATGAATGATACTACCATTAGTCTTATAATTTTAGGAATTGGACCTAGAAATTTTGTAATTCTTTCATAACTAAGTTGAATTTGGGAGAAATTATGCACTAAAATCTTACCTTATTCATAAATATGTCTTTCTTTACATGCTCCACCACTTACTTCATCTCTAGAACTTTGGTCTTGAATATATTGAGGTTCCCCCTATTCTCATCATCTCACCAAGTAGCTACTTTCTAAGATGTTTTTATTATAATTCCAATGAAATCCTTGGTGATGGTAGTATTAGGGAGAGCCTTATTAGGGTTTTCCCAAAATTTGTAAGGAGGGGCCTCAATAAAATTATCAAATTTAGTCATTACTATATTTTTAAATTCCTTCCTTACAATAAACTTTCTTTTGCAAGCCTTCAATACCTTCACTCTCCACTTAGTTGCTTCAACCCACTCTAGATGTATATTTGGGTTACCTTCTAGTAATACATCTTAACTTTAATTTATATAGATTAAACCTTGGCCATTTTATATTTGTGTGAATAGGGTGCTTTATCTAACTAGTTCACCTAGTAAGTCCTATTCACATGTTAAGTTTACTTAGGGGCCTAAGAATCTTCCTAGAAGTCTTATTTGAAATCAAATAGTGGATTATCTTTAATAATTTACTTGTTTTGTATTAGTTCATTTAATTTTTGTTGTCTCGTATAATAGGATTAAGACACTTTTCATTGTATTATCTTAAATCATTTGCTTCTTGTGTCAGGTCATTTAATGTTTGTTGTCTCATGTCATAGGATTAAGACACTTGCCATGTTCTTATCTAATCTTATCTCTCACCTTGCTTATATAATAAAGGTCTCATATGTACATTTTGTATTGCATATTATTACATAGATATAGACATCATTAATCACATCTATACAAAATTAATGTTATTACATTTATTTCCAAACTTTCACTCCAAAATTAAGACAAAAATTTAATTACTTGGACCTAAGGAAATAATTGAAATATGACACACCCACAAAGGAGTGATTTATTTCATCACTCAAAGAATAATTAAATGAATGCATGACCTAGTGATACTACCATTGGTCCTATAATTATAGGAAATGGACCTATAAATTTTACATATATATGCAATATTATGTATCCATTATTGAAAATTTATGCTCTTGCTTTTCTCTCTTGTGGAAGTATATTTTGGTTTTGTAAGTGATCCTAGAAGCTTGAGTCCTTGAGTGAATATAACATTTTCTAAAGTGAAGGTAAGTTTTCCTTCAACAAATAGATCTCCTCATCAATAGTTTTTTCAAACTCAATCATTCGATTGGCTTCATTTCCCAGTTAATTATAACATTAGATGGCACATAGATTATCTTGATTCCTTATGTCTCCAATGAATATTTGTAGGTTGTAGTATCACTTACCATGCCTCTAATATCTTATTTCTAATTTCCCTCATCCAATTCATTTAGGATCATAATAACATGTGCATTTGAATCTAGAGTGCACATGAGGAAGTTGATATATGTTGTGATCTCCCCAACCTAACCCTTAAGAAATTATTTAGTTTCCTTATCCTTGTTCATGTATCCTAAGATAGAAACCATTAAATTATAGAGAGATTGTTTCTCTCACTCTTGTGTATGATGGACAATATTAAAGGTTTACACCTAGTAATTTATTGGTTTCATATCAACCTCATTTTTTTAACAATAAGAGATGTAACTTATAAATCCTAGCACTCTGAGCATCCACATTGATGGTGGAAAATGTTCTAGTTCTCTTATAATTTGATTGAGCCTTAAAAATTCTCAAAAACCTTTAAAATCCTCTAAAATAGGTGTATATGTTATTTATCTCTTGTAAATGGTGGAGCCTAGCCTAACTGGAAATATTGAATCCCCAAATAAATTTCATATTGTATGTGTTTTTGGAATACTTTTCTACCTTGGAGGAGTGGAACAAAGACTTGGAGGAGGATATGGAGGGATCCTCCTTGAGCTAGATCTTAGAGAAGGAGGTGAAGGAGTTACCAACTGAGACAGAGTATGGATTTTTTCCTTATAAGATAATATATCATATTGAATCACACATTTTTTATATATCTCCTATAGATATTTGTATTTATCCATGCAACTTATTTATTTTTAGTTCTTCCTCCCTAGCCTTGTGTATTAATATGTTGACCTATGTAGGAGGAGATATTTGGCCTTGTGAAGAAAGAGGAGGCAAAGAAATAGGATGTTGAACTAAAGGAGTAGGTGATACCTAATTTTCCTCCCAAATATTGGAGGATTTTATTCTCACTCTTCTTACTAATTATTTCTATCCAACCTCTTCCTCCTCTTCATCTACTATAATCTATACACTAGGAAACTTGTTTTTCCTTTTCTCAACCTTCCTTGGTGCTACAACAAATGAAGCCTCCCCTTGTTCTGAAACTACTATAGGGGTCTAGGAGGTTCTTATTTCTATGGATGAGTATCATCAATTGTATATTAATTCCAAAATCACCTTCTTATTCTTTCAATAACCACTTTTTTCTAGCCTCATTGGAGACATATTCTAGCTAAACCAATAAATAATGCCCATGGGATCATTATAAAAAAAAATTATAATAATGGAAGGGTCAAAGACCTTTCCATATTCATGCATGGATTTAGGAACTTTCTCCAAATTGCACTCCTTAAAAGTAGGGAGTTCCATATTGTAATAATCTCTTATTCTTACTTCATGTTCATTGGGGAAATCATCCAAAAAAAATTCTATTACAAGCACATGCTTGAAAAATGACCCAATCAAGGGTCCAATATGGCCAATGGAATAAAATATATCCCTCTTCTTATAAGTGTATAATAAAATGAGCCATATATTTCTTAGCTACCCTAGCATTATGCACACTAGAGAATGAATAAATTCCAACTTTGAGTGGGAGGAAATTCTAGTCTTGTGTTTGTTGGCAATCAATCTTTGTATATCCACTCCTTGTCTAGAAACCTTGAGAATATTTATCTTTTCACTAGGATACTTAGGTATTCTATAATATGCTTTATGGAATCTTCCCACTCTAATGTAATATAAGGTTTTGAACTAGATGAAATAGTTTCCCAAGTCATCCATAACCTTAGTTATCTCCAAACATAACCTCTTTGCATAATCATTCTCCAAACACTTGATATAGCATAATTAAATGCATCATTCACCATGTTATAATCTTTCCAACTTTGATTCAATTATGGTTGGGGATAATGATTTTATACCTTTATTTCTCCCAACTATGAGGCCCCCACTTGATTTAAAACAAAATATATATCTTGAAAGGCCAAAAAATATATCAAAATAATGTCATATAGAATTTGGAGGATTCCAATACCTCAGATAATTTCTCATATAATGTTTCATTGATGAGAGTAGCCTACTCCATTCTCTTTGCATCAAAAATATGAAGGATGAAGAAGCACATATGTAATGAATGTAGGTTTGGTATCTCTTTTTTTTTATTCAAGGGGTAAACGCTTTTGAACCAGAGCTATGAATTGAAATACAACCACTCAACAATACCACCCCAAGGGGGTTTGAACCTTGGTGGCAAGAACAAAAATTCCACCAGTAAACCATCACACCATGCCAATATCAACAAAATATGTGTTTCCACAATACAACAATTACACCCCAATAGGGTTGGAACCTTGATGGAAAGAATAACAACACAACTTAACCATCACACCATGCCTCTATTGGAAAGGTTTGGTCTCTCTAATCATATGAAAATAGTCTAATTATTCATAAATCATTTTACTTTTATATATAAAGAAATATATCATAGAAATTCATATAAAATTCAAATAAGATATTCAAATATATTACTCAACTCATCAACATAAATTGAACATAATTTCATTCATTAAAAAGTTCATCTTAACCAACTTTTCTTAATATTTCATTATACATGGAACCTATTATAAGTTTCATAATTATGTCATAATGTAAAAAATATACAAATCATCAATAATAAAAATTTCATGTGAACATCAGATAATCTGAGTAACCATGTCTTCAGCATTCTTCAAGTTTAGGAGGGAGAGCATCACCTAAGCACTTTTCCTCCAACCACAAACCAACAATCCCTTGCACACCTATTAGAAAGTGGCCTTGCCCTTCATAAGGGTATAAAATCAAGGGAATCATAAAGGTTGTCATACCATTAGAGAACTAGTGATGTTTCTAAATACAAACAACTTTTCATATGAATCTAGATTCCCTTTAGCTAAGTATGACATATCTAACTGATTTGTAATAAGTAGACATTGTGAATCAATAATGCAAGTAGTTATTTTTCATTACTTTGGCCAAAGATTTTATTATTCAATACACAATTCTTGATGGATATATGTGGCATATGTTCACACACCTCTATCTCAAATTGGTTATGGAGAGTTATAATATCATGTTCATGCATATGTAAAAGTTTAATAAATCTAAACTATACATGTTTATATTTGAAATATAATTCTCATATTGCATGCTTGATGAGATGATTTAAAAATGTGTTGTCAACTAAAAATCACCTAGACAAGTGTGTAATAGAGTTATGAATAATATATTACTTGTTATTTTTTTGTATAAAAAATCATTCCTTGTTGAAATGAACAAGACAACTAAGAGGGGGGTGAATTAGTTGTAGCAAATCAAACCTTCAAAAACCCTCAATAGTAATCAGATCCACAAGCATACATTAAATCCTTATTCTGTTAGATTGGTTAAACATGAAATGTAGATAACATAAACTAAAATCACAACACCATACACACGAGAACACTAGATTTACATGGAAAACCCAATGAGGGAAAAACCACAGTGAGGATTATCTCACAATATAAGTAATAGAAAAACTGGTATAAAGGGGCTCACTGCCAAAATAGGACACACTGTCCAAAAAGGCTCACAGCCAAGGCTCACTACCATAGAAATAATACAAGAATATAGAAGAAGAATGTTACATAGAGAAACAATTCTACATGCAATAAGGAATCCACTATGATTTCTCAAATACTTTCATAGTCCCACATGAAATATTTTGGATGCCTTCAGGAACCCTAACATGAAATTCACACTGCTCTACTCAATTTCTTATCACACACATCACTTGCATCAATCTCTCATTTATATTGCTTCTTACTCTTTCACACACCCTCTTTCATCAACACCATACATACTTATATCAACCTCTACTACAAAAATTTTCTCCAATGTTAGCCACTAGTCATTATACATTCAAATTTGAAATAGATTGACACCCAAAAATTTCCATGGTGGATAAGAATGAAAGGTGACCTACATAAATCCTTAAATAGGATCCAAATATATCCCAACACACTTCTACAAGCCTTGCATGTAGTGTTAAACACAAGGTCAACCAACACCCATGCAAAACACTCTAAACATTAAGTACACACTTCCTTAGATCAAGCCGAAATATTTGGACAACATAATTCACTTGAACTCAATCTAGAATAATCCATGAACTACTTAAGATTCATCGAAAATTACTTTAACTCAGGATAACTAATAACCCTTTTTTGTATACTGATAAATGAAACTTATACTGTACTGCACCAAATCAAGTGAAAACTTGAACACATGAAGATAAAATAATTATAAGAAACTTCAAAAATCTACACAATATAAATCCAAATAGCGGAGAAACACGAAGCAAATACATTTCTCCTAGACCATAGAAAACATTATTAAACAACTAGTTCACACACTAGTGAAAATATCACACTGTACAATGATCAAGAAACCAAAATTTTGAATATAGAAACCTTTTTCAACATTGAATAACCTATAAGATCCACACAAGCATAGAATCAACACAGAAAGAATACAGAGCACAATAGTGGAGCACACTATGAACATTTGCACAACACAGTTTACTCTGTCTATTGAATTTTCTCAAAATCACTTGGAAACCAAGTACCAGAACCATCATCTCAGCTCATTACTTCATTCCAACTCATCTTCATACTTTGCAACAAAAGAATAGCTCCATGTACTCACAATACTTCCTCAAGGTCTCAACTACGCATGCACAACCTGTTTTCCTCTTTTCACAATTTTCTCAATATCCTCAACATCTATTATAACTAGTTATAGTATATTACAAAAATGCTCACTGTAGGTGGACTCACTGTCCATAGAGAAAAAGAAAGAATAAATATAGTGGCTCATAGCCTATTTCAAACTATTACAAATGCATCTACAATATGCAGGAATACTGTTCCAATGAAGTACAATAAAAATCTTCGCATTGATTCTGATTCAACACTCGATAATTCCCTTCATTCAAAGAACTTAGATCTTCAACTTTGCACTACTATACTTAAATTCACATCACACATAATACATGTCAAATCTCTATATATCCAAACATCAAAAAAAATCTAGCATATATATCCACATTAAGTATAACATCAATTAGGTCAGCCTAATTAGATGTAATACTCAAAATGTAACTTGTTGGCTCTAAAACTTATCATCCATAACACATGCCACAATTCAAATCTCAAAAAAACTTAAAATAGATCCCACATAAGATAACAATACTTATTCATTCTTCACACAACATCAAACATGTTAGGTCAGCTTCACATAAGACCTAAAAGTAAAACCCTTCATCTATGTATCCACATCTCGACAAGTGGACCTAAAAACTTGATTCCACATCTAGAAACCAAATTTCAACACCATAAGGACAAAAACTCATTTACGAAGAAGTGCAGACTCTACCACACACACACACACTGTATAGAAAGCAACTGTAAATTGTCAGGTTGAATTCTATTACTCATATCTCTCAAACCTTTTGACCAATCTTGACGAAATCTTGGATTTAGGTACATCTAAAATCCACCAAACTAATGTTAGAAGAGCAGAGCAATATCTTCATTTGTGGATTGGTGCGGACCCAAAAACTTATTTAGAACTTGTTGAGATGATTTAGCATTGGTGTCATTGATGTCAAAACCCAGGATTTGGAAGGTTGTGCTCTAGATGATATATAGAAATGATCTATCCTATTGTGTGCTTTGATGTTGAGCAGTGTGGATATTATTCTTGATCTCGATATGGCAGTACTTCTTTTTGGGACATCCGTGGAAGTTAGTTAATGTAAAATAATGAAGACTAATCTTTTGGTGTTGGCTATTGTGCTCAAAGCTTATTTTAGGTGTGTGTGTGAAATATTGGATCCATTTAAATAAAAATCAAACACATATTAATAAGACATTAAATCAAAAAGCTGAAAAGGAAAACAGAATATGCAAAACCGTAATAGCAGCTTCCCGAAACCATCTTATCTTCCTCTAACTTTAGCGTTTTGTTGGTTTCCAGATAGCTCTCAGATCAGCAGATCAGGCTCAACAAAAGGACTGCTAAAGAACGAGATTCTAAAATGCAAAAGCTATGCTAAGATGCTAGGATGAGAATATGGCTGTGATATTGAAATTGGTATGAATGCAATGTTGATTGCGTGTATGCGTAGTGTATGCATGCATAAGTGAGTATACGAAGTGTAACCAAAGCTTGGATTCATGCCGAAATTTATAGAGTTTTCGAACGGATTTGATTGGCTGAATCGATCGACGGTCCGGATTAAGATTGTTTCGAACGGACGGCGGGATATTTTCGAAAGTGGAAGAGAAGGATGGAAGGTTTCCCTTTTCTTCAATTTTCATCATTGAGTTTTGAAGGATGAGATGCGAATTTGGAAGGGTGAGTTAGCATGAGTTAGAAATTAAATAAATATATTTATTTAATTTGGGAAGTGGAGATGAAAATGGCAACCTACATAATTAAATAACTCATATTTAATTATGTTTAAAGATGAAATTAGGGTGAGGAAATATTAAATAAAATATTTAATATTTTAAATTCGATTATGGGATGGAGAATATTCCATTATTCAAATATTCAAAAATATTTAAACTTTAAAACCAAACGATAATTAAATATAAATAAATTATGAAAATTTATTTAATTTAATCAAGCGAAAGATAAAAGGTGAGATGAAAAAGATATTCCATTTTTTAAATATTCAAAATATTTAAACTTTAGAATAGGATGATAATCAAATATAAATAAATTATGAAAATTTATTTAATTTAATTAAGCGAAAGGTGGAAATGTTAATAATTAAATAAAATTATTTATTTAATTTAAGGTAGAAGAATTTAGAAAATGAACGATATAAATAAATAATTAAATTTATTTATATGTAGATGACATTAGAGGAATTAATTAAATAAATCATATTTAATTAATTAACAAGCTTAATCATGACCATTTTTAGACGTATACATTTTTCCCCTCTTTGAAGTGATGTGTGAAACACATTGCTTCAAAGAAAATAAGATTTTTCCCCTAATGTGTTTTTGATATTTCTGTTGATGGTGCCCCCTCAGGAGGTAAATTACGAATGAGAGAGAGAGTGATTTGACTCGCGACAGATAATGAAAAAGAAATGTCTCATTTTGAAAATAAAGTCAAATTTACCCTTGTTTGACCTTTAAAAGGTAAAAAGTTTGAAAAAGACAAGTCATTTGCACTTTTGACTTTGGTGAAAACTGTAGCTCTAAAAGTGACATCGCGACATGGAGATTCTGTATCATTGCCACCGATTCGAGAGATCGCGCCGATATTAGAGGCCAGCTGCATATGGACCACCGGTGAGTCGATCTATCCTCTTATGCTTTCGAATTTCTTGATTTGAATCAAAATTTTCATGTTTTCTGCAGTTTTTAGATTTTAAAATGTCGTTTGCACGCATATAGAATAGTTTAGGCGCTTTCAAAAAAAAAAAGTGCGCTTAGGGTAGAAACAAACGCGCATATAGGGTAATTTTGAATGATTTAAAAAAAAAACCCAGTTTAGTGCATCCCGTAGAAACTAGCACGCATATAGGGCAGGATAGAAAATTTTAGGAGTTAGGCGCATATAGGGAAAAAAGGCGCGCATAGAGTAAAAATGTGCATTCAGCAAAAACAATGGTGCATAGGATGAGTGAAGTGGCGCATATAGGAAAACGCGCATAGGGAAAAAAGAACAGCGCATATGAGATTTAGCGCATCCCATAAAAAGAACAGCGCATATGGTAAAATAGGAAGAATTAATGTTTTGATGATAATAACGTGAAAATGATGATTTGTATTGCTTCCGTGGTCAATAGATAGGTAAATTGTCATGTCATCATGCTGATATGGATAAAAATGATCAAATGATTAATTGATAACTTTGCTTCCTAGGGTAGAAAACAAAGAGTAAATGATTGATAACTTTGCTTCCCATGAATGAAAAACAAAGAGTAAATGATTGATATGAATTTTAATAAATTTGCTTTCTGCGATAGAAAACAAATAGTAAGTGATTGTAGAATAGATTTGATTTGATATCCAACTAGATAAATTGATTTGATTTGATTGATAGGATTGATTGTGTGATATGAGTCGTTGATGTGATGTATTGATATGAGTCATTGATATGGGTCTGATAGAGTTCACTTGATATGGATCACTGATAGAGGTCACTGATAGATTATTGATATAGGTCACTGATAGATATGGGTCTGATTGATGCTGTTTAAATGATTGATGTGATTCTGATGAATTATCATTGTGATGAAAATAGGAGGTTTTCAAAAACCTCCAAATTAGAGAGCGACATTCAGCAGGATGGGATAGGATCCCTCAGTTGACACCTGTTGACATAACATTGATTGATACCTATGGTTTGAGATCCTTGTTGGCGATGCCGCCAATTAGGGTCAACAGAGGATTGTTGACAGCACTTGCAAAGCGATGGCACTCAGAGCACAACACCTTTCACATGCTGACCGGTGAGGTGACAGTGACTCCTGAGGACGTGTACAGGATCCTAGGTATCCCCGTGGTTGGAGCCCTTGTGTATTACGATCACAAGGATCTGGGGGGCACAGATGCGTTGAGGAGAGTATATGGAGATGCACATATCACTGGGTACTGGTTACCATGGGCAGACTTTCAGGGATATCCATCCTTGCCGACAGTTTTGGGTGCTTTCATTGGAGGTCTCCTTTGTCTGGATCACCAAGCAAAGGGATTATCAGTGGGTTGGGGCAGGATTTTGGAGTAGATGTTGCTACAGCCGAGGAGATACGCATGGGGTAGATGCATGTTAGCTCATCTTTATCACGATTTGCACCAGGTGGTGTATAGAGGTTCGTCCAGTTTGTCATGTGGGGTTACATTATTACAGATCTGGGCATGGGAGCATCTCGCTATGATGAGACCGGCGTGCCCCAGGGTTAGGCCACCAGGTAGGCCTTATATATATGTGTATGTGATGTTCCTTACCCAGCCCAAGCTAGGCAAGGTAGATTACTAGAGGCATCTTTTGGATGATATGGATACAGTCATATGGCGACCATATCTAGATTGTGAGCCATGGGCTACCGATGACATAGAGATGCCATACGTATGCATCCCTTGGTTCCTGATAGGAAGGACTCCCTTCATTTTGGAGAGGTTTTTGGCATTATGGGTGTAGAGGCAGTTTGGATTCACGCAGGGGATGCCGTAAGGGGTTGCACATTACGCCCGGAGCAGAGACGAGGCTGGATGGGGGCCATGTATTTCTTATCAAGCCGCATATACAGAGTTCATGGCATTAGCTCCTAAGGATTGGGATGACAGGCGAGATATTATTGATGTTGGGATGTCGGATGAGTACTCTACATATTTCCACATGCATCCCTTTCCTCGGTTCACCAGTCTGGATGAGCCAGCACTGATTTTGGTAGTACCACAGCTAGGGGCAGTGAGACAGGAGGATGTGGCTAGCGGTGAGCAGGGAGCGGTTGGAGGAGAGGAGGTAGAGAGCGAAGATGAGGGGAGCTCAGATGATGATGATGATGGTGGAGATGACGGTGGAGAGGGGGGACATGTGCTGGGGAGGTCGGGACTAGATATTCTGAGGGGTGTCCAGATTATGCAACGGCCGAGGACAAGGATTGGGAGACGGACAGTGGTCTGAATGAAATCCTCCTCGCAGCAAGGATAGATTGCTACACTTCAGGCCTAGGTACAGACATTACAAGGGCAGCAGGGTCAGCTACAGAGTCAGCTGGGATAGGCACAGGGGTTCATTGTGTAGCTACAGACACAGCTAGCATAGGCACAGGCACAGGCACAAGCACCTGCACAGGCACCTGCCCCAGACCCACAATTAACCCAGGTGATCACAGAGAGGGATGCATTTAGGCAACGGGCAGTAGAGGTTGAGGGCGTGGCTTAGAGACTGATGGGCACTATAGAGAGTGCATCACTGTGGGAGGCCATTGCTGAGGGCATGTAGATGGCTAGGGAGGCTGAGTACTATAGGGTCAGGTATGAGGAGTTGTGTCCTCCAGAGCGCAAAGAGCCATACCCGCAGTCCCATAGCAGGACGAGGAGCAGATCACGAACACATACCCAGATGCAGGCACCAGTGGTAGACCACCTCCTTCTAGACCAGCACCATCAGGAGCATCTACCAGCTAGACTTTGTGATGTATATTACTTTTGGAGCATGTATATGCCATTTTTGATGTATTGGACATTTTAGTTTCATTGGACATTTGGACATTTGTATCATTTTTGATGAGCGATGATATGCAGCGGCGATGATTATTTTGATGTTGATTTGATGTGGATTTATGATGTGATGATGTGATATGCATTTATTTCTATGTGTTTATGCATTTGAATGATTTTGATGACTACCATGATATGCGGGATTATTTGATTATGACGTTTTATTATGATGATGATGATTTGATGATGTGTACTAATGATGTCATGCAGATGAATGATTTATGAGGTGTCTATGGAATGTTTTTTTTTTTTGATTTTTCAATGCAGATAAAAGATGAAAAATGAATGTTGTGTTCATGATATGCATTATGATATGATGTGATGTGAAATGATATGAGTAGATAAAATGTTATGACATGAGATGATAGGAATAATGATATTGAGGTGAATGAATAGTGATGTATGATAAAATGATATGTGATGAAATAGAATGGTTTGTAATGAGAACGAATGGATAAATGAGATGAAATGATAATGAAATGATATGAAATGATAAAATGATAAATGAAATGGTATGGAATGGAATGGAATGTTAAATGGATAGATGATAATGAGATGAAATTGTTAAATGATATGATATGAAATGTTAAATGGATAGATGATAATGAGATGAAATTGTTAAATGATATAATATGAAATGTTAAATGGATAGATGATAATGAGATGAAATTGTTAAAAAATAAATAAATAAATGATAATAATAATAAAATGAGATGATATGAATGAAATGAATGATAATGATAGTGAAGTGATATGCTTTGATAACGATAATGAAATGAATGATAATGATGTAATGAATAATGAGTGAAATGAGGTGATAATGAGATGGTAATGACATGAATGAAATGATAAAATATGAGATGAATGATGATGCAATAAATGGTAATGATAATGAAATAATGAAAAGATGACAATATAATAATAATGAATGGAGGGAATGAATGATAAATGAATAAAATGAAATGACTATAATATAATGATAATGAATGAAATGATAATGGGAATGAATGATAAATGAATGAAATGATTATAACATAATGATAATGAATGAAATGATAATGGGAATGAATGATAAATGAATGAAATGATTATAAACTGGTAATGAAGCGTATATGAAACTAATATGAGTGATAATGATAATGCAATGATGGGATGATAATGAGAAAAATATAAATGATAATGATAACAAAAATGAATAAAATGAATGAAATCATGATAATGGTAATGAAGCGTATATGAAACTAATATGAGTGATAATGATAATGCAATGATGGGATCATAATGAGAAAAATATAAATGATAATGATAATTAAAATGAATAAAATGAATGAAATGATGATAATGGTAATGAAGCGTATATGAAACTAATATGAGTGATAATGATAATGCAATGATGGGATGATAATGAGAAAAATATAAATGATAATGATAACGAAAATGAATGAAATGATGATAATGGTAATGAAGCGTATATGAAACTAATATGAGTGATAATGATAATGTGATGATTCAAATGATAATGATAATGAAAAATGAAATGAATGAAATAACTATAATGGTAATGTGATGTTAAGATGATAATAATGAAATGATGGAATGATAATATTAAATGATAATGATATGAAGCGGAATTGTTAAATGATAATGATAATGAAGTAATAATGATAATGAAGTAATAATGAATGGCTAATGAGATGAAATGGAAATGATAAAACAATATGGAATGAAAATGATATAGATATGAATGGAATGAGGACAAATATGAAATGATAAAGAAAAATGAAATGCAAATGGAATGTTGATGAAATGGAAATGCAACTAATATGAAATGATGAAATGATAATGGATGCAATAATGAAATGATATGAAACTACTATGAAATGATGAAATGATAATGAATGCAATAATGAAATGATAATGAAAATGGAACTAATATGAAATGATAAAATGATAATGAATGCAATAATGAAATGATATGAAACTACTATGAAATGATGAAGTGATAATGATGAAATGATAATGAATGCAATAATGAAATGATAATGAAAATGAAACTAATATGAAATGATCATGAAAATGCAACGATGATGAAATGATATGAAACTAATATGAAATGATAATAAATGATAATGATAATGCCATGATAAGATGATAATGCTAATGAAAATGCAATGATGAGATGCTAATGCTACAAATGTTTGCATTGTCCTCCACAAATAGTCCAAAGAAATATGTCAGCCATTGACCTTTCAAAAACTCTTGGTGCAAATCCAATATGCAGTTATGTATAATGACCTAAAATGAAATGCAACTAAATGAAACCGACCATTTTGTTGAGCCTTTTAGTGAGCCTGCTTAAATCATCATAGAGCGTTTGAAAATGTTGGAAGTGTGTACAAGCATCAGAGGGGAAATTAGCACCAATGATGACCTGAGTACAACTTTCATGATTTTTGATATAGCAAGTGAACACAAGCATCTAGGTATAATTGAACCGAGATGACCTAAGAATTTCTTGCATGAACAGACAAAGACTAACCACTATCTGAGGCAAGTTTGGAACTGTCAACAATGATAAACTTTGGAAAATCATGTCTCGCGACATACTTGCAACAGATAAATGATTAACCTCAAAACAACAGACCAAGAAAAATCATCCTCTTTCCTTGCCACTCTAGTTCAGTACATCATCGAGTGTGCTCCAGAGAAATGATATCAAAAAATAAACAACCATTATTCAAAAATGAAATACTATGATTCCAAACATTAGTCAGATTAGAGATCATCCAGATATGAGTCATGATAAGGTATGCAACTGAAAGCTACTGTGATACGAATCAATGATTGAATGTTTGATTTGGTTGTTTTGTTTGCATGATTGGTTTCGATGTCATTGTCCTACTATTTTGGTAAAATCTGAAAGTTGATTGCCCCCAGTATGCACGTGTTTGCCCTTGGTATCAATATAACTTGCTGAAAATGAATATGTACAATAATCAAGCCATGGTAAGACGCTATCGCTCGAGGAAAATGATGATAGCATGGTGCTGGTGTGACCTTAAGATGATGGAAAAGATGCATGAAAATGAAGGCTGAAAAGTTAAGCGCAGAACATGAACTAATAGATGGAGAGCCTCTAAATAGCGTTTGTTTGCCAGATTTTCACTATTCGTTTTTATTGCATTTTTCTTGTCAATAGATTGCCTATTTTCCAGGTTTTCACCCTATGACTATTTTTTTTTGCATTACCGAGATGCCTGTTTTCCAAGTTTTCACCAAGGTAACCATTTTTTAAGGACTTTTTCTGATTTGTTTTGGATTTTTTCAGGACTTTTTCTGATTTTTTTATATTTCTTCAGGTCTCTTTCTGATTTTTTTGTATTTCTTTAGGTCTTTTTTTGATGATGATAACCGCCTTAGACATAATACTTTTTCAGGTGCATGTTGTTGATAGGTTCGTCAAACAGGTCCCCTTCTGGCATTGATAGTTTGTATGCTCCTGAACCATAAACTGCGATAACCACATAAGGACCTAGCCAATTTGGTTTGAACTTTCCTTTCTTTCCTCTGTCTTATTGATTGCGTGGATTCTCTTTTAGAACAAGATCACCCACCTGAAAGGTACGTGGCTTTACTTTGTGGTTGTAGCTGCGAGACATCATTTTTTGATATGCTTTTAGATGATCAGCTGCTCTTTGTCTCTTTTCATCTAGGATTTCCAATTCTTGGAGTTGGCAAACTCTATATTCATCATATGTTGTAAGGCCTTTCAATGATACTCTAAGTGAGGAAATCTCCACTTCTAAGGGAAATATGGCCTCTGCTCCATAAACAAGAGCGAATGGTGTTGCTCCTATTGGCGTGCGGATACTGGTTCTGTAAGCCCATAAGGCAGGATTGAGTTGAACATGCCAATCCTTCCCTGAAGCATTCACAACCTTTTTCAAGATTTTCAATATTATTTTATTTGAGGCCTCTGCTTGGCCATTCCCTTGTGGATAGTAAGGTGTTGAGTATGTATGCTGTATGTGAAATCTCTCACAAAGTTCATCAACATCCTGATTTTTGAATGGACGCCCATTATCTGTAATAATGGAGTTGGGAATGCCATACCGACAAATAATATAGTTAAGTATAAATGATGATATTTGTTTGTCGGTAACTTTAGTAAGAGGGACTGCCTCAATCCACTTGGTAAAATATTTTGTTGTTGTGATGATGAATTTATGTCCATTTGATGAAGAAGGATGAATCTTGCCCACTAGATCTAACCCCCATTGAGAAAATGGCCAGGTTGGCATGAATGGTTAAAGTTCTTGTGCAGGAGCATGAATGAGATTCCCATGAATCTGAAATTTTGAGCATGTTTTCACAAAAGTGAATGATTCCCTCTCCATTGTAGGCCAGTAGTAACCCATTCTAATCAATTTCTTAGATAAGGTTAGTCCACTCGAATGAGTACCATAGATACCGCCATGAACTTCTTCTAAAGCTTTTTCAGATTCCTCACATTCAAGACATCGGAGTAAAGTACCATCAAGACCATGGCGGTAAAGGGTGTCAGTGATAAGGGTGTAGCGAGCGGATTGGCGGATAAAGTTGCGTTTTTAGTTACAGGATAAATCTGGTGGTAAAATATCATCTTTGAGATAGGCATAAATTTTTCCGTACCAAGGTGAATCGGATCCTACCAAATGGAAAATGATTTGGCTTTCAGGTGTATCATATGTAGGTGTAAATGATTGTTCCACCAGAAATTCATAACGATCCTGAGTTTCTAGGAGTTCTAGCAATGATGCGATCGTAGCCATGGCGTCAGCTGCTTTTTTATCAATCCTTGGAATTTGTGTGAATTTGATGTCCACAAAATATTTCTTGAAATCATCAACCATCTTTTTATATGTTAATAGTTTCTCATCTATGGTTTGATAGTCATTATTGATCTAATAAATGACCAACTGTGAGTCGCCATACACCTGTAATTCTGTAATTCTACATTCCAGTGCTATTTTGAGTCCGGTGATTAATGCTTCATATTTAGCTATGTTGTTGGTGCATGGAAACATCAGCCTATATGATTGAGGAATGGTATGTCCTTGAGGGGTGAAAAAAAGTATGCCTGCCCCCGATCCATGTTGAGTGAAAGAGCCATCAAAATATAAGGACCATGGTTGTTTAGATTCTGCAGTAAAGACATCAGCATCTGGAAATTCAATGTGTAGGGGATGATCTACTTGTAGTGGTGCTTCAGCTAATTGATCGGTAATAACTTGTCCTTTGATTGCTTTGCGATCAACATAATGTATGTCAAACTCACTCAGAATCATTACCCACTTTGCTAACCTTCCTGTCAATGATGCTTTGCTTAACAAATACTTGAGTGGATCAATCTTTGAAACTAGATTGATTGTATGGGTTAGCATGTAATGCCAAAATTTCTGTGAAGCAAAAACTACTGCTAGGCAAGCCTTTTCAATAGAAGTGTAGTTGAGCTCATGACTTGTTAGTGTTCTACTGATGTAGTAGATTGCACGTTCCTTTCCTGTAGGGTCTTCTTGTGCTAGCAGTGCCCCCAAAGATGTCTCTGTTGCGGCAATATATAAGATGAGTGGTTTGTCTGGATTTGGTGGTATGAGAACTGGTGGAGTCATTAAATACTCTTTGATTTGCTGAAAAGCCAATTCACATTTGTCATCCCATTTGAAAGGAACATTCTTATGCAGTAGATGTGTGAAAGGTAAACTTTTATCAGCCAATTGTGCAATGAACCTCCGTATAGATTGAAGTCATCCTTGCAGTGATCTCAACTGACTGATGTTCTTTGGTGGAGGCATTTCCATAATTGCCTGTACTTTGGCCGGATCTACTTCAATTCCTTTTTTTGAAACAATGTACCCCAAGAGTTTTCCTGATTTGACCCCAAAAACACATTTCTTAGGGTTGAGACAAGCTTTGAACCTTTCTAATCTTGCACATATTTTGGATAGTATTTCGAGATGTCCTTTGGTGTATTATTTTTCCAATATGTCATCCACATAATCTTCCATGAAGACATGCATCATGTCATGAAAGATTGTAGTCATGGCTCTTTGGTAGGTAGCCCGAGCATTCTTCAGACCGAAAGGCATGACGTTCCAACAATAAGTTCCCCACGGACATGTGAAAGTTGTTTTCTCCTGGTCTTCAGGTGCAATCTTGATTTGGTTATATCCAGAAAAACCATCCATTAATGAATACATGGCATGGCCAGCTGTCAGATCAACTATGGTGTTAATATTTGGCAGTGGGAAATCATCCTTAGGACATTCTTTGTTAAGATCTCTGAAATTTGTGCATATTCTCACAGTTTTATCTAGTTTGGATACAGGGACAATGTTGGAGATCCATTCTGCATAGTCGATTGGTTTTATGAAGCCCACATCAAGGAGTTTTCTTAATTCTTCCTTAACCAATAATGCAACATGAGGGTGCATCTTTCTGAGTTTTAGTTTCACTGGCTTGGCCCCTGGTTTGATAGACAAGTGATGCATGATAAGATCAAGATCAAGACCAGGCATGTTAGCATAAGACCATGCAAAATTGACTTGATTTGCTTTCAGGAATTCCATGAACTCTGGTATTTCTTTCTCTGTCATTGATGCAACTAACTGTAAAATTCTTGGTTTGTCAGAAGTCTCAAGATTGACAGCATTTGTAGGCTCAATTAGAATAGGCGATCGTTCATGGTAGTGCTCTGGGAGAGTGTCAAGATTCCCATCGTCTTGTGCCTCAAAGAGGTTTTCACCATCGGATACACTCTTTATTTTATCTTTTGTTTGATCTAATACTGCCAGACTCTGGTTTTCACCATTAGATCTTTTTTTGTTTTTACTTTTGTAGCTGGGAGACTTGACACTCTCCTGATCAAAAACTCTATGTCGAAAATCGCTGGTGGAACAATCATTTGTATCCTTTACGGAAAGGAAGTTTACGATAGCTTCATCACTTGGAAACATGGGTATATCAATAGGTTCAGTTGAATCCCAATCAATGAGATCAGGATAAATCAAAGGTATTGGATCGTCAGGTTGTGTGAAATTGGCTATGGTTATGGTCATAACAGAGTGGTCCATAGGATCCGAGGTATGAGGTGGGTCAATGATGATA
This sequence comes from Sequoia sempervirens, assembly GCA_007258455.2. Classification (NCBI taxonomy): domain Eukaryota; kingdom Viridiplantae; phylum Streptophyta; class Pinopsida; order Cupressales; family Cupressaceae; genus Sequoia; species Sequoia sempervirens. The sequence continues at coordinate 260,038,832 of VDFB02000017.1, read as the reverse complement.
CTGTCCTCATGATAGTCTTGTTCGTTTAGATCTGACTCAGTATCACTAGAATCATAGTCGATTTGTGGTTCAGATTCTTGTGGTTGGGACCCTGAACCTTGACCTTCAATTAGAGTTGGAGCGTACTAGTGTATTACATCAACCTCTTTGTCCCTCCAGAACTCATCATTGTAAATGGTGTCCCATTCATATTCAACAGAGTTTGTGTCAGAATTGTTTCCCAAGAAGTTCTAAACTGTTGTCAAACATGCTTCTTGTGAATCTGAGCCTTCTTGCAATGCGAAGATAGTGCCATGCAGTTGTTTTTCTTTGGAGTGAGTATCATAACCCAATACAGTTTTCTCTTTTACAGCAAGTCTGCGGAGGTGAATGGGTTCAACTACTCCTTCCTTCCTTTTTCCGATAGGTCCTTCATTATAATCCATCTTCTGCATGATTGAATATCCTTTTCCATATTTGTCTGTGGGTAATTTGATATTAGAGACTGCTTCATCTTCATCTTTATAGAGCCAGTTTAGAATCTCTGTATCCTCAGGATTTTCCATGGGAAATTTTTCTTTAATGAATTGTCCATTGAATTTTGTGATTGGCTCTATTGGTGTTTGCTTTGATGTTGATGCTATTGATATTTGATGTTCCCTGATAGACGGGCATCCATGTGATTGAGGTGATGTAGGTAAATTAGCAAGACAAAGAGAGTATTCTCCAACCCCATGATCTTTAAATTTCATTTTTTTGTCAAAACTATTGGCCAATTGACTGATTTGTGTGTCAATCTTTAGAGAAGTCCTAGCATGAGCTTCTCAATTGTTAGGGACCAAAGTATCTTGACTGGCTTTTATGTTGGTACAAGTTTGAATATTGGAATTGTCAGCAGGTATTGTGATTTCTTGTCCATCATAAGGAAACTTGAGACATTGATGATAGGTTGATGGGACAGCTTGCATTTCGTGGATCCAAGGACGACCCAACAAGATGTTATATGCAAGATCACGGTCCAGTACTTGACAGAAAGTATTCTTTATAACAAGGCCCACTCTGATAGTAGCATGATTAGACCCTTGGATGCTCTTTCTTCATCATCATAAGCTTTAATGGTAATCTTTCTTCTAAAATCAATGGATTCCTCAGAAAATCCTAAGGCTTTAACTTACTTCATGGTACAGATGTTTAAACCAACACCTCCATCTATTAGAACTCATCTAATACGGAACTTGTGAACCATGACTTCTAAGTACAATGATGAATTATGGGGATGAGTTATGGAAACGTCATCTTTGTCAGAGAATGAAAGGAAAGTGGGTGAGGACAAGTGTCCTACCATGGCTTGAAATTGATTCGCATCCAAGTCAATGGATACATTAGTTTCAACGAGGGATTTTTCAAGAATTTCCTTATGGGCTGGGGAAATCTTCAGTAGTTCTAGAATAGAAATTTGAGCAGGGGTTCTCCAAAGTTGGTTGAACAAATCATATTGATGTTGAGGTGGAGGTTCAGTGGTTTTTGAAGAGGCGCCTTTTAAAACAACTTTAGCTTGTGCTCTTGTTGTTGCGTTGACTTCTCTATATTCCACCTTCTTGTTGACTTTAATGACATTGACTCGCTCGTCGTCTGAGTAGAGATGGTTGATTATATGATCATCATTGATATGATCCACATTTTTTTCAGAAGACTCACCCTTTTGATAATTGGGCAATGGATTACGAAATGCTTGGTGGTCTGCATTGGTTTGTTGATTTCCTTATACTATAATGATTTCATTGTCAATTAAGTCTTGAATGGCATTCTTTAAGGCTTGGCAGTTGTTTGTGCGATGACCTTTACACTGATGATAATCACAATAGTATGCCTCATTCCATGATGGAGGCTTTACACTGGGTTCATAATTTCATTGAGGCGGAAAAGTAATGACATTTTTGGCCATCAACTCTTTGAATGCTGATTCTAAAGATTGTCCCAATGAAGTGAAAGTTCTTCTATTCGAGAAGAATGAAAATCTTTGCGGATTTGAATTTGAGGTGTTCCCTAAGGAATTGTGATTGTTATTGGTTCCTCGGTAACCTTGGTTGTTGGAAGTCCCTTGATGGGGAGTAGAGTTTTGATTTGTATTGTTCCTCGGAGGAGGAGAATTATTTCCGTGATTTGCAATTGAGTTGACATTGATGTTGCGACTGTTTGGAGTACTGAGGACAAATGGTTTGGTCGAGGCATGATTCGCATCAACAACACCATCATTCACCATATTTTTGTTGCGAGTCCAGAATTTGGACTTGTCCTGATTATTGTGATGGTTAGATGAGCTAGGATTTTCTTTGTCATGTTTGATTATTCCTCTTTTGACCAAAGCATTTTCGATGGTTATGGCATCTTCAATCATTTTCTCAAAAGGAGGACAATGTAAGTTCAAGTGATAGCTCATTTCTGAATTTAAACTGTTGATGAAAGTAACCATCTTTTCCTTTTCAGGAATAGGTAGTGGATATCTGGCAAACATTCTTCTCCATCTCTGAAGAAATGTAATGAAAGGTTCACCAGGTTTCTGTGCAACTTTACAAAGATCTATCATGGTGATCTGATGTTGTATGTTGTAAGTATATTGTGATATGAATAGGTTGATTAATTCTTCAAATGTTCTGACGAGAGGTGTGATCTTAGATAACCATTCCATAGAGTGTACTCCAAGACTCCTAGGAAACAGTCGCATCAAGTAAGTATCTTCGTGAGCGAATTCCAATGTCAGGTTTCTAAAGTCTCTAACGTGATCGATTGGATCTGTTTTCCCATTATAGCTATCAAATTTTGGCATTTCACAATGCTTGGGAAAAGGAATCATGTTTAAACTTTTGTTGAAAGGATAAGGACAAATGTCCTCGAGAGTGTATTTCTTTGTGGTTATTCCCCCTTGTAACTCTCTAACTTGTCCTTGAAGTGCCTTGATTTGTTGGGTCAAGGCACTAAGATCAAAAAGGGGTGTCTCTTCAGGTTTGTTTTTCAAGTTTTCAGTGTCAAAGTCGTGAGGCAATTTAGCCCCTTGTTCGGCTAGATAGCAAAAATATTTTTCTTTATCTCGCTGCAAGATCTTTTCAATGGCTTTATGGAATTTAGGATCTTGGTTAGCTTCTCTAAGGCGTTCCTCATCTTGTTCCTCATCACTATCTATTTGTGTTTTGTTCATATCTTTGTATTGGTGGAACGGATTTTCTTCTCTATTGTCCATGTTTTTGTTAAAAAGTGGATTTTGATTTATGCTAAAAAGGGGATTACTGCTTTCTCCTTCTTCTTGAGTGTTTTGAATATGACTTTCTTTTTGGATTGTATCCTTCAGTTTATTATGTTGAGATCTTGTGGAGATAGGCATATGTTTTTGAAAATTTCCTCTAAACTTAGATCACGGTTTTGACAAGTGCGATGGTGATGATATCTTGATCCGATAAGATATGGAATCTTATGATATGATCAAGGATGCTCCTAACTTATTGATTGTGGCTTCCAATTGATGAAGGATTTCAGAATCCTGTTGGGGAAGTTGAACCAAAAATTAGAAAGTTGTTTTGAAAGGTGCACTCTAAAATATTTTGATCTTCATTTTTAAAGAAATTCTCTCAAGATCTTTGAAGAATATGGCTGGGGTGTGAAGGATATTCTATATAAGGTTGTGTATGTTGTCAAATTCAAGAGGTTGGTTATGATTATGTCGTTGTGATAGAGCTAATCTCTAATAATAAGCTCGAGAATCTAAGGGATCTATAGCATATTCATCAGTGAATCCTCTAACAAAATCTTGATATCTGTGAAGAAATCCTCGGTAGTGAAGCAAGACTTGTCGACTTTTGTACAAGAATTTTCTCTTTTGCAGTGTTTTCTTGTATCCTAACGGTTTCTTGGGTTTTCTGATTCTTTTAGACAATGATTTCTTGGGAAACTTTGTTGACTTCCAATCTCTAAGCATGTGAAAATTATTGGGAATGTTTTTGAACCAATGGTATGAAAAACTCTTAAGTGGCTTTCAGTTGTTGTTCTTCATGTTCCTTTTGGATGATCTCTTTATCTGAATTTAATGTAATGGAAGACACAACAAACATTTTTGAAAATAGTTGCTCTTAAAGCCCTATACTAACATGAAGTGTTTGATCAAGAAAATGTTTTTCATCAAATGTTTTCACAGGTTTTGCACAATGAAAGACAATTCAGACAGACTCACTCTTAAATGCTCAAGTAGGTCATTCTAGTAATCAACAGCCCACATCTTAGAACTGTGTCGACTCACACAGCCGTGTCACCCCCGAAGGGGTGCCCGTGTTTTTTGTCTTTTCCAGGAGTGTACTCAGAGTTACGGAAGTGGATACCGGATCCCCTGAGCAAATGGTCCTTGGCAGTTATATGGTGAGTATCTTGTGGGCAGATTCTTCCCTCCCCTTGCACTGTGATTAGTAGAATGTTTGGAAATTGACTCGGCTAGCCACTACACTAGGTTCGTAGTAAGGATTTCCGTTCGGTGCGGCAATAATAAACTCCCTCAGGAGACCTCCCAACCTTTAGAACAAAGGCTTTGGGGATGGTTATCTTGCACACTACCGAAAAAAGAGGGTTTCCCCAAATTTGGTTTAAATTTTATAGTGGGGCGGAATAGCTTGGCTTTGGCTTGAACCCACTTGAGTTGTTCCCGTAGGGTGAGTACTTTTTCCCACTATAGTAGGCTCTCTAAAGGATGTAATTGAAACAATAAAATTGCATGAAAACTAAAAAGGAAAGTCTGGTATTCTGATCACCTAGTTAAGGGGAGAGCATAGACCTATTTCCACATTCAAAACAAGCAAATGTTCTTTTTAAGTTCCAAATCACAATGATCTAACCTAAGTGAAGATATTGCTTCACCAAAAATAGATTGTTCAATTTTAATTGCATAAATCATTGTTTGGTGACTATCCTAGATTGCTTCATTTTATCCAGATGTGGCTACCCTAGGATTGCTTCATTTTAAAATTTAGAAAAAGAAAGAGAATTTTGTCTACAGAAGGCGTCAGACTCAGAATTTTGTATTTTGTTACAGTCTATATGCGCCCGAATAGAAGCTCTATGCACCAGAAGATATAAGCGTCGGAACAGAAGCCAAATGCACCAGAACATATGCTATATGTGTGCAAACAGATGCAATATGCACCTAAACAGAAACTAGATGTGCCACAAGAAAGATTTAAATGTTTTAAAATAGTTACTGTGTATGTAGAAAGAAAGACTATATGCGCATGAACATTTAATCTATGCGCTTAAACAGTCATGGGATGTGCCTTAACAGTCATGGGATGCACCTTAACAGTCATGGGATGCACCTTAACAGTCACGGGATGCGCTTCAAAATCCTGCAAAATAAAAAGTTAAAAACCTCGTATGCGCCTCAGGAAATTTCGAATGCGCCTAAACGTCGAATTTTTTCTGAAAATCAACTCCAGAACGCGGAAACTGTCAAAACAAACTTACAGATAATGTTAAATTCGTGGGTTCGAGCCCCACGGTGGGTGCCATTTTATGTGTGTGTGAAATATTGGATCAATTTAAATAAAAATCAAACACATATTAATAAGACATTAAATCAAAAAGCTGAAAAGGAAAACATAATATGCAAAACCGTAACAGCAACTTCCCGAAACCGTCTTATCTTCCTCTAACTTCAGCGTTTTGTTGGTTTCCAGATAGCTCTCAGATCAGCAGATCGGGCTCAACAAAAGGATAGCTAAAGAACGAGATTCTAAAATGCACACTATGCTGAAATGCAAAAGCTATGCTAAGATTCTAGGATGAGAATATGGCTGTGATATTGAGACTGGTATGAATGCAATGTTGATTGCGTGTATGCGTAGTGTATGCGTGCGTAAGTGAGTATATGAAGTGTAACCAAATCTTGGATTTGCGCCGGAATTTATAGAGTTTTCGAATGGACGGCGGGAGATTTTAGAAAGTGGAAGAGAAGGATGGAAGGTTTCCCTTTTCTTAAATTTTCGTCATTGAGTTTCGAAGGGAAACTTCCATTTCGAAGGATGAGATGCGAATTTGGAAGGGCGAGTTAGCATGAGTTAGAAATTAAATAAATATATTTATTTAATTTGGGAAGTGGAGATGAAAATGGCAACCTACATAATTAAATAACTCATATTTAATTATGTTTAAAAATGAAATTAGGGTGAGGAAATATTAAATAAAATATTTAATATTTTAAATTCGATTATGGGATGGAGAATATTCCATTATTCAAATATTCAAAAATATTTAAACTTTAGAACCAAATGATAATTAAATATAAATAAATTATGAAAATTTATTTAATTTAATCAAGCGAAAGATAAAAGGTGAGATGAAGAAGATATTCCATTATTTAAATATTCAAAATATTTAAACTTTAGAATAGGATGATAATCAAATATAAATAAATTATGAAAATTTATTTAATTTAATTAAGTGAAAGGTGGAAATGTTAATAATTAAATAAAATTATTTATTTAATTTAAGGTAGAAGAATTTAGAAAATGAACGATATAAATAGATAATTAAATTTATTTATATGTAGATGACATTAGAGGAATTAATTAAATAAATCATATTTAATTAATTAACAAGCTTAATCATGACCATTTTTAGACGTATACATTAGGTATCCTTGATATCCGGACATTCATGTAGCATGTTACAAGTTTTGGTATGTCTAATTGTGTTTCTCTGGTTGGTACTGAAATTGATGGTAATCAATATTTGGTCTTGGTTGTGGCATTCCCATCAGCTCAAGAATATATTTCATGTAATTCAAATTTTTCTATTTCATGTATGACCTATTTATGAGTCCCTTGGTAACGTGGTAAGGATATCTTTATGTGCGACCTATCTTTTAGGTCTAGTGCTAGTGTGCCAAGCCTTATTGAATATTTCAAGGTCGTTCTTCAAGACGACATGTTTTTTCTAGGCCAACTTAGGAGATTACAAAGATATTGTGTTTGGCCAACTTAGGATATTATGAAGGCATGGAATGGTATAAGTAAAAGTTGATTTATGTTCGATGAAAAAAAAAAGGAGTATGGTGTGTGCGAGCAGATAAAAGGGTGTGAAGGATTATGTGATAAGAAATTTGAAGGCAAGTTTCAAGAAGAAGTAATCTATTTTGCGGAGGTTGTGTGAGGAAGGTGGAAAAAAGATTCTTGACTGGATCTGTTGTAGAAAAATATTGTGCTCTAAACTGGAACTAACTTCATGCATATGTAGATATAGCTTCATCAATTCTTTTTTGTCAGTGAGACTATTCTATTTTTTGTATTAATTGGGTAGTGAGCCCACTAGCAGTGAGCCTTTGTAAAAATCACCTTACCCGATGTCACCTTAACCATTGTTTTATAATTGAGAATTAGCATTCTCTGTGGTTTTTCCCTTCTTGGGTTTCCATGTAAATTTTGGTGTTCATTATGTATGGTGTTGTTATGTGCTTTCATGTTCATACCTGTTTGATTATTATCTGATTGATTTTAGCTTGCTCGAGATTAATTAAAGTCAAGAAAATTGTTTTATGATAACTGATTCACCCCCCTCTTAGTTATTTGGACTGTTCAACAATTGGTATTAGAGCTTGGTCCCTTGCAGATAGAGCTTAACCACTTGAGGGTAATCTTGGTAGCTTGAAGAAGATGGCAAGAGATTATTACTTTGAGGAAGAACTGAAGATAATGTTAGATGATATGGAAAGCACAGAATCTGAAAATGAAGAATTGAAAGAAAACATCATGGAGGCAAATGCTTGTATCACAAAGCTAAGGGAGAAAATCTAGAAATTCAAAGCAAGACACAGAGAGGTCGGCCAGGAATGAAAGGAGTCAAAGGAAAGTGTTGTGGATCTAAAGCTATGGTTGGATGAATACAAGAAGACTGAAGATCTCAAAGATACCATCAAACAAAAAATGGAAGAATGGAAGAAGACTGAAGAAAATCTCAAGGATACCATCAAACAGAAATCAGAAGAAAATGAGAAGTTAGATCAAGAGTTAAGAAGGCTGAAATCATAAGAAAGAGTATATGAAAGTAGCATAATTATAGATTAACTCTTATCCCTAAAGAAATGGTGCAAGGATAAGGGAGGACTTGGCTTCTCTAGTGAAAGCTCAAATCAAAACACTAAGGGTAAAGACAAAGTAGTTGAAGCTGAAGCGAGATCTATTGTAACAAGCAAGGTCCAAAACTCTAGAACATTTGCAAAAAGACCTCTGGTTAGGAAACCAAATGCTCAAAGGTACTTATCATTTAATGGCTATTCTTTTCTATGCAAAAATTATGTACATAAGGTTCTAGAGTGTAGAAGCAAGAAAGAACCAAGTACTCAATGCTTTAACTGTCACCAGTTTGGTCACAAAGCAAGTCATTGTAGAAGTCAATTATCTAATCCGGCTAGAATGAATGGAATGAACAATATCTTTCATGGTAATTTCTATTTATGCCATGGTCTTGGTCACAAAGCTAATCAGTGCAGATCTAGGGTTCACTCAGTTAAGTCAAGACAAAGATGCTACAAGTGCAGTCAACCCAGACATTATGCTAACACATGCAGATATGTTACTCTGGAAAAGCCTGAAAAAAAAAAGAAGGTTGCAAAATCAGATGAATCTAAGAAGACCATCATGGTTTGGAAGAAAAATGAAATGAGTGTGGGGAGCTCTTTTCTGGTACTGGATCTCGGTACAAGCTCTTTCAGAATTTGAGCCAACTACCTTGGCTCAAGGGGAGGTTTGCAATGCATATCCTAATGGATTCCCCCTCTCTAAAGTAATATTGATGTGTTTTTGGCCTAACTAAGTTTGATCCAGTTGGTGATGTATGATGAAGCTTAATCCAACTGATTGAAAAGTGAAGTATAAGTGATGGCATCATCGATGTAAGTTTTGGCAGAAAAATCATCATGAACAATTAAGGATAAAAGGTGGAGTTTCAAATCATTTCTCATAGTTTGCAAAGAAGGAAAGAGGTTTCACTGAGTGATAAAAGATTGAAGAAGCTAAGCACAATGATGGAATCTATGTTGGTTAATAGTGAATTTAGTGGCGGTATTTTTCTAAGGCTGAAGGGAGTAGAGTTGGACAAATTTGATCATCGGAAGATGAAGGAAATGGAACTAGGGTTGAAGATTGATGAATTGCAGAATGTAAGTGCCTTGGGTATGGATTTATGGAGAGAATTTCCCTGGATTGCTGACAAAGAGTCTATCTTGTTCCTATTGAGTCAATTCAAGGATGGCAACATCATTTTGGACAAACCCTATCTAATCACTAAGGAAGCCATTAAAGCTATTACTGGATTGTGTAGTGTTGGTGACCTCCCTGGGAAGAAAATAGTGAAATATAGAGATGTGGAGGAACTTACTGGTATTGACAAAGACCCTCGAGCTCTACTGATAAATACCATTGTCAATCATGCAGTAAGGTATGTTGCTTACAATATCACTTACAAAATCTAATTTTGAAATTGTGAAGGTTCTACTTCAGCCATTGTTGTATATCTTGCACATAAGATGGTGAAGGAAAATAAACAATTTGACCTGTGTAGCCTAATAATGGAAAACCTAATTGAGAATGTCAGAATGTCTTTGGTTGAGAGTTATCCTTTTTGGTTTGGGTCTCAGCTCATATGTTTAGTATTTTACTTTCTGATTTTTTTTTCTGGCATGTTAGAACTGTAAAATTTTGAAAATTTCATGGCTGCACATACTCGTTAGTTCCAAAAAAATGCCCATACCATAAGCACATGAATATGCTTTTCATAACAAATTTTCCCATATTTTATCATTTGGTCCCATAGAATTCACCTATCCTTGATTATTTCAATATGTAAACCATATCGGTGTAACATGATGCAGGTCTCATTGATCCATAAAGCATTGTATACTAATATATGTCTTTTTGCAGTCTATCGACAAGACATTGAGAACGTCTTACCGATGTTATTTCATTTGGTAATACACATCAGCATGATGCAGTTTGTAGTCTTAGCGACACAGGGGTCCTATTGGAAAAATAGTGGTCACCGATGTAAGTCATAACGAACTTATTTGTGTCTTACCGATCATGATGAAATCCCGAAGCACCAAAAAGGAATCTATAATATTCTTAACAAGTTTCCCCAAAAAGTGGATCCTATCGGCAAGAAAATCTTCATCGGTATGTGTCATAGCGAGCATACATGTGTCTTACCAATGAAACATAAGGAGCTATGTCACCGAGACAAGATTCATCGGAGTAACATCCTCCAGTGTTCGTTTGGTCTTGCCAACAAAGTAATGATAGATTCCATCATTGTCATCGATATGAACTCTTGGAGTTTCGCTGACCCCTAGAGTCACAGCGATATGTTTGATTATCGGCGAGACTGGCATCATCGGAGAGAGCTAGGAAGCTCATGTCGAATGAAGTTCCATCGGCAAGAGAAACTGGTATGTCTCGGCGATCAGAGTTGACAAAGGATAAGTCTCGGCAGAACACAATGTAAGCGGAGGAACGTCTACCCAACCTTCAATGTCACAGTGATATGCTCGTGAATGAAGGGACAGCTATCGGTGAGACTCAGAATATCGGTCAAATTGTAGGACATCAAAGCGATATGAGATCTATTGACAGTCAGAGAGACTTGGAGTGTCGTGGAAGCGGCAGGACATCATAGCAAGTGTCTAATGGATGTTGGTAAAGGCCCGAACAATGGATCACCCAGATTTGAATATGAATGGATGCGACTTTTCATATGGCTGATGTATGAATACTCATTTTTGACGAAGAGAGCAGGGGGAAAACAAAAATATACAGTAGATCAAAAAATTTATATTTTTGAGACTATGATGCATGTAAAAAAGGATGGAGATTTCAATTGAATTTTTTTGATTTGGTGACATTTTTCTGGTTTCAGTTGTTTGTTGTGTTAATTAAAAGTATTGCTGAAGTTGTCTCCAAGGTTTATATTTTCTAATTGTTTAAATTGATATATCAAGGATATTTTTCAGTTTATCAGTGCACACTTGTTGTATCTGTATGGTTGGGTTAATTGGGTCTTTCAAGGAAATATTAAATCCTTTAAATCAATCATAGTAATTAGGGAATCTCATTTGGATCATTAAGAAGAACTCAATAATCATATTCCTGCATGTTTATACCAGTTATAAACTTAAAACCTATATTCCAAAAAAATTTAGTTTCTGCCAGAAAGAAGTTACTCATTTTAGATTTTCATTTGACTCTGTATACCCATTAAGGCACTAGTCTCTGTTATTTCACTATTTAGTTTCATTCAGTTTTTCATATGAAAATATTATATTTTTTCCTTGATATTGCTTATACAATTTATACCAAATTAAAACTCATTTATCCACTCCAATTTTCCAGTGTGGGTAAACTGCTTTAGGAGATAAACAAAGGTCAAGTCTACCTCATTGTTATAGGTACACCCACCTAGGTCTGGAAGCACCTGAAGAGTAGAAGGTCTAAATTATTTGGCCTTATCTGTTACCTTGAAATGTATCAAGAGATTGGCAACCTCTTGAGGTATTTTTCCTGCATTTTTGAGAGCTAACACGTCAAAGGAGAATGTTAAGTGGAAGTCTGGAATCCCTATTGAAAAGAAAGTTTACAGATATTTGGAATGTATGAAAGATAAAGCAAGTGCATGCAAAGTTTATTTCTCATCCTTGCAGATGAATCTATGCTCCAGTGTGGTAGTGTCTAGTGTTATACCTATCAGTCAGGTTAAGGAGGGTTCCTCCTCTGGTAAGAAGGAGTTAGAGGTTGTCATTGGTGGTTCCCCTCCGGAACCTAAAAGAAGGAAAATTAACACAACGGATGTCATCACTATCTCAAAAGAGAAGGAGAAGGAAGATGAACCTCTTTCTAGATCTGACTCTTTTGATCTAGATAAAAAAAAATCAGTGTTGGATAAAGGTGATATGAAAAAGATTGGTGAAATGTGGTATGCCTGCTCTCTAGACAGTAGGCCTAGAATTGAAGATGCTTTTGTTGATTATCTACTCAAAAAGGGTATTATTGTTTCTATTGTGTCTGACTTGTTACCAAATGATGTGGTAGAAGTTGTTGAAGAAAGGTTGTTGCGGGAAGGATTTGAAGGTCATAAGATTCAAGCTATTATTGAGAGAAGGTGCGTCAAATCCAAACAAAAATTATCCAAGCACTTTGGTGAGACAATAGAATGCATTAAGGAGATGTCTAACATCTATAGGTATTGTCTCTAGTGGCCTGCTACTGTTGACAACTTTAGAATCAAAATTGAAGCTATTGAATCTAAATTGAATGATATTGGAAAGTGTTTTGACTTCTTCAAAGATAAAAATGGAAAAAAAAAAGAGTTTGAGAGTTGCAAGCTGATTTATTGTCTACTCAGAGACAAAGGGAAGATCAAATTGCCTTCAAATATCAATGGTTGCTCGCCTCGCGTGATCGGGAAGTATAGGACTTTTATTGATCACGATATCACAGGCGGGCACCACGTGCCCCTTTTCTGAAGGATGAAATCCACACCACCATTGATGTGTTGTCTTTTAATCTCTACCATTCCCCGCTATCCCGCGATGACCCCACCACACTACTTTGGTCAATTGTGATATCGAGGGTGGGTGCCATGTGTCCTCTCTGGCGTGGCCGAAGGAGATCGGTTTGTGTGCTGACAATCAATCTTCATCCGATATCAATGGTTGCCTTCCATCGCATGATCCAAAGCTATAGTATCTTTACTAATTGCGATATCACAGGTAGGTGCCATGTGTCTCATCTGATGAAGTGAGAAGAATAAGGAAATACATTAATCTGGCCTTAAATACATTAAAAGGTGGATTACTAAAGTGCTCTCAAGGTGCATGTGTTTTAAATTGATGGATTTGTTATGATTTGAATGGGAAAGTTGCTTGATGGTTAAGGATAAGGCCGATGATTGTGTTGAAGGATCAAGATCACTGATGCTTAAGATTTACAGTTGCCCAGCATCATGTGATCTAGAATTGCAAGGTTTTTATTGATCGTGATATTGTGGGCGACCGCCATGTGTCTCATCTGGTGGAGCTGAAGAAACAATGAAATACTTTAACCCAACTTTAATGTGTTATGTTGTGGGTTACTAAAATGCTTGTGAGATGCACGTGATTCAAATCAACGAAGATGTTATGATCTTAGTGGAAAAGGTGCTCGATTGATAATGATAAGGTTGACTAATGTTTTGAAGGAATAGGATCACTCATGTTCAAGATCTATGGTTGCCCACCATCGCATGATTCAAAGTTGCAAGATCTTTACCAATTGTGATATCACGGGCAACCGCCACATGGATTTCCTTCATGGTGTATGGGTTGGTGGGCCCTATACTACCATGTTAGCGATTACATCAGCTTTTTTTGAAGGTAGTCATTAGATGTTTTGATCAAACTGAAGGATCAACGACTAAGATTTAAATTTGCATCAAATATGGTTGGAGTCGTTCGTGCAGCATGTGAGTGAGATTTAATGGTGGATGAGACACTTACTGGCATGATTCGATTGACATAAAATAAATTTTCCTACTTTGTTTGTATCACAAAGCATTCAACTATTTTGCAGAGCAATTTCAGAGTCGAAGGTGGAATTGCGAGTCTCTACAGCCAGAATTTTTGATTTCTACGAACAAAGCCATGAGTTTATTTTTTGTGCCTCCCGGTCATTCTACACTTGAATTTGGGAAAGGATTAGCTGTGTTTGTCATTAAGTTTGTTGATAAACGTATTAGGGCTATAGTTTTATTATAGATTGTGAGAAATTGTAGTATTTTGTTCTATAATTTCCTATCTCTGGTTAGTCCTAGCTATTTGAAGTATAATGTTATAAAGAAGCCCTAGTTTCTACAAGATGGCACCGCCAAAGCAGCATTCTGGCCAAGTTGATTATCTAAGAAGAAACCTGTATGATGATTTCGTGGATCAATTTCCCTTGTCAACGAATGATAGGAGGAAGGGATTGATTCTAATGCGAGGGAAAATCCTGGGGGAAGGGTTAGTATATAATTGCTCCAACATTGCTGATGCTAGGGTTCCTCTCACAGGCTTGGAGATGTTCATATTGCGGTATTGACAGAGGAATTTTCTTCACCCCTTTTCAAATGGATGGATGTATGACATGGGGAAGCTGGTGGTACCAAATGTGTTCCCTGATGTAGACCTGCATAGGGAAGTGGCTACAAGATATGACCTTGTCACATGGGTAATAAGAGATAATGATGGAGGTGTTCTGCTAAGTATTAACAAAGAAGAAATCCAACAAATTTTTGACCTGAGTGAACCAAGTGAAGACTTGGTTCCTATCAATCTTGAGGAGATGAAGCAAGAATATGCAAAATTGAAGTCTCTTTTTAGAGCAAAGTTGCTTCCACCTCATTTGGCTAGGGTAGGAGGTTCAAGATTTCATATCAGTCCCAGTGACCAGGAACCTTTTAGATTAACTTGTTTTGCAAATCATTTTCCCGCTACTTTCTATTCATTATGTCATATTTTGGGTTTCAGTCCTGGTGCGGTGATGCCCATTACTTATATGTTCATGGGGGTGCAAATACAACACCCTAACTTCTATGTGACATATGACTTTTCCCCTTTCCTAGCTGATAGGATACATGAAGGGCTGTCAAATTTATAGAAAAATGATACTAGCACTCAATTCTTTTGGTATTCTATGTCGATGCATATGTTCTTGTTCAAGAATGTTGATTTCTTCTCTGAGAGGATGAAATTAAGGCAATCAGTTGATGGAGAAAGATTGCCAATACATATATGGGTTGCAGATTTAACTTGCAATAAGGAAAGCACTAGTTATGTGCAATTTGATAATTGTTTTGCTTCCATATTAAGGGCTAGATTGATGGTGAATGTACCTAGGATCCCTGACGAATTATATTATTTCCTTAGGCCAAAGGGGAGGAAGCCAGAATTGAAGGTTTACCATAACTGGGGTGACATTATCCCATACCCAGTCAGTATTGTCTTGAGAGTATATGGTTTTTAGGGAGCCCCTCATATATTGCCATACGATGTGCCACCAAGAGTGGGGTTTGTACAAGTTATGTGGCAAATAGGTTGCATTCATGAGGAAAACCTCACTGGGAGGGGTAAGGGAACATTTTTCCCTGATTATACTATGGTGTCTGATTTTGCATTTTCGAAGGGACGCTGGGTGCATTTTGATAAATTCTTTGATGATTACCATTTTAGGTGTGGTTCAAAGTTGCAACATGATCCTGAGGGTTTCATTGCTCTTTTCAGACAAAGAATAAAGGCTAGAATTTTTTTGCATGAGTTCAATTTCCCTAAGGACCTGATTAGAAATGATTTCGACTTAAATAAGCAAGAGTTGAACAAGGAGAAATGGATAGCTTATGATAAGCTATTAGACATTGTGCACAAAATGGATCCCAAGTATGATCTATTGTTGAAGTTTAGTCCATACCATAAGAAAATTGATTTTCTCATTGAGAACTTCAAAGAGATTGTGGGCATTTTGAGAACAAAAAGGTAAACTTAGAACTAAGTTTGGGTGTATAAGAAAAGGGTGCCAGACCAATTGAAACAAGGCCTTCATATCAGCGTACTGAAAGGGGGCCCATTTATAGGAGGAAAAAGGATAGCAACAATGATGAAGAAGAAGTGGACAGAAAAGGAAAGAAAATAATGAAGGTGCCTCCACAATCAGGTCCAAAATTCAAAGTGCCAGGGGCAATCAAAATTATTGATTTAGAATCATCACCAGAAGACAACCCCTCATCACCACCATCTGAACCAAGCCCTAAGAGGCAAAGACTTGATCCACCACAAGAGGATCTGATGGATGAAATCATTGTTACTGATCAAGACATGCAAGTTGGTATTCCTTCCCCTCCTAGGCCAGCTGAATTGGTTTTATCTGATTTAGATATGAAAGGCAAAAGTGTACAAGATGCAAGAATGGAAGCATGCAAGGAGTTTCTAGTTGAAAATACATTTGTAAAAACTCTTGTACTCTTTCAATTGGTATGGAGGATGAAATATGAAGAATATCAAGATAAATGTAAGAAGAGAAGAGAACTAAGGCCTGACAGGTTAGACTAGGAGAATGATGAGGAGGTGAAAGATGAATTGATGGAAAAATTTAAGAACATCACTCCTGAAGAAGGAAGAAAACTAGTGAGGGAGGCTAGAGTATTGATTCTTCCTCAATGGGACATTGCAGATGTTGTAGCATTTAATGCTATTTTAAAGTCCAAGAATCCCTTGCAAGACTCTAGTGAAGAAGAAGTCAAGGAAGCACTTCAAGATTCTGCTTTAAGTGAAGAGTATGAAACCTTGGAAATTTGGGCATTGGCCCCACAAGGGAGAAAACCATATGTTTCTGATATTAATTCAAATTTTAGAGGAGGATTAATAATAAAAAGAGCTTCAGAGACCTCAACCACTAAGGCCACTAATTTGACTGTGAATGTGGCCAAATTGGCCCAAAAGATTGTTGAAAAGGAGGAGGCTGAAAAAAAGGGCCTAATGGAGAAGTATAACCTCTTGATTGAGGAATACAACAAGATGCAGCAGAAGAATGTTGAATTGCAGACTGAGGTGGAAAGGTTTAAATATAAACAGATTGGGGAGACATCAAGTGCTCCAGGAACTAGTACATTACCTTTCACAACAGGGTCAGTGCCTCCTGCTTCTCCAATTGTTTCCACACTAGGATCTCCCAGTCAGAATCCTACCCTCACCCCTTATTTAGAGGAAATTGAAGAAGAAACAAAGTGCTCTGTTGATCCTACAAAAAAGCAACTCTTGCAAAAAATTGATGAATTGCAGACATCATTAAAGGTAAATGAGGAGGGATCTCTTTTAATGAAAAAGGAGATTGTTACTATTGTTTTGAGGCATTTAAATGAAAAGGTTGATAGTAAATTTCTATCTATACATTCTTTATATTCTTTTTTATTAGAAGCAATAAACAATATTGATAGGGATCAGGAGGTAGTGATACCATTGATTGAAAATTGGATCCCTAGGGCTAATGATTGGGATATCATGTATAAAGCCTCAAGGTTTGATACAAATAATAGGCCCCAATCATTAAAGCTTGCTCAAGTATTAGTTAAGTCATTGCAGGGTTTTCAAACCCTACCAGATGATTTGAGTAGGAAGATTAGGGAGTTGGTGAAGAATTTCGATCATTGGGGTAACACATTGTTACTTGATATAATTGATGAGTAGGGGAAAATCAGGTCACTCCAACAATGGCAGGATCAAGCAAGTGAGGTCATCAATGATCAAATTAATTCAATTTGTGATGACTCAGAATATGATTTGTTGGTGAGCTGTATGGATAAAATCATTAGTACTAGCTCATTTTTGGAATCTTTTGAAAGGGGTGCAAATCAGGTAGTGGTAAAATACACACCTTATAATGCCAAGGTGGATGAGGTAATTAATTTTGACTAGCCAACTGATGAAGAGTACCAGAAATGGGTAACTAAATATTTGACTAAGGAAGAGTAAAAAGAGTGGACTACTAACATGTGGCAAATCAAATGTTGCAGTTACAACGGTTCTAGTTTTGTGTTGATGGCATTCTCGGTGCGGGTTTCTTGTGGTTTTTGTTGTTTCATCAACTTTCCTCAGCTGACATGATGAACAAGAATATTTTCTAAGTTGATGGTTGTTGTAACAATTTTTGGAATATCTCCAGGTGCTCCAATTGGATGGTGACATGTGTACTTTCTGGCCCAATGCTTGTTTGCTCCTTCATTTTCTATAAGAAGGATTTCAAGGCCAGAAGTACGGGTTAGCAAGTTAGATAATTTTTGTCGAGTCTAGGTGAAGTTGCAGACCAAATTATAAAGTCTAGTGGTTTTAGAGAAATGCAATTTAGGTTTTGAGTCATTGTGTAATAGGTTTTGAGTTCATGGGGATTTAATGTTGTATAATAGGACTAGCATTTGAGTTGAAATGATAAATTCAAGCTCATGTCTCTCCATTGTAAATGCATATCTGAACTTCGAATGAAATAACTAAGGGTTATTTTATCCATCTCACTGTTGTGGTGTGTATGATTCTATTTTAGCTTTAATTCAAGGAATTAATTAAAATGCTTGAATGGGATTATAGGTAGATATGTTTTGTATAAGGATTTGATAAGTAGTATTGGGTTAGGATGCATACTGATGAAATTGTAATGCAATATTGTCAGGGATCTTATATGTCATGTATTAAATCTGTCATAAACCTCTTGATGCTTATTAATTTGACTCTTGCAATGGATATATGGAACTGATCTAAGTTGTACTTATTCGTGTAGTTCAGTATTTGTTTGTCTTTTCCTAGATCTTGCTACAAATTGCAAATCAATGAATATCTTATATAATGGATTGTATTTAGTTATCTCATGCTCCAGATAGTTGATATTGTCTATGAACAACCAATTCTAGTGGATATTATTCTATCATGTTGAACTATTAAGTGAGATTATCTGCTATTGTTAATGTCATTTATGATAATGGTGCAAAGGTTGTAAACACATTAAGGGATCACCCTCCTGGGTCTTGTAGAGCCCGAAGTGTAGGAGGCTTTTTTTTTTAAAGTCCTCGTTAGTTGGTCCAGGTCCTTCGAGCTGCCTTTGATTGGAATTGGCAATTCCATAGGTAGATTAGAAGACAAACCTGGTTACATTGTAAAAAAGAACCAACAAAATGGTGACTCTGCTGGGGAGCTAATTTTAATATTTTTTGTTAGTGTGTCGTTTGTCCATTTTGCATAGAGTTTTCATAATATTTCTGTGATTTGAAGGTTGAGCCTAAAATTATGTGTTAAGTTTGTCCACTTCTTCTATTTTCATAAGTGTTAGGAGTTATGTTGTAAAGCACTTTTGTGTGTTTTCAGTACGAGGTTCCAAAGGTTTTTATATTATACCACATGTCTTTAGGTATTTGGTATTCCCAAGAAAATTGGGTGGTGACTCTGAAGTCTCTACACCAGTGTGCATTTTTATTGTGAAAGGTTTATTGTAAGTGGAAAGAACTTTTGGACAAGTATGAAGAATGAAGAACACCAGGTCATTCATGAAGAATCATCCGGAACAAAAATTGGAAGGTGAACTTCCCAAAGTGAAGAAGAAGGATTGGATAAAGAAAATACCAGAATCTAGTAATGTTGCTCCTGCATCATAGGAATCTGTACACCAAGGTACAAGTAATCTTCTACACCCTATCCCTGAGAATCTTGAAGAGGTGTCTAGAAATTCTGAGTCAGATAGTGGTGGATTTTTTGATTCATTATTTGCTACACTAGTTCAAGAAGATGTGACATGTCAGAATAAAGGGCTTGTTAGTATCAAATATGCTAAAAAGAGAAGAGGCAGGAGTAGAAGTCAAGGCCATCATAGAGAATGCACCAGTGATGTGCCTCCTCCTCCTGCTGAAAATGATGTAAACCCTTTATTGTTTGAACATGTACTGGAAGAGGTCAATCTAATAGACCTAGATGATACATCAGGTTCTGAGGTGACTCTGCCTGACCCTGATGATGTTTTTGGAGACATTAATTCTTTGAGGTGGGAAATCTAGAAGCAAGCTAAGCTCAGGAAGAAAAGAGAAAAAGAAAGAGAAGCAGAGTTGAGGGATGCTGTGATTGAAAGGGATAGGTTGATGAGACAGTTGGTAACCATGAAGCTCCTAAACCAAGATGAACCTAAATCAAGTGTTGAGGGTCCAGTTGTACAAAAAGTTGCTAATAAGGAAGAAAAAACTGTATCTAAAGAAAATCCTAGAGCTCCCAGCGAGGATAAGGGAAAATCCAAACCTGTTGACCCAAATCCCTCAAATCATGTTAAGTCTCAACCCAGTAATACAGACCCCAAGCTTGTCTTGGATAAGGGAAAACAAAAGGTTGAGGGGATTAAAATAAAAGAGAAGGTGACTCCACATTCCACTCAACAAGATCTCTAGCCACATGTGTCATTTCAAACAGAATTTTCCTTAGAAAAGGCCAAGAAGGAGAGTGAAGCTCTAGTAGAAGAGTTGGAGAGAACAAAAATTGAGGCTGCAAATGCAGAAATGAAGAGGAAAATAAGTTTCCTAAAGATGTCAAACATGGATGAGGTTACACAAGCTGCAACTTCATCAAGTCACCAAGATGTTTTAAAGGACAGTCCTATAACTAATCTAGACCCCACCATAAATAATTCTAGCCTAAAGACTCATGCAAATAGGTCTATAAATCCAAATCATGATGGTTCTAGAGTACAAGATTTAGGGTCTAGAGTTGATCCTGAGATGAATGAAGGATTATTTCAATGACGACCTATACAGTTGGAAAGGTATAGGCCATTATTCTTTGATGGTATCCCTGGTTATCCAAATCCCATCCCTGCTGACTTGAGAGAAAAGATGAATAAGTTTGCTGGCAATAATGCTGTAACAACAGAGGAACACTTGAAAGCTTTTATGGATATGCTAAATGATTATGAGGTAGAACATGAAGATGTTGTAATGAATTTTTTTGTATAATCTCTAGTAGAAGATGCAAGAGATTGGTACAGAGGTCTACCTAATGCTAGCATTTGTTCATGGGATGAGTTTGAAAAGTGTTTCAAGGAGCAGTATGGTGATAAAACTAATGCTAGTTTTATGTTAAATGAATTTAATAACATCAAGAAGTCATTAAATGAGCCTATGACAGAGTTTAATTTAAGATTTCAAAAAGCAATGTATAAGTTGTTCCAGGTTTTGAGGCTTGATGAAAATGTTTGTTTAACTACATATTTCAATGCTTTTGATGCTAAAATGGCCTATCTCCTCAGAGATAAGGACCCTCAGACTATGAGGGATGCATTTAGGGTGGCTATAAATATTGAAAGTAATAGAAAATATTCTAGGAAGTATGGTAGGAGAGAAGAACCTACACTTTTGAAAAATCCTAGGAATAAGACTGAGAAGGTTTCAGATGCAAAGCCTAAGGATGATGAAAAGTGGGAAAAGGTTTACAATACTCTGAAAGACATAAAGAAAACTATTGCTAAGCAAGAGAAGGGTATAGGAAATGAAAGGAAATCCTATAATAGAAATGATAGGCAACCTAGATTGCAAAATTATCCTTACAATACAAATTGGAAAGATGGAAAACCAATCTTTCCTAGCCAGAAGCCTAAAAATGATCAACATACGCTAGACCCCTTGTAGAAACATTCAGTGAATATAGTACTGGATAGACCATGGTTTGAAGTGTGTGAGCATCCACATGATCAAAATTACTGTGGTGTTGCTCAATTGCTTGTTGCTGAGGAAATAGAGGAGGATGCTTGTGAGAAGACATTAGACTATGAGTAGGATGATGTAGATGTTTGTATGGCCAGATCATACATTGATGAGGCAGAATGTTCTTCTGATAATGAAATACAAGAAGCTGATGTGGATAATCAGAGGCAGAGAAGTGAGATGTATCATCAACAAGTCTTTTCTAATGAGGAAGATGATTTTGATCATAATGCTTGCAATATGGAGCAGGTTGAAGATTCAGTATCCTTAAGGAGACCGTCAGAAGAAAGAGATTGCAAGATTGACTAAAGAAATGGCTGCTCAAATGAGAAGTTCACTTTAATTGAGAAATAGGACTATGGGTGGTGAGCAGGGTAAACCTGTTGGCTTGTTTATTAAAGAGTAAAAGGATAAAAACAAAGGTGTTAAGATTGACAAAAAAAAAGATGTGCAAGTCAAAGAAGTCAAGAGTGATAAGGTTTGGGAAAAAAATAATGAAGCCCCAAAGTCTCAAGAAGGTGTGACTTCGTCACTGGTGAAGACAAAGGTGATTACAAAATTAACTGAACTTGTTGCAGAGGATAAGAAGCAAAAGAATCTAGGAGGAAGTAATCAACCAGAGAAAAAAGAAAATGATGAAGGTATGATGTCTAATTTTCCTAAGTATACACTTGTGGATATGTTTCATGTTATTTCTCAGGTTAAAGTAACTGTACCTTTGTTTGAAATTATGAGAATAAATGAACATAAAGAAAAGACAATAGCCTTGATCACAGATGTTGCTAGTAATAAGACTAAACACGAAAGTGGTAAAGAAGTGAAGGATAAAGATAAAGAAAAATAAGTGGAGGGAATTGTGTCACAAATTCCCCCTATGTATTTAGGAAAATCTATTAACATGTGCCTTGAAAACATAACCCCTTTTTTCTTAAGTGTGGATATAAATGGGAAAATTTTAAAGAACTATATGATAGATTCAGGGGCATCAAATAATGTTATGCCAGTCAAAATAATGGAGGCAATGGGCTTGATAGTAGATACTACTCAAGGTAAATTCTATGCTATGGATTCAAGAGAAGTGCTAGTTATTGGAACTATCAGAGCATTGCCTTATAAATTGACTCAGCAAAGGATTTAGTCATGACCGTACTAGTTGCAGACATCCCACCTCATTTTGGAATGCTTTTGTCAAGAAAATGGAGTGCATCGATGGGGGGTAACATGCAATGTGATTTGTCATTTCCTACTTTCTCCATTGATGCTAAGGATGTCAAAATTGAAAGAGAATCAAAAGTACCTCATATGATTGAGCATGGCCTGATTGAGAATATGACATGTTTTGTTGACAGTGGTATAGATGAATTTCGGGTCGAGGAATTCTCTAGCAATTGTGATAAGCCTACTGCATTGATTGATACAAAAATAGAACAGTTGTCAGAATCCGATGATTTGTGGACTATGTATTTTGATGGTGCAAGTTCAAAAGAAGGGTCTGGTGTAGGTTTCTTGTTATAGTCACCAAGTGGAAAGAAATTTAGGTTTTATTTCACTTTGTTATTTGAATGCACAAATAATGTGGTAGAGTATGAAGCCTTGTTACTAGGATTGAGATTGGCTGAAAAAAATGGGATCAAGAAGCTCAAGGCAATTGGGGATTCCGAGCTTGTGGTCTCCCAAGTCAGATCCAAGTTTGTAGCAAAGAAAAAGAGGTTGAAATAGTATAGGAATGTTGTTTGGGATGAATTGGAGAGATTCGATGCATTTGGCATAGGATGGACGGAGAGAGGTCAAAATAAAGTGGCAGACCTACTAGCCAACATTGCATTAAAACTAGATGATATGACTTATGTTGGAATTTCAAAGGTTGTGGTGCAAACCAAGCCATATGTCCCTAATAATATAAAAAATTGGCAAGTTTTTGATAATGATGATGACATATTAAGGTTTTTGAATTGTGTGGGAGAGTATGAAAATCAGGAAATTGACTTTGGAGCTTTTGTTGAAAATATTGATGGTAAGGATACCATATTTGGAAATGAGGTCATTCAGTTAAAGACAGACACAATTCCCAAGGGTCTAGTTGTACTAGAAAGAGTGTTTGATAATCAAGATAAGACAAAGGCTAATCACACTGCTTCCCATCTTGATGACTTGGAAGAGATAAATCTTGGAATAGAAGCATCCCCAAAGAAGGTATATATTGGAAATAAAATGTCACCAAAGGTGAGAAGGATGCTAATTGACTTATTAAGGAAGTTTAGGCATGTGTTCGCATGGTCCTATGATGACCTTAAGGCATAAAGGGAGGAGCTTTTCCAACATGAGATTCCTTTGCGTGATGATGCCAAGCCATTCAGACAAAAGCAAAGGCCTATTAATCCCACCTTGGCCCCCAAAATGCAAGAAGAATTAATGAAATTAAGGGATGCAGGAATCATCAAGCCAATCAGACATTCATCCTAGGTATCAAACTTGGTACCAATAAGGAAGAAAAATGGAGACATCAGGTTATGTGTAGACTTCAGAAATTTGAATGTGTCTTCATTAAAAGACAATTATTCGTTACCCAATATGGAAGCCATATTGCAAAGGGTGACAGGTTGTGAATTGATGTCTATGATGGATGGCTTTTCTGGTTATAACCAGCTTATGGTTAATGAATCTGAGCAGTTGAAGATAGCTTTCACCACACCATGGGGAACATATGTTTATGTAAGAATGCCATTTGGTCTAACAAATGGAGAGGCTACTTTTCAGAGAGCCATGGATGTGGTGTTATCATATTTCATTAAGTTGTTTTTGGTGATCTACCAAGATGACTTGACAACATATTCTAAAAAGGAAGAGGATCATTGTGAGCACCTGGAGAAGGTATTCATTAGAGCCTTGGAGTATGGTATTTCTTTGAATCCAAAGAAATGTGTGTTTGGAGTACTAGAAGGAAAACTATTGGGACACATAGTTTTCAAGGATGGAGTAAAAATTGATCCAGAGAGGGTAATTGCAATTAATAAAGTTCCACAACCCCAAAGTGTCACAGGAATACAATCTTTCTTTAGACAAATAAATTTCTTAAGGAGGTTTGTGACAAATTTTGCTGAGATAGTTCACCCTATTTCCAAAATGCTCAAGAAAGTAGCCAAGGTTGAATGGGATAATGAGTCTGTACAGGCTTTCCAAGCCATTAATCAATCAATAAAGGAGGCTCCTATGTTAAGAACCCCTGATTTTTCTAAACCTTTACAAATTTTCTCATTTGCTTCTTTCCACACAATTGCAGCTGTGTTAAGAATGCAGAAGGTTTTGAACAGCCTGTGGCCTTTTTCAGCAAATCTTTACAAGCTGCAGAACTTAAGTATGATATAAATGAAAATCAGGCATATGCACTAGTAAAAGCAGTAAAGACTTTTAGGCTTTATTTGATGGGAGATATTGTAATTGCCTATGTGCCTAGTGTTGTTGTTAAGGACATTTTCACATAGTAGGAAGTGTCAGGAAGAAGGTGTAGGTGGATAAATTGGATCCAGGAATTCAATATTGAGGTCCAGATTACTAAGCTGGTGAGAGGGCAAGGATTGGCCAAGCTTATGGCCCAAAGTAATATGGAAGTAAATCAGATAAATTTGCTAGAAGAGGAGAATAGATCATATATATGTGATATGGAGCATTCTGCATGGTATAGAGATGTAATATATTATTTGCAAAGAATGAAATGTCCTGACAACTTGAGTGAAAATGAGAAAAGAACATTGAAGTTACATGCTATCAAGTATGTTATTGTAGATGGAAAGCTCTAGTGGAGAAATGGAGAAGGTGTCATGCTAAAGTGTGTTGACAAAGATCAAGCAAGAGAACTTCTGAGTGATATGCATGGTGGAGTTTGTGGAGGAAATTATATGGCTAAAAAAACTGCACATAAGATAATGAGGGATGTATTTTGGTGGCCTGCAGTTTTTAAGGATGCACACCAACTAGTGAAGACATGTGATGCTTGTCAACATTTCTTTGGTAAGTTAAAGTTTTCTGGCAACTTGCCTCTAAAACCAGTTATAGTACAAGCTCCATTCTAGTAGTGGGGTATTCATTTTGTAGGAGAGAGCGTGTAAATCTAGTGGAGGCCACTCATGGATATTGGTGGCCACTGATTATTTCACCAAGTTGGTGGAAGCAATTCCAACAAAGAAAGACACTAGTAAAGTGATAATTGATTTCTTGATGAGCAACATATTGACTAGATTTGGATGTCCATAAAGGATTGTATCAAATAATGCAATGTGTTTTAGATATGAGGAATACATAGAATTCTGTGAGAAGCATGGCATCCAAATTTCTTATTCATCACCATATCACCCACAGGGGAATGGACATGCAAAATCAAGTAATAAAAGCTTGATGAAGATCATTAAAAGAATCCTGGATCAAAATAAAAGGGCTTGGGATTCTAAGCTGAGATTAGGAGTCTGGGCAGACAGGGTAACTGTGAAGAAGGCAATAGGTTGTGCCCCATTTGACTTGGTTTATGGGATAAATGCCAAGTTGCCCCAAAATAACTTAATGGAAATGTACAAGTTTGTCTAGACATATGATAATGAAATTGATGATGAGACACAATTGAGAGTGGAAGCTCTTATAGAATTACATGAAACTAGGAGGGAGACTCAAAAGAGAAATGCAAAGTTGCAGTTGCAAGTAAGGAATTTGTGTGACAAGAAGGCAATTGCAAGGAGTTTCAAAGATGGAGATTTGGTTTTAATGTGGAATGCCAAACTGGAAGATAAAGGGAAACATGGGAAATTTGATGCAATCTAGTTGGGTCCATTTTTGATAAATGGTAAGTGGGGAGAATATTCTTACTTCCTTCAAGATATGACTGGGGATATTCTTGAACTGCTAGTTCATGGATAGTTCTTGAAGCTATACTTCACTTGAAGTATTCTTTTCCATGAACAATAGTTTAGGTTTGTATATTTTGTATATATTTTGTACATAGGTTGGGTTGTTTTGTCTGAACAATCCCTTTTTGGTTGTCTCTACCTCTTGGTCTACTCTTCCTGAGATTTTGAATTCTCGCTTCATTCCAGTGGAATGAACGTCCCCAACTAGAGCCACTGATGGAGCTTCAAATTTTTTCTCCTTGCTTGTCACTCATGCCCTACCTTATGTCACTGATCTTTCATGGTGTTGGAAAATTTCTATGGGTTGGGGTTTTAGCTTTGTTTTCAAGTAAAACCCTAGTGTTTGTTTTACGCCTTGGTTGGGTTCTATTTTGCTATTACCTTTTGAAGGTTTTTAAAAAAAACTTATGCCCCATTGTTCCATCTAGGCTTGGTCTCATTGGGTTTTAATTTTTTTTCATCCGTGGGTTTTATTTTCCCTAAGTCTTGGTTGGCCCTGTGTTTCATCATTGAAAAACAACTTATGTCGTTGTTTTCCATCTGCCTAGTGATGTCCCCTTGTCCTTTAATGAATGTTTTATTTTGTAGAAGGGATTGAACTCGTGTGCTACCATTGATCAAATTGCCTTCAGATATCAACGGCTGCCTGCCATCGCATGATCGAGAAGTGTAGGACTTTTATTGATCGTGATATCATGGGCGGGCGCCACGTGCCCTTTTTCTGAAGGATGAAATCTACGCCAACATTAATGTGCTG
Organism: Sequoia sempervirens; assembly: GCA_007258455.2. NCBI lineage: Eukaryota > Viridiplantae > Streptophyta > Pinopsida > Cupressales > Cupressaceae > Sequoia > Sequoia sempervirens. The sequence continues at coordinate 260,011,892 of VDFB02000017.1, read as the reverse complement.
TCTTTTGATCTCTATCATTCCTTGCTATCCCATGATGACCCCACCACACTGCTTTGGTCAATTGCGATATCGCGGGTGAGCACCACGTGTCCTTTCTGGTGTGGCCGAAGGAGATCGGTTTGTGTGTCGTCGATCAATCTTCATCAAATATCAATGGTTGCCAGCCATCGCGTGATCCAAAGCTACAGTATCTTTACTAATCACGATATCACGAGTGAGCGCCACGTGTCTCATCTGATGAAACTGGAAGAATAAGGAAATACATTAATCCAGCCTTAAATACATTAAAAGGTGGATTGCTAAAGTGCTCTCAAGGTGCACGTGTTTTAAATCGACAGATCTATTATGATCTGAATGGGAAAGTTGCTTGATGGTTAAGGATAAGGCTGAGCACTATTTTGAAGGACCGAGATCACTAATGCTTAAGATCTATGGCTACCCACCATCACGTGATCCAGAATTACAAGGTTTTTATTGATCGTGATATTGCGGGCGGCTGCCACGTGTCTCATCTGGTGCAGCTGATGAAACAATGAAATAATTTAACCCAACTTTAATGTGTTATGTTGCGGGTTACTAAAATGCTTGTGAGATGCACGTGCTTTAAATCAACAAAGATGTTATTATCTCGGTGGAAAAGGTGCTCGATTGATAATGATAAGGTCGACTAATGTTTTGATGGAACAGGATCACCGCTGTTCAAGATCTACGGTTGCCCTCCATCGCGTGATCCAAAGTTGCAGGATCTTTACCGATTGCGATATCGCAAGAAACTGCCACATGGATTTCCTTCACGGTGTATGGTATGGTGGGCCCTTTACTGCTATGTTGGTGATTGCGTCAGCTTGTTTTGAAGGTAGCCATTAGATGTTTTGATCAAATTGAAGGATCGACGACTAAGATTTAAATTTGCATCAAATATGGTTGGAGTCATTTGTGCAGCACGCGAGTGAGCTTTAATGGTGGATGAGACACTTACTGGCGTGATTCGATCAACATAAAATCAATTTTTCTACTTTGTTTGTATCACAAAGCATTCAACTATTTTGCAAAGTAGTTTCAAAGCCGAAGGTGGAATTGCGAGTCTCTATAGCCAGAATTTTTGATTTCTATGAACAAAGCCGTGAGTTTATTTTTTGTGTCTCCCAGTCATTCTGCACTTGAATTTGGGAAAGGATTAGCTGTGTTTGTCATTAAGTTTGTTGATAAACGTATTAAAGCTATAGTTTTATTATAGATTACCAGAAATTATAGTATTTTGTTCTGTAATTTCCTATCTCTGGTTAGTCCTAGCTATTTGAAGTATAACATTATAAAGAAGCCCTAGTTTTTCTGAGATGGCACCGCCAAAGTAGGATTTTGGCCAAGTTGATTATCTAAGAAGAAAATTGAATGATGATTTCCTAGATCAATTACCCTTGTCAATGAATGATAGGAGGAAGGGATTGATTCTAATGCGAGGGAAAATCCTGGGGGAAGGGTTAGTATATAATTGCTCCAACATTGCCGATGCTAGGGTTCCTCTCACATGCTTGGAGATGTTCAGATTATGGTATAGATAGAGTAATTTTCCTCACCCCTTTTCAAATGGATGGATGTATGACATGGGGAAGTTGGTGGTACCAAATGTGTTCCCTGATGTAGACCTGCTTAGGGAAGTGGCTAGAAGATATGACCCTGTAACATAGGTAATCAGAGATAATGATGGAGGTGTTCTGCTGAGTATTAACAGAGAAGAAGTCCAACAGATTTTTGACTTGAGTGAACCGAGTGAACACTTGGTTCCTATCAATCTTGAGGAGATGAAGCAAAAATATGGAAAATTGAAGTCTCTTTTTAGAGCTAAGTTGCTTCCACCTCATTTGGCTAGGGCACGAGGTTCAAGATTTCATATTAGCCCCAGTGACCAGGAACCTTTCATATTAAATTATTTTGCAAATTATTTCCTAGTTACATTCTATTCATTATGTCAGATTTTGGGTTTCAGTCCTAGTACGGTGATGCCCATTGCTTATATGTTCATGGGGGTGCAAATACAACACCCTAACTTCTTTGTGACATATAACTTTGCCCCTTTCCTGACTGAGAGGATACATGAAGGGTTGTCAAAGTTGCAAAAAAATGATACTAGCACTCAATTATTTTGGTATTTGATGATGATGCATATGTTCATGTTCAAGAATGTTGATTTCTTCTCTGAGAGGATGAAATTAAGGCAATTAGTTGATGGAGAAAGATTGCCAATACAGATATGGGCTGCAGATTTAACTTGCAATAAGGAAAGCACTAGTTATGTATAATTTGATAATTATTTTGCTTCTAGATTAAGGGCTAGATTGATGGTGAATGTACCTAGGATCCTTGAGGAATTGCATGATTTCCTTAGGCCAAAGGGGAGGAAGCCAGAATTGAAGGTTTACCATAACTGGGGTGACATTATCCCATACCCAGTCAGTACTGTCTTGAGGGTATATGGTTTTCAGGGAGCCCCTCATATATTTCCATACAATGTGCCACCAAGAGTGGGGTTTGAAGAAGTTATGTGGAAAATAGGTTGCATTCATGAGGACAACCTCACTGGGAGGGGTAAGGGAACAATTTTCCCTGATTATACTATGGTGTCTGATTTTGCATTTTCAAAGGGAGGTTGGGTGAATTTTGATAAATTCTTTGATGATTACCATTTGAGGTGTGGTCCAAAGTGGCAGCATGATCCTGAGGGTTTATTTTCTCTTTTCAGACAGAGAATAAAGGCTGGAAAACTTGTGCATGAGTTCAATTTCCCTGAGGACCTGATTAGAAATGAGTTCGACTTAAATAAGCAAGAGTTGAACAAGGAGAAATGGATAGCTTATGATAAGCTATTAGAAATTGTCCACAAAATGGATCCCAAGTATGATTCATTGTTGGAGTTTAGTCCATACCATAAGAAAATTGATTTTCTGATGGAGAACTTCAAAGAGATTATGGGCACTTTGAGAACAAAAAAGGTAAACTTAGAACTAAGTCTGGGTGTACAAGAAAAGAGTGCTAGACCAATTGAAACAAGGCCAACATATTAGCCTATTGAAAGGTGGCCCATTTATACGAGGAAAAAGGATAGTAGCAGTGATGGAGAAAAAGTGGACAGAAAAGGAAAGCAAATAATGAAGGTTCCTCCACAATCAGGTCCAAAATTATTGATTTAGAATCATCACTGAGAGATAATCCCTCATCACCACCATCTGAACCAAGCCCTAAGAGGCAAAGAATTGATCAACCACAAGAGGACCTGATGGATGAAATCAATATTATTGATCAAGACATGCAAGTTGGTATGCCTTCCCCTCCTACGCCAGCTGAATTGGTTTTATCTGATTTAGATATGAAAGGAAAAAGTGTACAAGATGCAAGAATGGAAGCATGCAAGGAGTTTCTAGTTGAAAATACATTTGTAAAAACTCCTGTATTCTTGCAATTGGTATGGAGGATGAAATATGAAGAATATCAAGATAAATGTAAGAAGAGAAGAGAACTAAGGCCTGACAGGTTAGACTAGGAGAATGATGAGGAGGTGAAAGCTGAATTGATGGAAGAATTTAAGAACATCACTCCTGAAGAATGAAGAAAACTAGTGAGTCAAGCTAGAGTATTGATTCTTCCTAAATGGGACATTGCAAATGTTGTAGCATTTAATTATATTCTAAAGTCCAATCATCCCTTGCAAGACTCTAGTGAAGAAGAATTCAAGGAAGCACTTCAAGATTCTGCTTTCAGTGAAGAGTATGAAACCTTGGTAATTTGGGCATTGGCCCCACAAGGGAGAAAACTAGATGTTTCTGATATTAATCCAAATTTTAGAGGAGGATTAATAATAAAAAGAGCTTCAGAGATCTCAACCACCGAGGCCACTAATTTGACTGTGAATGTGGCCAAATTGGCCCAAAAGACTGCTGAAAGGGAGGAGGCTAAAAAGAAGAGCCTAATGGAGAAGTATAACCTCTTGATTGAGGAATACAACAAGATGTAGCAGAAGAATGTTGAGTTGCAGACTGAGGTGGAAAGGTTTAAATATAAACAGACTGGGGAGACATCAAGTGCTCCAGGAACTAGTACATTACCTTCCACAGCAGGGTCAGTGCCTCCTGCTTCTCCAATTGTTTCGACACCAGGATCTCCCAGTTAGAATCCTGCCCTCACCCCTTCTTTAGAGGAAATTGAAGAAGAAACAGAGTGCTCTATTGATCCTACAAAGAAGCAGCTCTTGCAAAAAATTGATGAATTGTAGGTATCATTAAAGGTAAATGAGGAGGGATCTCTTTTAAAGCAAAATGAGATTGTTACTACTATTTTGAGGCATTTAAATGAAAATGTTGATAGTAAATTGTTATCTATACATTCTTTATATTCTTTGTTGTTAGAAGCAATAAAGAATATTGATAGGGATCAGGAGGTAGTGATACCATTGATTGAAAATTGGATCCCTAGGGCCAATGATTGGGATATCATGTATATAGCCTCAAGGTTTGATACAAATAATAGGCCCCAATCATTAAAGCCTACTCAAGTATTAGTTAAGTCATTGCAGGGTTTTCAAACCCTACTAGATGATTTGAGTAGGAAGATTAGGGAGTTGGTGAAGAATTTCAGTGATTGGGGTAACACATCGTTACCTGATATAATTGATGAGCAGGGGAAAATCAGGTCACTCCAACAATGGCATGATCAAGCAAGTGAGGTCATCAATGATCAAATTAATTCAATTTGTGATGACTCAGAATATGATTTGTTGGTGAGCTGTATGGATAAAATCATTAGTACTAGCTCATTTTTGGAATCTTTTGAAAGGGATGCAAATCAGGTAGCGGTAAAATACACACCTTATAATGCCAAGGTGGATGAGGTAATTAATTTTGACTGGTCAACTGATAAAGAGTACTAGAAATGGGTAACTAAATATTTGACTGAGGAAGAGTAAAAAGAGTGGACTACTAATAGGTGGAAAATCAGATGTTGTAGTTACAACGGTTCTAGTTTTGTGTTGATGGCATTCTCGGTGTGGTTTCTTGTGGTTTTTGTTGTTGCATCAACTTTCCTCAGCTGACATGATGAACAAGAATATTCTCCAAGGTGATGGCTATTGTAACAATTTTTGGAATATCACTAGGTGCTCCAATTGGCTGGTGACATGTGTACTTTCTAGCCTGATGCTTGTTTGCTCCTTCATTTTCTATAAGAAGGATTTCAAGGCTAGAAGTACGGGTTAGCAAGTTAGATAATTTTTGTCGAGTCTAGGTGAAGTTGCAGACCAAATTATAAAGTCTGATGGTTTTAGAGAAATGCAATTTAGGTTTTGAGTCATTGTGTAACAGGTTTTGAGTTCATGGGGATTTAATGTTGTATAAAAGTACTAGCATTTGAGTTGAAATGATAAATTCAAGCTCATTTCTCTCCATTGTACATGCATATCTGAACTTTGAATGAAATAACTAAGGGTTGTTTTATCCATCTCACTGTTGTGGTGTGTATGATTCTATTTTAGCTTTAATTCAAGGAATTAATTAAAATTCTTGAATGGGATTATAGGCAGATATGTTCTGTATAAGGATTTGATAAGTAGTATTGGGTTAGGATGCATACTGATGAAATTGTAATGCAATATTGTCAGGGATCTTATATGCCATGTATTAAATCTGTCATAAACCTTTTGATGCTTATGAATTTGACTACTGTAATGGATATATGACACTAATCTAAGTTTTACTTATTCATGTAGTTTAGTATTTGTTTGTCTTTCCCTAGAGCTTGCTACAAATTGCAAATCAATGACTATCTTACACAATGGATTTTGTTTAGTTATCTCATGCTCCAGATAGTTGATATTGTCTATGAACAGCCGATTCTAGTGGATATTATTCTATTGTGTTGAGCTATTAAGTGAGATTATCTACTATTGTTAATGTCATTTATGATAATGGTGCAGAGGTTGTAAACACATTAAGGGATCACCCTCTTGGGTCTTGCAGAGCCCGAAGTGTAAGAGGCTTTTTTTTTTAAATTCCTCATCATTGGTCCAGGTCCTTCGGGCTGCCTTTGATTGGAATTTGAAATTCCATAGGTAGATTAGAAGGAAAACCTGGTTACATTGTAAAAAAGAACCAACAGGTCCCTTCTTTCAATTCTTTCAATGCAGATTTGACCTCTTCCCATTCCCTATTTGCAGGTGTTGATGGAGGTGGATTAGATGGATTGGATTGATTATAAGGAGCATATTGTTGGTAGGATGAAGATGGGGCTGAAGTGGTTTGATCAAATGCTGGTGGAGGCGTATATGGAGGCATTTGTTGATACTGATTGGTATAGGTGTGTTGTGGTTATGGATTGGCATAGGATTGATTATAGGATGACGGATTTTGGTAATATGAAGAGGAAGCCCCTTGCTGATATGGTGGTGGTGTTTAATAACATGAGGTAGAAGCACCTTGTTGATATGGAAAAGGAGCTTTGTAATATGATGAGTTGGAAGCACCCTATTGGTATGGTGGTTGTTGATAGTAATATGAAGATGTGGAAGCACCTTGTTGGTATGGTGGTTGCTACTAGGCATAATACAGATTAGAATGATAGTTATAAGTAGCAATTGGTTCTTGGGTAGCATATGGAGGTTGTTACAGATTGGAGAGATGGTAGTAGGGATTCGATTGTGATTTTTGGGGATTTGTGTAGGGAGGTGGTAGTTGGGATTGTTGAGGATTCTAATGAGCAAGATTGGGATTAGGATTGGATGGGGTAGCGAAAGTGGCATACATCCTTGATGGATGGTAAAGGTATTAAGCAAGGGGATTTCTTTGTATTTGTGTTGGGATTTGGGTGTACTGAGGTGGTTATTGGTAATGTGGTGGTTGTTGATAGAGAGGACAAGATGGAATTTGATGCTACTGAGGAACTTGTGGTTGGTGAGGTGGTAACTGATGAGATGGTGTTACCTGATGTGTGGGGATTTGTGTTTGTTGAGGGATCAGTATTGAGACACCTTGCGATTGTTGCTGAGGCTGTGAAGTAGCCAGTGTTGCTTGATGTGGAGGTTGTGTGGGAATGGTAGTATGTTGTAGTGTTTGAGATGGGATGGTGGTATGTTGTGTCACCTATTGGTGAGGTGGTTGTGATGAGGTGGCCTACTATGGGTTAATTAGAGGCTGCTGGAATGTTGGGATGTTTCCTTGAGGTAGTTGCTGAGATGTGAAAGGAGGAAATGGTAAGTTGGATGTAGGTGTAGATCCAGGGGGTGGAGGTAGTGCAAGAAAAGGATTTCCCCCAGTGTTCATTGGTGGTTGACCCAGTTGGTTAGGTGGAAAAGGTGGTGCAAATAGTATGGGATTTGAGCTCTGCGAAATGTTCAATGGTGGTGGAGGAGGTAGATTTTGTGGCAGACTATAAGCAAGGGGATCATTAGGATTAGGTGATCCTCCCATGACTAAAATTAGAACTTGAGGGGGGTGTGTGACTTGATAGAGAACAACATTCCAAAACCTAGGTTGATACCAATTATCCACAAGTGGACCCTTAGGGATGTAGGAATTTCCCAGAACATTGTGGATTCTAAGGGTCCTGAGACATGGGAAGGGGTGTGATGTTGACATATTTGGATAGGTCAATTTCAGGTGGAAATTTGACTCCCTTTAAGAGTAAGGTGGCAAGGATTTTATCCCCACACTCATTAAGGAGACCATCTATCATTTGGACATTGGCAGGATTACTAAGGTATTTATCAACTGTGACTTTAGGTTGATTGACCATGCTCTCGTCACTAGGAGGTAAAGTGTTATGGGCCTTGTTATTGGATTGTGATGAGCCATCGTTATTGGGATCCTAAGGGATGTGGGGCTGCATACCTTGAGCCTATTATTTTTCCATTAGTTTCTTTTCTTACGATCGAGTGGCAACGAGCATGAAAATGAAAAATTACCAGGTGGACCAAGATGATACTATGCCCTAGGATGCACTTAAATGAAGTATCTAGATGAAGAATATAGGATCAATTAGATAAGATGATGGATTGATTGATTGGATGAATGGATAAAATATGTGATTGGATTTGATTTAGATTAATTGATGGGATAAGATGATCAATAGGATTATATGATTGATTGGATAGGATGATGAGACTGATTCTAAACCAAGTTTAGAGATAAATCTAGGTGACATAAGGTGTTGATGATCAGATTAAAGGATAGATGGATGATTACGACACCGAATCTACCTCAAGATAGAAGTAGATTGATTGGGACAAAGATGATTACTGACTCATTATGGATGATAATCCTAAGCAAGTGTGTATGATGAAAATCAGGATCAAACACCTAAGACAACTTGGATAAAGACCTCTAAAACGTAGTCTAGGGGATTGAGATTGATGAACCGATGATGGATGTGCAATCTAGAGATGTTCTAAGATGCACCTGTATGATTTGATTGACGAATGGATGAATTTTGGAAAATGTAGATGGACTAAAGTGACAATTACAGGTGGATGAATGATGATAAAAATTCTTCAATCATGACAAAGGACTCAAAGAATGACAAGCTTTTAGTGGACCAAAGGATTCACTCTCTAGAATTTGTATGGGAAGCGGATACACCTCTGTGTAAGGAAAATTTTCCTCTACAAATCAAAACATCACCTATTTAGGGACAACAAATTCTCCTTTGTGTTAGGAAAACTCGCCTATTCTAGGGACTCACATTCACCTATGTCATAAGGACACATAAGAAATGGGTGAAGTCAGGATGCAAATTTTCCTTTCTCTCGGGGACACACAAGAAACAAGCAAAGTCAGGATGCAAATTCCCCTATCTTTCAGGGACACACAAGAAATGGGAAAAGTCAGGATGCAAATTCTCCTATCTCTCAGGGACACACAAGAAACGGGAGAAGTTGGGGTTCAAATTCACCTTAACTCTAATAGAATCACCTCTTAGTAAAGCAGGATCACCTAAAGCCTCATAAAATCATAGGAGAATGGGCATACTCAAATTGCAAAATTTCCTAACAAGATGACAAATTCGCCTATTTCTTGAATTGTACATATGGGGAATAGACTCGACTAAAAATGAGATTGCCTATTGGACAAATGGATTCGCCTAAATCCTGAGTCATACGACTAGGGAAGACATAGGTGGAAATGGATTCACCCCTACGAATAACAGGTTCACCTACCCTAAGAGATAAAAAAATGGGATAACTCAGACTGAAAGTAGGATGGCCCTTGTGGACTACAGGTTCACCCCAGGAGAGGACAAATTCACCTATTCTATGGAAATAGGTGGATTTGATGGATGATGACTGATGCTGACTCACCTAAAGGATGAGCAGACTCGCCTATTCTAGGGAATGGGAAAAAATAGGGTCACCTAAGAAAGGACCCATAGGAAAATTTTCCTCTGACAAAGATGAACTCACCTAAAGAGATGATCTAGATTGGACTCAGACATAGAATTTCCCTTTTGCAAGGAAAAAACGCCTATCGATAGCACAAATTCACCTATGTAAGTGGAAAATTCATCTCTGTAGACAGGGGCTATTTGTGGCAAAGGACAAAAAACACAACAAACAACAAACATAAGGCTGGACTGACTCAACTAAAAATAAAATTACTGATATCGCACAATGAAGACATGCCAGGCAACACAATCCTAAAATTAGTAATGAAGGTTTACAAACTTGATGTAGGCCCACCACCTTGAGTAAACAACCCAAGGTTAATACTCTATGATACCAGGGTGGTTCTATGGATGACCCTTTCTTGCGAAGGCAGATAACTAGCATTCTAGTGGCACGACATCATCAACAAATGCCATGAGCTCACCTTCACACTCTCTCTTGAGGACTATCATAGTCCACCATGAGGATTTCTATCTCAACCCAAGGGAGTATGTGGTGAGTAACTTTGGGGTATGGTGTGCATCCCCTGCACTACACCAAGCTATGGCTAAAACATAGGTCTCTATCTAGGCTATATAGGCTATCTTGTGCATCCTCGATAAATGCTAGGTACATGAGGCATAACCATGAACACTAGCCCATCACAAGCATGGATTGGGAGCCCCAATGAGATACTTGAAACTCGGACCAACCTTACACGTCTTATCTAGGCATCACCCTATCTTTGACACTTTGCTAAACATGGTGTGGCTAGATTGAGGTACAACTTTAGCTCTCCCCCCTTTATATACCCCGCCAGTAACATATGGTTGGGATCATCCACCAGGTGATGAAATCTCAGGTAGGTCCCACTAAGGGAAGAAGATACTAGATGTTTCGGCTAGTCCCCAGGCTCACACGTAGCACAAGGGGAGAGCTTAGACACACTAGAACCTCCTAGGTAGACTAGACTGGACTAGAGTAAACTGTAATTTCTCATCACCCAGGATTTCTAAAAGGTGCAAGGGGATTGGATACGTCAATAGTCTACTCCCAAGTATATCAAAAAAAATATATTGACCCTTTAATTAATCTACATGTGCCTAGCTAGTATGGAAATCAACAGACAAACTAACTAAAGGGGTCTTTGACCGATCGTCTTGCAAAAAATACGTTAGTAATTTTGACCATCGATCTTGGACAAACGAAAGACAAGTTGTTGCACAAATTGTTAGTGAAATGCCACACTCACAAAGAGATGAGTTAGCAGGTTAGTACCTAAAATAGAAACCAAATTGAAGCTAAAAATTAAAAAATTAAATTTTGGGATTACCTTGAATTCACTTTGTGTGAGGCAAATTCTCCTGTTCTTTCTGATCAAAATCACGTATTATGGGAAAATGGGTGAATTCACTTTCACCTCGACAACTTGATCACTCTCCCCTGTTTCCTAGAGACCACTGCAAGTTCACCTCTGCTACAAGAAAATTCGCCCCTCAAGTCAAATTCGCCCCTTTCCAAGAAAGGGAAAATTTTCTTTCACCTTTGTTGTCTAAAGACTTGCCTCTATAACATGCAAGTGCGCCCGTCAGGGCGGATTCTTCCCTATGTGTAAAATTTGAACCTACAAAATGTGAAACAACATAAAATGTGAAAGTATAGACCCATGTTGTGGGTCCCACCAGGCGTTCCAGAAATGTGTGTAGGTGAATTCCTAGTCTAAAATGCAAAACAAATGGAATGCAAACAAGGAAAGCACAACCAACACCTCAATGATTAGCCTAGTTGAACTTGAACAAAACAAAAGATAAAAATAAATGTGTTACCTTGTCCAAGTTGATGAGTTGGTTGGCCCTGTTGATTTGTTCAAATGTGTGCTCCTTCAGATGGAAAATAGCATGCAACCTAGCTCTAAATGATCATGGGAGGATGGGGAATGCAATGATGCAAGTTGGTATTGCAATGGATGCACAAGGTGGATGCTAATGAAGCTGCAACAATGGAGGTTCTTGGCTTGGATGAGTTCTTGAGATTTAGAGTGCAATTGTGTGTGATCATGAATGTTGCAAATGAGGGAAAAATTCTCTAATTTTATGGGAAATTCCTCTAGAAAATGAAGGGCAAGGATGAGGCCACCATGGACAAGATCAAGGGCTAGGGTGAGTTGAGAACTCACAAGCCCTCACATCTTGCCATGTGTCAGATGAGGTGTCAAAAGGGAGGTGAGGTGGAGGTACCTTATGGTACCTAGGGATTGGGACAAGATCTCCTCATAAAGGAGGTCCTTGTCCCTATGTGGGTGATGGGATGTAAGAGGAATTTAAAATTCCTCAAATATCCACATGGGGAAGAGGAGAGGAATTAAAAATTCCTAAAAAGACCTAAGGAGGATAAATGTGAATTTTAAATTCACATGGAGAATGGGTTGCCTTCTCCAAAAGGAGAAAGAAATTAATGAAGGTTGACTTGAGGGTATTCCATAAATGGCATAAGAATTAGGTTGACCTAATCAAGTAATTAAGGTTGTGTAAATAGGGGATTAGACAAATTAATGATGGATTAGGGGAAAGTGGAGAATTGTGGAAGATGTGACACTAATCCTGATTAGGGGTGTGCACATCCTAATTGTAGATTAATTAAATTAATCTAAATTAAAGAGGAGTTATGGAGGATGGGTCAAGGGGAGAGAAAAAATGTGAATTTAAAATTGATTTAAATTCATAAAGCCAAATGACTAAATTAAATAAATTAGAATATTTATTTAATTTAGAGAGGATACGTGACAAAGGATAAAGTATTTAATTATTTAATTAAATACCTTAGGGACATTAGAGAAAGAGGAATATTAATTAAATAATAAATTATTTAATTAACACAGATGAGGGATGCGGGATAGAAGAATAAAGGGGGTGAATTTGACCAAATGGGGGTGGTCAAATTCAGATGTCTATACCATTAATTCTAAAAATCCATAAAATCTGGTGTGAAATCCTTTTGCAGATATGATTCTAACCTCATTTTGTCCAATGTATCCAATTTTCATGCCAAGATGCCTTACCGTTCATGAGATTTTAAAATTTTAAGTTTTTGGTTGACAATATACAAATGAGGTCAAATTCTGGAATTTGTATGTCTAGAGCCAAAATGTTTTTTGGGTTTTTTCTATGATGGTCATACTTCTTGGTGTTGAAATTTCATGAAAAATAGAGTTTTCAGTTGAGATGAAATTTTTCATCTCTAGGTGGTTACAAAGTCTTTTCACATTAAAATTTTTACAAAGTTGCATTTTGGTGGCAATTTTCAAAGTTATCATAATTTCCTACCAAAGTTAGCAGAATTGCTCAAAACCCCACCAGGTGGAGAGTTAGAAAAATTTCTCAAAACCCCACCAGGTGGAGAGGTAGCAGAATTACTCAAAATCCCACCAATGGCATCCGAAGCAGGTTTTTTTAGATTTTCAAAGAGGCAGTTGCCAGAATGTGAAAGGTCATATGTTTTTAACTGATTCTTTAAAGAAGAACAATTACGAAATTGAAAAGTCTCCTAAAGATAAAGTCTATATATATTCTATAGACTTCTTGAAAAGGGATTTTTTTAATGTATTTCTTGGGGAAGAAGGAGAAAATTTATTTTCTTTTCAACATAGTTTGCTATATAGAATAACTTTGAGTATGTGAACTCATTATGTGTATTAGAGAAGAGAGGAGATATGTTAAATCTATGTATTTAATTATGTTTCCTTCTAATTATAGATTTTTGATGTGTCATTTGTGATTAGTCTTTGGTATATTTTATGTTATATCAGATTATGCATACATGTTGATTAAGAATCTGTGAGTTCCAATTCATTTATTGGAGAGATTTTTTGTTTGTTCTTTCTTTTCTCAAAAATTTGAAGTTACCTCCCCAAGGGTGGAGGTCAGCGACTCTGTGATATGGAATGTGCTCATGAAAATTTTTTGGTAGAAAAGTTTCATTCATTATTTTTAAATCTGCATTATGGCGTTAGTTTCAGCCCAACCATGGTGTGCTCAATTTGGACCTTTAGTGTTGCCAACATATTCATATCTTCCTGCAAGATCAAGAAGGAATTTTTCAAAATTTAATGGAGAAAATTCATAGGTTTTTTATGATCATATTTGAGCCTTCACCATAGCTTGTGGAGTTTTGGGGGTAAGAGAGGAAAACAATTTTGTATGATTATTTGTTGAATCCCTCATTGGAGCTACTACAATTTGGTTTCAATCTTTAGAAGATGGATGCATTATGAATTGGGACAACATGAACAAGAAGTTTCTTGGAAGATTTAAACTATCAGTTGATGTGTGTGCACTTCTATCTTAGTTCTTCAACATTAAAAAGAAAGAAGATGAATCAATAAGGGAGTTTGTGGAACAATTGAATAGATGTCTAAATAAGATTCTTCATAATACTCAGCCAAGGAAAGAGTTGCAACTGATTACTTTTGTTGGAGCATTACATCCTGATGTTGGATTCTTCTTGAAGAGAAGTAAGGTAAGTGATCTTGAGACAGCTAAAAAAGTTGTTAATATTGAGGATGATTTTATTTTGTTTGAGGTATGGAAGAAAAATAAAGTTGAAATATTTTCACAGAGTTTTCTAATTCAAAAGCATAAAACCCTTAAGTTTCAAAATATGCATTCATCCAATCTCTTATGCCCATCAGCTAAGTTTTTACATCTCACAGTTTTTTATCAAAATCATTTTTAGAAAAATAAAGTAATGTGGAGACTAAATCTTTTAATGCTGAAATATATAATCTCAATTGTGAGATAGATGAAGAATGTTATGATTCTTCTAGCGATAAATAAAATTACTCTTCTTGTGGAAAAAATATTTATTGCATCTTCTACCTTGGTTGCAATAAATACTAGGGATTCATCCACTATGGACAATCTAAAATTGGATAGAAATGAATAATTTTTTATGCCTCTATGTGGTCCAAAAACTAAAATTTTCAGATTTGAAAATATTGATATAAAATTAGTAGATGGTTTGGTTAACATGAACATGGAAGGTCAATTTTCAAAAAAATAAGATATAAACAATTTATCAGAGATAGAGGATTTCATTTTTTAAGATATCAACATACATTGTGTAGCTAAAAGCAAAATTAAAAATCAACTTCAAGAGGTAAGTGAATCATCGAACATTCTTTCTTCTCACATGCAACTTGAATTTGGAACATTTCAGTTTATTAATGAATTTCACAAGGATAAGGCAGCATATGAAGAGGTAACAAATTATCCCATTCTTGATTCTTTTCATTTTAAAGAAGATATTTAAAAAATTCAAGTTATTCCAATCAATTGTTCGAATCAATACATGAGATAGATAAAAATGGGAAAGAAGCTAAAGTAATTGAATCAAGATTTGAATGTGTATACACCTAAAAATGGTCACATTATAATAAGTCTGGTAATTAATTAAATACAATTTATTTAGTTAAATCTCTAATTCAATCTACATATAAATAAATTTAATTATTTATTTATATTTTTCGTTTTCTAATTCTTCTTAATTAAATTAAATAAGTTTAATTATTTATTTAATTTAATCACTTTTCTAATTCTTCTTAATTAAATTAAATAATTTTTACAATTTATTTAATTTAATTATCACATTGCTTTATTTTGAATAAAGTAAATATTCTTCTTTTTTCCAAAATCATGAAATCATCTTTCAAATCTTCTAAAAAACCATTTCACACATAATTAAATATTTTTCAATATTTAATTAGAAACTTCCAAAACCACATGTCACATGAAATTAAATAATTTTATTATTTAATTAATGAATTATCTTCAACTACAAAACCAACCCATAACTAAACTTGACAAATGGCAAGTTGCCTTCATTTTTTAGTGAAAGGTTTTGTGGAAAGGAAACATCTTCCTTCTTTTTCTCTAGCTTCCATCTTTCATTCCAACTTCTCCATCTCTTACCGTTCATCTTACCAGACTGAATCTCAACCGTTGATCTTTGCCAACTAAGCTTTTTCCTTCAAAAACTCTATAAATCTAACCTTTCACAGGCCTTTTAGATCGGATCTTGAGACATCCTTATGCTGTCAAAATCATTCTTCTATCTTCCATCCATCTCCAATCTATCATCTTCATCAGGCTGTTATGTTACAGAATTGAGCAATCAACATTCCTTCAACAATCAACCTTTGAAATCTTGCATCCTTGTGCAGGTGGAGAAGAGCCATGGAGATCAATCAACTCTAGTTTGAAAATCGGTTAGCATATCTTTTATTTATTTTCATTTTCATTCTAGTTTGTGCTTCATGGTGCTTGATAGGATTTAATTACTTTATTGTTTTCAACACACATTAAACCTTTGGATTTTTCCCTATCTACATTTTGGCGCCCACCATGGGGCCTTGCCCCGTTTTTAACATTTCTCTGCAGGTTTTCTGACAGGATCTTGCATTTTAGAATTTGGATTTTTGGCAAAAAATTATGTTTTAGTGCATACGAGGGTTTTTGTAGTGCATACAAGGCTTTTAACAGTGCTTTTGCAGGTTTTATTGACTTTGTTTTGCAGATCTGTCAATTTTTGGACAAAATCCCAGGTTTTACTAATTTCTTTGTATCTTCTACACAACTACGAATTTTTCAACAATATTTTTACAGAGTCTTGTGTATCATCTCAAGAGACTACAATAAAAAATCAATGGCTTATCATCATTTTTGTAGGAGTTATTGTAATTTTATATTTTTTCATAAAATTGGTCTTCTGAATGCAAATCGGAGAATTTTTTAGAATGTTTTACATTTTTGGAAATCTCTTTAAATTCTAATGGGGGTCTATGTTTTACAAATTTAATTTTGAGGTAAAATACAATGTAAAAAATCTAATCTTCATTTTCTATATGGTTTTCACAAATCCATGTTTCTGTGAGCAAAATAGGGAATTTTTTTGACTTCTTTACATTTCTGGAAAGCTCTCAGAAATTGGTAGGGATCTCTTCTTTGATTTTTCATTTTTCAAATCAATAAAATTGTCAAATAATAAAATCTAATTCAGCTATGTCAAAAACATGTATCTGAAATTGCAATTTTTTGATGAGCTTGTTTTTTTCTTTGGCTGCATTATAATATCATTTTTTTTAATCTTGTAGGTGAATAATACGGAGCTCAAAAATCATTTGGATCACTCACAACAATAATTTGGAAAGTGAAAATAACCAGGTGCACTTGTTTCATCCTTCATCTCTTGATCATTGTTTGTCACACATTTGGATTTGGGCTCTTAAAACAAATCTTGTTTTCAATCACATATCAAAAATCAAGGCTAAAATTAACCATTGTCTTCCATTACATCTTGATTTGGGATCTAAAAAGAACAAGTGCTTGAACTTTTTTACACACATTTCATTTCTAATCTAAGGGAAATTAATCATTGTGAGTGTGAATCAAGTGCGTGTGTGATCACAAACACCTCACTTGGTTTGTTTTTTTCAAACCCTTCATAGGAGGCCTGCTAGGGGATTTCATCACCCCTGGGGACGACCTCAATCGAAGTGTGAATCGAAAGACACGCTTTTTTGGGAGTTAAAATCTTATCACTCTTGGCTAAGCCCCAAAGAACTTTATACCTTTGGGAAGTGAAGGTGAAGGGTGGGTTACCCCTTTCTCTTGGCTATGTGGTAGGATTTTTCTTTCAAATCATTCCTTAGTCAACCTTGTGTAGACTAGCTTGAGACCTAATTGGCCATACCCAACTTGACTAGTCATAGGGCTTGTTGTTGTGTATTCAAGTGTTTGCTTAATCATAACATCTAATCTTCAAAGACAAATTTATCATTGTGTTTGGTGTGTGTGTTCATGCATTTACATGTGAAATATTGTGATTGATAGTGCCCAATTCAAACTTCCAATAAAGACTTGCCACATCATCCAAATCATACAATCTTGTCATTCCATATCATATCCTAATCATCATCATCTCTTTAATCCAATCAACATCATTTTACACCATGGAAACATTGGAATACATAGCACAAAAGGTTGTTCACATGCTTCACACGGTTAAAACAAGTCAAACACCTTTACCCCAACAACTCATTCACGAATTCCATGAAATAATACAAAAACTTCAAGCACACAAGTCACCTCAAATCCAACACTTCCTAGCTCAAGCCCAATACCTAATGGCCACTTGTCAAATCCAACAACCACCACATCATCCCCTATCCATTCATTATCACCCTTCCACCTCATACCAATCTAATCCATCCACTTCTTCGCATGTCAATGCCACATCAACCTATCAAGCCACATCACGAAAAACACATGTGAATTTAAGTCCACCTGGGAAACAAAATCAAGAGCCTTTAAGTTCTAATGCAACCATTCACAAGGGGAACACTGATCTAGGTTATGTACTCTCTAAGTATATCATACCACTATCCAATAAAAATAAAAATCCTAAGCCAAGACCTTCCACCCCTACACCTCCAAAAGATGTGACCCAAGGGCTACTATCAAGGAATCAATTATCACCATGTCATTCAACACATATACTTGAACATACAAAAGAGTCCTCAAACATCATGCCAAGTCTTTCAAGCCAACCATGTCATCCACAACCCCTTGAGCCAATTCAAGAGTCTTCCCTCGTAAGTCCAATTCAACCTCCATCATGTCTCCATGTTGTTGACCATCAAGAACATGTCAAGTCTCTTCATGAGTCATCCCCTTCCACTTCCATTCAAGAAAACCAAGAGTTATGTCAAAAGCTTTACCCTGAACATGAGGAAACATTAACCTCATTCTAATCAAGATCTTGGCCCATCTAATGATCCCACTCATAAAATACTTGGTCCTATTTATGATCAAGCTCCCCTCTATGATCTTACCTATGATCAAGAAGGCCATGATGATCCTCTTAGCCAACTTTATGCATTCCATGGTCAATAGCTTTCCACCTCACGCATCCATGATGCACAAAAATCCACTTCCCATGATGAGATAGTTTCCTCCCAAGCCAACATAGAAGATCAAACAAATACCTTGGATCTAAGTGAACACAATGCTAATCAAGATCCTAATGATCCTCCATCACCCACTATTGACCCCATTGCAAGTCTTCCATCATATCCTCTTGGTCTTTCCACCCTCATTCATGAATGTTCCTCCTTAGAACAACAACAACCATTATCTTCCCTTGCGTCATTTTCTCCATCCAATAAGGAACTCGTGTCTAGTGTTTCACCTACACCTAGTCCCATTGTCCATTATACACTCCAAAATATGAACCACCAAGGTAAATTTCTAGACCTTCATGAACAAGATATTTTAGAGCCCATCAATGTCAAAGTTCCTACATGCTCTTATGGCCTTGGACATACACCCCAAGGACAACAACCTAAAGATGTTGGTATTTCCTCTATGCATCCTAAGTCCACTTTCCATCATGAAGCCTATCATACACCTAAAAAATATATTGCCATCCCCCCTCCATCATCCTACAAATGTCAAAAGCATGTGACCATACACTTTCCACCATCAACTTTGCCACCATTGCTTCCAACTCCTAATATCCCTCCATCCACTTTACCACCATTACTTCCAACACCTAATATCCCCATTATCCAATCCCCTTATTTGTCCATCCATAAATCATCTAAAAATCCTAATCATGACCAATCAATGCACACATTGTCTAAACATAAATCTTCCACTCATTCCACCAAACCCAAGGGATTCCAAAATAAAAATGGGGATTCCTCTACACATAAAGTAAAAAGTTCTAAAGGTCCTAATTCCTTAGCATACAATTGCACAAAGTCAAAGCCAAACAACCTATATAATCCCATTCCTCCAACAGAAAAGTCTAAAAATAAAATGGTTTGGGTCCCTAAGAAAAAGGAAAGCAATTCAAATGAGGCATCTACATCACAAAAATCCCAACCATCGACTTCCACCCCACATTTTCATTCCATTCAAAAGTCTCAAATTCCTAAGTCCCATAAGCCAAACAAAAATCATAAAAATACTAAGTCTATGTGGGTACCTAAAACACTTCATCCACCACCTCCTAAGCAAACATCTCCATTGCTTTCTACATCCCGACCACATCAAAAACTTCAATGTTTATCATAGTGTGTGCAACCATTGGTCATGGTTCCCTTCCATTTCACAACAATTCCACATACCTCAATCTCCTCATCCTTCACTCATTATCCTACATATCTACCCCACCATCTTCCTATGGTACATGCTTTTGGCTAAGCCTCCCCATTCATCTTTTCCATAAGTCCCATATAAACCCTATCATCTTCCCTACATAATCTGCATTATAATCCATTATTTTCCTCCATAATCCACATCATAATCCATTATCTACCTACTCCATTTCCATTTCATGTCATCCCTTACCAACATCTATGAGCATAATGACATTTGACATGGTCCATGAAATGACATTCATCTCTAGTGGGACTACCACCTTTCATGGAACTAGACACTTGAGTCCCTCCTATCCAAAAAAAAAAAACAAAAAAAAAAGTAAAGAGAAATCCTTGCGTCCAACGGTGAAAACCTGGTAAACAAGTGCCCTAGATAAGTACCATGATGAAAACCTAGCAAATAGGCATCATTTGTAGGTTGATCTTCTATGTTACTTACACTTGGGGGCACAATGTCTTATCTATCCAACCTATCATTCATGTCATATCATTTCCATCCTACCTACCATCTTTAGCCATCATACATACCTATCATATTGAGTTCATTCATCCACCCTTATCCTTTTGATCTTGATGAAGATATAGGGGAAAAATGTTGAAACATGCTTTGAGTATCTCTTGTCATACCTCATCTTTCTAAACAAGCCTATCACTATCCTATTGTCATAAGTTTTGTCCAGAAAAATCCTAAGTATTGTACCTAGAATGGGGCATATTATTCCTATGCGACATAGTCTTTGGAAATCACATCCTTTCCATTCACTATGACCTATCATTTCCATCCATCCATATATCATGAGTCTTTTATCCCTTATCCCATCACCCACCCTTTCATCCATCAATCCCATCTGTCTCCTTGCACCTAGACTTGGTTTTCCCCTTGTCATTGGTATCTAGCACAAAGGTTACTCAAATTTTCATCCTTTGACACATCAAAACATTTCAAAAATCCAAAAAAAAAATTCAAAATATTTCAAAAATCCAAAAAAATTCAAAACATTTCAAAAATCCAAACAAAATTCAAAATATATCCAAAAAAAATAAAAATAAATAAAAAAAAATCAAATAGCCAACAAAAATCCAAGCAATAAAATCAAACCACATCACTTCTTCTAATCAATCTAATCATTATCATCAAATCAATTCATTTCTTCATCAATCCAATCAATCAAAATCATTCCAATCACATCAATTCTTCTATTCAATTCATCAAATCCATTCATCCATACATCAAATCATCTTCAATCATTCTAAGCAAATATCCAAATGTAAGTGAATCCTTAATCCATACCAATCAAGTTGATCAATATTGTCAAATTATCCAATCACATCCTTTGGTCTTGATCCTAATCTTTTCGTAAACAAAATCAACCACTCAATCAATCAATTATCATCATCCTTGTGTTGCTCTAGGGACATGTCGCTCCCCACAATGAAAACACTATCATCATCATCAATCAATCAATCAATCAATAGTTTACAGCTTGACAGGGGCAATTCCTTGTTTTTTTTTGAATCATTTGTGCATGCTTGCTTGCTTGTTTGTGTGTGTTATCATTTTATCTTGCATTTGTACCAAATCCATATCATTCTAGCTAATATTCATATCTTGTGTATGTTGGAGTAGCTTTTTGCACTATCCTTTGCATCTAAGGTCACATCATACCTTTTTTGCATTAGGACTTTAATGCTCTAAGTTTACTTCCTCATATGTCTAGACAAGGTTGTATTACATTGGGGCATGAGACACATCGTCACCTTGGTCCTTATATCTTGGTGCATAACGTCTAGTGCTATATCAAACATCATGGTTGCTCACCTTCATTGCAGCATAGCGCATACTTTCACCTCCTTCATCCACTTTCTATCTTGCATCATTTGTCTTATCCCTTCTTATCATTTCATTTCGAGAGCCTAGCCGTGTTTGTCCAACCTGCCTATCCTCTCGAGGGGGCATCATCATTCCATCATCCTATCTTTCTATCATTATCAATTCTCCTCTATCCATACCTTAACTTCTTTGAAATGATGTTACTCGACACAAATCTCATCATCTCGAACACCATTTCAAAGAGGGGAAAAATGTATACACCTAAAAATGGTCACATTATAATAAGTCTGCTAATTAATTAAATACAAGTTATTTAGTTAAATCTTTAATTCTATCTACATATAAATAAATTTAATTATTTATTTATATTGTTCATTTTCTAATTCTTCTTAATTAAATTAAATAAGTTTAATTATTTATTTAATTTAATCACTTTTCTAATTCTTCTTAATTAAATTAAATAAGTTTTACAATTTATTTAATTTAATTATCACAGTGCTTTATTTTGAATAAAGTAAATATTCTTTCTTTTTCCAAAATCATAAAATCATTCTTAAATCTTCTAAATATTCTTCTTTTTTCCAAAATCATGAAATCATCTTTAAAATCTTCTAAAAAACCATTTCACACATAATTAAATATTTTTCAATATTTAATTAGAAACTTCCAAAACCACATGTCACATGAAATTAAATAATTTTATTATTTAATTAATGAATTATCTTCAACTACAAAACCAACCCATAACTAAACTTGACAAATGGCAAGTTGCCTTCATTTTTTAGTGAAAGGTTTTGTGGAAAGGAAACATCTTCCTTCTTTTTCTCTAGCTTCCATCTTTCTCTGCAACTTCTCCATCTCTTACCATTCATCTTACCAGATTGAATCTCAACCGTTGATCTTTGCTAGCTAAGCTTTTTCCTTCAAAAACTCTATAAATCTAACCTTTCACAGGCCATTTAGATCAGATCTTGAGACATCCTTATGCTGTCAAAATCATTCTTCTATCTTCCATCCATCTCCAATCTATCATCTTCATCAGGTCGTTATGCTGTAGAATTGAGCAACCAACATTCCTTCAACAATCAACCTTCGAAATCTTGCATCCTTGTGCAGGTGGAGAAGAGCCATGGAGATCAATCAACTCTAGTTTGAAAATTGGTTTGCATATCTTTTATTTATTTGCATTTTCATTCTAGTTTTTGCTTCATGGTGTTTGATAGGATTTAATTAGTTTATTGTTTTCAACACATATTAAACCTTTGGATTTTTCCCTATCTACAGAATGTGATAAATTTGTTGAAGCATGTGCTATAAATTGGGGGCCAAAAATTTTAAACAATGCCATCACTTTTGCATGTAGTACTCAAGAAGTGTCTTTATCTCATGGTTTCTATGTGGGTTGTCCAATCTGTGGGCTGATTCATTCTAACACACAAAATCAAGTGCAGCGTGATATTACATTTGAAATTATATAGGAAGATTTTGGTGACCATATGCAAGGTATTTTTGGTGTGAATCATTTGGTTCTAGAGGCATACAATAAAGAGGAGCTTTTTGGGCATCAAATTTTATCCAGAGGAATTTTACAAGATGCTTGTTTTATCTTTTTGGTGGCAATAGTCATGAGTGGGTAGTTAGGTGTGCATATAATTATCAGTCACCAAGTGTTGTTCCACATGGGTAGCTATTTCTCCTATCCTATTAATGGATTTGCATGATTATCTTGGGGAAATTTGAGGTAGGGTCTTCCTACCATGTACATAGTAGGAGTTTTTGTTGTGTCGATAGCTTAGTTTCTTATTATGTTTTGTCCCATTTTTGGCTTGCTGTGGCTCCTTTTCCTCTTTTCTCTTTGACTCTATAGCCCAATGGAAATTAAAGAACTGGTCTATGCTTGAGATACTGGGTTCCTTGCTTCATCCTTTGCAGTCCTCATCCCCAAACAGAGCCATTTGTTATCTAATTCCCTCCCCCCATTTTAAATTTTTAATGCACTTTAGCTTGCTAAATCATGAAAACAATTAATTTTGAAAATCCATAAAAGTTGGTGCAAAATCCTTTTGTAGATAAGATTCTAACCTCATTTTTCCAATGTGACCAATTTTCATGCCAAGATGCCTTACTGTTCATGAGATTTTAAAATTTTAATTTTTTGGCTGACAATATACAAATGATGTCAAATTCTAGAATTTGTACGTCTAGAGCCAAAATGATTTCTGGATTTTTTTCTATGATGGTCATACTTCTTGTTGTTCAAATTTCATGAAAAATGGAGTTTTTAGTTGAGAGATATGAAAATTTTCATCTCCAGGTGGTTACAAAGTCTTTTTAAGTTAAATTTTTTACAAAGTTATCATAACTTCTTGCTAGAGTTAGCAGAATTACTCAAAACCCTGCTAGGTGGATAGTTAGTAAAATTGCTCAAAACCCTACTAGGTGGAGATTTAGAAGAATTTCTCAAAACCATGCCAAGTGGAGAGTTAGTATAATTACTCAAAATCCCGCCAGCGACATCCGAAGCAATTTTTTTAGATTTTCAAAGAGGCAGTTACCAGAATGTGAAAGGTCATTTTTTTAACTGATTCTTTAAAGAAGAAAAGTTACAAAACTAAAAAATTCTCCTGAAGATAAAGTCTATATATTGTAAATACTTCTTTAAAAGGGATCTTTATTTTTATGTTTTTCCTAGGGAAGAAGGAGCAAATTTATTTTCTTTTCAACATAGTCTGCTATATAAAATAATTTTGAGTCTATGAGCTCATTATTTGTATAAGAGAAGAGAGGAGATACTTTAAATCTATGTATTTAATTATGTTTCCTTCTAATTATAGATTTCTAGTGTGTCATTTATGATTAGCCTTTGGTATATTTTTTGTTATATCAGATTACGCATGTGTTGATTAAGAATTTGTGAGTTCTAGCCAATTCATTTATTGGAGAGATCCATTGTTTGTTCTTTCCTAGTTTTTATTCATGGGTGTGTAATGGGTGATTTGTGTGCCATTTATTACATCTTTATTCCAAGTTAATCAATTGTATTTTTGTTATTTTTATGCACATTTGTTGTTTTTCCTTCCCTACTTTTCAGTTAAAAACATACCCAAAAAAAGCAATTAAATCATACGAAGGAGCTATGCCTCTAAAACTTAGAGGAAAATCACAAATGAAATTGTGATCATTCTGGAGCTATTGAAAATAATTTCACCTTTCCAAGAAAAGAGCTAATAAAACTTCAAGGTTCCCAATTTGTTTTCTAACAACTTTGAAGGGTGGTTATTAACAAATCAAGAAACAAGTATGCTAAATTGGTAGAGCCACCACCAAATAAACTCGTTGAGGAAGTCCAAGGTACTAATTATATGATCACAAGGATTGAACTTAGAAATAGACACATGAAAGTGCCAAGGAGGACCTAAAAGCAACATTGGATTCTTTGATTGAAATATATGATAGAGTTAAGGTTATTAAGGATCATCTTAAGCTCAAGGTGGAATAGCTTACTTTTGTGTTGTTAAAGATAAGTCAATCTTTTGAATCAATTGAACCTATAACAACATGTGTTGATGATGATGCAATTCATAAGGATGAAATCTTGGGGCACAAGGCTAAGTTGTGAATGCATGGATAGAAAGACTGATTGCAAAAGGAACTCAACTTTTGTAGTCTTCTATTAAATTTTTTAACAATTTGAATGATGTCAAGAAAAAGTTTCATCAAACACTTTC
Source organism: Sequoia sempervirens (assembly GCA_007258455.2). NCBI lineage: Eukaryota > Viridiplantae > Streptophyta > Pinopsida > Cupressales > Cupressaceae > Sequoia > Sequoia sempervirens. Next base: position 259,986,714 of record VDFB02000017.1, on the reverse strand, counting down.
TTGCTTTCCAAACTGACAATTCCTACAAATAGCATTAACAGGCTTTGTAATCCTTGGTAAATCTCTTATGGCATGAACTGATCTAATACTCGCCAAGTTATCAAAATTCATATGACACATTCTTTGATGCCATAACCAATTTTCATTAATCTAAGTCATAAAGTATCGTCCATGAACAACCTTAAGTAAATAGATATTTCCTTCAGATTTCTTTCCTATAGCAATCATTGTTCCATAATTTTTCTTGATCTCACATCTTTCATCCTCAAATACAAGATTATATCCTTTACTGCACATTTTCCCAACTCTCAAGAGATTATGCTTTAAACCCTTGACATAGTAGACATCATCAGTATTATGCTTGCCATCAAAACTTGTTGGGCCTATCCCACAAATTTTAGCACCAGTATTATCTCCAAACATAACTAAGCGTCCATCATATTTTTCAAGTTTAAAAAACTTACTCTTATCACCAGTCATGTGATGTGAACAACCACTATCAACAACCCAATATTTCTTTTCCTGTATAGCATGTAGGGTAGATATTATAGTACCTTCATTTTTCTCCTTCTCTGGAGGGCATTCCTTCACCTATTTTTTAGAATTAGCAGCAATAGGTTCATCTTTTATAGCAAAGAACATGCATTCATTGTCATCAAAATATCCATAATTAGATTCATCATCAGATATACTACCATCCTCATTCACATAATATTTTTTTTGATCTTTTTACCTTTCTTTTCTTTCTCATATCTTTGTTTATTCCTCTTAGCTTTTTTTGGACACCTTGAAGCATAATGTGATATATCTCCACAACTAAAGAATTTAAAGGGTAACTTACCTTCATACTTTCTGGAGCCTTTATTCATCCTTCTCATAAAGTTAGCTTCTACTTTATCAAGATTTTCTTCATCGGGATCTTTAACTTTTGTAGCCTTGAAAGTAGTTTCTGATTTGGATCTATTTCTCAAATTCAGCCTTCTCATCTCATAAGATGTCAAATTCCCCAACAATTGATCTTTAGTGTAGGTTTTGTAATCTATATGTTCTTCAATAACACATACCTTTTTTTTATAAGCATCAGGGAGAGTTCTAAGAATATTCTTTACAATCTTGGATTCATCTATTGTAGCACCAAGTCCTCACATTTCAACTACTACGTCATCTAATCTCTGTACATAAGCTTTAACATTCTCATATTCAGACATATGTAGGAACTCAAATTGTGTCTCCAAGTTTTATAAATTTTCCTCTTTGACCCTTTCATCTCCTTCATGTTCCTTTTCCAAATCATCCTAGATTTCCTTAGTAGTCTTCATATTTTGAACTTTAATCAACTCATAATGTACAATACTATTCTTCAAAATGTACTTCACCTTATTGTTCGCTTCATGTGCCTTGATTTCATCAGCCATACTCGGACCATTAATAGGATGAGTGTAAGTATTCTTGTAAGTGTTCTCCATATCATATCCATAATGCTCTAGATAACATAATTAGTTCCATCGAACCTCGAATAATCATGAGTAACTTTGTCAGCCATCCCAAACCTTCCTTAATTGGTTAAGCTCTTTTCCAAGGAACCAAGCTCTGATACCAATTGTTGAACGAGACAACTAAGAGTGGGGGTGAATTTGTTGTAGAACATTTAAACCTTTTAAAACATTTACCAGAACTTAGATCAATCATAAACCTTTAACTCTGCTAAAATGATTAAACATTAAGTGCAAGTGTAGAAACTGAAAACCATCACACAAACATAGTAGCACTAGATTTACATGGAAAACCCAATGATGGAAAAACCATAGTGAGGATTAACTCACACTATAGATAATATCAAAACTAATTACAAAAGGCTCACTACCTGAGAAAAAGGCTCACTACCAAAACAAGGACTCACTGTCCAACAAGGTTAACCACCCAGAGGGCTCACTAACACTAAGGTACAAAGAAGATAGAAGAGATATGTTACAGAGAGAAGAAAATCTCAATGCAATAGATATTTACACCACAATTCACTTAACCAATTGTAGGCATGCATGAATTATAGAGTACACCTTTAGCACACTGCATCTAGAAACTCAACATTTAGACTTTGCACTAATCTGTTGGATAGGAAAATTGAGAGGGGGGTGAATCTGTTGTTAGAAAATTAAACCTTTAAAAAATTCACTATAACTAATCCTTAACACTCCTTAACTGAATAAACATTAAGTGCAAGTGCAAAAACTAAAAACTATCACACAAACACAACACTAGATTTATATGGAAAACCCAGTAAGGGAAAAACCACGGTGAGGATTAACTCACACTATAGAGAATATCAAAATCGATTACAAAAGGATCACTGCCTAAGAAACAAGGCTCACTACCAAAGAAAGGACTCACTATCCAATAGGGCTAACAACTCAGAGGGATCAGTACCACATAGATACAAAGAAGATAGAAGAGATATGTTACAGAGAGAAGAAAATATCAATGCAACAGAGAAATCCACCACAATTTTCTCAACCACTCACAGACATGCATGAATGATAGAGTACACCTTCATCTCATTACATCTAGAAACTTAGCATTTAAGCTTCATGCCGATCTACCACACTCGCATCACACACACTCACTAATTCACATCAATCTCACATCTATATTCTCTATTTATTTGCACTTATCTCTCTTTGTACACCATTTCACCACTAACTCATACCGTATTTATACCATCTTCAACTTTGAAACATATCCAAATTAGGTCAACACCAAAACATCCTAGGGTGGAATTATAATGATGGAAACCCAACCACACGCTTGGTGAGGAACCAAATAGATCCAACATGCTACATCAATTCCAAAGATAGTGTTTAACACAAGGTTGACCAAACCAGTGTAAAACACATAGAACAATTAAGCATGATCCTTCCAAATAAAAAAATTATCTTTAATACAATCATAACAACTCAACTCTAGAACCACAAGTCATAATACTCCACCAAAGATAAATTTGGACCAATAACTTTTCTCTCGGACCTCAACTAGAACACAAAAAACCATGGTTCACAACTGGTAAACATAACTTGCATTGGACAATGAATCAAGAGCCAAAAATTTGGATATAGTAGCTTCCAACAACCATGACCAACATATCTAAACCACACAAACATAGGAGAAAATCACAGAGAAAAACCTGGAGCAACCATCAAGCACCTGCAACCTTTCTTCAATGCAATTTTCTCAATATCCACAACATATACAACCAATAACCTACAACCATGAAATTAATGACAATAGCAACCAGTTGATAACCACTTCACTAGTTGACATAAATGACAACACCTTCAATCTTTTATGTTCTTGCACCAATCTCCCCCTTTGTCATTGATGGAAACACATGATGTGAAAAACCATCAAATACAACACACTAGCTCTGAATACACTTCTCAAGATTTTTCTTTTTGTTTCTCCCCCTAAGTAGATAATATTTTTCACATTCTTCCTCTCCCCCTTTGACATCAATGGAAAAGGAAAAAAGATATTTTACATTAATTTCCCCTTTGACATAGAAAAAAAATACTCATACAATGACAACACATAACACTACTTGCTCCCCTTGAGAGGTAGCTACCAAAACATTAGTCTAGAAGAAAGATAGATCCATAGATTTACCATACTGATGCATCTCTATATCATATAGTTTAAGAAAGGAGGTGCAATGAACCCTAACTTCTCTCAGAGATACATAAAAGTATCTTTAGGAATATCCTTCGTAAATATGTCAGCAATATGATCCTTTGTAGAGATATAATCAAGCTTTACTTCATTCTCCATGACCTTCTCTCTCAAGAAATGATACTTGATAGATATATGCTTTGTCCTTGAGTGCATCATTGGATTGTTTGAAATGTTAATTGCACTTGTATTATCATAGAAGATGGAAATAGGATCATCATACACCATTGTGATATCTTTCAATGTTTGTTTCATCCATAGAACTTGTGTACAACAAGATGCAACAACAATATACTTAGCTTTAGTAGTAGACAAGGAAATTGAGTCTTACTTTTTACTCACCATGCCACCAATCTTCAACCAAGAAAGAATACACCACCACTTGTACTCTTTCGATCATCTACACATCCAGCCCTATATGCATCTGTATAAGCACTTAGTGTAAATTTAGTAGGATACCATAACCCATAATCCAGAGTTCCATTCAAATATCTAAATATTCTTTTAACAGTAGCAACATGTGTCTCCTTAGGATCTTCTTGAAATCTAGCCACAAGACATATTGCATGCATAATATTTGGTCTAGTAGTAATCAAATACAACAATCCACCAATCATATATCTATACTTGCTCTGATCAGCCTTAGCTGAATCATCATTTTTTCCCAATTTGTAACTAGTCACCATAGGAGTGCATACCAATTTGGAACCATCTATCCCAAACTTCTTCAACATCTCTTTTACATACTTAGACTATGAAATAAAAATTCCTTTCTCTATTTGATTAATTTGTAGCCCATGAAAGAAATTCATCTCTCCAAACATATACATTTAAAATTCTTTGTGCATCTCTTCTGCAAACAAATTACATGTATTTCCATTTCCTCCAAAGATAATGTCATCAACATATACAACTACAATCAAGATTTTTTCATTTTCAATCTTAAAATATAGATTACTATCTATCATACCTTTGTTGAAACCTTACTGAACCAAATACCTATCTAACCTTGAATACCAAGATCTAGGAGCTTAGGAGCTTACTTCAATCCATATAAAGTGTTAGAAACCAAGATCTGATTGCAAACCAGAAAAATCACCTTCCACAGAAGAGAAAAATGAAAAAGCAGAGATTTGCAAAAGATGTGCAAATTGATATATTCGAAGTACCAAATATTACAAGAGATAATTTTCTTTATAAAAGAAAATATGCATAAACCTAATCTTATCTTGAGCAACAAGATAGCTCAACAAGATAAGGATAAAACCTATAACTTAGGAATTAAATATGCCTAAGTAAACTTATGCAAAGTGTAATTAATAATTAATTGCACCAACACCCCCCATAAGTGCAACTTAGGGAGAAGCAAATTATTATGCAAATATGAGTCCCGGCAACAAGGCCTAATCAGGTACTCATGTACAAATGCAAAGAGAGAGAAAACCCAATGGGGAAACCCCCCCCCTCAGAGAGATGAACTGTTGTGAAGAAGCATTGGAAGAACTCTAATGAAGCAACACTGGAACCCCAAATCCGGCAAGCAAGGAAAGATACTTATGTTTGCAAAATCACAAATGCAACAGTAGACCCGATGCTAAAGAACATTGGAAACTCGCATACTGGATCAACCCTAGAATCTGTAAGCAACAATAGATGAAAGGATGCATGAACCCATAATGATGACAAATCTAGAAGTTGTGTCTCTCGAAGTCAATGCCAAACTGAAACTAAAACTGCTCATAGGATGAGTACCATCAAGATTCTGGAACATGAACCATAAAAACATGGCCTTCAAATGAGAAAGATTTGAACCAATGCGGATCAAGAACTATAAAATCCCAATGTGAAGTGTGAACTGAAGCAAACCAAAGATGTGTCTAGCTAAACAAGAAAGAAGCTAAAAGGAGACAATAGGAAACCAGAAAAACTCATGTGAGTTGTCACCAACATGAAGGATGGATGCAAGAACCCCCCTTAATGGAACTTTATATCAGTTCGTTATTACAATACCCGATGATTGCAGAAGGAGAGAATGCAAAGCTACAGAAACATAAGCGAAAAATGCAAACCTAGTGCACGAAAAAAAAATGAATGCATGAAAAAAATGAATGCATGAATAAAATAAGGTACACATATTCTGTAAATGACCTCAAATCTACATAGAGGCTGAAACTAGCTTTCCAACACCGTGAAAATTGCAAAAAATGGATAAGCGAGTCAAAAGATAGGTCTCTTAGAGTGAAAACGGAAACATCTGACTTCCGAGGCTGAAAAAAAATCAAAAAAAAAAAAAAAAAAATTAGACCTATACCATTGCGTAGAGCTTAGAAACACCTTTCTAACAATATCTTGTTTGCAAAAAAATGACATTGTATGTGAAAGTTATGCTCGTTTCTGCAAAACTGCTCCAAAATTGCCCAAGTAGTCTCCAATAAGCCCTTAGGAGCTGAAAAGGTTCGGCCCTTGGTTGCCTGGGCGGACCAGGGGGCTGGCAGGCAGGGGGTTTCTGCACAACCCCTGGTCACCGAAATTTTTGATTTTTGATTTTTGATTTTTTTTTTTTTCAAATCTGAAGCGGCCCGCCTGGGGGCCGTACAACAAATTTTTGCCTCTTTTGACGACGACTGTCCAAATCGGACAAACTTTATATCAAAATAGGGGTTTTTGGGCACTGTGAATCCAACGGCGAGGTCCGTTTGGGCCTAAAGTGCTCCGAAAATCAGGCGACCCCTAGATCCATTAGAAAAATCACCGAGCTGGAAACCCTCGTAGATCTAGCAAACGATGATGAAAATGAATAAAATAAAAGTCATTTCTGACTTTTTCCAGCACTCTAAATCCAACAGAAAACCCTGATCTGATCCAAGATGCTGCATAAAGATTCTCAAGGATTGAAACCCTTGAGGGACCTCGAACGAGCTCTGCAATGTGTTCCTCTAAAAAAGCTGAGAAGGGGCTACAAATTGAGGCTCTGATACCATGTTAGAAACCAAGATCTTATTGCAAACCAGAAAAATCACCTTCCACAGAAGAGAAAAATGAAAAAGCAGAGATTTTCAAAAGATGTGCAAATTGATATATTCGAAGTACCAAATATTACAAGAGATAATTTGTTTTATAAAAGCAAAGATGCATAAACCTAATCTTATCTTGAGCAACAAGATAGCTCAACAAGATAAGGATAAAACTTATAACTTAGGAATTAAATATTCCTAAGTAAACTTATGCAAAGTGTAATTAATAATTAATTACACCAACATAAAGCTTTCTTCAATTTGCACACCATATTTGGTTGTTCCATGTATGCCTCTTCTTCTAGCTCATCATCCATCTAATAGACCCTGAAATTTTTATGAGCAACAAATGCTAAGAACATCCTTATAGCTTCCATTCTTGCGACCAAAGAAAAAGTTTCCTAGAAATCTATGTCTTCTACTTGTGGGTATCCCTTACACACAAGCCTTGCTTTATTTCTAATCACTTCTCCATTCTCATTCAACTTATTTCTAAATACCCACTTTGATCCAATAATATTTTTGTCTACAAGTCTTGGGACCAATTCCCAAGTTTGATTTTTCTCAATATGCATAAGTTCTTCTTTCATAGCTTCCATCCAATTTTCATGTTTACATGCTTTACTTATGAAATTGGGTTCAATCTCAAAAAATAAACATAGATTTACTTCAGCAGAAGCTTTGCTTCTTGTCAATACTCCTTTTGTCTTACCTCCAATGATCTAACTTTATGAATGATTCTTTTGTACATATCTAGATTTCTTAGGGGACACCACTAGAGCTTCTTCTTCTCTTTCATTTTCTTCATTCTACTTCTCTTGATCATCCCTTTCCTATTATTCCACAATTTATTCAATTCTTACACAATCAGGTTCATCAGATACACATCCATCAATATCAATTGAATTCTTTATTGTTTCATCAACCTTAACATTTGCACTTTCTACGATATTTCTCAGTCTTTTATTGAAACATCTATAGGCTTTGATTTTAGAAGAATATCCAAGAAAAATTCCTTCATCATGTTGGCATTTTTTTTCTAGTAGAACCTTGAAGTTCTCTAAAGGGTAGCCAAACCTTATGCTCAAGAATCTTCAAAGCTAGTGTCTAACAAATGAGTAAAGGATTATGAGACCTTCACTCCTACTCTTTAGGCTCTATGAGACCCAGGAGGGTGTTCCTTATTGTTCTCAAGTGATGTTTATCTAATTGAGAAAACATTTATACATAGATGAACTCCTATTAATTGCAAATAAATGAAATTCATTAAAGATTTGGTAGACCTTTCAGTAAATTATTATCTACTTACTAGGAATTGGGGAATACTTTAGACTCATATTTCATAATTGAAAGATTTTTTAATGAATTTTTATTCACTCTGAATCCATAGCCAAGTGTACTACTAACTCATTTACTTGCAAGACATCCTAACAAATGGACCAATGCTTCATCAATTGGGCTAATGGAGTCACATATGCAACAACCAATAATATATTAGCCATTTAATCTAGACATTGATGGACTATTGTCATACTACTTTGTAGTATTCAACTCAATGCATCTAGAACACTACTTCTTACCAAATCCTATACTCTTCATTCATAGACCTGTGACTTTATTTAAGAAATTAACCAATTCTTTGAATTGGAGCAAAAAAAAAATCCACACATGCAATTAAAACAACTAGAGATGAACAAAAAGATCATTGATCGTTTCCATTTATAATCTGTAATGGAATTAAATAGGAGAGTACATGCTTGAGAACTAAAATTTTCTTTTGTATCTGTGGCTTCTACAAAACTAATTTAAGATTCTGAAATACATGACCCATAATGAGGACAATTTACTATTCTACTCATTGATATTTTCTACCATATGCCCCTTCTTGAGCTTAGCTTCTACCTAGACTATGACAAGAATAAAAAATTGAACCCTTTGCAATGAGCCCTGAAATCCTTTTTATAGATCAAGGGAGAAAAAATCATCCGACTCAATTACAATCACATTTCACATGCATTTTATTTCAAAACAAATTTCAACTACATTTTAGATATTCCCCGAATGGTTGCTTGTAATCATTTGCAAAATAGGGAAAACAAAATTTATACCATTTTCTTAAGAAAAACTAGTCGATGCCACCAAAATCGCTATTAGCTATTATCAATCCTTTACATTTCACACCCATGTCAAGCCAAAAAATTATTCATCATGTCATCAAAAACCACCTGAGTCAGTACAACAACCACAAAACTATACCAAAGCACCATTATCACCAAACAATAAAACCAAAAACTAGACACCATATGCAATTCCATTAAACCAAAACTAGAACCAGAATACACATGCCCACTTTGTGTCCTCGCAAACACTTGGGAAACCACCACTTCTTCTTCATCAATTTCCTTTCTAGCAGTAGGGCTAGCATGCCTGCTTGGTGTCTTCACTAAAATTGGGGCAACCGCTATTACTTCATCATCAGAACTTGATAATTCTGTTAGGGCCTTAAGATACTGGCGGTAACCAAAATTAGTCTCAGTCATGCTATCTAAGGGACCATCTAAAATATCAATAGGATAATTGTGTCATCCTAGAGAAGCTCAAACATACCTAATATTTATCCTTGTTTCCCTTACATACTTTGTAGGCTCCTTCTCTTTAGCCTCTATTATTTCTCTGGTCACAACTCAGCTCCTTAACCGGTAATTGCTTCTCATAGCAACCTACATAGACTTCTCACCACATGCCTCTTTCTTATACTCTTCCTTTGGAATTGAAGCAACTCTTGGTGTGCTCTATCCACTCCTTGGATCATCATGGTGTGATTCCTACAAGCTAAGCCTAGGAGAAATCTGTATTGGTGATGCAGGAGTAACAAACTTACTCATCTTCTCTGGAGACAAAACCTTCACAAGAATAATCACCACTCTTCCCATGGACCTAAAATTTTATCTCCTAATTGTAATGGTGAAAAAAAATGCAATCAACCTTTCCTTTATCAAGCAAATTGGGCATGCTAATCATCAATGCTCAGTGAAAACCAACATGAGTGAGCAAATGATTAATGGTTGGATTAACCATTTGCATTCATATCACAACCGTTAATCACCTAGGTGCATAAAAATCCATGTATTAGTTTCAATGATTACAAGAGGTTAATCATTCACACACACTAGGATCAAATTTGATTACTCCTGTAGACCTTATGCCATTAATGCTCACTCGTGTGAAGCAAAATGACTATTATCCTCACATATCTACTTTTGAATGTTGGTCATTGATTTCTTGATGAAGTGGCATGCCAGATGACTCAGAATGAGTCAAACTAGTTTAAAAATCTGTCACCATCATTCGCCAGTCCTATGACCAATGAAATATTTCCATTTGGACGCCAAGTCATCTGCTCGCGGGCTCCACCCTTTCTTTCTCCAAGCAATTGAGGAATCCACATGTGGTTTTCCCGTTGACCCCGCATCAATTTGGAAAATAATATTTTATTCTCACAAGGTTGGTGAGGAACAGTGGAGATTAATTCCCACATTGCATCATAGCCATTGATTCATGAGCTTAAGGAATTGAGCGTAATAGTGGAGATTGGGTCTCACATTTTGTAAGTGGAAATGTGGCGCAAGCCCACTAACCCCACAACTCTTTGGAAATGAATATTTTATTTCTGTGGGGCTAGGAAGGAATGCCCCAGATGAAAGACCTTTGATTCAATAGTCATAAAAAATTGCACATGCATAAAAATTGATTTAATAAAGGGGCCATACTAGGCCGATGAGACACAACCCTCAGGAAATAAAACTTAGGATTTAAGTCTTTTTCCATAAATTATTTTTCCAACTTTGGGAAAATTTAAAATCAATAAAAGGCATGAGGTGACCAACAAACCTAGGCTAAGGGACTACTAAGGACAATGGCTTGAATGTATCAATTTGTGACTTAAGTAACTAGTGACTGGGTGTAGTAGGTCAACGCTAAATTAAAATGCCTAAGGGTTTATGATAAAAATCAGTAAAGTGAGGACTTCCATACCAAAACCCTAACCCATCCTTGGGCACAAAGGCTCACAATCATGATCAAAAGTAGGACTTTCCCAAGATTTTGCAAAAAAAATTGAAACCTCTACTAGTGGCTCATGCTCGAGGATGCATACCCTTGGTGGGTATGGCAAGAATTCAGATCTCAGGTTGAAGCAAACCAACAAAGAAGCACAAAAACCTAGGTTCTTTCCCGAACAAGGCAAGTAGACACAACCAAAAGAAAACATGCTAAACTTATTTACAATATTTACAAGGCTATACAATGTCTTATTTTGAATTTCAAAAGCATCCTAAAATCCATAGGCTTCAATCCTCAAAGTGGAGGCCCCAGGCCCCCAAAACCTAAAAAATAACCCTTGCCTCTGTCAAAGACCTTATTCTCTCCTCTCTATACTAGATCAATAGTTATATGAGAAATTTCCCAACAATCAACTCCATTGTGGTTAACACAATCAGCCAGACATATCATTTTTCCAGAACTTCCCTCATCCTCGCAAAATGTATCTTGTTGATAAATACAATCAAGTAACATTTGAACCTTAGCCATTCCATAATATGCATAACCCATCCATTCATTAGGTAGCTCCAATTATATTTCCTCTGAATGAACTGGGAAAATGAAACATTCATAATCCACTTGATTACTGCTATCATGAACTTTGACATCTTGCATACCAACCCAAAAAATTTCACACACTCTTTGTTCTGCACTATGCAAATCATACCCAAATATATCAAAAATAAAAGATGCATATTCAAGGGAATCTTTTTATTGGTCACAGTAACATGGGTACATACCTAGGCCTTCATGATTTAAATGTTGTTCACTAATAGTCGGAAAAAGGTCTTTTTTCTCTTCCACATAAATGCAATCCTTATTAGATAAAAACATATCCATAATGATGCTAAGAAGATAAGGAACATTAACAAAGAATTCAATTGCACATTCATATTGATCAACATCATACCCCATGTCATTTGCATCACTTGGCCGCCCTACACACAGATCAAATAGTCTCTCATTATTAATGGGAAATAGTGTTAATCCATGATCCATATTTGTATCATGATGAATAATTTGGTCATTCAATAATGAACCTCCTCTTTCATCAATGTATACACCATCATCGTCCTGTGTAGCTAGCCTTTCTAACTTTTCCTCACACAAACACTCATGGGTGGCTGGGATCTCAACATTGGATTCAAGATCCATATATTGAACAGTGACACTCTTGTCTTCATGTTTTTCATCATTCTCATAGATAACATGCTCAGCTGATGAAAAAACCAAATCACATTTCAAGTACCCTTCAAATGCAATTTGTTCATTCACTTGTGAACAATTGATATTATGGATATTTGCACCCTTGCATCCTTCATGTGACTGAAGAATATTTGGATCATCCTCATAAGGTAAATTACATTCTTGATAGAAACACTCAGAGACTTTAATCTCACCTACAACATCAATACCGAAGGTGAAAGATACATAAGCACTACTTTCAAAAAACTTGTTAGTGTATTGCTTTGTTTTCTCATGGCCATATCTTGACCATGCATCAAATGCATCATCAAAATTCTCAAAAAGTGGGTTATCTCTACACCAATAAGGACCATCACTTCTATTAGCTAGTGGGGATGGAGGCTCATCAAATAAAGGATTATCCATTATCTTCATTGTTGTCATGAATGTTGGGATGATGGATTGCACAGCCCCTGAAGCTTCAATAAAGGACTTTAGCCATGAAAGATAATCAACTACAAAAGAAGTGTTGCAACAATGGAATGCTGATTGAAGATTCTATTGATATGATATTTATATGGTATGATACAAATGAACAAGATGCCTGATTAAATAGGCAAGAGGAAAACCCTAATATGCATGAGATGTTGCCAAGTGTTAAAATCTAACAACATGTGACAACATGTGAACCCTATGGTGATGATCATTAAATGATGAGATAAGTTCTAGAAGGAATCTTATCCCACAAACTAGAAAAGGGAATATTATCCCATTTATTAAATGATTTATCTTATAATGCAACCTAGGACTTAATTAATTAAATGCAAGACCTAAGTTAACTTATGCTAGTGTAATAATTAATTAATTAATTACACCAACACCCCCCCCCATAAGTGCAACTTAGGGAGGAAAATGAAATGATTATGCAAGATGATGATGATGGGTCTCGGCTACGAGGCCATGTTAGGTACCCATGTACATGAAGAAGCAGAAAATATCCCACAACTGGAGAAAAGGGGAAAACCCAGTGGGAACAAAACCCCTCTCCAAAAAGGAGATGCAAAACAGATGGAAGAGTGATGTTTGGAGGACTCAAAATTATCCCCCCAAGGACTACAACCATCACATATATACAAAAAGATCAAAAAGATGTGGACTAGATAGCCCCCCCATAAAGGAGAGTAGTCCCCTCTAGAATGTCTTCAAGACTAATGTGAAATTGAGTAGCCAAGTCAGATAGACCTGAAGTGAACCCATCCAAGTTCCACAAGTCTGAAGAAGAAAATGTAACCATCCCTACTGAAGCAAATCTCAATAGAGAGGTGGCAAAGGAAGAAGATGGTGCCATGCAAAGATCCAAGTTAAGCCAGCCCTGGTGAGGAGGAGGGGATGATGTGCTTCCTACCCTTGAATCTGGAGAGTCAGGAACAAGAGGATCTTGATCCCAAAATTTTGTGAACTTGTAGACCTTGGAATGATGATCTGCTTGACCATAGGCAACAAGGACATCAAACCTATCTTTGATGATAGCAAGTTCTGAAGTGAACTCAATTTTCAAACCCTCCTGAGTAAGTTGATAAACAGACAACAAATTGTGAGCAATCTGAGGAATGTAGACAACATTTTCTAACCTCCTACCATCAAGATCAACATCACAAAGACCAGCAACATAGACAATATCAACATTTGTTGTGAAAATTCGATGTAAGTCGGCAGGCCTCAGAGTATCCCACAAGATATGGTGCTGAGAAGAAGTGACATGCCGAGAAGCACCGGAGTCAATTACCCATCCTTCTCTATTATCAACCAAGGTAGTTATCAAAGCATGTCCCTGTCCAAGATTGTCAGAAGTAGCAATGCCAGCAAAACGAGAAGATGACTCTTCATGAGAGGGGGAGTGAGGAGATTTGACTGTAGTAGGTGGGAGAGTGATATTGTGATCCTTAAGTATTTGCCGAAGCTCATGTATCTCTCTCTTGAAATAGTTATCCTCAATGTGACCAAGCCCATTGCAGAAGTTACACTTGGGCCTTTCCCTCTTTGGCTTGTCTTCCTTAGGCTGAGAAGATGATTCAGAAGAAGTTCCTGACTTTGATTTGCCCTTATGCTTACCCTTTCCTTTTGATGGTCCTGCCACCAAAGCATGTGACTTGGTGGATGTATCAGCTTGAGTAAGCTTGGATTGCTCTCGGGTTAGCCTTTCACAAAAGGTCTCAAATGAAGGCATAACAAAACTATCACCAAGGCCATCCATGGTGGAATAGAAAGAAGTAGCAAAATATGAAAATGAACCTCTCAACTTGGATAAAATCATAAAAATGCATTCTTTGTCAGACTTATCTTTTCCACAACCTGTAAGCTGAGTTCGTAAAGACTTAAACCTTACCAGGTAGTGTTCAATGGAAGGAAATTGATCAATAGAAAGAGAGGAAAGTTTTGCCTCCAATTGTAAAGCTCGAACATCACTAACTGAACCGAAAAGATCCTTGAGCTTGTCCCAAACCTCCTTGGGAGTATGGCACCCCTCAATATGGAAGAACAAAGAGGTAGATACATGAATAGCAATGAGCCCCATTGCCTCTTCGCAATTAGTCTGATGCTGGAATTTCTCATATTCCCTGGTAAGATGAGGTTGATTCTCATTCAAGGTGGACCAAAGTTCCTTTGACCAAAGGAGACATTGCATACTAACTTTCCATGTATGATAATTGTGAGGAGTAAGGATCTCAAATCCTATTTCAGCCATTGGAGAAGAACAACAAACCAAGACAAATATTTCTGAAAAAAAAATATGAATGCAGATATGTGATGAACTAGCAACTGAAGTGACACTTCTGAAACAAACTAAAAAGGGAGAAAGAACCTCTAAACCCAAAAAAACTAGGGTTTCCACTTCAACTAAGAATAAAAAATTATAGAAGAAGATTCTGGAAAAATAGAGCACACCTTAGGAAAGTTGATAGAAATACCTTTCCAACGATATATCGTTTGCGAATTTTTGATACCGTATGCAGAAGATATGGCTTCTAGAAGAATACTGCTTGATTTGAAAAGGTACTGGCTAAACAGGGGCAAAAATGTAGCACCTAGGGGCAAAAAAATAAGGCCCTTGGTCGGTGATAGGACCGTGGGCTGAGTGCTCACAGTGCAAAAGAAAATCTCTGCCGCACGAGCGGCGTCGAAGTGGCGGGCCGGAGGCGGAGATGGTGGCACGACCGGGAGGAGAACCCAATGGAGGTCGGCGAGAGCAGGCCAGAGTCTTCAATAGAAAACGGTGGTCAGCGGCTACGATCGGTGGGAGGTCTGCGGTCGCCGGGAGGATACACCAATGGACGGGAGTCAGGAAGAACACTAGTAGCTATGACAGCAGCGAGAAGTCAGTGATGGGACAGGCCGATGTGATGGAAGCTTGTGCCGGAGTCCGCAGATGTGACAGGGGCCGACCGGTGTCCGCAAACCGATGACCGGTCTTTAAATTTTTGAATATTGCAATATTTGCAATTCAAAATAAAATAAAATGCCGATAAAACAAATATGTGAATTCCAACCGACGAAGAAACTATAGTCCTGCAAAAAACTAATTCTACCAATGGAGGAATTAAATGGCAGGTCGAACCCTGCAGATTGAAATTTTTGCCGAAACTATAGAAAAATTTTCCCAAAAATAGCCAGAATTTTTTTTGATTTTTCTAAATTTTTTTTGCCTTGATGGAGGACTTACAGGGATGATTTTTTTCTGCAAACATGTACGGATTTGTACAAAAAATGCAAACCCTAGATTTTACCTCAAGGCTCCCGATTGAATCTACTCCGATTTTGACAAATGAACAGGCGATCTGTGGGTTTTGAGGCCTTTTGGACACAATGGAGAGGTCGGAGAGGGCCTGATCTGCACCAGAAAATAGCTTGGATCTTGGGTAGAACCAACTAGCCTGCAACATAAAACCCTAAGCCTGCTTGAATCTTGCACTCCAACTTCCTAGATCTAGGGTTGATGTTTCAATGGACTAGCTCTGATACCTTGTTGGGATGATGGATTGCACAGCCCCTGAAGCTTCAATAAAGGACTTTAGCCATGAAAGATAATCAACTACAAAAGAAGTGTTGCAACAATGGAATGCTGATTGAAGATTCTATTGATATGATATTTATATGATATGATACAAATGAACAAGATGCCTGATTAAATAGGCAAGAGGAAAACCCTAATATGCATGAGATGTTGCCAAGTGTTAAAATCTAACAACATTTGACAACATGTAAACCCTATGGTGATGATCATTAAATGATGAGATAAGTTCTAGAAGGAATCTTATCCCACAAACTAGAAAAGGGAATATTATCCCATTTATTAAATGATTTATCTTATAATGCAACCTAGGACTTAATTAATTAAATGCAAGACCTAAGTTAACTTATGCTAGTGTAATAATTAATTAATTAATTACACCAACAATGAAAGCTTCTTCCTCCTCAACATGAAGATATAAATCTTGCAAATCATCATTATAGTCAAAATAAAAATAATCACTTTAAGGGTATATAGAATCATCTTCAACTTCTCCCACATCATTGTTAGTCGACATCATTGACTTACATATTGGGAACTCTTCACATGAAGAAAGTTGTTCACTCCCAAGCAAACAAACATTCCCATTGTTATCAGCATATCTCCTTGAAGTAAAGGATTCAATCTCCACTTCATGAGAATAATCATAATCAATAGAGAAATGATATGACTCAATTCCATCACAACTACCATAGCATGAAAACTCACCAATGTTGAGGCTACACTCAGGTTCCTTAGACTAGATTTCTAAAATTTCATTTGTAATACTTTCATCATTGGTTTGTGACAAAGCATCATCAACATTACAACCATTGTTATTGATCAAATCATGACATGGGATAACCTCTTATACCTCTTCCACTTCTTCACTACCCAAGACATCCCAAGGATGAAAGTAAGGAACATCCATTTTATTATCATATTGTGTATCTTCATCTCCATCACTGTTGTATTGATCTACAAATATGTCATTTGTGAATTTATTATAATCATTATATTCTCCCATACAGCAGAATGGATGTTCATATTCTGATGCATTTTCTTCATTTCTTTGCATTGTTTCCTAATTTTTCTCAATAGGACAATGCCCACTAACATTTGGGGGTGTCAAATGTTGTGCATAATCATTCTTATCTCCCTCTACAATCTTTATCCAATCAATTACTTGGCCCAAACTGTGAGGTTTCAATTCCTTTGGAAAGGTACTCAGTCCTGATTGGTACATTTCACAAAACAAATCAATGCATATTGAATCTTCTGGTCTAACACTTTTGGGTACCTCCAAAAAAGCATCGAAAAATATTAAGAACAAATCATAGGGTGATTCTCCTTGGTGTCTTTCCATTTCATACAAATTTGTAACAAAAGAAGTTTGATCAACTTTGCTCAAATTTTGTTGATGTTCAACTTGGAGCCCGCTATGATCTGTACACTGTGATGATCTGGAAATCATAGTTGTAGAAGCATTATCACCTTGATATATATCTCTACTACTTGATTCATTGGTTTCATTTACATGGAATTTTCTAGGATAACCCACACTAGTAGTCATGTATCATTTCATCATTGAATATTTCAGATTGTTCTCAATGTCCATAGCAATTTGATATGCCTGATATAAAGTTACATGACCTTTATCTCTTAACAAGTAGCTCATATTATTGTCAAATGCACCAAGATACACAACCAAACCTTCAACATCATTTGGTCACATATTTTTTAGGAATATCCCTTATGGCCTTTGCAAATCTAAGATTGAAAGTAGGAACCAACTCATCCTTATTTCTATGAATTTCCATAAATTTCTTCCTCACTACATTAGGTTTTACTCTTTCACTAAATTGTTCCATGAATACTACCTTAAACTCATCCCAAGATTGTATAGAGGATGTTGGTAGATAAGAGAACCAATCTCGTGCATCTCCTTTTAAAGACTGAACAAATAATTTCATGACAACATCCTCAAGATCCAGTTCATAATCACCCATCACATCAACAAACTCTTGCAGATGTTTGCTTGATTCAGACTTCTCACCATTGAACTTTGGTATCTTATCTCTAATTTTATATGGCACAACATTTGGGTAACTATAAATTCTACTAAAATAAATATAGCTCTATACCTTTCAACACTAAAATTTATTTGACATGGCAGGGGTTCTCCCTTATGCATTATCACATTTGGTTCGCCACAAGGATGCATAGTTTGATAATGCATTTTCTCACACTTTTGCAAGCATTATCAAATATACCTTATAATTACACAAGGTAATTCAACTTCCCTTTTCCATTATGATCTTAAGTCCTCACAATGCAAATCTCATATCTCTACTTTTCTTAAGATCCTTTAATAGGTAAAATGCAAAGATACAACATACTTCTTCATGGATTTTAATTTACACTTTCGAAGCATGAAAAATTACCACTACTATTTCCTCCTTTAGTGCTATTTCACCTAATTGGGAACCATTTACATCTTAAGTCTTGAAAATTTCTCATAAATTTCTTGCAAACATATAATATTTTCTTTAGATTTATTATAATACCTAAAATTTGTAGTAGTCATCAACTCTCCTTTGAAATTTGCAGATCTAGAACTTTTATGTATTCAATATCAGGTTATTTAGTCAGAGTCACCACCTCTCTTCATATAGGATTAAACTTTAAATAGTATTAAGTTCTTTCAAAGATAATCTCATTCTGGGTCTTCTCCAACAATAGAGTCACACTCAAATTCTTTGATCTTTGCTGCCACAAAACTCTTTCCAGGTCCAAGAACATTTCAACATCTGAACAAGATGTTCAGATCCACCAAATAATTGACTCTGTGATGCAACAATCTATGACTAGAGAATGAAAATTATCCCCAACATAGTTGCCAATTTTGTTGGTGTTTTTTCCAACAAAACCTCAAAGTTCTCTAAAGCATAGCCAACCCTTATGCTCAAGAATCTTCAAAGCTAGTGGCTAACAAATGAGTAAAGGATTCTAAGACCTTCGCTCCTACTCTTTAGCCTCTATGAGACCTAGTAGGGTGTTCCTTATTATTCTAGAGTGATGTTTATCTAATTGAGAACACATTTATACACAAATTGACTCCTATTAATTACAAATAAATGTAATTCACTGAAGATTTTGCAGACCTTTGAGTAAATTATCATCTACTTGGTAGGAAATGGGGAATACTTTAGAATCATACTTCATAATTGAAAGATTTTCTAATGAATTTTTATTCTCACTCTAAATCCGTAGCCAGGCGTACTAATAACTCATTTACTTGCAAGATATCCTAACAAATAGACCATTTCTTCATCAATTGGGATAATGGAGTCACATATGCAACAACCACTAATATATTAGTCATTTAATTTAGACATTGATGGACTATTGTCAGACTACTTTGTAGTATTCAACTCACTGCATCAAGAACACTACTTCTTACCAAATCTTGTACTCTTCACTCACACACTTGTGACTTTATTTAAGCAATTAACCAATTCTTTGAATTGGAGCAAAAAAAAAATCCACACATGCAATTAAAAAAACTGGAGATGAACAAAAAGATCATTGATCATTTCCATTTATAATCTACAAGGTAATTACATAGGAGAGTACATGCTCAAGAACTAAAATTTTCTTTTATATCTATGGATTCTATAAAGCTAATTTAAGATTCTTACATACATGACCCATAACCAAGACAATTTATTGTCCTACTCATTGATATTTTCTACCATATACTCCTTGAGCTTAGCTTCTACCTAGACAACGACAAGACTCAAAAATAGAACCCTTTGCAATGAGCCATGAAATCCCTTTTATAGATCAAGGGAGCAACAAGAATCTGACTCAATTACAATCACATTTCACATGCATTTCATTTTAGAAAAAATTCAACTATATTTTTTATATTCCTCGAATGGTTGCTTGTAATCATTTGCAAAATAGCAAAAACAAAATTTATACCATTTGGTTAAGAAAAACTAGTCGATGCCACGAAAATCACTATTAGCTATTATCTAGAATTTACATTTCACACCCATGTCAAGCCAAAAATTTCTTCATCATGTCATAAAAAACCACCTAAGTAGGTACAATAGCCACAAAACTGTACCAAAGCATCGTTATCACCAGACAACAAACCATAAACTAGACACCAAATGCAATTCCATTCAACCATAATCAGAACCAGAATACAAATGCCCACTTTGTGTCCTCGCAGAGGCTGGGGAAACCACCACTTCTTCTTCATTAGTGTCCTTTCCAGAAGGAGGGATAGCATGCCCACTTGGTGTCTTCATTGAAATTGGGGCAACCACTATTACTTCATCATCCGAACTTGCTAATTTTCTCAGGGCCATAAGATACTAGTGGTAACCAGAATTAGTCTCAGTCATGCTATCTGAGGGACCATCTGAAATCTCAATAAGAGAATTGTCCCATCCTAGAGAAGCTTTACCATACCTAATATTTCTCTGTGTTTCCCTTACAGACTTTGCAGGCTCCTTCTCTTTAGCCTCTGTTGTTTCTTTGGTCACAACTCAGATCCTTAACTAGTAATTTCTTCTCACAACAACTTGCATAGACTTCTTGCCACATGCCTCTTTCTTATACTCTTCCTTTGGAGTTGAAGCAACTCTTGGTGTGCTCTATCCACTCCCTAGAGCATCATGGTGTGATTCCTACAAGCTAATCCTAGGAGACCTCCATATTGGTGATGCAAAAGCAATAGACTTACTCATCTTCTTTGGAGACAAAACCTTCACAAGAACAATCACCACTCTTCCCATGGACCTAAAATTTTATCTTCTAATTGCAATGGTGAAAAAAATGCAATCAACCTTGCATTTATTAATCAAATTGATTGTGTTAATCATCAATGCTCAGTGAAAACCAGCATGAGAAAGCACATGATTAACCATTTGCATTCATATCACAATTGTTAATCACCCAGGTGCATAAAAATTTGTGTATCAGTTTCAATGATTACAAGAGATTAATCAATTGCATACACCATGATCAAATTTGATTACTCTTGCAAACCTTATGCTATTAATGCTCACTCGCACGAAGATAAATGACTATTATCCTCACATATTTGCTTTTGAATGTTGGTCATTGATTTCTTGATGAAGTGGTGTGTTGAATGACTTAGATTGAGTCAAACCAGTTTGAAAATTTGTCACCATCATTCATCAATCCTTCGAACAATGACATCTTTCCATTTGGATGCCAACTCATCCACTCATGGGCTCCACCCTTTCTTTCTCCAAGCAGTTGAGGAATCCACATGTCATTCACCTATTGACCCCATAGTAATTTGGAAAATAATATTTTATCCCTATGGGGTTGGCAGGGAATGGTGGAGATTAATTCCCACAATGCATCGTAGCCATTGATTCACAAGCTTAAGGAATTGGGCATAATAGTGGAGATTGGGTCCCACATTCTGCAAGAGGACACGTGGCGCAAGCCTGATTTCCCTGCAACTCTTTGGAAATGAATATTTTATTCTTGCAAGGCTAATGGGGAATGCCCTAGATGAAATACCTTTGATTTGATGATCATAAAAAATTGTACATGCATAAAAATTAATTTAATAAAGGGGCCAAACTAGGTCAACGAGACACAACCCTCAGGAAATAGAACTTAGGATTTAAGTCTTTTTCCATAAAGTATTTCACCCACCTTTGGTAAAATTTAAAATCAATAAAAGGCATGAGGTGACCAATGGACCTAGGCTATGGGGCTAGTAAGGACAATGGCTTGAATGGCTCAAATCATGACTTAAATGACCAGAAACTAGGTGCAATAGGTCAACGTTGAATTAAAACTCCTAAGCGTTTACGATAAAAATCTTTAAAGTGAGGGCTTCTATACCAAAACCCTAACCCATCCTTGGGAACAAAGGCTCACAATCATGATCAAAACTAGGACTTGCCCAAGATTTTGAATTTTTTTTGAAATCTCTACCAAATCACTTCTTGCATCAAACTTTCCTAAAGTTTCTTCATCTCTTCTGATATAACATTTGCTTCCAAATACCTTGAAATGCTTAACAGTAGGAATTCTTCCAAACCATAGCTCATAGGGGGTCTTTTTACTATTTTATCTTGCTTGAAATTGAATGAATTTACATAGATAGTAGTATTAATAGCTTCTCTCTAGTAGACTTCCAGTAAACCACCCTCAGTAATCATTGATCTAGCAGCCTCTTGAATTTTTCTATTCATTCTTTCAACAAATCCATTTTGTTGAGGAGTTCTCAGAGCAGATAACTATCTCTTTATTCCATGTACTTCATAAAAAAAATTAAACTCATGGGAGGTGAATTCTCCACCTTTATCAGACCTTAAAAATTTTATCCTCAAATTCACTTCATTTTCAACCATAGCTTTGAGTATCTTGAATCTATCTAATGCATTTGATTTCTGTCTAAGAAATGTAACCCATGCATATCTAGAATAATCATCAATCAAAAGCATAAAGTACCTTTCACCTTGTATACTTCTCACTCTTGTAGGACCTTAATTATCTATGTGAATTAAATCTAGTAGTCCAGTTGTAGATTGTTCCTTTGATCTATAATGGCTTCTAGCTTGCTTTCCAAACTGATAATTCCTGCAAATAGCATTAATAGGATTTGTAATCCTTGGTAAATATCTCATGGCCTAAACTGCACTAATCCTCACCAAATTATCAAAATTTATGTCACACACTCTTTGATGCTATAACCAATTGTCATTAATCTAATTCATAAAGCATTGTCCAACAACACCTTTAAGTTGATAGATATTTCCTTTAGATTTCATTCCTACAACAATCACTATTTTGGATCATTTCCGAATCTCACATATCTCATTCTCAAACACAAGATTGTATCCTTTACTACACATCTGTATAACACTCAGAATATTATGCCTTAAACCCTTAACATAGTATACATCATCAGTATTATTCTTGCCATCAAAACTTATTGAGCCAATCCCACAAATTTTAGCACCAATATCATCTCCAAAAATAACCAATCATCCATCATATTTTTCAAGTTTAAAAAGCTTACTCTTATCACTGGTCATCTGATGTGAACAACCATTGTCAACTACCCAATGGTTCTTTTCTTATTGAACCAACAATTTTTGTGTTACTATGACTTTCTTGCTCTCTTAGGGTTTTTCACCTAAAAGGAGAGAGATAGACTCAAAAAATGTGGTGGTTCACTCAAAATAATGCAAGTATGATATAAATATGTCTAAATGGAATGTCCTAAATGCAACACACTGATAAAATATATTGATTAATGAATGGAAACTAAGGAAATGTAGAGTATTTGAAAACACATTGTGATATGCGAAAACACTTAGAAATGAATAGTAAACTGTAACATAAATGGTTGAAACTGAATGTGTGCACTTGAGATCTTGCTAAAGATTGAGAATTACATCTAAAATTCTACTGATATTAAAAATTTGGTCTACTAGGACTCATACACCATTCTGGGCGAATTAGTCCCAGATTTGGGAAACTTTTCTAGAGCCTGTTTCAGACAAATGGCTATCCAAAACTGCAGAAAACCTTGTTCAGGCCTGGAAGTGGGACTCATTCAACATCAATGGTGAATCATTCCACTTTTGAATTTCTGAGAATTCAAAAGTGGAAACTGAAGTCTCTGGTCTGCACTTCAGTTCTTGACAGGTGTCTACCTCTAAAAGTCTGGTTTTTGAATCTGCAAGTGACTTTTTGTTGATATTTTACCTTGGTCAACAATGAGATGTCTTGAAAAAATCTTCAACCTATTCTTCAATTATTTCCAAGTCTTCAAGATGCCTATTAGAGTTGTAAAATTTTAAAAAAATTATGGTTGTCTGTACCCATAAGTTTGCTAAGAAGTCCATACCATGAGTACAAGAATCCGCTTTGCATATCATGTTTGCCCATGCCTTAGTTTGTTTTCATCATTTGGTCCCATAGAATTCAGCTGGCCCTGAGCATTTGAATGTGTAAACCATATCAGCGTAACATGATGTAGGTCTCATCGATCCATAAAGCATTTTATACTAACATATGTCTTTTTGCAGTCTATCGGGAAGAGATCAGGATTGTCTTACCGATAAAATTTCATTTGGTAATACACGTCGGGCAAACACAATTCATAGTCTCAGTGAAAGAAAGATCCTATCAGCAAGACAATATGCATCGGGGTGAGTCATATCAAGCCTATTTGTGTCTTACCAATTGAGGACATAGAGACATATCAACGAGACAACAATCATCAAGATAAGTCATAGCGAGCACATATGTGTTTTACCGATGAAGCACAAAGAACTATGATGCTCAGACAAGAGCTATTGGAGTAATGTCCTATAGTATTCATCTGGTCTCGCCGATAAAATAGAGGAAGATTCTGTCGTTGTCATCGAGATGAGCTCATGGAGTCCTACCAACCCCCTATGTCATAGTGATAGGATTACATTAGGACTTGGTCATATGTTTGATCATCGGTGAGACTGGCATCAGTGGGGAGAGATATGAAACGTCATGCCGAATGAAGTTCCATCGGAAAGAAACTATTATGTCTCAGCGATCAGAAAGCAAACTGAAGGAAACATCTCGGTAAAACTTGAGTAGTCGAAGGAATGTTTGTCGACCCCTAAAGTCACAATGATACTCAAGACTCAAGGCACAAAGTGTCAGGGAGACTCAGAACATCGATGAGACTGTGGGACATCAAAGTGATATATGATTTGTGTTAGTCGGAGAGACTCAAGGCATTGGCAGAACTACATGATGTCTTTGTGGGTGTCTGATGAATGTTTGTAAAAGCCCGAATAGATGGATTGCCCAGGATTTGAATATGAATAGATGCAACTTTTCATGTGGCTAATGTATAAATACCAATTTTTGACAGTGAATGAGAGGGGGGACATAAAGCGAGTAAAAAAATACAATAGGATACAAAATGTTTACAATTTTGAGACTATGATGCATGTTTGAAACAATGGAGATTTCAATTGAATTCATTTGATGTGGTGACATTTTTCTGCTATCAATTATTTGTTGTGTTAATTGAAAGTATTGCTGAAGTTGTCTCCAAGGTTGATGTTTTCTAATTGTTTAAACTGATATATCAAGGATATTTTTTAGTTTATCAGTGCACACTTGTTGTATCTATATGGTTGGATTAATTGGTTCTTTCAAGGAAAGATTAATCCTTTTAGTCGATCATAGTAGGGAATCTCATTTGGATCATTAAGAAGAACTTGGTAATTGCATTCTTGCATGTTTATACCAGTTATAAACTTAAACCTATATGCCAAACAATTTGAGTTTCTACCAGAAAGAAGTTACTCATTTTAGATTTTCATTTGACTCCATACACCCAATAAGGCACTAGTCTCTACTATTTCATTATTTAGTTTCATTCATTTTTACATATGAACATATTAGATTTTAGCCTTGATATTACTTATACAATTTATACCAGAATAAAACTCATTTATCCACTCCCATTTGCCAGTGTGGGTAAATTGCTTTAGGAAATGAACATAGGTCAAGTCTGCTTTATTCAAATAGGTATACCCACCTTGGTCTAGCAGCACCTAAAGACAAGAAGGTTCAAACCATTTGGCCTTGTCTGTTACCCTAAAACATTGTGAGAGCTTGGCAACCTCTCGTGGTTCAAACCTACATTTTTGAGAGCTAAAAAATTGGTGACTCTGGTGGGGAATTATTGCAGGATATCCAGTTGAAGATCATGATATAGATTCATTGAAGAAAGATTCATAGTTTGAGAAGTTTCAGAAAAAAGTGATTCCGCTGGGGAAAATAAAAAATAATTTTAAAAGAATCATTTTCCTACTTTTGGAAAAGTAGGTGGCGACTTTGGTAAAAGCTTGATGAAGAATGGATAGATGATTTGTGTATGGAACAAAATAATATTTTAGAAGGTAGTAGTTGATAAGAAAAATTAAAGAATTGAAAAAGAAATGGCTGCAATTGGACAAAGAAACACTACAATTGAGACAACAATTGTTACAATCAAGAGAATTCTACAATAAGAATGAATACAAAAGTGCAAATAGGCATTGGACCCCACAAGTGCTTGATAATAGAATTGGAAATATTCACAATGGAAGCAATGCATATCATGCATAGCAAAACATTCATTCACCACAACCATCAAAGCAAGTAAATGCTTATCCAGTCCCTCCTGGACAAAGGTTGGTAAGCTATCAAGACTATCAATATGATCAACACAATTCCAGCCCACATGAAGGTGTCAATCAAAACTTGCAACGAAATGTATATCCAAGTCAACAGCTTGAGGAGGAAGAAGATGAATACGTACATACTCAAAGCCAAGATTCCATCGTAGAATCATAATGTGGAATTTACCCCTTTGATGCGTTTCTTAACATAAGGAGACATAAAGGAGAAGATAAAAGATCTCTATACAACAGGATGATAAATATATGTATGCAATTACCTCCTAATTGTAAGCCTACAAGACCCTTTTTTGTTGCACAGTTCATAAAATTTTGGAAACCTGAATTAGTTTATTGGTCAGAATCATCAATACACCATGCCTTTAATCAAGTGAATAAATTTATTGATGCCATGGAGAGGATAAGGTATGAGAACACTATCAATATTGAATCCAATAGTTGTATTTTTGATGATTATAGAGAAATTGATCAAACAATGCAGCCAATAGAAGATGAGACATGTGTAGGTCAGAATGATTCATATGATAGCCTGCATGATGAAGATGAAGATACAAGAGATCTCTCTTGCATAACAGATTGACAGGGAAGACAGTACATGTTATGAGGGATCCGATGAATATTCAGATTATGAAGATGAACCTGTGGATTTTGACTTACAACGGGGTGATTCTTGCAGTTCTTGTGGTGATCAAGAAGAAGAAGCAATGGAAAATGTGGGTCCATTTGACAGTGAACAAATAACACCTCCAGCTGCAGCTGATAACTATAGGGACATAGTTGATAATAAAGAGAATGATTTCTCTATGTTTTCAAATCCACTCCATGGTGAGGATGTATTATGCCACAATGAAGAAGAGTTTGAGGACAATCATGTGAGTCTTGATCTACAACAAGGAGATATTTTCAGCTCTTATGGAGATCAAGAAGAGGGATAAATAATGGAAGATATGGAAGAAGAAACATGTTCACTCAGCAGTAAGCAAATTTCAGATTTGCTAACTCTTGAATACCAGAGATGTGCACACAAGGGTGATTCTAAAGTCTTATTTCCAACCTACATTTGCTTTGATAGTGAAATTACTTTGTGTGATGATTCATGTGACTCCATGTGCATTTCTCAAAATGATGGAGAAACCTTTGAAGTAGATCAAGAAGAGGTATGTGATGTAGAAATTTTTGACTCATGTGGAGAAGACATTTATTTACATACCAAGGATGATAGGAGTCCAACATTGATTGGTTCATATATGCATGATATTGAAGATATGAGTCATAATTCAATGTCATCTCCAAATGGTGATATGGAAGAGGTGCAAAAGGTTTCAGATTTTTTTGTCTCAAACAATGTTGATATGACATAATTTTTTGATTCTCAAGAGAAGCATTCTGATGGTGAATTTTTAGTACAGCTGGGAGATTGTTTTATAATACATAACAGTGAGCAAGATAATGAGAAATATTGCATTGAATATGCATGTACTTTTTATGTTGAAGATAACAGAGATTTGTCCCATGATGATGGAGAATTCGAACTATAGAATGGTGAAGGGAATTTGGGCCAAGCTGAATACGATGATTCTTTGAAAAATTTCAATAACAGTGACAAGGAAGATTGCATGAATGTCTTCAAGAAGAATCTGATGAACTCAAAACAAAACCGAGTGTTTGACAGAGGAAAGTATGGGCCTTTCTTTTGGATGGCCTTGAGGCATCATTTATGGTTTGAATTTTAGACCGTAACAATTCAAAACAGATGAAGTTTGAAATACAAAGGATTAAGGGTTGCCAGTGCATGGACAACTTTTGATAATCCTCTCAAAATTTTCATTTCCATGCACAGTAGTCTAGGAAATAAAAAGGAATAGGAATTGCTAGTACATGGACAATCCTAAATTTCCTTCTTTTAAATAAATATTTCCATGTACAGTAGTAAAGGGTCATATTCATCTCCATTTCCATTCATCCCATCCTGCTCACGTGTCCATAACCTTGAAAGTTTGGTCTACTCACCCATAAATCTGGATCCGTGCAATGATCTCACAATCATTCATCCCCAGATGGAGCCACTATTAGAACTATAAAATTTTGAAAATTTTATGGTTGTCTATACCCATAAGTTTGCTAAGAAGTCCATACCATGAGTACAAGAATCCACTTTGCATATCATGTTTTTCCATGCTTTATTTTTTTTCATCATTTGGTCCCATAGAATTCACTTGGCCCTGAGCATTTGAATGTGTAAACCATATCAGCGTAACATGATGCAGGTCTCACCAATCCATAAAGCATTTTATACTAACATATGTCTTTTTGCAGTCTATTAGCAAGAGATCAGGACTATCTTACCGATAAAATTTCATTTGGTAATACACGTCGGGTAGACACAATTCTTAGTCTCAACGAAAGAAAGATCCTATCGGCAAGACAATATGCATCGGGGTGAGTCATATCGAGCCTATTTGTGTCTTACCGATCGAGGACATAGAGACATATCGGCGAGACAACAATCGTCGGGATAAGTCATAGCGAGCACATATGTGTTTTACCAATGAAGCACAAAGAACTATGTCACTCAGATAGGAGCTATCAGAGTAATGTCCCATAGTATTCATCTGGTCTCGCCGATAAAACAGATGAAGATTTCGTCGTTGTCATCAGGATGAGCTCATGGAGTCCTACCAACCCCCTATCTCATAGCGACAAGATTACATTAGGACTTGGCAATATGTTTGATCATCAGCAAGACTGTCATTAGTGGGGAGAGATACGAAAGGTCATGCTGAATGAAGTTCCATCAGCAAGAAAGTATTATGTCTCAGCGATTAGAAAGAAAACTGAAGGAAACATCTCGGTAAGACTTGAGTACTCGAAGGAATGTTTGTCGACCCCTAAAGTCACAACGATACTCAAGACTCAAGGCATAGAGTGTCTGGGAGACTCAGAACATCAATGAGACTGTGGGACATCAAAGCGATATATTATCTGTGGTAGTCAGAGAGACTCAAGGCATCGGTGAAACTACATGATGTCTTTGTGGGTGTCTGATGAATGTTTGTAAAATCCTGAATAGATGGATTGCCCAGGATTTGAATATGAATGGACACGACTTTTCATGTGGCCAATGTATAAATACAAATTTTTGACAACGAATGAGAGGGGAGACAGAAAGCGAGTAAAAAAATACAGTAGGATACAAAATGTTTACAATTTTGAGACTATGATGCATGTTTGAAACAATGGAGATTTCAATTGAATTCATTTGATGTGGTGACATTTTTCTGCTATCAATTGTTTGTTGTGTTAATTGAAAGTATTGTTGAAGTTGTCTCCAAGGTTGATGTTATTAGATTTTAGCCTTGATATTGCTTATACAATTTATACCAGAATAAAACTCATTTATCCACTCCCATTTTCTAGTGTGGGTAAATTGCTTTAGGAAATGAACAGAGGTCAAGTCTGCTTTATTCAAAAAGGTATACCCACCTAGGTCTAGCAGCACCTAAAGACAAGAAGGTTCAAATCATTTGGTCTTGTCTATTACCCTGAAACATTGTGAGAGCTTGGCAACCTCTCGTGGTTCAAACCCACGTTTTTGAGAGCTAACAATGCCTAAATATTAAAAAACACAAGAAGAGAAGGAGAAATGTTGAATGTTAGGGCATGGGGGTTTGCCTTGGTCAAACCCCTTTGTAGGTAATTAAAAAAAAATGGAGAAATAATGTAATGAAGCATGCAACAATGGAGTTATTACCTTGCCATGATGATTGATACTGGATTTTTGCAACAAAGAATGGAGATTCTACCCTTGAATGTTTGAAAAATGATCTTGAATGACTTAGAAGGATAAACCCTAGATTGCTTACTTGAGATGGAAGAAAAATGATGAATGTATTGTGAATGAATTAAGATATTGTCAATTAGGGTTTAGAAGCTTGTATTTATAGGAAATTCACCTTATTTTCCCATTAATTGGATCCCTAAGGCCGACATGGAGAAAAATTAAACTCAAAACCTTTTTTTTCCCGCTTAAACCCCGAAAATGGTTCAAATGGGACTCATTCACCATAAAGGGTGAATGGGTACCACTTGGATGGGACTAATTCACCCCTAATGGTGAATGGGTCCCACAAGGGCCATTTTTCCAGTTGGAATGTCTAAGAATGCATAAATTAGGTTTATATGTTGATATAGTTGGGTATTTGATTCAAATAAGCCTCAGGATGCACAATATGGGGTCATAGGAGCCTATTAATAATGATGTAAAGGGTTGATAAGGCCAAGGACACAAAGTTCAATGTTAAAGTGTGATTAAATACACTTTACATCATTAAAATAAGATCCATATAGCCTAGAAAGGAACAATATCCAATGTGAATGTGTAAGACACATTATAACACTAGATTATCATTAAGTTTAATTTACAAGCCTTCTAGATTAGTGTGATAATGCTATTAAATACATTTTATAATGTTGAATTAAGGGAAAATGGGTTCATTAAGTCTAGAGAGGTTTGAAAGTCCTTTACAACACCTTTACAAGACATCAATAAATGCATGTTATTTAATTTTCAGGGGTCCAAGACCTAGTGTGGATGTGTAAAACACCTCACAACATTAAATTGGAGCCTTATTAAATCCAATTTATCATCAATTATTCCCCAAATCAAGCAATTTTCCTTTTTTCTATGGTACATTTAGCCCCCACTTTAGTGAGAGGATGAACTTTGTTCAAACTCACACTAAAATAGACATTCAAGAGATGCTCAATCGTACCAATACGAATGAGAAAGAATGAAAAAGATCAAAGGAGGTTGCATGAGCCCCTAGGATCTAAGATCCCAAGTCAAACCAACATAAGCACAAAAGAATATGCACAAGGTGAATGATTTGTAGCAGAATAAGAAACATGATCATATAATGGCAAGTACTAGAAGGGAAGATAAAAGTGAAAATGAAAAGGTGGATCAAGCTTCAACCATTTTTCCAACACATTGTGGATTAGATCTTGGCTATTTGTCCATAAAAAGGAAATGCATACTCACTCTAGGGTGACATAACTCATGGTTGTCCGCCGGGTGAGGAGGCCAAAAATGTGAGAAACATACACTTGGTTGGTATGTACTCACAAACATGTAGGTGGCTATGGGGAAATTCGTGCCTCAAAATGGGCTTCCCGCTCAACCATATCAAATTTATGCCCCCTGATAACTTTAATAAGGCACCACAAAAATGATCTTTGATCTCTATGAGGTAAGCAAAACTTCGTATGCTTGACACTCATAGACATTTTAAATGCAAGATAGTGAAAGGACTATTCAAAGGGATTTATCTTGGTTCGTGCAAGGTCTCATCTTAGGGGACATTGTGCTTAATGTCTCCAAGATAGGATGTGTCAAAGAAATATCACACTCTTGGAGGGAATCAAACCCAATGACACCACCAAGAAAAGGACACATCACAAGAAGAAGAAAAATCACACAATGAAACATGATGAGTGTCAATGTATGCCCCCACTTTAAAGTGGTTGTGAACACTAGTACTATGAGAAATTGCTTTAAAGTAGAAGAAGGAGAACATGAGAGCTTACTTAGAAAGCCCTATGCCAAGTCATATGTTTCCAATAAGCTATGTCATGAAAAAGGGAGTATGTCACCTGCGAGCCTACTTAAGGCATGTTGTCCACATCCCAAGCTTTCTCTTATATGTGCATCAAAGGTCAATGACTAGCCAAAAGAGAAAATGACAAGTGGCATACGAGGATAAGGCTATCTAACCCCTTTCCTTCACTTAGTGCAAGACAAAAGTGAGCCGAAGTGATGGATGAAATGCATGGTAGAGTTAAAATTAGTATCAATTAGAGGAAATAGGTTCCCCCAGATAATGGATAACACCAAAATCCTTAAAATGTTGAATTTTATTACACAAAGCATTACATTCATTAGTGGAACATGTTGGATATTGCTGATATGTGGTTGTCATTGATGTCAACACTATTGGCATTAATTTCTTTAAGGTTGTATATGTCGAGGATATTGAGAAAATTGTAATAAAATAGGTTACAGGTTGTCGGTGATGCAATGAAGTTTAGTATGCTGGCTAGCTTAGTATATTTATGATAAGAGGTTTTGGATTAAAGGGTTTTTTGATGAGTATATCTAGTTTATCCACATGAAGTTTCAGAGGTTCACATGAAGATTTGATTGAGTTATGAGTATTTGTGTTCTGACAGTTGTTTTGTTACTTTAATTGGTGTTCCTGAAAGAAGATGATGTGATTCTAATATTTCAAGTTGTTGCAGATTCTTCTGTGGTGATTCATGATGCTTGTGGATGCTTCTAGATCATTCTCTATCTGTGTTATTGCTTTGCATTGATCGTTGTGCTTGTGATTGGTGATTTTCTTTTGCGAGTTCATGTTTTTCATGATCATGGCTGAAAGGGTGATTGTAGCATGTTGCGGATCTTCGAGGCATAATTGTTTAAGGTGTTTCATGTTTGAGACATGTTTTTTTGGTTCCTTACTATGTTTTGGCCAACATTGTTTGGTGCGCATTGATAATTGTTTATTGTTTTGGGCTGATAGTTTGTACATGTTTTATATTTTATTGGGCTGACATGTAGTTGATCTTATCCTTAGTCACGAATATATATGATCGATTGTTTATACCATTTGAAGGTAGTGGTGTGTGAAGTATGTGAAAATAATGTTCTAATCTTTCAAAGGTAGAAGAAAAGTTTGAAGAAGATTTTATGTGCTTAACCGGAACTGTAATCAGGAATTAGAAGATATTATTTACTCAGTTCAAAATCTTCTGGATGTAATCTGAGTGTTACTGTAAGAAAGTGAGTCTTCCTTTGGGCAGTAAGCCTTTTTGTATCTGAGCAGTGAGCTCTAGGCAGTGTTCCTGAATGCATTTTCATTCCCCATTTATAATTATTTTATACTTTTAATAGAGTATAATATTGTGGATTAACCTCCACTGTGGTTTTTCCCCTAACATGGTTTCCACATAAAAAATCTTGGTGTTATGTGTTTGATGTGGTGATGGTATATGCTTTCATGTTTATTTATCAGATCTAAGAATAAGTTTAATAAGTATAATTTTTGAGACAATTGATTCACCCCCCCTCTTAGTTCTCTGCCCTTGTGTTGCCAACAATTGGTATCAGAGCAAGTTCCTCAGAAGAAGTTTAATAGCTTGAGGTGATTTGGGATGGCGACATATAAGAAGGATAGTCTAAGATTTTATGGAAATAATTATTCTCTTTGGAAGACTCGAATGGAGTGTCATTTAAGATACATTAGTGAACCTTACTCAAAAATTAAAAAGAATATGTATATCATCCCACAGAATGGTCCTTCTACTACAGGTGAGATTAAGGAAGTTGAGTACAATATCAGGGCTAAGGAAGCATTGTTGAGTGCTTTGATTGATTCTATGATGACAAATGTAATGGAGCTGAAGATTTCTTATGAGATTTGGAAAAAGTTGGAAACTTTGTATGAAGGTGATGCCCATGTGAATATTGCTAACTTGCAAAGCTTGAAAGGGAAATATGAAATGTTGAGAATGGGTGAAGATGAGAACATCACTTCTTTTATGTAGAGAGTGAATGAACTTGCGTGTAGTATCAGATGTGCTGGTGGAACAATGGAAGAATTAGAGATTGTTGCTAAAGTGCTCAGATCCTTTCTTGTTGCATACAAACACAAAGCTACTACTATTGAGGAGATCTAGATTGTGACAAATGTAACCCAAGACATGTTGATTGGTAAGCTTACTACTTTTGAGTTAAGTGAGTTTGGCGAATCTCTTCCTAAGATAGAATTTTCATTCAAAGCTACTATCTCTGGAAAATATAAGAAGAGATATGATTAGGTAGAATGTTCTTCTAGAAAAATGTCCAAGTATGAGCAGGAAATGAGAGAGATTGAAGAAGAGAGAAAACTAGATGAGCTTGAAGCACTTATTGTCAAGAGGGAAGCCAAAGGAGAAGGTAAGTATAAAGGGAAATTGCCTCTTAAATGTTTTTCTTGCAATAAGATAGGTCATTTTTCCTCAAGGTGTCCGAAAAGAGTTCCTAAGCCAAGATCTAACAAGCCTAAATTCCAAAGAAAGTGTTATTATGTTGTTGTTGAAGGTGTGACAGATGATGAATCTGATAAAGGGAATTTTGATAGGATGAATGGGTATTTATTGCTATCAAGGAAAATGATCCAGTTCCTTCTGAATCTGCTAATTGCATAAATGTGGAGAAAGCTCTAGCTGCTAGAGTTAAAGAAAAAGATGAATGGGTGATTGACAGTGGATGCTCCCATCACATTGTTGGATGTTGTGGCTATGTTGTTGATATGTGGTTGTCAATGATGTCAACACTACTAGCATTATTGTATTGAGAAAAATGTTAAAGGAAGAGTTATAGAGTTGTTGGTTTCTAGTGGAACAGTGATGGTCATGAAGGTGTTTTGTTTTGTACGTTCAAGATCAGTTGTTGTAAATTAAATGGTTTATTTTTTAGAGTATCTAGTTCATCTACCAGAAGTTTCAGAGGTCTACGTGAAGAATTGATCGTGCTATGAATAGTTGTGTTCTGAAAATGTTTATGTGGTCTCTGTTAGTGTTCCTGATTGAATTTTATGTGATTCTGATAATTTTTGTTTCTACGGATGCTTCTCTGTTAGTTCTTGTTGATTGTGGATGCTTCTAGATCATTCTCTATTCTTGTTGTATGTCTATGTTGATCAGAGTGCTCATGGTTGAAGATTTTTCTCATGTGTGTTTAGGTTTTCATGTTCCTGGATGACATAATGGTTGTAACATGTTGTGGATCCTTGAAGATCAAAATTTGAATGTTTGGAATGCTTGAGGATATTGTTTTGGGTCGCATCATAATATTAGCCGACAATGTTTGATTCGCATTAAAATTTATTTGTAAACTTGGGCCGACATTGCAAATATGTTTTATATTTCTAGCCGACTAAGTTGATGTATTTCATGTTGCGGATATATAAGAGTATTTGTTTGAGAGAAGTGTGTGTGTGTGTGAAAGAAAAGGAAAGCCAGAGAAAGAGAAAGTGCATAAACATTGATCTAATCATTTGATTGTAGAGAAGAGTGAGAAGAAGGTTTTATGTGCTTAACTAGAACTATAATTAGGCTTGTGTAGAAGCTATTTTCTTAGTTCACACCCTGTGGATCTAATCCAAATTACTATATATTGTTGGGTAGTGAGCCCTCTTGTATTTGAGCAGTGAGCTCTAGGCAATGTGCCTAAATGCATGTGCATTCCCATTACTATTTTTTTTTATACTTTTAACATGGTATATTATTGTGGACTAACATCCACCATGGTTTTTCCCCTAACAGGGTTTCCACGTAAAAATATTGGTGT
This sequence comes from Sequoia sempervirens, assembly GCA_007258455.2. Lineage (NCBI taxonomy): Eukaryota > Viridiplantae > Streptophyta > Pinopsida > Cupressales > Cupressaceae > Sequoia > Sequoia sempervirens. The sequence goes on along the minus strand of VDFB02000017.1, from coordinate 259,951,008 downwards.
TCTTTGTGCTTCTGATGTTTTGATTGTTTATGGTTTATTGTTCATTCATCAGATCTGAGGTTAAATTAAGTAAAGTTTGCAAATTTTAAATATTCTGTGACAACTGATTCACCCCCCCTCTCAGTTTTCTATCCTTGTTTTTCCAACACACATGTTAGGTGATAAAATTAAATTTGTGAGCTTGGAAAAGTATGATGGTGGTGATAAAGCTAGTTTAATCCGTGGAAAAGGATCTATTTCTCTTGATGGTAAGAATAATACTGATGATTTTCTATATGTGGAAGGTTTGAAGCATAATCTCTTAAGTGTTGGATAGATGGTTGACAAGGGATACAATCTTCAATTCAAGAATGTAAAGTATAGAATATTGGGGAGTTCCATAAATGTGATTGCATCTGGTACAAAAACAAAAGGGTAAATCTTTCACCTAAGTGCTACTAGTAAAAGTTGTCTGATTGCTTAAGTTGATGAAAGTTGGTTGTGGCATAGGAGAATGTGTCATGTAAACTTTGACAATATTATCAAGATAAGTTCTACTTAGGCAGTGAGAGATCTTCCTAAGTTGATAAAACCTACTAATACTATATGCAAGGAATGCCAGTTAGGAAAGCAAACTAGAGTTTCATTTCGGAGCAAATAGTATTGTTCAAATGAAGTGTTGGAGCTTGTGCATACTGACTTGTGCGGTCCTTCTAGAGTCAAAATTTTACAAGGAGACAGGTATTTCATGTTACTTATTGATGATTATTCTAGATTGATGTGGGTTACTTTCTTAAGGGAAAAATATGAAGCTCTAGAGAAATTCAATATTTTTAAGGCTATGGTTGAGACAGAGATGGGTCTGAAGATTAAATGTCTGAGGTTAGATAGAGGTGATGAATTCACATCCGGTGAGTTTAATTCTTTTTGTGAAGAGCATGGGATAAAGAGACAATTATTTGCCCCACATACCCCCTAGCAAAATGGAGTTGTGGAAAGGAAGAATAGGACAATTCAAGAAGCTGCTAGGACTATGATGCTGGAAGGAAATGTTCTGCATATCTACTGGAGAGAAGCTATGAGTACTGGCATTTATACTCTCAACCGAGTACATGTCAAAGGTGATACCGGTAAGACTCCTTATGAGCTATGGTATGGTCATAAGCCAACTGTTATATACTTCAAAATATTTGGGAGTAAATGCTATATCTATATGTATTTATTCAAGGGGTAAACGCTTTTGAACTGGAGTTATGAACTAGAATACAACCATTCAACAATACCGCCCCAACAGGGTTTGAACCTTGGTGGCAAGAACAACAATGCCACCTTTAAACCAACACACCATGCCAATATTGGAAAATGAGTAAATGCTATATCAAAAGAGATGAAGATAGAGGAAATTTTGATGCTAGAAGTGATGAAGGAATCTTTCTTGGCTATTCTACTAAAAGTAAAGCCTACCGGTGCTACAATAAGAGATTGAGGAAAGTAATTGAAAGTGATAATGTCAAGGTTGATGAAGACACAGTTAGACCATCTAGAACATGTGGATATGATTCAAACAATTAGAATGATAGTTCAAATAAAGGAAAGAAAGTCCAGACTCCAAATCAAGTTCAGATCATTCTGGTGAATCAAGAAAATCAAGAGGAAGAAACTAGTGAAAGTGCAAAAGTGAGATCACAAGAGCCTAAAGTTCAAGAACACCCTAAGACTCCAAGGTATGTAATACTAAATCATTCAGAAGATCAGATTATAGGTGATAAGAACAAAGGTGTTCAAACTAGGAGAAGAATTGCAGAAGAATATTGTTTGATCTCAAAGACTGAGCCTAATAGTGTCAATGAAGCATGAAAAGATGAACATTGGGTGGAAGTAATGAAAGAAGAGCTACTGCAAATTGAGAAGAATGATACATTGATTCTTGTTCCTAGAACTAAGGAAAAAAATGTAATTGGAACTTAATGGGTCTTTCAGAACAAACTGAATGGGCAAGGTGAAATTGTTAGAAACAAAGCAAGACTTGTGTGTAAAGGATATTCTCAGATGAAAGGAATTGACTTTGAAGAAACTTTTGCTCCTATTTCTAGGATTGAAGCTATGATACTATTTCTTGCTTATGTTGCTTACAAAACTTCAAGGTTTATCAGATGGATGTCAAGTCAGTATTTCTAAATGTTGAACTAGAAGAAGAAGTGTATATTGAGAAACCTAATGGATTTCAATTGACTGATCAGGGAGATATGGTCTGTCGGTTGAAGAAAGAATTTTATGGACTTAAGCAAGCCCCAAGAGGATGATATGCTAGATTGGAAAAATATTTGTTGAAGCTTGGATTTAATAAAGGTACTGTTGATAGTAATTTTTATTTCAAGATTGATCATGATAAAGATTTGATTGTTGAAGTCTTTGTTGATGATATCATTTTTGGAGGAGATGATAGTTTGTGCATGAGGTTTTTTGATGAGATGTAGAGTGAGTTTGAGATGTCTAGGACTGGAGAAATGAAATTATTTTTGGGATTACAAATTACTTAGCTAGATAAAGGGATCTTTATATCTCAGTCCAAGTATGTGAAATAATTGCTAAAGAAGTTTGGTATGGAAGATTCAAAGCTAGTTAGTACACCTATGGTGACCAGATGTAAGTTGACACAAGATGATGATTCTCCTAAAACAAAATAGATTAGATACAAATCCATGACTAGTGGATTGCTCTATTTGACTCAAACTAGACCTGATATCATGAATGTCGTATGCATTGTTGCAAGATTTCAAGTTGATCCTAAGGAATCTCATTTGATAGCTGTGAAGAGGATTTTTAGGTACTTGAAGGGGATAGTTGATTTTGGTCTATGGTATCCTAAAGAAGATGACCTTAGTTTGAGTGAATTTACTAATGCTGATTGGGAAGGAGATGTGAATGTCAGAAAGAGTGCTAGTGGTGGTGCATTTTTATTTGGAACAAAGTTGATTTCATGGTTAAGTAAGAAGCAGAATTCCATTTCTTTATCTACTGCAAAAGCAGAATGCATTGCTACTACTAACAATTGTACTCAAGTATTATGGATGAATTAGATGTTGAAAGATATCAAAGTTGTGTATGATGAACCTATTACTATATTCTATGATAATTCAAGTGTAATTAACATTTCTAAGAATCTGGTGCTGCATTAAAAAACCAAGCATATATCTATCAAGTTTCACTTTTTGAGAGAGAAGGTGAGTGAAAAGGAAGTCAGATTGGAGTATGTGCCCACTAAGGAATAGATTGCAGATATCTTTACCAAGTCCTTTCCTAAGGATACTTTTGATTATCTCAAAGGGAAGCTAGGGGTGATTACCCCTCCTAATTAGAATTAAGATGCATTGACTTGTATCAGTCCATGCATTTCATAGTCATATCTTGTGATCCAGATTGATGTTGTGGTGGCTGCTACTCAGGGGGAGTAGTCAGATGTTCATAAATGTGGTTCAGAGGAAGATAATGTGTATCTTTGTCATTGATTTCAAAGGGGGAGAAGAGTCATGTGAAAAACCATGAAAGAGTTAAGGAGAAAAGAGTCAAAATCTAAGGGGGAGAAAGTGATAAGAGAAAGTTGCGTTGATGGTGTTTTTCGCATCATGTGTTGCCATCAATTCCAAAGGGGGAGATTGTTGGATATTGTTGATATGTGGTTGTCATTGATGTAAACACTATTGGCATTAATGTCTTTAAGGCTGTATATGTTGAGGATATTAAGAAAATTGTAATAAAATAAGTTGCAGGTTGTCAGTGATGCAGTGAAGTTCAGTATGGTGGCTAGCTCAATATATTGATGATAAGAGGTTGTGGATTAAAGGGTTTGTTGATGAGTATATCTAGTTTATCCACATGAAGTTTTAGAGGTTCGTATGAAGATTTGATTGAGTTATGAGTATCTGTGTTCTGACAGTTGTTCTGTTGCTTTAGTTGGTGTTCCTAAAAGAAGATGATACGATTCTAGTAATTTGACTTGTTGTGGATGCTTATGTGGTGATTCATGATGCTTGTGGATGTTTCTAGATCATTCTCTATCTGTTTTGTGGTCTACATTGATCGTTGTGCTCACGATTGGTGATTTTGTTTTGTGAGTTCATGTTTTTCATGATCATGGCTGATAGGGTGATTGTAGCTTGTTGCAGATCTTCAAGGCATATTTGTTTAAGGTGTTTCATGTTTGAGACATGTTGTTTTGGGTCCTTACTATGTTTTGGCCAACATTTTTTGGTGCGCATTGATAATTGTTTATTGTTTTGGGTCAACAGTTTGTACACATTTTATATTTTGTGTGTTCGATGTGTAGTTGATCTTATCCTTAGTCGCAGATATCTATGATCGATTTTTTATACCATTTGAAGGTGGTGGTGTGCGAAGTATGTGTGAATAATTTTCTAATCTTTTGAAGGTAGAAGAAAAGTGTGAAGAAGAGTTTATGTGCTTAACTGGAACTGTAATCAGGCATTAGAAGATGCTATTTTCTTAGTTCAAAATATTTTGGATGTAATTTGAGTGCTATTGTAAGACAGCGAGTCTTCCTTTGGGCAGTAAACCTTTTTGTATTTAAGCAGTGAGATATAGCTAGTGTGCCTAAATGCATGTGCATTCCCCATTTATAATTCTTTTATACTTTTAACAGAGTATAATATTGTGGATTAACCTCCACCGTGGTTTTTCCCCTAACAGGGTTTCCACGTAAAAAATCTTGGTGTTATGTATGTTTTTGATGTGGTGATGGTATATGCTTTCATGTTTATTTATCAGATCTAAGAATAAGTTTAATAAGCATAATTTATGAGACAACTGATTCACCCCCCCTCTCAGTTGTCTGCCCTTGTGTTGCCAACAAAATGACCATGAACTCTATGATAGGTGTAGAATGAAGTCTTGTAATAGCATTTCTTTCGAGTTCTTGGAGTAAGGGATATCAAGGGTGTAAAATCTAATGAATTCAAATAATTATCATTTTGTGAGATGGCATTGACATTAAGCGAAGGTGTAATAGTTTGTTTCATGTTTTATAAAGGATGACTTTCAAGACCACTAGTGTTGATTAGTTCAGGATGATTTACAGTTAAAGTTGGTTTAGAGGAATTGTTTGTGATATTATTGATGTTGAGTGAAGGCTTGGTTATTTATATCAAAGGAAAATAACCAAGACCATGAGTTTTTTGTTGTGTGATAGGATAGATAGGGTTGTGGATACCTTGTTCATTAGTACCACATCCTTTTCCACTATATCCAAATTGTTTCATAAGCTCATAACCACATCCATAAAGCTTTTTCATTGCTTTTGGATTGGGTGGTTGTTCATTATTAAGTTCATCAAAGTTTGTTGTGGAATTTCCTTCATTGGCTAAAGTGGTTGAGGTGGATACTTTTGAAAGGTCATCCAAATTTTGTGTTGACATTATTGTTGTTTCTTTTCCTTTATTTGAATCTTTGTTGATTATTTTGTATTCACCCATGAATTCATGTTCGAAATACAAGGAACCCCAATCATCTTCTAATATCTTCATTACTTGTTCAAGATGTTGTTGTTTGTCTTGTTGTTGTGCGGGTTCCACTTGTGTGGTTGGTGTTAATGTGTTTAAATGATGCATTTTTTTTCTCAATGTTCAAATGACTATTGGGATCAAGGTTAGCTTCAAGTGTGTACACTTTGTTTTTGTGAATGTATTTCATTTTGTGATGAAGAGTGGAACGTATTGCATTCATTTCATGAATCCATGGTCTGCTTAAAAGGAGATTATATGAAATTTCATGAGGCATAACATGAATTTTTGTATCCAATGTGGCCACTCCAATTGTAATAGGCAAAGTGATCACACCGAGCGGTTGTTTTGCTATATTTTCAAAGCCCTTAATAGATAAAGAATTAGGTTTAATTTTTGATCTATCCACATGAAGCCTATCCAAAAGGTTTACACTACACGCATTAAGAGCAGAGCCATTTTCAACAAGGGTTCGCTTTATCCTTGTCATTTTGTATTGAGATATTATTTGGAAAGATTCATTTTTTTTTGCACGTCCAAAGGGAGGAGTTCACTTTGGTGGAAAACAATGTTAGCGTTCAATCCTTGAATTATGGTTGTGATGTCATTTGGTTGCACATTAGAAGGGATAGGAACTTGTTGTAAGGTCATTTGAAGCATAGTGTGATAGGTAGGTGAAGTCTAAAGAAGGTCCCAAAGGGAGATCTTTGTGGGAGTGCTCTTAATTTGTTTAACAAGATCATACTCCCTTAAGCAAGGGGCACTAGGCAGTATAGAATTTGGAAAAGGTAAAGAGGTTGGGTTTGGTTGTGGCAGTGACTGATTGTTTCGAGTGTTATATGTATGAGCAATGGTATAAGGACGCGGTTGCTACGACACATTATTCTGAGTTGGGTAAAGAGTAAACTTGGGTTTAGGTGGAGGTGGATGTTTATGTGATGATGGGTAAAGGAGAAGTTCAGCTTTGTTTTGAGATTGTTGTTTGTGTGAAGGTGGATAAATGATGGGTTGAGGTTGAATAATATTAACATGCCTTAGCAAATGAGAGTCTAACATAGGCTTTTTATCTTCTTCTAAGGGAATAATATTATTATTGTCAATGTTATCCTTGTCTTGTAGCATGATATCCTCCCTAGAAGGATATTTTTTAGGAGAACCACAAATGACATGTTTGTGACATTTGAGGGTTGGTTCTTCTAAAAGGACTTTAGCACGAGTAAGGGAGTTATGAATGGTTGAATTTGTTTGATTTTTGAGAGTGGGGAGATTAGAAGAAGACTCTATTTGATTGTTGGTTGTTTCTAAGGTCTCATTTTCTTGTTCCATATGAGTTATCCTAGAAGGAGAGCTTGGAATTTGGAAAGTGGCTTCATCACAAATAGGGGAGGCATCAAGAGAAGGACTGTTATGGTTTTCATGTTGGCCAAATAGATCTTCCAATAGGATAAGAACATTAGGGAAGGGAGGGATAATATTCTCATGGCTTTTAATAGGTGTATCGGCTAACACCAACCTATCCTCTTTGCATCGAGGAGGGATATTAGGAGAAGAAAAAGTTTGATTATCATGATTATGGAGACTAGGTAAGGTAATGTCAAGAAATATTTCTATGATGTCATTGTCTTGTTGTGTTGTGTGATCGTCATGATTACTTATTGTGATATCCTCTTTTTGAGTAAAGTTTTGTCTAATAGGAGAGGTAAGAGGAGAGAAACAACTCAGATTGTCAAAACTCTCATCAATTGGTTCTTCTAGCACTATTATATCTCCTTCACAAGTGTGAGAGATAATAGGAGAAGAAAAAATGTGATTGTTATGATTAGCCAAGGTTTCTTTCACTAGACTAACATCACCCGTAGAAGGGAAACTAGGAGAGGGATCGATGACAAACAAAAAGAGAGGGGAAAGGACCTCATATTTATATGCACATAACAAAATTCTCTTACAACACGCAATAAGATCTAAAAATAGAAAATGAATTGTGATAATTATATATTTGTGTAAGGAAAACATGATGTAATGATTATTCTACAAACTTGAAATGTAACTATGCTAAAGCAATCATGCAAAAGAGGAATGCAATTTTTTAGATTTTAAGGATGACCATGAACTGATTATGCTATGCAACAATGTGAGAATGCAAACTTGAAATTTAAACCATGCATGGAATGAGCTAATTTAGGCTAGATTTAATGAAATGAATTTTATAGAAACTCAACCAACTAATGTAGATGGGTAATGGCACCAAATAGAGGCTTAAAAATAGGGTTTTTAGTTCTGTAAAGGGTAGTTTAAGGGGTGAAAAGGGACTGATTCGCCCAAGGTGGCGAATGAGTCCCAGTGAGGAATTTTTTAAGAATTTTCAAATCTTTTTGATGGATTTTGATGTTTTCTAGGCTATAAGATGCATAACTAAGATGAAAAGGCAAAATTTCAAAAAAAAATAATGATTTTAGATGCCAAAAATGCAACCGAAATGCACTTTTACTAATGCAAAAGTTTGGAACTCTAGCATGAAGATTAACTAATGAAAACCCTAATGAAAAGTCAATGCAAAATAGATATAGGATGATGAAGGAATCCAAATCAGAAAATAAAAGTATTTAAAGGCAGGTTCACCAAAATGAACCAACATTTTTTGTGTTGCTATGACTCTCTTGCTCTCTTAGGGTTTTTCACCTAAAAGTAGAGAGATAGACTCCAAAACTACGGTGGTTCACTCAAACTAAGGAAAGTATGATAGAAATATGTCTAAATGGAATGTCCTAAATGCAACAAACTGATAAAATATATTGATCAATGAATGGAACTAAGGAAATGTAGAGTGTTTGAAAACACATTGTGATATGGGAAACCACTTAGAAATTAATAGTAAATTGTAATAGAAATGGTTGAAACTAAATGTGTGCACCTGAGATCTTGTTGGAGACTAAAAATGACATCTGAAATGTTGTTGATACTGAAAATTTTTCCTACTCAGACTCATTCTCCATTCTGGGCGAATTAGTCTTAGATTTGTGAAATTGTTCTGGAGCCTGTTTCAGACAAATAGGTATCCAAAAATACAGAAAACCCTATTCAAGCCTGGCAGTGGGACTCATTCATCATCAATGGTGAATCAATCCACTTTTAAATTTTTGAGAATTCAAAAGTGGAAACTGAAGTCTTCGGTTTGCACTTCAGTTCTTGACAGGTGTTTTCCTTCGTAAGTCTAATTTCTAAACCTGAAGTGACTTTTTCTTGATATTTCTCCTTGGTCAACAAGGAGATGTCTTCAACAAATCTTCAACCTATTCTTCAATGATTTCCAAGTCTTCAAGATGCCTAAATCTGCAAACACACAAGAAGAGAAGGAGAAATGTTGAATGTTAGGGCATGGGGGTTTACCTTGGTCAAACCCCTTTGTAGGTAATTAAACCAAAATAGAGAAAGAATGTAATGAAGCATGCAAAAATGGAGTTATTACCTTGCCATGATGATTAATCTTGGATTTCTGCAACAAAGAATGGAGATTCTACCCTTGAATTTTTGAAAAATGATCTTAAATGACTTAGAATGATAAACCCTAGCTTGCTGGGCTTGAGATGGAAGAAAAAATGATGAATGTATTGTGAATGAATTAAGAGATTCTCAATTAGGGTTTAGAAGCTTGTATTTATAGGAAATTCACTTTATTTTCTTATTAATTAGATCCCTAAGGCCGACATGGAGAAAAATTAAACTCAAAACCTATTTTTTCCCACTTAAACCTCAAAAATGGCTCAAATGGGACTCATTCGCCATCAAGGGTGAATGGGTCCTACTTGGATGGGACTAATTTTCCCCTAATGGGGAATGGGTCCCACAAGGGCCATTTTTCTAGTTAGAAAGTCTGGGCATGGATAAATTAGGTTTATATGTTGATATAGTCAAGTATTTGATCAAAATAAGCCTCAGGATGCACAATATGGGGTCATAAGGGCCTATTAATGATGATGTAAAGGGTGTATAAGGCCAAGGACACAAATTTCAATGTGAAAGTGTGATTAAATACACTTTACATCATTAAAATAAGGTCCATATAGCCTAGAAAGGCACAATATCCAATGTGAATGTGTAAGACACATTACAACACTAGATTATCATTAAGTTTAATTTACAAGCCTTCTAGATTAGTGTGATAATGCTATTAAATACATTCTATAGTGTTGAATTAAGGGAAAATGGGTTCATTAAGTATAGTGAGGTGTGAAAGTCCTTTACACCACTTTACAACACCTTTACAAGACATCAATAAATGCATGTTATTCAATTTACAAGGGTCCAAGACCTAGTGTGGATGTGTAAAACACCTCGTAACACTAAATCAGGGCCTTATTAAGTCCAATTTATCATCAATTATTCCCCAAATCAAGCAAGTTTCCTTTTTTCTATGATACACCTATTTAGCATGTAGGGAAGAGATTACAGTAGCTTCATTTTTCTCCTTCTCTGGAGGGAATTCCTTCACCTATTTTTCAAAATTAGCAGAAATAGTTTCATCCTTTATAGCCAAGAAAAATCATTCATTGTCATCAAGATCTTCATAATCAAAATCTTCATCAGATATACTAGCATTCTCATTCACATAATATATGCTCTATTGATTTTCTTACCTTTCTTTTCTTTCTCATATCTTTGTTTATTCCTCTTAGCTCTTTCTAGACACTTTGAAGCATAATGACCTATTTCTCCTCAACTAAAGCATTTAAACAGTAACTTACCTTCATACTTTTTAGATCCTTTCTTCATCCTTCTCACAAAGTTAGCTTCTATTTCATCAAGATTTTCTTCATCTGGATCTTCAACTTTTGTAGCCTTAAAGGAAGTCTCTGATTTGCATCCATTCCTCAAATTTGGCTTCCTCATCTCATAAGATGTTAGAGATCCCAACAATAAATTTTTAGTGTAAGTCTTGTAATATATACTTTGTTAAATAACACACACCTTTTCACTATAAATATCAGGGAGAGTTCTAAGAATCTTCTTTACAATCCTAGTTTCATCTATAGTAGCACCAAGTCCTCACATTCCAACTATTATCTCATCTAATATTTGTACATAAGCTTTAACATTCCCATCTTCAAACATATGTAGAAGCTCAAACTGTGTTTCCAAATTCTGTAATTATGCCTCTTTTACCCTTTCATCACCTTCATGTGCCCTTTCCAAAGCATCCTAGACTTCCTTAGCAGTTTTGAGATTTTGAACCTTAATCAACTCGGAATGTACAAGTTTGTTCTTCAAAATATACTTTTCCTTATTATTTGCTTCATGTGCCTTGATCTCATTAGTTGTACTTGGACCATTAGCAAGAGGAGTACAAGGATTCTTGTAAGATTTCTCCACATCATATCCACAATACTCCATAGATTCTTCCATCAATATTTTCCAGATAGCATAATTAGTTCCATCAAACCTTGAATAATCATAAGTAACTTTTCCAGCCATCCTGGACCTTCCTTAAGTGGTTAAGCTCTTCTCCAAGGAACCAAGCTCTAATACCAATTTTTGGATAGGACAACTAAGAGGGGGAGTGAATTAGTTTTCAGAAAATTAAACCTTTAAAACATTTACCGGAACTAATCCTTAACATTGCTTAACTAAATAAACATTAAGTGCAAGTACAGAAACTAAAAACCATCACATGAACACAACACCAGATTTATGTGAAAAAACCCAATAAGGAAAAAACCATGGTGAGGATTAACTCACACTATAGAGAATATCAAAACCAATTACAAAAGGCTCACTCCCTGAGAAATAACACTCACTGCCAAAACAAGGACTCACTATCCAACAGGGATAACAACCTAGAGGGCTCACTACCATAGAGATACAAAGAAGATAGAAGAAATATGTTACAGAGAGAAGACAATCTCAATGCAACTGATAAATCCATCACAATTTTCTCAACCACTCATAGAAATGCACATGAATGATAGAGTACACCTTCAACTCACTGCATCTAGAAACTTAGCATTTAAGTTTCACGCTGATCTGCCACACTCACATCACACACGCTCACTGATTCACATCAATATCATATCTATATGCTCTATTTTTTTACACTTATCTCTCTTTGTACACCATTTCACCACTAACTCATCATGTATTTATACCATCTTCAACTTTGTAACATATTCAAAGTCGATCATCCAACATTAAATTCAAATTAGGTCAGCACCAAAACATCCTAGGGTGGAATTAGAATGAGGGAAACCCAACCATATGCTTGATGAGGACCCAAATAGATCCAACATGCTACATCAATTTTGAAGATAGTGTTTAACACAAGGTTAGCCAAACTAGTATAAAAAACATAGAACAATTAAGCATGATCCTTCTAGATATCAAAATTATCTTAAATACAATCATAAAAACTCAACTCTAGAACCACAAGTCATAAGACTTCACCAAAGAGAAATATGGACCAACAACTTTTCTCTCAGACCTCAACTAGAAAACAAAAAACTATAGTTCACAACTAGTGAACATAACTCTCACTATGCAATGAATCAAGAGCCAAAAATATGGATATAGTAGCTTCCAACAATCATGACCAACATATCTAAACCACACAAACATAGGATTATATCCTAAAGAAAAACCCATAGGAACCATTGAACACTTGCAACCTTTCTTCAATACAATTTTCTTAATATCATCAACATATACAACCAATAACCTACAACCATGACATTAATGAAAATAGAAAATAGTTGATAACCAATTGACCAGTTGACATCAATGACAACACCTTTAATCTTTTTCATTCTTACAACATGATCTGCCACACTCACATCACATACACCCACTGATGTGCATCTACTTTATGTCTATCTACTCTATTTCTATGCACTTATCTCTCAAGTACATCTTTCACCAATAACTCATCTTGTATTTATACCATCTTCAACTTTGAAACATATCCAAATTTATCCATCCATCGTTAAATTCAAATTAGGTTGGTGCCAAAACATCATAGGGTGGAATTAGAATAAGGGTGACCCAAACACACGCTTGATGAGGACCCAAGTAGGTCCCAACATGCTTCATCAACTTTGAATGTAGTGTTCAACACAAGGTCAACCAAGCTAATGTAAAACACAAAGAATAAATAAGCACATGCAACCCTTAGCACAATCATATCCTTCCAAACACCAAAGTAATATTCAACACGATCATAACAACTTAACTCTAGAACCGCAAGTCATAAGACTTAACCAAAATGAAATCTGGACCAACAACATTTCTCCTCAACCTTAGCTAGAAGCATAGAAAATCTTAGTTCACAACTAGTGAACATAACTCACACTGTACAATGAATCAAAAGCCAAAAATATAGATATAGTAGCTTCCAACAACCATGATCAACATATCTGAACCACACAAACATAGAAGCAAAACCCAAAGCAACCACTAAACACCTGCAACCTTTCTTCATTACAATTTTCTCAATATCCTTGACATATACAACAAATAACCTGCATCCATGACATCAATGACAACAACAACCAGTTGATAACCAATTGACTAGTTGACATCAATGACAACACCTTCATTCTTGCAACACTATGTAACTAGAATTATAATTAGGTGTAAGAGTCCATTTGAGATTCTAGGAGATATTTACTAAATACTTGCCTTGATCTTAGCCACTATAGTAGTACTACATTCTCTCTTTAGTAAGTCAATATAAGAATCCATTATATTTTTTATTATAATGTGTCTTCATTTTCTACTAGATGTTTTAGGAATTTTTGATGTTTCTATGTATGCACATTTTCTATATTTGTGTTATGATATATTTAGCTAGATACTCAAGGAATGCATATAATTTATTTTAGTTTATCATGTGGTGAATATTGATAAGAAATATATAAATAAGTATGATGGATTTAGGTAGATAGGATTTTGAGGATCCAAACTCTCCAAGATAGAGGTGTTGCCCTACCTTTATAATTTTCTCATATACCCATGTTTGAAACTTTTTATGTCATCTCTTTGCTTCATATGGTTCTAAATTCCAAAAAATTTCCTTCCTTAATGTATTTTTTACTTTTTCAAATATTGATCTCAAATGTTCTCCTCCTATGTTTGTTTCAACTAGTGAATATTTTCAAATGGCTTGGTTGCTATTTTGAAGAGTTAAAATTTATCCTATACATTTTTTAAGCACCTTATGGAAATTTGATTTGATTTACAATTGTGAGGCTAACATTAGTGTGACTATTAATATTATGGTATTCCTTGGCATGTGTTCCATTATGGGCTAAATAAAATAAGTTCATAGTGAAATTTCATTGGTGTGTTGTGTTATCAACTGTATTTGTGAATAATATGGGTTAATTCCTCTCTCCTTGAACTTAGATAGTGAACATGGTTATTTTTAATGTTATGATATTTCCACAATCCATAATGTTTGTAATTCATTATTTCTGGATTTTGATTGTGTTTGAGTTTTTCCATCAACGTTTCAGATCATACTTAGTGATTCATCATTAAGATAATAAAGAGCATAAGGAGATGAAATATGGTAAGATGTAGACCCAATTTTCTTAAAATGAAGATGGGTGAGAAGCTGAGGGGATGGGACACAAAAAACAAGAGAGGAATAAGTAACAAATAAGTTGATTGAAAAAAGAAAAAAATTATAATGAGAGGAAGGGAATAAGAGAGAAAAGAAAGTAAGTAATTTAGAAAACTAGATATGAAAGTAAATAATTGAAAACTAAAGAAAGAGAGGTACAACATATAGATAAAACTATATAAAAATAATTATTATATAATATACATATGTATATTAGATAATTATTTCACAATACAATTTATTGACACTACAAACATAAAGATCAATAATAAAATGAAAAAGGGAAAAAAACCTTGCAAAAAGAATGAAAGAGAAAAAGGAACAATGTTGTTTTATTAGAATTAGAAACCAAGTATATATGTGGTTATATGAGACCATATATATAGAACAAAATCATAAAAAGGAATATTATAAAATTAAGGAGATAAACTTTAAAAATACAATCCAAGAACAATAGCAATAATACAATACAAAAAGAAGGGAAACAAATGCAAAAAAAAGTCATATTATAATATAATTACAAATGTAAATTATATGGAGGGAAATGAAAAAAGAAGAAAACAATAAGAATATGTGGTTATATTATATAATAATATAATATAATCACATATATAAAAAAAAAACTATACAATGAACAAAAATACCAAGAAAGAGCCAAATGCACAAAGGAGAAAATTTTAAACATTTAAAATGAGATGATAAAGGATGAAAGCAACATTAAAAATGAAAGAAAAAGAGAAAAAACTAGATGACAAAAAAAGAAAAAACCAAAAAGGAAAAAACTCAAAGAGAAATGAAAAGAGAAGAAAAAAAAAGAAAGAATATGTGGTTATATTATATAATAATATAATGTAACCAAATACATAAATACAAAAACTATACATAAAAAAACATACCAAGAATGAGCCAAATGCACAAAAGAAACTAAGAATCTAGATTTAAAACAAATTGATACATTGATAGGAAGTAAGGAATATACAGAGAAAAATACAAGAAATGAAAGAGAATACAAGACTATAAAAAAAATATTAGAGATACATATATATAAGCCACAAGACTAAATAATGGAAAATAATAGAGAAACCAAATAATGAAAACTATGATACATATATATTAATAATATAAAAAGAAAAATACAAGACTAAATAAAGAAAGAGACAAAAAAATAAAATAAGCCACAAAAGAAAAAACAAGATAACAAAAATTAGTGAAACAAATATATATTAATATTAAAAATAAAAACAAGACTAAAAAAGGAAACAAAGAAATAAGTTATGCCACAAAAGAAAAAACAAGACTATAAAACATTAAAAACTAAAAGAGATAAACTACAATTAAACACTCAAAGACCTAAAAATTAACAACTAACAAATACCATAATAGAGAAATCAAAAGAAGAAAAGAAGTAAATGCAAAAAAATATGATTAAGAAGAAACAATTAGCACAAAATGAAAGAAAAATGAAGGGAAAACTAACATATTAAAGAAAATTGCAACCAAAGAATCAAAGAATGAGGGGGGAGAGGGAGAGGGGGGTTTCAGAAGGGGGCTAGAAAAAGATAACAAAGAGCTAAGAAAGGAGGGGGGGAAGCAAACCTCGAGACAGAACGAGAAAGGAAGGAGGGCGAGCGGAAGAAAAGCAAGGCAAGAAGGGAGGAAGGGGACAAAGAAAAGGATTAGGGACAAGTGTAACAATGGTTTCACAAGTTCAAAAGAAGAAGATGCTAGGAGAGGCTTAAATTCAAACCTTCATCACGATTGAGGTTGGTGGTATGATTGATGATTCCTATGGCTTCCTTTAGTTTCCTCTTAAAAGAAGTTGTCTTCTTTGAAAAAAATTTGAGAACTTTCTAAGAAAATGTGATGCTTAGTTGAAGAGGAGTGTGCAGCTAGGGCATACTTGAGAACACGCTCATGTTTTATGTCAGCACCATGCTCTCTAATTTTCTTGTTGAATGAGCGACCCATTTCCCCTATATAAGGAATGCCACAAGAGTAGACAACCTTGTAGACACCTAAATCAAGTAATATGTCTTTGGGGTATTTAAGAGGGGGGACATGGATTTTAAGGTGTTGAAGGGTTTGAAAGCACAACGGAGGATTTTCTTAAGGAGGATTTTGGAGATTTTGTGAGAGATTTTCTAGCCCTAGGCAAGAATAGTTGAAAGCAGTTCAAGTTGACCCGAACTCCTGTCCTCACCCCCGGAACTATAGGAGAGATCGCCATGATCATGATAGCTAGTCTCCCTAGATTGCAGTTGCACGAGTGGGAAATTGAGACCCTCTCCCTCCCCCTTTCTCACCCCGGCCCCCTGCCTAGGCTTCATTTCCAACCTATATTCCTTAGGGAAACTAAACTAAACTAAACTCGTAGAGAATATGGTGTTGACCTAAGGCGAGTATGGTAGGGTGTGATTCAACCTTCCACAAGCCTCAGGGAGTTAATTCTCTAGGCTATAGTTAATGAGGCTCCATCGAATGGGAGTTGTTATCGTTCAAGCTTGCGATCTCATATCCATCGACATATAGCTTAGAAAGTTAGCCAAGCCAAATCCCACCTAAGGACAATATGGTCGGTGCTGAAGGAAAGCCTTGGATGGCATTCCAACAAGAAAGTTAGGTGGTGAGGAAGGAATAGATAGGTGGGGCCAACTCCATGCAATTCCAGTAGGCAATGAAACGATAAGTGACCTCCCCATGTTCTTCCTTTGATTACAATGCACTAGCGTGGTCATCTCCTATACAAACCACCCACCCGGAACCATCATCGTCTTCATATGATTTGATCGAAGGGTTTGGACGGAAGACAATAATTAGATGATTTTGAAGAGGTAGAATAGAGGCCCCCCATTAATTCTAGATAGGGGGTTTGGAGGTGGCATAAGTACTAAAGGGCCCCCACTGACCATATTGGCCTTATGGTGCACCAATGGGGAAAGAAAATATTAGTGGGGTTGACCACCTTCCCCACCATCCTAAAGGCCCTACGAGAGGGTGTTGTCGCTAATACTATTATAAAGGGGTGGGGGGAGAGAACCCTAATGCAGTAAGTGAGCGACAACACCACTAGGGGTTAGGGGTTAGGTCGGGTAGGCACCAGGCCCTATGTTATATTATTGGGCAATCAATAGACTGAAGCTTGCCATTCAGATTACTATACATGAAGGGCTACCATTCTTGACTTATTTGCCCTTAGTACCGACCTGTATTCCTTTGGGACCAACCATACACTTCGCCATTCCCAACCTACGCTTTGCCATTCCTGGGGGAGGATGAAGGTTGTGGGGCCCCGATGAACCGAGGTGGGTAGGATTTCATTGGAACATCTAGTTTCCCACCCTCTCACCCCACCATTCTATTTATTCGGGACTGATCGAGCTATAATTCCCTCCCACCTGACTGAGCCCAATAGTTGGTGGGCTTTCCTTTCTCACCACCTAAGCTAAAGATCCAGACTCATATCCATATCTAGGTGTGTATCCTATTAGATAACTGGGAGCAAAGGTACCTGCAGTTGTAATCCTCTCTCAAAGGCCTCAGTTGTGCTTTCAAACCCTTCGCCACATTAAAAAATTGTGCCCCCCCTCTTAAAGACCCTAGAGACATCTTACTTGATTCAGGTGCCTACAAGGTTGTCTGCTCTTGTGGTATTCCTTATATAGGGGAAACGGGTCACTCGTTCAACACCAGAATTAGAGAGCATATTGCTAACATCAAACATGAGTGTGCTCTCAAATCTTCCCTAACCAAACACTCCTCTTCAACTAAGCATCACATTTGCTTAGAAAGTACTCAAATTTTCTTCAAAGAAGACAACTTCTTTAAGAGGAAACTGAAGGAAGCCATAGGAATCATCAATCATCCCACCAACCTCAATTGTGATGAAGGTTTGAATTTAAGCCTCTCCTGGAATCCTCTTCTTTTGAACCTACAAAACCACCGTTACCCTTGTCCCTAATCCTTTTCTTTTTCCCCTTCCTCCCTTCTCGCCTTGCTTTTCTTCCGCTCGCCCTCCTTCCTTTCTTACTCCTTCTCAAGGTTTGCTTCCCCCCTCCTTTCTTAGCTAGTTGTTCTTTTTTTCTAGCCCCCTTCCAAACTCCCCCTCTCGCTCTCCCCCCTCATTCTTTGATTCTTTGGTTGTAATTTTATTTAATATGTTAGTTTTCCCTTCATTTTTTCTTTCATTTTGTGTTAATTGTTTCTTCTTAATCATATTTTGTTGCATTTGCTTCTTTTCTTCTTTTGATTTCTCTATTATGGTATTTGTCAGTTGTTATTTTTTAGGTCTTTGAGTGTTTAATTGTAGTTTATCTCTTTTAGTTTTTAATGTTTTATAGTCTTGTTTTTTCTTTTGTGGCATAACTTATTTCTTTGTTTCCTTTTTTAGTCTTGTTTTTCTTTTTAATATTAATATATATCTGTTTCACTAATTTTTATTATCTTATTTTTTCTTTGTTGTCTCTTTCTTTATTTAGTCTTGTATTTTTCTTTTTATATTATTATTATATATGTATCATAGTTTTCATTATTTGGTTTCTCTATTATTTTCCATTATTTAGTCTTGTGGCTTATATATATGTATCACTAATGTTTTTATATAGTCTTGTATTCTCTTTCATTTCTTGTGTTTCTTTCTTTATCTTGTTCTTTTCTTTTTATAATATTAAATTATATGTATCATTTCTTAGTATTATTTTTTGAATTATCTATTTTTTTCCAATCTTGTGCTCCTATTATTTTTCTCCATATATTCCTTACTTCCTATCAATGTATCAATTCATTTTAAATCTCGATTCTTAGATTCTTTTGTGCATTTGGCTCATACTTGGTATGTTTTTTCTTTGTATAGTTTTTGTATTTATGTATGTGGTTAAATTATATTATTATATAATATAACCAAATATTATTTCTTTTTGTTTTATTCTTTTTTCATTTCTCTTTGAGTTTTTTCTTTTTTGTTGTCTATTTTTTTCTCTTTTTTCTTTCATTTGTAATGTTGCTTTCATCCTTCTTTATCATCTCATTTTAAATGTTTAAAATTTTCTCCTTTGTGCATTTGGCTCTTTCTTGGTATTTTTTTAAAATCTAGTTTCGTAGTTTCTTTTGTGCATTTGGATCATTCTTGGTATTTTTGTTCATTTTATAGTTTTTGTTTTTATATATGTGATTATATTATATTATTATATAATATAATTGCATATTATTATTTTCTTCTTTTTTCATTTCCTTCCATATAATTTATATTTGTAGTTACATTAGAATGTGATTTTTTTTGCATTTGGTTCCCTTTTTTTTGTATTGTATTATTGCTATTATTCTTGGATTGTATTTTTTAAGTTTATCTCCTTAATTTTATAATATTCCTTTTTATGATTGTGTTCTATATATGTGGTCTCATATAACCACATATATACTTGGTTTCTAGTTCTAATAAAAAAGTATTGTACCTTATTCTATTTCATTCTTTTTGCAAGATTTTTTTCCCTTTTTCATTTTATTATTGATCTTTATGTTTGTAGTGTCAATAAATTGTATTGTGAAATAATTATATAATATACATATGTATATTATATAATCATTACTTTTATGTAGTTTTATCTATATGTTTTACCTCTCCTTCTTTAGTTTTTAATACTTTACTTTTATATCTATTTTTTTAAATTACTTTCTTTCTTTTCTCTCTTATTCTCTTCCTCTCATTATGATTTTTTTCTTTTTTCAATCAACTTATTTGTTGCTTATTCCTCTCTTCTTGTTTTTTGTGTCCCATCCCCTCAATTTCTCACCCCTCTTCCTTTTAAGCAAATTGGGTCTACATCTTACCATATTTCATCTCCTTATGCTCTCTATCATCCTAATGATGGATCATTGAGTGTGATCCGAAATGTTGATGAAAAAGCTCAAACATAATGGTTATTTTTGTTAAGGAAACCTTGAATAATCATCTTGTGGATTCATCATTTAGGAGATTATTAGTTCTTTCACTTTATTACGTGTTAGAAGTTTGATGATGTTGATAAATGCTATGAGTAATGCTAGGGACTATGAATTATTTAAAGTTGGAATAAATAAGTGAATAGACTATTTAATTATTAGTATGGAAGTATGAGATTGTGATTTTTTTACCAAATTTAGGATTGTGGGTGATTCTTTTTGAATGGATTATTTTTAATAAACAAGATATAATAAATTTAGTTGAGTAAAAGATAAGGATTGATGTGGTATTAAGTTTTAGCTCAACAAATGTACTAATGAGTTGACTTTCTTGGATGAAGATATTACCTATGTTAGGTATTGGAGGTATTAAGAGTTTTCATAACAACTAAAGAAAATGTGTTACCAATCACATGTGGATGTGAGAAAAGGCAACATTACTTGGACTAGAGATTAACTTCAAGTAAGTATAGGTGATAAGTTATATGTATAATATATATATTTTCCTTCTTGATAATAAGAAAATTGTTGAAGATAAAATTAGGGAAAGTTAAACCAATGGTTATGACTTAAGTTCTTTGATGATGAGTTTTAATTTAATTTTATCAATTAAATTAGAAAATTGATCTTAGTGAGATTAGTGAAAATTGTATTATTTTTGATGATGCTATATATACATATATATATATATATATATATATATATATATATATATATATATATATATATATATATATATATATATATACATACATATATATACATATATATATATATATATGCATATATATATATATATATATATATATATATGTATGTATGTATATATATATATATACATCTACTAATATTTTGGTTGTTGTATAGGAAATAAGTGCCAATGGGGAGAAGGGAGAGACATCAAAACCCTACTAAAACACTTCACTCATTGAAGTTGTATGTTTTGCTTGATGTTTTAAGGAAAGGGTTAACGTGATAGCTTTTATATTTTTAAGTTATCTTTTAGGATTTTGGGGTTAATGTTATTTTAGTTTATTTGACATATTCTTTGGAAAATAATGTGTTAGAAATAGGAGTTCATTTAATCCTTTGTTAAATAGGAGGGTATGTTCCAAGTGGGTTAAAAGTGTCTTAGAATATTATACTTTGTTTTATAATGGTGCTTTGGCCATAAGCATACACTTAAGGGTTAGGAACTTTTTGGAGACCATAAATTATCTAACAAATGAGTATTGACCCCTTTTTAACCTCCTTTTATGATTGTTATGAAACTAGAGTTTAGGGCTCTATTTACTTTACTTTATTTTATTCATTGTTGAGAATAAAAGGCTAGAAGAGTTAGAACTTTTTACCTTTTTTTGGGGGGAAGAGAGATCTTAGGAAGAGGGTTGGGAAGGAAGAAGAAGATGAAGAAATTAGAAAATGGAATGAGCAAGGAGGGATAAGTCCTTTGAACCCATTATGCCATGAATAAATAGTTTTGATTTATTTAGCTTGTTGAAATGTTGGTTGTGATTTATTTATCTTGTTGAAGTTCTTGTTGGAAATGACTATAAATTTGTTGTTTTTTTGTTGTGAAATGGGTAGTTTCAATCTTTAGAGAGAGTTGTGGATGAACCAATTTTAGTGTGTCCTTGCAAAAAAAATTGTAAGGGTTTTATGTAAACTTGCTTTAGATTTTTAATTGTTGTTGGGGGTTGGATTGTGATATTTTGATTTATGGGTTTTTGTGTTTTCTCCCTGCTTGGGGGTTGGCTAGAGTCATGAACAGATTGAAGATGCCAAAAAGGTTGGTTGGAGATATTTTATTCTCATTGGTATGATTTCACAGAGTTCTAGAAACATGGTTGTTAAGTTTTAGTTCCTTGGGTTTTCTCTTACTTGAAGGAAATCTACTGTAAAAAGGTTAATCATTGGTTATTTTTGTTGTGGTTACCTTATAAGGAAAAGGAGGTTGTATAAAAAATTATTTTCAATGAAGAGGAACCTACAATAAAAGAAAATGAGTTACCCATAAATTAAATAGGCAAGAATGTAACAAACCATTGATTGTTCATTGTGTTGTTGGAAGACAAATGTTGAAACATTGTTGTGGGTTGCAACCAAATTGTTTCTTATTTTGATGTATCATTTTCTGCTCTCAATCCAACTATTCATTCTTTCAGATCTATTTGTTTGTGCTTATTTATCTCTTAGGATGATTTTTGTTTTAATCTAAATCTACAATTTTCATTGATAGAAATAGACACAGTTTATGATATGAAATTCAACAAGTAGATAAAGTTTATATTAATGATCCTCAATGACTTAAAACATCCACTAATATTTTACAATAAGTTTTTTCTTTATTCTTGGATTGAAATGCACATTTGACCCTACTATCATAACTTGAATATAAGCATAAATCTATCCTATTGGAAAAGATGAAAAAATAATTAATGAATAGAACAAATATGTATTTTATGAATATATTTATACCATCATAAATTGTCACCTTCAATAATATCACTTTATATTTTGTCCCCCCCTTAAATTTTTGGACCTAATTGAGTATTTAATTTCCTAAATTATGCATTCCATGGCCCATTTTTAACAATTTCTAATGAATTGCAAGCAGAAAACAATTGCATCTATCTAAGACCTTGCCCTCAACACTTAAAATCCTAAAAAATAGGGCAAGGAAACTCATGCCTTGGGCATGAGTGTCCCCCTATTTTGGCTCCAAATTCAAATATGTTGGTGTCAACAATTTAATGTGTGAAATTCAAGTTTCTAAGTTGGCCATTAGGATTTATTCTCTTGGAAATTGAATAAATTCCTATAAATACCTAGTTATTGCATCATTTCAAATCTAAAAAGAGAAAACTAGCAGGAGGTGAACATTAAGATCAATTACTATCATCAAGATCAACATTTCAGAGCTTTATAGTAGCAATTCAAGATCCTAACATCATGTCAAATTCTATGCAATTTTATTTGTGTTCATGCTATCATTGTTTTGTGAAGGCTAACACTTTTGTAGGTCTCCAATCAATTCAAGCATTCAATCAATCAAGCAAAGAAAGATCCAAGACCTTGAGGTGATGTGCATGAATTTAGTCCTTCAAGGAAGCCATTGAAAGGTGGTGAGTTGTAGAACT
Source organism: Sequoia sempervirens (assembly GCA_007258455.2). Taxonomy (NCBI): domain Eukaryota; kingdom Viridiplantae; phylum Streptophyta; class Pinopsida; order Cupressales; family Cupressaceae; genus Sequoia; species Sequoia sempervirens. The sequence goes on along the minus strand of VDFB02000017.1, from coordinate 259,927,828 downwards.
TTGTGATTTCATCATTTCTTCCCATCCATTATCATTTTTATCATTGACATTTCCATTGTGGAAGTGGAAAAACTTACACAGGTTTTGATTGAGGTAATCCCCTAAATGGGACAATATTTCCTCTGTGAATTTTCATATCTCAAGTTTGAAGAGGATTGAAAGGATCTTGAAGAAAAATTATTCATTATTGCATTGAAGACCTAAATCTTGTCAACCCATGGAAAATCAATTATAGAAATATTTGACAATGTTTCAATAGATTTGCAAACAAGGATTTGACACTCGGGTCTAACATTAGAGGACTGAGAAAATAGATCCAAAAAATATCTACAAGGACACTCACACCCTGGGCATTTGTGTCCTCTATTTTCTGCCTCAAATTTGAATCATAGGTGCATAGTTTCCTGCTCTACTCATTTTTGTTGTCTAAATTTTTCTGTGAATTTTTGTGTCATCTATATTTGCATAAAAATAGTAAATTTCACTCTAGTTAGATCATTTCATTTCATCATTAGGACATTTCCATATTTTCTTATGAGTTGGTTGAATCACCTATCAGGATTTAAGTCAATCACATACCTTATTCAAATCCATCAAACCCTCATTTCACCTTTGCATCCCATTCCAAATCAATCCATACACACATATATATAGAAACATTTGGGAAAGGTGTCAAACCCTAGGGTGAAAACTCAAAGGTTCCCCTTTCCAAATATTTCATTTTGGTGAACTTCACCTATTAACATTATATACCTTTTAAAATTTTCCATAATTCACCCTAGATCTAGGTTTTTCATATCATTATTTTGCATTTCTCATTTAGGGTTTCATCTTGGCATCATAAAAGATATAAAAATAAAAATATATTTACATTTATATTAAATTAAAGGTTAAAATATGTTTTGTTTCAGTCATATTGGATCATATGTATAGTCAAATTGTATTCATTAGGTCACTAAATCTAAAATTGTTCGTTACATTCAAATTGCATCTTTCGTTTAGGATAAGAAAAGGTAAAAAAAATTGCAGTTTTATTTCAAAATTGCATCAAAACATTGCATCTTAGAAATTATTAATCATTGCATCTTAAATATGGAAATTTGCATTAAAAAAAAATCGTTCATTGTTCACACATTTTCAAACTTGTATTTTCCATCTCCATAGTCATAAAATTAGTCAAATCTAAAAAAATATACAATGTCAAAACTATTTGTCCACAGAATTGGGACCCTTAAATAGTAACAAGTACAATCAAATTTAAAATTTTAAAAACCTTATCTAGGACATAGATGCCCTAGGTGCCTCTGTCCTGCTATTTTTGACTAAAATTTGGATCAAATCTTTATTTTTGTGTTTTTGTATACTACTATTGTCTAAAGTTTGATTCTAAGTGATGTGCTATCTATTCTTGAAAATTTAGTGTTCACAGTGGGTACACTTAGTTTTTTAAAACTTGTATGAGTTTCATGACCTAGTTTCCTATTTCCAATACTTTTGTGAGATGTAGTTCTAGAATTATGCCATCCCACATTGTTGTTACATATGTTGTGGATCCTAAGTCTTCTAACTCTTTCATTAAAAATGTTGTCAATACTCAACCCATTTTAGATTCTATCCTTGATGCTACCATACCAATGTCAATCTTGAAAACACCTATCCTTATAGATGTTGAGACTATGGTTTCCCATATTCCTGAAGACAAACTAAAAAAAATGGACAAATACTTAGGAATTCAAGACTATGTGAGTATTGAATCTCTATATGGTCTTGTGGCCCCTATGATAGATAACATGAGGAAATTGATTAGTGATGTTCATGGATTACAATTTTTATGTGGCCTATCTCATATAGTTGATACCAACATCCCTACCATAGCTAGTTCTACTCAAACATTGATAAACATTCCAAATCAAGGAGGAAATCAAGTCTCCCTCCATACAACTATAGCTTCTACTCCCACATGTACAAATCCAACTATTGCCTCAACAATACAATAAAGCATTGGTATAACTCCAACAATAGGTCTTTCCACTATAAATCCTTATAGTTTTGGATCTTCACATGTCACATCTCAAGTTTCATCCCCTCTCATAAATTTATAACATAATAGTCCAACAAACACATACATAATTCCACCATATTCCCAAAACATGTCAAGCAATGATTCTGTCATTAACCAACTTTTTCAAAACATCACCCCACTTCAAATAAAAATCTCAAACTTGAACCAAAATAAAAATGGACTACCATCACAATATGCCAAAATGATCCCATGTCACTTGAAATCTTGAAAACACCAATGCCACAAAACATAGATATTCCTTAGTTTGACAAGTACAATGGTAAGGGAGACCCTAGAAATCATGTATCAACATAAATAGCCTTGTGAAGTGACTTCATTTTTGAGGATAAGATCTTTTCTAAACTATTTCCTAGGTCTTTGAAAGACATGGTTTTGGAATGGTTTTACTCATTGCCAAATAATTCAATCCACTCATTCGATGAGATTGTTGAAGCATTACTAAATCATTTTTAAGTAAATATTGGTCCTAATATTAACATAACTAATTTAATGTGATGCAAACAAAAGAAAAATGAAAAAGGTCATAGATTTCATAAGTTGTTATGAATTTATTTATTCATAAATTAATCTTACTCTTCCTAATGTGGATATCCAAAGAGTGTTCATTAAAAACTTGCAATTTGACATAAGGGACAAAATCTTATTAATGAAATTCCCATCCTTCATACATTTGTGTACTACCCTATGTGATTATTAGAATTCTATTAGTTAATATGAAGAGATATCTTTATTGACTAATACTAAGAAATCTAAATATATGCCTCACAACAACTCAGCTACCGCAAGCCCCAAAGAACAAACAACAAAAGAACACAAATATATATTATTTTTTTTTAAAAGAAAGATAAATAATCATCATACCAATATTAAATGATCATATACATACTCATATACTTCATACAAACAACATAATCAACCATGTCCTTTGGGGCCCCACGAGGTTACATCGAAAAATAAACATTACTAAACATCATCTCATAAGATATCAAACAAGAAACTATAAATGACAACATTATATAAATACATACATAAATTCTATCACAAGATAAACCCATGAGACATTTCATAACCAATTAAAATTACAAAGTAGATAATTACATTACATCATCTTTCAAATGTTACATCGTCCTTAAAGTTACATCATGAATCCCAAACATGTGGGATGAATACAATATACAAGTTTATCAAATTACAAGGAGATCAACTGGAATAAATCTTCAACTGGATGAAACTGAAGCCACGAACGCTGATGGGGAACCCAACGGTGTGCGGAGCACGTTCCACCCGACCACCCCCGTGCTAAGAGGTGACAGAGAAGTAACTCCGACCAAGAATGACAACAAAAAGTACAACCATACAAAAAGTACCAACATAGATCCATCTCACAATACACCAAATAAAATGAGCAACCAATAACACCATATCACAATGTCATAAAGATGCAAGATCGTAAATAAAATATAAATGAGATCATACAACGTATGCTAAAGAGGTATCAAAACAATAATCTTAAATCAATTTAAATCAATTCAAACAACAATCTAAATCAACTCCCATAACCCACTTCCAGAGGAACACAATAACACAAACACATGGGCAACTAGGGGAGAGTGTCATCGCATAGTCCTACATGGGCTGTCCTGTGCTCTTCCTCCCAACTGGAGGCGCCGGTCCCATCTATGGCTGTCCTGTGCTCTTCCTCCCAATTGGAGGCGCCGGTCCATAGGGTGACTCATGCGGAGCCGTAGACCTCTCGTGAGGACGAGGTCACGACCTTGCCAACCACGGCCTTCTCAGCCTTCCATTAGTCTGCGGTAGCACTAATGAAGACGAGGCATCCATTTTTAAAATCTTGCAATGATATTACTACCCAACCCACCTAAGTTAATTATTAGGTTTTCACTTATTTACTAACTCACTCGTGGGTTATCCTGAGCTCTTCCCCTTAAACGGGGCGCCGGCCCCCACGAGGAGCCACTCTCCCTAGAGACCCACCAAAAATAGGGGTTGTACCATGCCAATCATAATCATCAAAGTATGACAACAAAAGCAATACACGAGGCATAAACCATCTCGCAAATAAAAAATACCATAACAAAATCTCATAATTCGGTACACCCCATTAATAAAACATAACTCCTCAGAAATCAAGGTGAAAAAGTATAAAACTCAGCAAAAACATCATCCTCTGGAAGACAAAAGTGTTGACACAAACGGGTTCCCACATCAAGAAATTAACAGTGTCCCAAACCCAACAATGCAACAAGATTAAATTTCAAGAATAAATAATTAAAAGAGATAACCTATTTAATTCCAAAGTAGATTACAAAATAAATTCCATTCCTAAAATGCAATCATATTAAAACCAGAATTAATAAACAATGTTGTTTTACCCACAATATCCTTTCCAAGTTGTAAATTCAATAAAACAGATTTCTTTCTAATTTACTAATATTTTCATTGTAAAAATTTCTGCTTTATTATTAAATAGAAAAGAAACAGAATCTAACTGTGAATATCTATTTTCTAGATAACAGATAAATTACAGAAAAATATAATTTTAATCAGAACAGAACAGAATATATTTATACATTTTAACTAACAGTTGAATTAACAGAATATCTATTAAACAGAAATAAAACAGTATATATATATATATATATTCTTCTTAAATAACAGTGAAATTAATTAAATAATACTGCAACCAGAATAAATAAATTAATCTATATATATATATATATATAAATATATATCTACAAACATATATATATACATATATATACATATATATATACATATACATATATATACATATATATATATATCCAAATAAAAATCCGCACAGAATTTTAATATATAAAAATCGCATATTAAAAATTATATTCACAAACATTAAAATTTAAATGGGGATTTAATCCCAACAAATGCATAGAGGACCGGACCCCGCCGGCCGTGGGCAGTCTACGGACTGCACACGGCAGTCCGAAGGACTGCCGTGGACAGTCCAGACTGTCCACTGTACCGACGGTACCGATGGCCGATGATGGCAGTGTGGTGGGTACGGCCGAAGCCGTCCCCCACACATCCATAAAATACATAACATAAATTCAATACAGAATTCGCGCACAGAGCGATGGAAGAAATAACACGGGTTTCCAAGAATTTTGAATTTCCATTCAAATTTCATTCGATTAAAAATATATATATATATATATTTATGTATATGTATATATATATATATATATCTAATATATATATATATATAAATATATGTATATATATTTACAGAGATTCGAATATTACAGTAATAGAAAATTACTGTACACATGCAATTCACTGTGCATGTTTGAAATAAAATGTTTTATAAAGAAATATATATATGAACCAGCAATCCGAGGAAAGGTAATTGTTTTCAAAACAATAACCAAATTTTTAAAACAAAATGAAATAACATAATGTTGTTTAATTCTCAGATTGCAATAAAAACCCCTCTTTTTTTTAAAGAAACAGCCACAACCCAGAAACCCCAGAGATTTCATCAATCAAATAACAATCCCCAATTTTCTTTGATTAAACTATAACCCCAATAAATTTTCTTCCTATCATTATCTAATTTTCAACCCTAAATATAAATTTCATTTACAAACACAAATTCCTATTTAACAGAAGATAAATAAATTAAAAGAAGGAACCTGGCGTCCTTCGCTTGCAGAAGATTGAAGAAGCTTGGTCCTCTTGCTGCACTACTTCCTTTGCTGCAAATCTTCCAGCAACGGATCCAAACCTTCCTTCCTCTGCACCAATTTCTCCAAAAATAGAAAAGAACCAAGGGCAGAAAAATGATTGAAGATAAAATTTCTCCAGCCTTCCAAAAACATCCCCTCAAACAAAGAAACCTCCTCTTAAAATCCATTCCCATGAATCCCTTCAATTTCCTCTTCCCGTGAATACCAGAGGACACATTTCAAGAAATAAAACCAAATAATATTCATTGATGCTTTTCCCATAATACATTTTCATTTTCATGCATTTAATTAAAACTAAATAAATTTTAAATCCACAACATGAACAAATATATAAATATTCATCATCTCCACAATTCTTTATTAAATAATTACTTATTAAAATCAACCATTGAGAGACTCAAAATAAAAGTAATATTTTTATTATCAATATTTATTTATTGCCATATTTATTTATGTTTTATTTTATTAATTACTTAATTATTTAATTTACCGCATAAGACCATTCACTACTTTAGACAAATCATAAAATCATACAAAGACCAATGTAACTACACAATTGAATGTGACCAATATGCACAAACCATGAAGATACAAGACTGTTGACACCTTGGTACGGAGTTACTTTTCATGTCACCTCAAATATTCAACTTCCTGCCGTTGGGTTGGTTCAATGCTCGCCCAGACCTACCGAAATAGGTGGAATCGAGTCTTATTCCTGCAAAGCCTGCATCCACAAGGTGATATACAATATACATAAAATCAAAGCATTGTGAGGAGGATTCACAGCGTAGCAGGGGCTCGCGAACGAGTGATGCTACCTGTCCCCTCACCAAAACATATCATCATATAAAGCATTATAATTTTACACCACATCATAAATTACTATTCTATAGTCTACTGCATTCCAAATAACTCCATCAAATGATCATAATAAAATGTCATCACAATATCCATGGCATCATAAGAGTATAGTAATAGTCTAAGCTACCACACATAATAGCAACAGTATCAACCAAAATCACAATGTGCCAAACAAAACCACAGTAAATGTCAAAATCAAATAGTAGCATGAGGGGTATTACAACAACTATCAACCATTCAAGAAGATTTTTTTTTATCAAGTTGCATACACCTCAAACAACCAACCACATTGAACCTCAAGTTGCTACATAAATTCAACTCAATACTAATTTAGATCGAGAGATAGATAATTCACCCAGTTACCTGACACTCTCCATTCGATCCTTTTACAACTTTTGAGTAATAATTTAATCTGATTACCTCTTGTTAGACCTATGGACACAACCAAACCTTTAGCTCCAAATTACAATACAAATTCCTTTTGTCAATATCATCGTACAAGTGGACATGATACATAATGATTCATGTGTCTTAAACATAAAGTTCACAATAATGAGGATAGCCTACAAGATATGGTCACTCTCATAGATTTTAAACCTCATAAGGTACAAACCACTGTGTTACTCGACATTGCTTTCACCCATAGTGATGCACCTAGACATGCACCTAATGGTCCTCTCTACATTGCCAGTTGTATCAATGAGAGACCTATACAAGGAATACTCATTGGTCCTGTGTGTGTAGAAAATATGATCACTAAGAAATTATTATTTGTGCAAGAGCTTTATCAAGATTCTTATGAACAATTGAAAGCATGGTTGAAAACTCATGATGGTTTTTCTCACCCTATGATAGGTTTGATCACTCTTCCTCTTAAAGCTGGACCAAAACAAACAGATGTCCCATTCTCCATCATCCTGACATCGGACCAATTCCATGTGAATTTAGGCTACCCATGGCTACACTCAATGAATTTCATCCTATCAGTTAGTCATAAGTGTATAAAGTTCCCCTTTGAAAATGGGATATTTATAGTGCAACATAGTGGGTTTAATCCCTTTTATTCCTATGGGAATTTTTCATTGCATTTATTTTGGCCTCGACCTATGGAACCTATCAATCCTTGTGAAGATTTATTTTTCAAGTCATACCAAAAGTTCAAGGAAAAGTGAATAACAAAGTTATCTCTTAGCAATATTCTTGAGAATGACAGGTCCATGATTTTTCCTCCTCCCTTGCCTATTATTGATGAACCTATGCCCCAAGCCAAGACCCTTCCAAGTAACCAAGGTAAATATTTTGTAGTTCCCCCACCCGTCTATTGTAAGAGACCAAGAGACAATAAAATGGTTCCTTTTGTGCCTCCAAAGATTAAAAAAAGTGTAAAGACCTAAAGAGATGATGGTTTCCTAATCCCTGGTGGTTCCTTCAATTCCTCCCTTAAGGGAAGAAAAGGGGCCAATGGTCGATGAAATGAAGAAAAATGGATCTTAGGTCCTAAATGCAAAGAACCTAGGATTCAATGGGTTGGCCATTTTTCTAAATTTCATTAAAGATGTAAATCACAAGGTGAAAATATTGACTTTCTTCCCTAATTGTGAGCCAACTAGACCTATATCTACATCTAAAGGGGTAATTAGAATGTATTGGAAATATTTTAGAATGATTAAACTAATGATCCTATATGCCCTAATATTAAAAATGCAAGATCCCGATAACTGATAGATGGAAACAATAATTTGCATTCAAATCTAGGAAGTACAGAGGACAACAAACCTGCTCAAAAAAGTTGATTTTGATGTGCCTATAAGGACTCATTCACCCAAGGGTGAATGGTTCTTTGTACAAGGTTCCTAGACAAATTTTTGGGTCCTCTGGTGTCAGATATGAGACTCTGTTTTCCACAAGTCCCACTATCGGAATGAACTGTAAATAAATTTTGTAACTTAGTTTATGTGGCTTGGCAAGAATGATGACAAAAAATGCAACAATACAAATTTTATCTTCAATATCTTCTTCAATTCTTCTTCAACCTATAATTTGTACATACAAAAAGAAGGAAAAATGTTTTTCTTTGTTTGCATGGGGGTTTACCCTGGTCAAACCCTAGTTTGGTAATTAAACCTTAATAAAAAGATAATAAAAGGGAAGGAAATGATGAATGAATACTTGTTTCAACTCACCACCCTTCAATGGATTCCTTGAAGGACTAAATTCATACACATATCTTCAAAGGAATTGGATCTTGCTTGCTTTATCTACTTGAATGCTTGAATTCTTGGATGCTTGAGGATCTATAATGCATGTTAGCCTTCACAAGACAACATGAACACACATAAACTTGGACATGATGTTAGGATCTTGATTATTGCTACAAATGATTGCTAATGCTTCTCTTGAATGCTCTTAACAATAACATTTTCTCAATAGGATTGCTTCATAAATTGTGTTAGATTTTAAATGATAAAAAGACTATGTATTTATAGATGTTTATCTAATTTCTCAAAAATTAGATTCCAAAAGATGACACTTACCATTTGAATTTTGAATCTTAAATTTTCTCTAGAAACATAGTTTAAATGGTTCCTAGCACATAAAGGGAACCCATTCACCCATGGGAAAATGGGTCCTAGACTATATTTCTAGGACACTCATAATCCATGTTAAATTAAATATTAAATTCATTTATTTAATGTTGGTTTTCCTTTTAGAAAATGGTAAGAATAAGACTTTGGAATGCATGATTTGGTAAATTAGAAGCCTAATTAAGTCCAATAAATTCAGGGACCCAAACATAGTGTGAAATTGTAAAGGTATGCAACTTTTTGCACTACAGTCGATAAACCCATGCCTACCCTATCACAAATTGAAAATTATGCAAGAAGAAATTAGAATGTAAAGAGCGTAGGAGTAGACATCAAGCTATTGCTTGTCAATTGAAAGAAAATAATAAAAAAGTGCATGATAATATAAAAGTGCATGAATTTGAAGATGATGCAAACTAGTGATCTATGAAATTTTTTCTATAGATTCTAAATTATTATTTTTTCAATTTTTATGGAATCAGATTGCACTTCTTTTTCCATCTCCTTCAAAAACTAGTTTTTTTCAGTAAACACCATTTTTAAGGAGTGATGCTCACCATATACAACATAATTTTTTTTCCATGAAGGATAAAATTATATTTTGTCAAATTTAGATTTGTAACTACGATATCTAGCGATTTCATTTGGTTTCATAGAGTTTTATTGAATATTTTTTCCTTAATCAGGTTTCGAAGTCAAACCAATTAAAATTTAGACATAGGAAGACTGTATACAACATAACTTTTTTTGTATGTATCGAAATTAAATTAAATTTTTTTTGTTGGATCAAGGACTTTAATATCTAGTGCAACTGATATTTTTCAATTTTTTGATAATTTGCTATTTTTCCACATGTGTAGAACAAAGAGCTTGATTTTTAGTGAAAAACTTACATTCACAAGAAATAAAAAATAAATATAATAATAAAATTAAATTTATTTAAAATTATACTTTTTGGGAAGCTCATAATAAGGAATACATACTGACAAAACATAAATTTTAAATGAATTCATTTGATCCCCCAAAAGGTAAATCAAAAGTGGTTTTTTATTAGCATTTTGATAGGTGTAAAAGAGACTCTGTTATAGGTATGGTTTAAAACTAGCGGGGTTCTATCCAAGGAGGTTTGATCTAAGGTGGTTTGATCAAATCATCTTCAATTGGAATCCCTTTAAATGGAACTTTTCAAGGCTTAAATCATTATATTTTCTAAAAATATGTGATTTTAGCAAAAATTGGGATCTCCCAGAAATTGTAAACCAGTATTGTGGATCACCCTTAGATGATGAAGATGAAATTGCTAAAATTTATGAAGAGGTGCATAATGAACTTATTTTTTTTAGTTTCAAAGCAAATGAATTTAGATAGGGTCAATCGTGATGATCCTCCTAATGAGAGTGATCCACCATGTGTTGCACCTAGAGATGCTCCTAATAGGACACTTATTGTAGTCCCTTTAGATAGTTGTTTTCCTTTCTTATATGATGAACAAGATTAGGATGTAGACGACCTAATTTAGGTCAGATCGCATGTGCGATATTCCTTTATTTTTGTTTTATATGTTCTTTGTGTTTGCTTGCACGTGATGTGATCTCCCATTTTGTGTTGCTTGGCATGTCTTAGTGTTTGTGAGTTTTATTTGGATGACCCTTGTTGCTCCATTGGTGCAAGGATAAAAAGGAAGAAAACCTATTGTGACATTCTTCTATTTTTATGTTCATTCTTCTATATGTCATAAACTTTGTATTTTATTCTTGTCTTGTGTTTTCCTTTTGGAGAAAATGCAAGACATTAAGACAATTAGGTCTTTTCCTTGATGACCCAAAAGTTTTTTTGTCTTCTCTCTTTATGTGTCATTACTCCTTTGCATTTTTTGTTACATGAGTATTTGTATCATGCCCCAAAATTTAAACAACTAAACAAAACAAAACCACCAATTTTTTTAATAAATATGCATAAACACTACTAAACATTAACTACACGTGAACAAGGAACATAATATTAAGAATATTAGTATTAAATATCCTCAATAACATTAACTTAAATAAAATTCATATTATGATTATCTTGATTCATTACCTTTCTTTTTGGCATTCACAATAAAAAAAAAATTAGACTATAGGAATTGGTCGAGTATTCACCCCCCTATAAACTGTAGTACGCCTGGTAAACTTTTTTCACATGACCGGTGGCATTGGCACAATATGCACTCTAGTAGGTACTACGAGGATGGTGGGGAGACTAGACCTCATGACCTCTTTCCTGCAACAAGATGCTTTAGCCAATCGAGCTAGGACCATCACCCTTCACACTTACTAACATTAGTAAAGTTGGCACTAATATGATTATAATGATATTACCTTCGATACTGTAATGCCCACAAATTTCCAACCAAAATACAATTAAGGACAAAACATAAATTTCAAATTTTGACCACAACCACTAATGTAAATCCAAAAGACTACTCCCTCCACAAGAACTTCATGAAAGCATATCAACATTTTTACAATAATTTATAAGGACTCAATTGTCTTCACATTTGTTTTGATATTCCTGGTTGGGTTTCAAATGGAGATATGGAATCCACATCACAAAGGTAGGCTTGATTAGTTCCACAAACTCATCAATAATCATAGACTTAGTTCAAGTCACACATTATGCAAATAGAATATATATATTTCAATAGTACCTTTAAGAAATAATAAGAGAACAAGCCTAGGGGTCATACCTAATTCCTCGAGGGCTTGTCTCTGACGGCCTTGCCTACATATATAATTCGCAGAGGAGTCGTAGTTCGACAACATAAGCTTGATCCCACACAAGCCTGACAATAGGAGGGTGAAACTTCTAGGTTGAATCTACCTTTGATAATTATATACCTTGGTGAGCACATATAATTGACCATAATAAATTTAGTAAATAAAAATTAAGTAAAACTATAGGGTTTCCCAAGAAATTTACTATAGTGAAAAGACACGCCTACTCTCTTAGTAATTTCATTGAGAACAATAATATAAGTGGACTCAAATTATGTAAAAGAGAAACAACACTCTATCACACACCATCTCCGTTAATGCTATACTACTTAGTTTGCAATCATATTTTCTCATTAATCTTAATTTATAGGGTTGATAATAGAGAGACAAATGTCTACAATCATTTCAATATACACAAAATAATTAATTGTTTCTCTTTTGAAAACTATAAGTTATCTATTTAGAACCAGGGGTTTAATTTACAAAATGCAAGTAGAGAATAAAAACACTCTAATCAAACACAAAATATATGATCTTTGGTCAAAAGATTTATGTTGTATCGTAATACACATAAATTGTAGGCTAGAGTTCCCACTACTAATTTGAGGTAACCGTGTACTATTCTTTATCGTTATTTCCTTTTATTTGTTTCTACTTTAAACAAATAAACAATTATAGTGAATAAATAAATATTAATAAATTAAGATTCTTTAATTATTCACTAAATGACAAACCTTCATGCCCTTACCTTATAAGCATTTAAATAAAATCAATTAACACTTAAATTCTATTATTATTGTTTTATACTAATATTTTATAGCATCATTATTTAAAATTCAAAATAATAAATAATAAGGATTAATACATGTTACCTAAGTTAAAACCTTAAATTCTCACTTTATAAAAACAATCACAAAAAAAATCACAGGGGAATACAAAGAGTCTACTTTCCATTTTAAAGTAAATACCATAATTATTAAATTATAAGAGAAGAACACATATATACATATTTTAAACTAATAAATGAAATGTTTTGGTATTACTTTTCTTATCTTAAAAGCTACTTGTTTATTTTTATTTTTTATTGTTTACATGTGAATTAGGAAGGTAGGGACACGTAGGACCTACTACTCAAGTTAACATTTTTAGCATGCTTAAATAAGAGCAAGGAATTAACTTGACCTTATATTTATTGCCTCCCACTATTCTAAACTTAATTTAGAGTATTGCTATGCTAGTGCCTCGTCTAAAGAGGCCGACCCCACCTATGACTAAATCAAGCATAAGCATACATTCAATTTTTTTTAAAAGGGAAATATTTACAGGTCAAGAGAAAAGATATGTAACCTCTATTCGACATGGGTATTCGAGGAAATCTAAACAGGATTCTATACCCCTCTCTAGGTGTAATAAGAGTCTTCTACAGGAAACATAATAATAGAAAGCAAGTAAGGCATAGCATAAGGTCATAGTTGGGAAGCTCAAAATTTTACAACGTGCAGTTTTGGAACAGTGTAAGTATCAAGTATAAGAAGACAAAAAGACACCATACATCAGAGATCGAATCCATACGAAAACCAATACGCAATTCGTATCATAGACATTCAACAATCTTATATAAAATTCTTTGGACAGTTACCCAGTATAGCCAGAATTATTTATGAGCCATCGCAGTATAAGTTTTTTAATACAGAATAAAAGAAGAGGACTAATAGTACAGTGGAATATATTAGAGATAAGCATTATTTTACGTTAGCATCACATATGAAAGTAGCCATGGATAAAAATCATAGAACCAATGCCTTCGTTTAGCAGATAACAACATAATTGCTTAAGAATGAATAAAGCATAGCATGAGGTGATCCGACCATGTACATTTTCCCATTTTTATTTTTATTTTCTAAATTGCAATCACCACAGATAAAACCACATAACCAATGCGTCCATTTACAGAGAAGATAGAATTGTTTTATAATAAAACTCAACACCAAATGGTCTACCCACGTACAGGTTGAAAGAAACAAAGAAAATCATTGAAGCTAAATTCATGCGTAAGGATTTAAAATGTACAGTCCAACACCTCAATAAACATAATATATATTTATTCTAAAGAAAGAATGGTTATGAGGTCCTACTTGATGGCACTAAACTTGACGAAGGGTTGAGAGATCAGACAAGAAGATAAATGTTCAGCTCACCACGCCAACCTTTCCTCTCTCACCTCTAAACAATCACTGCACTAGACTCTCCTCCTCTGGCCAAGGTTGTACTTGATGTATAGGCCCAAAGATCGACATAGAAATATTTTATATTGCAGGCCTAGATTCAAATGAAGAGCTCAGTGTAATAGAGCATTGTACTATGGCAGTTGTTGCTGCCAAGGCAATGCATAGGCACACCT